>VDFB02193867.1:282258881-282598071 GCA_007258455.2 Sequoia sempervirens | reverse complement strand
TACATAATACATGAAACATAAAGCATACAAGTAAATGGTAGCATCAAGCATACATGTGTAATGGTAGATGTCTTCCTCAATGATATAAAGCATGAAGCATACACATGAAGCATGAAGCCTGGTAGCATGGAATATGAAGTATGAATCATCAAGCATACACATTAATTTCCTCCATGAAGCACATGAATCATGAAGCTCATATGATTGATTTAATGTTCAAAAATCTTATAGGACATTAATGTTCAAACTTTATTATATATTTACGATTATAGAAAAGAAGAGTGCATGGAGAACACTTGGATTTTAAATATTTGAAGTAAAACATCTACAAATATCTATTGAAGCATGGATTTTTAATGCAAATATGGACATCATCAATAAAAAATATTTGTATTAACCAAATAGCCCTATAGGCATACACCAACATATGTTGATATAAGTATAAAATATATACAAAATAGCCATATAGGCTTACAATAATGTTATATAGGCATACAATGTCAAGTATACACAATACAAAATATGTCCAAAAATTCCATATAGGCATACAAAAATGTACCCCAATCAAAATTAATTTCCCTCCAAGTGAATAAGAAAAATGGGTGGATTTTGGTGGTCGGGTAGATGGTGATGCGTATGAAATTCGTTTACCCTAAACTCAAGGGCTGCTCCTCCTAGGATTTAGTTCATCATCAATCCTTATCTATTAAAATAATAAGGACATTATATATAGAAACTACATTATAAAAAATGATATATTTAACAAAATAATCACTTACCATAACTAGACAATCTCTCTCCTCACATGAAAGATTCACATGCTCATGCTATGGCATGCCAAAGTCCTATCGAAACCATCCAAATAGAAATTAAACTATGAATCAATAATCATTTTATTTTTCACTAACTAACAACTATAACAACGAATGTAATTTGAAATTTACTAATATACCTCATACCCATGTGAGAGGTATCGAGCTGTCTATTGCACAAGATACACCTTACTCCATTACCCTATCAACATCTGGAGGTGATTCCAATTCCATCATATGAAAATAAAACAACAAATTATTCAATCACAAAAAGTAGAATAGTGATGCAGGTCATGGCTTATAATGTATGAGATAATCAACAAAAATTTGAGTATTTATTGAACTATATACTTCTTACTATTATGCTTACTATATTCCCTATCCATATCTTTTTTGAAAGAACCTATTTTAGGATTTTATCTATAGCAGCAATGCAATGAACTATTTCATAAAATGCTTTGGTAGACATGTACGAAAAATGTGGTGGCATAGAGAAGGGAGTGAACTGTTCAAAAAAATTCCTCAAAGAAATGTGGTTTAATGGTGATGGAATGCCATGGAAAATTTATTTGTCATGGCATTCCATCACCATGAGACCGCATTTCTTTGAGGCATTTTTTTCAAACATTTTATTGCCTTCTCTATGCTATTATGTTGAGATGGGGTGAATGGTATAGTGTGTTCTTGGTTATGAGATAGAGGGGGATCATGAGATGAAGAGGGATTGGTTTTTTGATCATGAGGGGAAGAGGATCATTAGATGGGGTGGAAGGTGTACTTTGAGACCACATTTTGAGAGTGATCATGGAATGGAGTGGAAGAGCTACTTTGATCTAGACACGTAAGGATTTCATTAGATGAAGTGGGGCAAAGGGGATTGTGAGAGGGGGGATGAAGGGATAACTTTCTCTTAAGATGGAAAGATGTCATTAGATGAGATGTAAGGGATATGTTGCTCTTGATTGGAAATGGGATCATAAGATGGAAGGGGATCATATGATGGAGGGGAATATATGTTAGCATCATTTGGATTAGGAGATGAACATAGTTCATTTTATATTGATGGTTTCATGAGGGAGCAAGGTTTTATAGACTCTTCAAATTGGATTGATGGATTGATAGGGGATTCATTTAAGATTTAAGGTATTAGGTTTATCTTGATGTGGGGGTGATGAAGGTGGATGCATGATATGGGAAGATTGCACCAATTTTGTTTTGCATGGGGAAAGAACCACCTTTGCAAATAGTCCTTCGAGGAAGTTATTATGAGAGACATGGGATGACTTTTCCTAGTAATAGTGGGGTGATGTGGGTTTTAAGGATGTGGAATAATAAGTGGAAGCTTCCATGGATTGGTAAATTAAGGATGAGGATGAGGACCTTGAAAAGGATTTGGAGGGGAATTTTGGCTAAAGTCTTGGTTTCTATTCTTAAGGTAGTTGTTGACGACGATTTTACTCGCAGCAAATAGGGTGAATGAATTCTTCACAAACAAGACCACAAAGAGCCTATCCTTATTGAATGATATGGGAAAAAGATAACCTAAAGGGGAACTTTACTTTAACAGGAAAATATCAGCTTTAGTTCAATCCCAAGTATTTGATAACTAGGTCATGATTGCACTAGGGTCACTCTCGAGTACTGATGTGATATTTTTTGTTAATCTCAAAGGGACTACTATTTTGAATTAAATATTTGAGGAATTGAATTTTCAATTGGATCATAAAGACAAGCATCATGAAGTTGAAAGATTTGCAATATTATTTCATGAACATCACAAATTTCTTGCTATCAATTAAGTAGATTTAGCATTAAGCTTTCATTAATTTCACGGAAAATAAAAGATCTTCAATAAAATTCCATTCATTCATTCAAATTTTGGAACATTTTCAAAAATTTAAACATCTACTCTAAAATAAAGCATAAAAGTACTAAAAATTAAAAGTTTCTCCTAGTTATTCTCCATGCATGCCCCAAAGAATCAACTAAAATAGAGAAACCACTTTATAATTCACCATATTGCTTCACAACTACATATAAAATGGTGTGAGCTTTTAAAGAGAGGGGTTTCATTTCTCGACACTGAGTAGGTTTTGTATGCACCCTTAAATGGCGCACCATACAGTCTTGTTTGACTGAACTAACAAAACCACCTACAAAAGATACTGAGATAGGTAGCTATCTAATTAGCTCTGATATTAATCAATGTCTATGTGCATACAAATTTTTACGCTAGAATGGTTCAGAAAATAGGAAAAAAGAACAAAACTTGAAAAAGTTTATGCTCCTCCAACATCCATTAATTTTGAACTTAAACTGAAGAAAGGGATCCTCTGGCCTTTTATAGAAAACAATGCCAAGATAGGATAAGACAAATACATGAGAGGAAATCTGAGGGACCAATCACATCAAGGCACATGGAATGTAGTAACCAATAGGAGAATTGCAATTGAAGTCAATGGAAGTCAACTCTAATTACACATTGAAGCTCTTTGGGTGTTAATCTTTAATCATTAGGGCTCTTTCTTGAACCAAAAAAATCCACTCAAACAAAATATAGGAACTTCCCATGAAAATAGAGTGATCAGGTAGAAGTATTATTCTTATATTTCAGGTTCCTTGATTTGAACATTCCAGGAATGAGTCACTCCCGGAATAAGTACACTTCTATACTGCATGCTTGAATTCTAGCATCCCAAGATTCTGGTATCTAGCACATCTTTATAATGAACCCCATTCCAGCATGAGCTTTTAAAGTACATCATTGAACCTGGTAACATCATTAGACTTGTTCACAAATACAATTTTCTTGACCGTCCATACCCAAATTTTTCATCGCAATCTATATCTCCTGCAATCACAAATTCCACACATTAAATCCCTTTAAAAGAAAGAAAAAACATTCATAACATCTCATGTAAATAAAACCATTATCCAAAGGTTGGTACAAAATCTCATAGATAACACACTTTCTAACATAACATAAATCCTCACATATATACCGGATTTTTGGAATCATTAGATAATCTCAAAATTTTAAAATTTTCATTTGCATTGCAACCCAATGCCCGAAACACTTACATTACGAAGTACTTTTATGTTAAAGATTTCTCTTTGCTCTTTACTTCTGGTGATCTTTCAATTTGCTAGCTCCTACCATAAGAGTTATTTTTTCACTTGGGTCCCCAATTCTTTCAGTCTTGGGGCGTGTTGTGAGACCACACAATAGTAGTGAGTTGTTTGAAAAAATTCCTCAAATAAATATGGTCTCATGGTGAAGGAATGAAATTCCATCACCATAAGACCATATTTCTTCAAGGAATTTTTCAAACAACTCACTACCTTTTCTATGCTATTGCTTACTATTATGCTTTGATAGATTTTTTCCAAGCATCCATAGTTTGTTGGAAAGCACCTATTTTAGGATTTTAGCCACAACAACAAGGAAGTGAACTATTTGATAAAATTATTTGGTAGACATGTATGGAAAATGTGGTAGCATAGATAAGGTGGTGAGTTGTTTAAAAAAAATTCTCAAATAAATTAGGTCTCATGGTGATGGACATCACCATGAGACCACATTTCTTTGAGGAATTTTTTCAAACAACTCATTTCCTTGTCTATGGTATTGCTTACTATTGTGCTTTGATAGATTTTTCCCAAGCATACATAGTATAGACAAGGAAGTGAATTGTTTGAAAAAATGCCTCAATAAAATGTGGTCTCAGGAATACCATGACAGGAACATGCAATTGGTAGCTGCTCCTACTAATTAGTTATGCTATATGAAGTAATTGCATCACTGCTTATGTTGAATTTTTAAAAAACTATATTGTCATTGAAATTTTGTCATCTTTCAACATCTAGTTATTAGTTATGCAATGTGAAGTAATGCTTTGAGTTTGAAAGATGTGTAATGCAATGTAATCAATAATATGAATATAAACTACACAAATCTATTAAGTACAATTCATTAGTTAAACTCTTTATTCTATTACCTATGTGAAGGTTTGAACTCCATTGCTACTAGGAGGTGTTGTTGTGAAACCTCCAATATTAACCTATTCAACATCCAAAATAAAACATTAGAATACCATTCATATAAAAATGCTATTCACATGTAATATTTATAATTGTTTACTAGTTACATACCTCTGCAGTAGATGTAGTGGAGTAAAAAACATGTGGAGGGCTAGTGAAAACAATATCAACACTATGAAACTAAAATTTTATTACAATCATTAGTTAACATTTCATTTCAAAAAATAAATTAAATTCAATGAATATGCTAAAATTTACCCAAGTATTGAGGTTGAAAGCCTCATTCAAGATGACATCTGCCATTTCCAACTGGGTAGCTGCAGACGTATCTTGTGCACTAGCCTCCTTACTATATGTGGGGTCATATGTATAGGATGACCTACAAACCTAGCAAGAATGGGGTGGAACACTACCTATCGAACTCTCCCCTCGCTGACCATGTACTGCAAGACTCACATGTTGGATGATACTCTAGGTCATAGAACTAATAGACTGTAGAGTGTGCATCTCAACACTCTCCTTCATGATGGAAGGGATATCAACATGCTCATAAGCCAACCTAGCAAGTGCTCGTCTCGCTTTTTGTTGATGATCAAGACGTGCAATTGGTAGATACATTTTTCCAACCCACTACCTCTACCCTAAATCTCTTGCGTATCAAAATAGTTGGGAATTTTGTTTAGGGAAAACTTGCAGTAGAGTTTCCCCAAGAAATATTGGGGAACCTCATTATTGTTGCATGGAGGATGGTCAAAAACTATCCACCACCTCTTGCAAAAAGTTTCCTTTATCCCATGGTGGTTGCACTAGTGGATAGGAAACCTCTTGCTATTAAGGTCAAGAGTTTGATTTGTATGTGGGTTAGTGAATAACACAAGTCATATTTTGTAATTTTGTAATTTTTTAATTGTTTGTATGATAGTTTATCTTCATAAAAATCTTTGCACTCCCACATATTATTTTCCCAACCACTTAATTTCTTTCAAATTGTATCTACATGTGTTAACATAGCTTGAAGTGAATTTGCAAACGTAGTTCTTTCCGAGGTTGAACTTATAGGATTGTTCAACCTTGCAATTAACTCAATTTTTTTTGTTGTTTTCAATTTCCCCCATTAATTTTTGTTGAGTTCTAGGAGGATGTTGAGAAATTATTGGAGGAGTTTGTTTTTGTGGTTGTTCATCAGGATTTTTTTGGTGTGCTTGTTCACATGGAGGAGAAGTATTTTGAGGAGGATAATTAGGTGGATTTTCAACTCCTGATAATTAAAGAAATTAACATAAAAAACATATTAAATATACCTATTTAAAAAAAAATTCATAAAAAGATAATAAAATATTACTCCTTTGAGCTTCCCATTGAGATGGTGACATTCTAGCGAAGAAATAATAGTGATTCGATGAAGAAAATTGATGAATTTGAGGACTCCACAACGCGAGTACACCTTGGAAGGGTTTGTAGGCCGCAAATGAAGAAATATGACAGTCTAAAATGATTTGGATTTGATTTTTATTTTCTTATAAAGACTCATAGTGTATTTGCATTATATGACACTCAATAACAACAAACCATAATGCGGGTGCATTATAATGCACTCACATTATGGCTATTCATTTTTTCTTAAAAAAGTTGGCCACTTTTTGGCCCCCCCACTTTTTGCACCCACCCATTACCTGGGCACTACATTACTAACATCAATCATAATTTTAACATTTACAATATCCCAAGTCTTGATACCAATATTAAATTTAGCATTATTTAATATTATTATACCTTACCTTTCTTAAATTTACTTCTCTTAGATTGTTTGTAGCTGTGTATTTTTTTCATAAAGAAAGCAGGCATATTACTACAATCCAATAGTTGATTTTTAGCTCTTTGTAATCTATTGTATTTGTTGTTTTCATTTAATTTAATTATCTTCTTTCAAAAAATAATTATAATAAAATGCTTCTTAAAATTCCTTCTAGATAAAACTTGAATATCTATTAAAATGTATGGTTTCAATCTATTATATTAGACTGACGTTATTTACAATAATAATTAATTTACACCTCCGTTAATATGATTTTTCTAACTATGATACAAGAATAATGTTGGTAGATTATTTAATCAATGACCATCCATGTTGATTTGTAATTTTCATAAATAAAATTGTTGTACTTTTATTCAATTATCAAAATTTTGGGCATTACAAGTTTCACATTTAACCTATTTAAGAATCTAGAATAAGAAACACAATAATTTTGAATGTGCTATATGTCAAATGTTAAAATTAAGATTCATTGTAATGAAATAACTTGCACAATAAAAGAAGATGATATGAAATATGTTGCAAATACTTGATATAAACTGAGAATAACAAGCCACTTTGAGGGGAGAAACCTCCAAATATATCCAATGAGCACACAATTCACAATATGATGATTAAATAAGACTCACTAATTCCTATATATACCAATTTATTCCTAGGATATCACCCAGGATGACTTAGATAGCCCTATATAAGCCTTAGGTCGACCTAAACAACTAACTATACAATATAATAATGATAATATGACTTAATTAAGAGTTAAGATAGCCACAAGTTGATTATTCATAACCTGATGTACACCAATATTAAGGGCATAGTATGCCCTCCCTCTTCAAAGAAGCATTGTCCTCAATTCAAATCAAGTGTAGAATCTTTCAAATGAACTCATCATCCTCCCATGTGGAATCTTCAACTAGTAGATTCTTCCATTGGATGAGATACCCCGTGAGAGTTCTAGTCCTTAGCTTTTTTGTGTGTGTTTGACGAATGCACTTTGGTTCCAATATGATTCTTCCTTCTTCGTCAAGCTATAGTAGTATTATTTGAGTTGGAATATTATGCCCAATTACCTTCTTCAAATAGGAAATATGGAAAACTGGATGTATCTTTATTGTTGGTGGAAACTCTAGCTTGTAGGAAACACTACCAATCTTTTGCATGATTTGGTATGGGCCATAATATCTTGGAGACCGCTTCTTTTTTTTCTATTTATTTAGTGATATTTTTTGATAAGGTAGCAATCTCAAGAAGACCCAATCCCCAACTTCAAAAACTTCTTTCACTACAATGTTGGTCCTCCTGTTGCTTCATTCGATTTTGTGTCATGGCTAAATTCTCCTTGAGTCCTGGAAGTACCTGCTATTGATGAATCAAGTGGTCCTCTACTACCTAAACTCTTGGTGAAACCTTCAATGATGATGTGATCAATAGAAGATGATATCCATATAGTGCCAAAAATGGAGACATTTTTATGAGCAATGAAAAGAAGTTTTATACCATGATTCTGCTAGTGGTAACCAATCTACCCATTAATACTATTTCCCTAAAGTGAAACAACATAGATATTCTTCCAAACAATTATTAACAATCTTAGTTTACCCATCCAATTGAGGGTGGTATGAAGAGCTATGAGCCAACTGAGTATCCAAACATGAGAATAAATCTTTCCAAAAGTGACTAGTAAAGATAGGATCATGACCACTGGCAATAACCTTAGGTGTACTGATGTAGATTTTGTATATTCTCCAAAAACTATTTTTCCACTGTACTTGTTGTAAAAGGATGTGATAATGCAATGAAATGTGCATATTTAGTGAGGTGATCCACTAATACCATGATGACATGTTATGACCTTTAGAGTTGGGAAGCCCTGTAATGAAGTCCATGGATACCTATTCCCAATGTTGGCTAGGTATAACTAAGGGTTGCAAGAGACCTAGAGTCTTAATTTTCCCCCTTTATTCCTTTGATAAACCAAACATTCAACCACAAATTTTTGAATATTGCCTTTAACCCCTTCCCAAATTTTTTTTTGCTTAACTCAATGACATGTCTTCAAAAATCTTGAATTACCACCAACTGGAGACTCATGAAGTTCTATGAGAATATTTTTTTTAAGAGTGGAATTCTTGTAGAGATACAATCACTCTTTGTACCAAAGTCTATCTCCCTTCCAACAAAAAATATCTAAGCTACTAGGATCACCCTTTAATTGTTGGATGAGATTACTCAAGTAGCAATATCATTTTGCCACTCTACTTTGGCTTCATCCACCCAATTTGCTTGTGTAGACATGCAAAATTAGCATCATGCATTTAATTAATTAATATTCATCTATTCATCAAATAAATCAAGTATATCTCTAAAGTCATCCATTTAAATTAAATAAATCAACTTTATTTAATTTAATCCTAACATCACCCTCTTTGATTAAATAAATCAAATCTTTATTTAATTAAATCTTTATCATTTTCCATCTCCTTTTTTATTTAGTTTAATCCATAAATCTAAAGAAAAAAGGTCAAATCGCCTAACCTCCACTTAAGTTATCTAAATCATGATTAAATCTAATCTTAATGCAAGTCCCATTCTCTATATTTTCCCACTTGTACAAATAAAGCATTTTAATTAATTTATTAAATCCTTATTTTCCCTCAACAAGGCATCTTTGGAGAATATTCCCTCAAGTTTGAATTCAAATTAAGTTGACTTCTCCCTTCCAACATGACATTAACTACCCTATTACATGTACCCCACTTGGCATTTAAGTCCCTTTTTCTCCCTCCAACAAGCCAAATTTGAAATTTTAAAAGGCCACTAATCTCATTTATTGGCACATTGACCAAAACTTGCACATCCTCCATCCACTGACATTTGGAAAAGTGGCTCCTTCCTATTGGTTGAATCTTTGTCCCACATTCACCCATTTTTCTTCTTCTCTCATCAAAATATTCTATAAATTGGAGGTCTCATCCTTCATTTTAGCATCCACAAATCGACAATTCATGCAAAGTTACTCTCTTCACATTGAGAGCTAATTTTGTCCATTGCATCTCTATCATTGACTTGCCAAGGGTTGGGAAAGGGTCACTTTTCACAACAAAGTGACACCAATCCACTATGGAATAGGTGTGCATTATGTTTCTTTCATGATTCTAATTATTTTGTTTTGTTATCTTGTTTGAGAGGCATTATGCATTATTTCATAGGAGCATTTAACAAGTTTGCATAAAATAATCCATGGAATAGATTTTAGATTGTGTGCAGATTTGTAGGGTGCTCACAACTTGTAATATTGAAAGGTCACACAATAAGGTTTCATCTATCTCATCCTTCCTCCAAAGTGCATCTGCCACAATATTTTCCTTCCCTTTCTTATATACAATCTCAAAGTCATATCCCAACATCTTAGTGACCCATTTTTGTTGCTCTTCAGAAGATAATCTTTGTTCAAAAAAATATTTTAGGCTATCATGATTTGTCTTAACCTTGAAGTTTTTACCCATTAGATAAGGCCTTCATTATTTAACTACATGAAGAATAGCTAGCATTTCCTTCTCCTAAATAGGTTTGAGTTGATTCTTACCCTGTAATTGATGACTCTTAGAAGTAATTGGTTGACCCTCCTACATGAGTAATTCTCCTATACCATTTCCTAAAGCATCACACTCCACAATAAAATCCTTGGTGATTTCTAGTGTGGGAAACACTAGAGTTTTACACATAGCCTCCTTCAATCTCTCAAATGCTACATTAGCAAACTCATTCTGATGAAATAAATCCTTCTTCAATAAAGTTGTGAGGGGTGTTGCTATATGACCATGATTCTTCACAAATCTTCTATAGTATCATTTCAATCCCAAGGAACCCCTCAATTTCTTAATGGTTTTTGGAATATTACATTCCATGATAGCCTTGATCCACCTTTACTCCCTCATCTGAAACCATGTGTCCAAAATACTCCACCTCCTTGAGACCAAAAGCACACTTGAAAGGCTTAGCATAGAGTTGATGATGTTTGAGTACTTGTAGTGCTTGATCTACATGTATTAAGTGTTCTTCCCATGTCTTTCTATAAATCAATATTGTTACATTGGTGGTTGCCATTGCACCAAAAGATCGACTTGTCAATGCCCATTACAACCACCGGATTTTTGTAAGATCCATAGGAGGTGATTAAGCCATGTCACAAACCCAAGCGTTGTGTTGGACAAGGAAGACCAAGGGACACACCGTCTTGCAATAATCCCCCCTAGTGAAAGCGAGGGGTTTGAACCTGTGACCTCAACTTTGATACCAATTGTTACATTGGTTGTTGTTGCACCAAAAGATTAACCTATCAATGCTCAATACAATCACTAGATTATGTAAGATCCTCAAGAGGTGGTTAAGCCATGTCACAAACCCAAGCACCATGTTGGACAAGGAAGACCAAGGGACACACCACTTGCAACAAATATATCATAAAATAATACCAATACAAACTTCCTCCATAAATTATTAAAAAATAGAATTCATCAAACTTTGAAATGTAGATGGTGAATTGGTAAGACCGAATGACATCACCAAAAATTCATAATGATCCTCATGAGTCCAAAATGTTGTCTTATGTAAATATATTCTTCCTTAATTTGAATGTGATGATAACCAAATCTAAGATCTAACTTTTTAAAATACATAGTGTAGACATGTAAAATATACTGATTGATCCTATACACCTGATCCTGATTTACTAACACCAAGTCATCTTGAATCATCTCCTTTACTAACCATCTAATCACATAATATTTATTTGATTAAATTCATCATATTCTGTCTTTTAATTAAATAAATCAATTTTATCTAATCAAATCATCATCTCCTATTAATTAAATAAATCATTTTGTTTAATTAGTCCTATAGTCCCTCTTTTAATTAAATAATTCATTTTATTTAATTAAGCTCTAAAGTCATCTCCTTTAAATTAAATAAATTAATCTTTATTTGATTTAAATCTAACACCATCCTCTTTAATTAAATAAATCAAACTTTATTTAATTAAGTCTAAAATCATTATTCCTCTCATTTTGATTTATTTAAATCCAAAAATATAAATCACAATGTCAAATTAGCTAACTTCCTTTTAAATTAATCAAATCATGAATAATGCTAACACTAATCACTCAAATCCTCTAGATTTTAGAACTTGCACATGAAAATCCATTTAATTGATTTATTCAATCTCTTTTTTCATTCAAAGAGGCATCACAGATGGAATATTCCTCAAATTTGAAAATATCCCCCCAAAAGGACTTGTGCATCCAACAAGGGATTAAAGGCCTCTTACATGTCCTTTTCTTGAGCCAAGTGGCATTTAATTCATCTTTCATCTCCCTCCAACATGTCACTTCTCCAATTTTGAATTTCCACCTAATTGCATTAATGTGCACATTCATCCAAATGTGCTCCACCTTTGCACACTCACATGTTGACAAGTGGCATTGTGCTATTGGTTGGTGTTTGATCCCACATTCATCCTTTTTTCTTATTCTTCCATCATTCTCTTCTATAAATAGAAGGCTCTTTTACTAGTTATGGATCCACAATCTTAGGCATTTGATCCATAACTTCATGCAACATCATTATATTCATGCTTTGAGAAAAGTTCATCCATTTTTCATCTATTTTCATAGTTTTTCATCATTTAATAGCTAGGTTATGGAGAAATTTCATATAGGAGCATCAATCTTCGAAGTTCATCATCAAGCTTGACTAGGAATTGGGAAAGGGCTATTTTCCACATCAAAATAGTGCCAATTCCCCCATGGGATTGAGAATTTGTTAGCAAGATTAGATAACTTTTTGTTCTTCATGTTATTTCTTGTTCTTGATATTTCAAATGAATCTTGTGGGGAATGATGATTTGATTTACATAATGGACTAATATTGTGTTGTTTGTTTGTGTTTGTGCAGGTCTAGGATCACCATTCACATTTTGGCACTAGAAGGAGGGAAAATATGAAGAAATTAACACATTTTTTCATCAAAATTCTATTGTTTTTTGAATTTTTGTGTCTATAGGAAAGTGTGTTGTTTCTAGAGTCAAACTACACCGCTATTAGTCAAGCAACACTATTTAGCGATGCTTTCAAACTACAAACTGTGACACTAGAAGCCATTTCCACTTAGCCCGGCCAACTCAAACTTGAAATTGCTCTACTTGGTGAAATAGCACCGCAATTGCACTCACTGTTTCTTCATAGAATGTCACTGATCTCACCAGAGCATCACTGAAATCCTCCAAACTGCGCCACCATCATAGACTGCGTCGCTAGGGCGGGGTAAAAGGAAAATTTCTAGTTTTTTCAACATGTTCTTTTTTTCATTTTGATCCATTTGAACTTCTAACTGGTTTTTGGCTTTGTTTTTGTAGTTTTAACTAGTTTTAGTAGGTTGGCTTGATCAAAAGTAAAAGAAGGAAACAAAAGAAAGACTTCTGATGGCATTTTCATTCTATTGTATCAAGTGTTTTTAAACACATTGGGGAGTAATTATAATCCCATTTCTAAGGACTTTGTTATCTTCAAGCTTTTATAGGACTCAATAATTTTTGTTTGGTCTTAAAAAGAACAAAACAAAGGGATTAAAAAGAACAAAACAAAGGGATTAAAAAGAACCTTAGGAACTTACCAAAGTTTTTTTTCGGGCTTTAAAATTGAATAAGAAAATTTCACACTTCAATATTGGTGCTTAAAAAAAATCTATTCTTTCTTTGAAAGTTAAAATGAACATGTGCTCTTTGTGTTTTGTAATCTCTTATACAAACTAATATCATTTAAAAGTTGTATGCGCTTCTCTTGTGCCTCACTGCGATCTTGGGAATCAAAAGTCTTTTGGTGATATTAAGTTGTACAAAATATTTCCTCCACACTTCAATTTGGGTTCTAAAATTGAGCAAAATCTTGCTAGTGTGAGTGAAGCATATAACATGTGTTCTCTCTTTGTTTACGTAAACAAATATCGATCAAACTATGGATGTGCTTGCTCGATTTTGTTTACCCTTAGAGGGGCCTAGCTAAGAGACACATCCGAAAGGAGAACTTGAAGGTGATTCCAACTGGTTTTTCACTCAGGCTGGTATATAAAAGGATAAGACTAAATCATCAAGTCCAATTGTATATAGGCCTTAGCCATACAATGTATTACAAAGAAAGGTACTACCTTAAAAGGTATAAGATCCCCTAGTAGGATTGATCAAAGCCTTTAGTGGCTTGCTGGACACTCGCAAGGTGCTATGTCCCTGATCACCCTAACTAAGAACCAATTTGTTTAGAATCCCAAATCCTTATCTATTTGTTGGTGCAAGAACAGTCGTTCTGAAGCTACCCCACATTTTTGTGGTTCTTGGTAGAGATGATAAGTATTCCATGGGAGTTTCATGGGTACTAAAGCTTGGATGACCCATAGAAGTGAGTTTTGTGGAGGGGAGCCAGTGTGGTCAAGCTTTTAATCATCCGCCAAGAATAAGCGCAACTTGATTTATCCAAGTGGGGATTCAACAAATATTGCCTTTTGACTATCCATAGGGTTGTGCATTTTCTTAGAATAAAAACACTTTCCTTGGATCTAAAACATTGGAAAACAAACATTCAACCATGATCATGAAATTTCAAACCCTTTAGAGTAAGAAAATACTTTGACAAAATCCAAGTGCTATTGCTTGCCCTAGGGATTCTATCCTTAGAGGCTTCTAAGCATTTGAATTTATATCTCAATTTTCTCTCACTAAAGTCAACATTAGGTAACTTTTGCCTTAATTTCCTTGATTTCCACATAAGGGACTTTGTGGGATTAGAAGAAATGGGGACATTAGACATTTAGTTTGAAAACCTAATCAAGAAAGTGTTTGTGGTAAAAAAGACTCATTAAGCAAAGATAAGAAATAATTGGACCCCACACATGTGATTTTTCAAATGATTTCTTGAAAGATCAAAATATGAAAACTAAAGTCCAAAGGTCTTAGTCAAAAAGATCGCAAGAAATGTTTGTCTATGCTTTACGAATTTAGAGAAAGATTGACCTTCAACTTTTACAAACAGGCATCAAGGAGCAATCCAAATTTGTATTCATTTTACTATTGTCAAAATCTAACATTTTTTCAAAGGTTTGAGTATCTCACATAGGAAGTATTAACATGTTCTTCAACACCTAGGTCTAGTAAACAAAGTCTCTCTAAGTCTCTTAGGATCAAAATCAAAACTCTCATCCATCTTCAAACATCAAAATAAAAATCACCTCACAAACAACTCTTGGAAAACTTGAAAAAAATCCTTCATGCTAAACTTTGGGAAAATCCTCTTGAAATCAAAATCAAAATCATCTTGTTTGACTAGGTGTGTGTAGATGAATCCTTCTTTACATGCTTAGTTAAATAATTATCTTGTGGACAAGTTTACTCTAGGACAACATACAACCTCTTAGATTTTATGAGTTCATTATCCAAACCAAATCCAATCAAAATCAAATCAAATCAATCCAAAATCAAGATCCAAAATCAAATCAAACATCAAATCCAAAATTCCTAAAGTTTAGCATCCTCTTCAAAGGTTTCCTAAGAGTTCCAATCATTCACCAATCACCCATCTTTCATTATCTCATTATCTCATCACCATCCTTGATTCTTAAATATCCTAGACTTTCTTTTTTGTACCTAAAGTTTAGATCAATCTAAGGAATTAAAGGTTCACCTCCCATTCCTAAAAATTGATCCTCATTTTATGGTCCAAACTAGATCTCAACACAAGAAGAACATGGAAACAAACAAAGAAACATCTACTTTGAGTGACTTGAGTCAAACCACTCCCGAAATAAATCCCATTGGGTCTAGAAATCCCATGCTCAATCCTCCTCCACTTCCAAAATATTCTCAAGAAGAAGGTGGTCAAGTGGAAGACATCACCAACAATGTTTTAGGGATGACTCAAGATGAGATTATTGAAATGGTCCAAAATCCTGAGACTCACAAAATTTTCAATGCCATGATGAATCTCAATCCCTCACAATACATGCTAGAATTGGCCAAAGAAGGGGCTAAACTCCCTTCTAATTTTGATGTAAGCACTATTGTGGAGAATCCTCTTGGGATTATGCCATTGTACCATCCACACCTCCATTTCAAAGCATCACTAAAAAAATCCAACTAATCACATCATCCATATCTTCAACTCAACCAATTGTCAACAAGGGGAGCTCATTTCTTCATGCACTTAAAACACACCCCCTTGTGAACAACCAAGATTTGGATGCAAACACTATCTTGGGTCAATTTTTTCCTCAAAATCCATTTCACCCATATGTTCCCCTCACCTTTCATGACCCCAATGACCCATCCTATTTTCATGCAACACCGACATATCCTCTCAACACACAAACCTCTCTCCCTATGACTTTGCTAGGAGAAGGCAGGATATTTGGAAAAGGGGGCATCTTTGATCCCTCATCATCATCATTTCCTCAAGGAAATACACCACCCATTTTTCCGCCACTTCCACCTTTTCCATAAACATCCACACTACTCCTCGATTTAGGGAAACCCCCTTTTCCAAACCTCAATTAGAAAAATAAAAAAAATCCCCCAATCATAAATCAAAACATCATACCAAATCCTCTAATCTTGCCATCGATATCACAACAATAGGTGGAAACCATCCAAACAACACAAGCAATCAACACCTCATCCACAATACCTCAAAATGTGGTCTCCCAAGGACCTATCACATCAATCACACAATCTTACACACAAACCTCTATCATCAATCCAACAACAACCCTCATCACAACAATAAAACACCATTCCAAATTTTCTACGACCACAACCACCAAGACCAAACGTGGCCAACCAATATATCATCACATTACAAGCAGCTCAACAAGCCTATTAGAAGGCACTTCAGCAGTTCCAAACTCAACAAGCACAAAACATGCAAGCTGCACAACAAGCTACTCAACAAGCGCAAGCCGCTCAAGCAACTCAAGCAACACAACAAGCTCAACAAGCACAACAAGCATAGCAAGTGGTCCAAGCTCAAGTTTTTTTGCAGCAATAACAAGCTTCCCAAGCCACACAAGTTACATAGGCTGCCCAGGCTATGCAAGTTTCCCAAAAAGCATAGGCTCAAGCTTAAGCCCAATATCAAGCTTAGCAAGCACAAGTGCCAGCTCAGTACTAAGCACAATTTCAAGAAGCTCAACAACAAGCATATCAAAAAGGCCTAAAACAGTACCAAGCATAGCAAGAAGCATCCCAATTACTAGCCCAACAACAAGTATTGTTGGAACAACAACAAGAAGACCAACAACAAGCGTTGTTGGAACAAAAAAAACAAGACCAACAACAAGCATTGTTGGCACAACATCAAATGTAGGCATATCAGCAAGCCTTGATTGCACAATAGAGCTTGCAACAAACTCCCACCAACATACCCAACACTCCCCTCATCACTTGAACACCTCAACCACCTCAAAATATGTTCACTCCACCTCCCAAGCTGCAAAACAATGTGATGACACAAATCAAGTTGCTCTCACAACAAGTGCTAGATCTCCAATCAGGGAAAACAACAAACACACCAAGAAATTTGTGCCCCTATCCATTCGACAGGAGCCTTGCAATGGTACCATTCCCAAAGGGGTTTGAAATCCCTAAATTCGACAAATATCATGTGATGAGAAACCCTGAAGATCACATCAGGGAATTCCAAGTACATTGCATGGAGGGCACATATGATAATACACATCTGATGTGGCTATTCCCTTGAAGTTTGGTTGGCCCCACCAGGGAATGGTTCTCTCGCCTTCCTCTAGGAATCAAAAAGTTCCAAGCGATCGTAGATGCATTCATAAAGAACTATGCATTGAACATTGGCATGGATGCTAGTCTAGAGGAACTATCTACGCCCAAACAAGCTAAAGGGGAATTAGTCACTTCCTTCTTGCAATGATGGTGATCCAAGGCCAATAGAGCAAATGGACCATGCTAGAGGAACAACAAATTTACACCATCATTTCCAATCTCGAGAAAACATTGTTATTCCATCTTAAGATGCAATGTTTCACCACGTATGACCATTTCATCCCCAAAGTGCTCAACATTAAATGAGCCCTTATTGCACAAGGGGGGACACCCACATATACAAAACATCAAGACAATTTACCATCAACCAGCTATAACGAAAAACCTCACACATGGGGAAAGAACAAGAATGTCACTAATGATGGTGTGGTGGATGCCAAGGTCATAATCAATGCTCCAAAACAAAATAGACAATCATACCAACAACTACAAGGAAACAATCAAAACAACATGCAAGCCAATGTGATATCACAACAATGACCCAATAATCAAGTCAACAATCTAAATAATCAAGGGGGACCACCCCCACGAAACAAATATCCCCCCAAGAGAAAATACACTGCCATTGGGGAACCAATTGAATCGATCATGAAGAAACTAATAAAAGAAAATCTCATCAAAATTTCCACTTATGAGAATTATCAAGAGCCCTAAGTTAAATCACCATGGTACAATGAAAATCACCTTTGCGATTTTCATAAAATCAAAGGGCACACAACAACTAGTTGCATGAGGCTAAAAATTTTGATCCAAGACCTCATCGATGACAAGGTCATAAATGTCAAACAACCAACTGGAAATAAAGACCTTAAAATATACACGAATTTGATGCCAGATTATAACAAAGGGAATAACCATGGAGATACCAAGTATGCCAATCTGAACCATGTGTACGACCATGTTGTTGCATCCCTAGACAAATGGGTCACTATTGCTAACATCAAGGGAGCCAAAGCTAATTTTGGAGTCACCACATGCGGCAGAGAAGTTACCATTGCTGGGTCATCACAACCACCTAGAGCATCCACCTCAATTTTGAAATTCAATCCCAATGGCTACAATGTCTTGGACCAGTTAAAAAGAACCCTCGCTCAGATCTCCATCATGGATTTGCTAAAGATATCACCCGCACATAGAAAAATCCTAGAGGAAGCATTGGCTTCATCCACTATCTCCACGGATCTTGATGTTGGCTAGTTCCAAGCTATGGTTAGACACATCACCACCTCGAATCTCCTAATATTCTCTGATCAGGACTTTCCCTCCCAACCATCTCATAATTGTGCACTCCATCTTGAAGTCCTGGTTAATAAAAACAAATTCAAAAGGGTCTCGGTGTATGGGGGTGTAGGTCTAAATATCTGTTTGCTCAAACTAATAAATAATTTGGGATTCTCAAAGGATGCCATTGAAAAGGGTAAGGGTATCACAATCAGAGCATATGATGATCAGGAAAGATTGTCTCAAGGCACTATTCAACTTCCTATTCAAGTAGGGCCAACCATTATGGAAACCCCATGCCAGGTCTTTGACCTTGATTTTCCTTATAACATCCTCCTGGGACATCCATGGATCCATGGGATGCAAGTTGTCACGGTCTATGGTGATCCCAAACCCTTTGCTTACTGCAATAATTTGGAAGAAAAATACTATAAAATCCCCCAAGTCCCAAAGAACGATGAAGGCCCTACAATTCTAAATGTTGACCCAGCTACTTTAGCCTCCACTTCTGAGACAGACACCTGCCATTCTTGATATCTCTAAAATCAAGGTCATTATCCAAGCCATGGGTGTGGGGATTATAAAATGAAGAAAAGTGTGTTCATAATAGGAGAGTTACCTCAATCTCCTAGGTCTCATGGGAAACCCCAACCAGTTGAAACATCATCCCAAACATTTAAAGCAGACCCCTCTAGATTTAGATGTTGGGGAGATCTAAGTCGAGAAGTGGTGGATGAAAAAGACATATCAAGCTTGCTATACCAAGATGAAAGGCCTGTAGCTGATCTTCCCAAAGATGAGAGCAACAAAGGATTACAAATGAATCTTGGTGATAGGCTGTCATTAGGTCCCATTACTTTAGAAGATAAAATTCAATATGTCAACCAAGTAGTGTTCAAGGCAATTTGTAATAGAAGAATTCAGGAGTATCTCCCTTAGCTTTTCTAACTTTTCAGAACAACTTAATATTAATTCTAACTTCAAGCCATCTAACTATAAAACTATAAAGAAATTTATCCTAAGAAAACATGAAATGTTTAAACTGAAAAACATAAGAAAAATAATTTAGCAAGCGTGATAACTGAATTAAAAAGTACAGAAACAATTAAACTAAGTTGATAAAATATAAAAAATAGAAAAACTTATAACAATCCATAGAAACTACGGAAGTAAAAGACAACAAATACTTCAAAACATAGATTTTACAGTAGTAAATTCAATAATTCTCTACAAAACAATAATATAATAAAAGAAAACACTTATCTACTTAAGTTATCTCCCTTCGAGTGGCCAGCTTGTGGGTTATCACGTTCGTTCTCAGCTCACATCCACAGTTATTTCATAAATGCTTCTATCAATCATAATTATCATCCATAACTCATAACTCAGAAATTTTAGATAACAATCTCTTTATTCATAAACTTCAGAAAATATTTTGATAGTATAACATTACTTTTTCACTACATATTTTTCTTCTGGAGATTACGTCTTTTATAGAAAAAATCTAACTAAATCCTATATTTCAGATGGTATGGATAACCATTGAAAATATCTAAATCAAATCTATGAATAACTCATATGTTTTTAAAACCCATTACAATAGTATTTAAGAGGCTCAAGTCGAGCCATAAATTTTTTGACTCAAAGCATAACAAAAATAAAAACTTTAAAGAGTAACTATATCTTCGGTCCATCATCCTAAAGTTCTGGAGCATATTTCCAGCGTACATCTTCAACCTGTTCTAGAGCACGTGCTGGCTAGATGCTTCTAATATGCAACTTGATGACCGATTATTATCTACAAAACACCTAAAATAACCCATTAAATCTGTATTGGAAAAATACTTCAGGAAATCAAAAGAAATAAAGTTTGTACAATTTCTCACTAAAAGTTAAGCAGTTATTTCTTCTAAAATTTAATTAATTGGCAGAGGATAGGGATTTGTATATATGAAATAGGTTTTTATGGTATTATTATGATGAGGTTATTTTTACCTCATCATTTCCTCCCCTTCCTAATTCTTGATAGGTCCTCCTATCCCTTGATTATAACTCTATCCCCTATTCCATTCTTCATATTTTGCACTAATATCATACAGATCTCTTGCTATTACATCAAAGTTTATAGGGGTATCGTGGAAGCCTCTATGAAAAGCAACTCCCCCTTTCCATTCACTAAAGATTCTATCATCTTGATCTATATTAACATGGAAAGCAGGGGCTGGATAGAGCAATAAGGGAGGTCTGTACCTCATTCCTATCCAATTTGTTCTGAGATCTTCCAAAATTTTGGCCAAGGCATCTGCTCTTTTGAAGGACCATCTGATGCTAAGAGGAGAGATCACCTCTCTTTTCTTTAGATATATAGGTAATGGAGTGTATCTCTCTTCACATGCATGTCATTCCATACCAACCAATTTTTTCCCCTAATCTATGAAATTATTATAACAAACTTGAAGGTTGTCATCATACCTTCCCTTCATTTTCTTGTCCAATAGAAGAGCTACAAATGTCTTCTTGAAAGTTGCAGGTCTACTATTTGTAGATCTCATTTGAAGTCCCATACTTTTCTTTGCTTGGGCATATTCCTTGTTACATTCTTGCCAATGGATTTGATTCCGCATAGTAGACAGTAGAGATCTTAATTGCACTTGTCCCACAAAAAGATTAAAAAAGAAATTAGTATTCTTTTCTAATAGAAGATCATGAGCAAAGAATTCACAAAGCATATCTTGCTCTTCAGGCTTTGAGTCTACAAATATCTTAACAAATTCTTTGTCATCAAGTTCATGAGGTTGGTCATTATGAATTCTGAGCAATTTCCATCTAAAACATTGTTCATTTAAAAACATTGAATACAATCTTGATGGTCTTCTACAAGATAAAAGAAATTCTTCTATCTAACATGCATCTTGTTTCCCCCTATAGGCTTTATGAAATGCTTCTCTTAATAACACCATTTCCATTTTTAATCTGTTATTTTCAATTTGTGCATTCCTTAGGAAATAGTATCGTTCCATCCATTTCATTAATAATGGAGGAATCTGAATTTGGAACCATTCAGTTACCGTTGGTTCGGTTTGAAATTCTTTGGATTCCATCATTGGTTTACTTGTGCTTTCCTGCAAGTCTTGCTCTAATTCCATAATTCTACTAAGAGAAGCATTTAATTCTTCTTTTTGGCTTTTCTTTTCTTCCTCAAATCCTGAAAACATAAGCATAAAATTTTCTTTTAAATCTTGAATTTCTTTATTTAAACCATCTTTGTGTACCTTGTTTTCCTGATTACAACTCTGAATTTGTATTTGCAACTCACTAATAAATGTATCTTTTCCCTGTACTTGCAATTTTAAATCCTGAATTTCCTAATCCCTTTTGCTTATTATAGTCTTGTATACCATTATTTCTTCTTGTTGCAATCCCATATATTCCTTGTTTTTGTGCAACTGACTTCTTAGCTCCTCAATTTCTAGTTTCAACTTTTCCAATTTTGCATTAATATTTTCAGTTTCAACTATTTTAACAACTTTATTGATAACCGGAGATAAATTTCCTAACACACTATCATCAACCTCCATAGGAAGTGGAGATTGTCCCCTTCCTGTTTTCTATTTTTCTTGGTCTAGGGCTTCTTCTTCAAGCACTAAATGAGAATGTACTTCTTCAACATAAATTTCTTTCTCTAAGGATTGATGAATTGGCTCCTCAATTTCCAAGGGTTTCTTTTGCTTCTTGGATTTTGATCTATTCCCTCTACTCTACAATGAGGTTCCTATAGATTCAGAGGATAATATTTTGCTCTGCCTTAAAGGAGGAGTATCCTGATAAGTTAAAATTGTTGGAGAGTTTTGAAGAATGGTCCTTCGTTTCCTCTTCTTAACAGGATTAGTATGCACATTTGGATTTCTTATGTCCACATCTTCTGACTGGCCTGGAGTTTCAAAATCCTTATTTTTAAATTCTGGCACTTCCTCACCAAGAATAGTGGGAATTTGGGTTTCAGGAGCCTTAGGGTCTTTAGGGGAAGTTGCTCTGGAAGGTGAAGTAACTTGTTTTGAAGATTCTCCTAGTTCTAACTTCCTGGTGTAGACTTGTCAAACTTCCCCAAAAAAATTTCCCATTTGCTTCTAGGTTTATTATGGAAATGATATTTACAAATTCATTGAATTAACCCATGATGCTTTAATGGCCTTGAACCAGTTTTATATCTTTCTATCAAAGAATTAACAGAATCATTCAAGAAGTGAGGCAAATTAACCCTAAGAGTAGGGTTTTCCTTCCCATGCTACAAATGTATTAGCATGTTGAATGCAGGTCCTACAATAGTAGTAAGTTGACCTTCACAAGTAAAATACTTAATAATCCATGCAACTGCAGTACCCCATGGTTCTAATATAGAAGCTCGTTGAAACCCCTTATTTTGTCCCCTAGTACTGATAACTATCATGGGTTGAGGGTCCCCTTGTCTAAGAAACAATTCTGATAATTTATGATATGTTATTTGTGTTGTTTCTGATATTCTAATGCCAGAATTTTCTAACCCTAAAAGAGAAGAGATAATTTTTGAACTCACCTTGAAACGCTTCCCATGCAGTGTCACCTAACCATTAGAGTAATTTTCTGCAAATGCGTTCACCAACTTTTCATTATACCCTTCAAACTTTCTGATAAAATCCAACCAACTGACTACCTCAAACAACCCATAAATGCTACTTAACCCCAACAATTTTTTTGCAGAAGTCGGCTTAAATTTCTTCTTTGTACCACCCATTTCTGTCTTGTCTCTACCACCCTGCTGAAAATTTCAATAATGCCAAAAACTTGTGCACTGATATTTTTGAAAATATGATCAAACTGTAATTATTTACTCTAATTTTGCTCAAAGCTTGCTA
The DNA here is from genome assembly GCA_007258455.2 of Sequoia sempervirens. Lineage (NCBI taxonomy): Eukaryota > Viridiplantae > Streptophyta > Pinopsida > Cupressales > Cupressaceae > Sequoia > Sequoia sempervirens. The sequence continues at coordinate 282,574,401 of VDFB02193867.1, read as the reverse complement.
TGTAATAATGTCAATTTGCATGAAGGGCCGCAAAAAGAGTAGCATGCTTAGCAATTAATCACCAAGTGGCTCAATTTACTAAATTGGGAAAGGAAACTCATGCCAATCAATTATATTTTATTAAAAAATAACTACTTATTTAAAGCAAAAATTTGTACTTACATTCTATGATCACTTGAAGATCTCATACCTTTACTGATTTGATAGGGTGATGCAATGGTATTGGTTGAGGTGATAGTTTAGTTATTATGACATGAATGAGGAAGCTTATGGATGACAAAGTCATTAATGAAGACAAGCTATTATGGTGGCTTTTATTTATAATGGAAAAAGAAAAAAATTAAAGAAAAAGGAGTGTGTACCAATGTACGATAATCAAAGCATCAAGGAAGATTTGAATTTTTTTTAGAAAGGAGGTGGCAGAATGAAAAAGGGATAAGTTCCAGAGCACGTGGAAGGAATGCATTCGAAACAAAGAAAGTGGATAAGTTCTGGAGCATCGCCAAAAGATGCAGCCGGAATGGTAACCAAATGAAAGTTCTGGAGCATCGTCGAAAGATGCAATTGGAGAAACAACCAAATGAAAGTTTCGGAGCATCATTGAAAGATGCAGCCAGAGCAGCAACCAAATGAAAGTTCTGAAGCATTGTCGAAAGATACACCCGGAGCAACAACCAAATGAAATTTCTGGAGCATCATCGAAAGATGCAGCCGGAGCAGCAACCAAATGAAAGTTACAGAGCATCGTTGAAAGATGCAGCCGAAGGAGCAACCAAATGAAAGTTCTAGAGCATCATCAAAAGATGTAGCCAGAAAGAAGAAAAATTGCGAACACTAATTAACTAGAACTTATGGAACTTATATCATTTTACAAGAACATCCTTCTAACATGGTGGGTTGAAGAGCAGGTTCTGGAGCATCAGGTGTTCAGACCGTTAGGTTGTAGAGCACTGGACAGCTGGACCATCAAGTTTCAGAGCATCCTTAAAAGGTGCTCCAGAAGTTGCTATTCCTTCATGAGAAGTCCTGCAAAATGAAAAAATGTGTTAAGTCCGAAATGAAAATTAATGAAAAATGCTTGAAATTTTTTTGGTACACATGTCTTTTTATTACAAATTTTCATCATCATTTTTTTTTTTAATTTTTAATTTTAATTTTATTTTTAATTTTTTTAATTTTTAATTTTAATTTTTTTTAGATATTGAATCGTAGACTCTCGACTTGAAGGTCAATGCATTGATCTCTCATTGCATTTCTACCAATTCTTGTAAATTCTTCTTTATTAATAGGTTTATGGTAGATATGTAGGTGATGACCAAGTAACTAAGAGGTCTTCGTGAATCACCATCACGGGTTTTAGCCAAATTGTGATGTTTTGAGAAGACTTCAAAATTTTCATATGGCCCTAGACAATGAGTCCCGAAGTTTTCCTTTATGGTCTTTATATCTTGAATCAATAGCAAGGCCCAGCCACCATTATGGAACTCTCTCTCTCTTTAATATATTTGTCATGCCAAACTTTTCACTATGCTGAACCAGTTCAGCTCTTGATGGATACCACCCAAGTGGAAGTCATCTAACTTCACTTTAACTCAGAAAAATCGCTCCATTTGAGCTGGTTACAAATCTAGACCCAACTCCAAAGTTGTATCGTAGGGTTTGAGTTCAAATCAATGGGAAGAAGAGGTTTCTTCCAAAAAATCTCATAGGGGTTGGAATCTAGTTGCAGATTTCCCATGTTGTATTGTATGCCCAAACGGCTTCCCGTAATTTCTTGGCCCAATCTCTTCTTCTTGAAGAGCATTCATTTTGTCAATATGTTTTCTAACTCCCTATTAGTCACCTCTACTTGACCATTTGCTCGAGGGTGATAAGGGATGATCTTATGACTCACACCTAAAAATGACTATAAATTCTAGAGAACTTTTGGGCATAAATCGGGGTCCCCGATCTATAACAATAGTTCGAGGGGCTCCAAATCTAAGAAAATTTTATTATAGAGAAAAATCAGCAACTTGTTCTTCTCCAACAACCTCGTAGTGCTTGAACTTCTGCTCCATTTTGTCGTGATAATCGATACAAACTAATATATATTCTTTCCCTTGAGAGGAAGGATCTATGGGGCTGATAAAATCTAACCCCCATTTTTCGAATGGTTCCAAGGTTACCTGAGGCTACAAAGGAATTTCTGTAAAAGTAATTGGTCTTCCCACTCTTTGACATTCATCACAACGATGAACATAGTTTTTAATGTCTTTATGCATTGAAGGCCAATAATATCCAGCGCCTAAAATTTTATGAGTTCTTTTTGCAGAGTAATGACCCCCAGAAGGATCATCATGACAGGCCCTCAGAATGCTATAAGTTTCATCATCCACAAGGGAATAATATCCCATTAATCCATTTAAATGGTGCACTCTCTCGAATAAGTAACTTCCTTTGTTTTGATGTAAACCCAGGGGATACTTCAGAGGTAGCTAAATAGTTGGCAATATCAGCAAACCAAGGAGTCTTTGTAGAGATGGAAAAAAAAATCATTTGAAAACTCATCTTGTACAGGTGCTCGATCACCCTCTTCTTGTTTGATTCGAGACAAAAAGTCTGCCACCTCATTAAATCTCCCTGGCTTGTCAAGTATTGTTACATTGAACTCCTGAAGGAATAGTAACCATCTCATTATTCGACCATTAACTATAGGTTTATTCATTAAATATTTTATAGCTGAGTGATCTGTATAGACTATAAATTTATATCCTGTAATATAATGGCGAAACTTTTTAATGGCATGAACCACAACCAAGAATTCTTTTTATGTTGTCTTGTAGTTTCTCTCAGTAGATGTCAAGTTTTTGCTAATGAAATATATGGCATATTTACCTCCATCATCATCTTCTTGCCCTAATACTACACCAATTGCATCATCCAAAGCATTGGCATAAATATGAAAGGGAAGACTCCAATTTGGCCCATGCAATATGGGAGTAGAGACAAGCTTCTCCTTTATCATTTCAAATGATTGTTGACACTTAGACATCCAATTAAACTCCACATCTTTTTGGAGAAGAGAAAACATGGGGACAACTATCTTATTGAAACTTTCTATGAACCTTTTATAGTATCCAACATGTCCAAGAAAACTTTGAACATTTGTTTACATTTGAGGAACAGTCAATTGTTGAATGACTTCAATTTTTTTGGGATCAACCTTTATTCCTTCCAAGGAAATATGATGACATAAGACTATTCCTTGTTCCACCATTATTAAACACTTTTTGTGGCTAAGGGACAGTCGATTATCCTCACAAACCTCTAAAACCCTATCCAGGTTTTGAAGAGATTCATCATAGGTTGACCCATAGAATATGAAATCATCCATAGAGACCTCTACACAATCATTGACAAGTGCTGCAAATATAGCCAAAATGGCCCTCTGAAAAGTTGTTGGCGTGTTACAAAGTCCAAAAGGAAGAACTCAGTACGCAAATGTGCCCCATGGACAAGTAAATGTTGTCTTATCTTGGTCTTCTAGTGCTACCTGAATTTGGTTGTAACAACTAAATCCATCTAAAAAGGAGAAATATTTCCTCCCAGCCAAGTTGTCCAAAACCTGGTCAACAAATGTTAAGGGAAAATAATCTCAAAAAGTGGCTTAATTGAGTTCTCTATAATCTACACAAATTCTCCACTTCTCATTTTTCTTTGGTAAAACTACCATAGGTGACACCCACTTACTATCGAAGATAGGATAAATAAATCCTACACAGAGGATTTTCTCAATCTCAATTTTGAGGATTGAGTCTCCTCTTTGGTTGACATACAAGTCTCATATTAGGATCAATATAAATGTGATGTATACAAACACTCGGGTGAATTCCACTCTTGTCTGTATAGTCCCAAGCAAAAGATTTAGATTTTTTTACCAACACATTAAATAATTTATCCTCTTGTATTTCTATCAACCAACTATTAATGTTCAAAGTTTTCCTAGCAGCAGCATAATTATTTTTGTTCCAGGATAGGCCGAAGTGACAGTATGTATCGATCATAACAAGGTGTTGAGAGGACAACTATGAGGTATAAGTCGGTGAAATCTTGTAATAGAATTAAAAAAATAGCTCATTCTTGGAATCATATTGGCCAAAGGACAAGGCATTCCCATGGTAGCATAATTCTATTCCATCCTACCTATATCAATCGGTTGTCCCAAAAATTTTGGTACATCCACCATTACCTCTTCACACAAGCCTATAGCAAGGTGTGCTAATTCATTTACTAACTCATCCTCTAATTCCTCTCCATGTTGTTTAATCACTACCATGGCCAACGAGGCCAAACTGTCTTGACCACTAGATTCTTCTAGTTCATCAACCCAAACTTTATTATATTCGGTGGGTTTAGCAAGAGGATATAAGAATAAACATTTACTATCTGGACCATGTGAAATGGTCATTCCTCCCTCTCGACAATCAATTTTAGTCACGACAGTAGCCAACCATGGTCTTCCAAGAATTATTGGATAACTATCTTTGGGTGTAAGCGATTGAATTATTTGAAATTCAACTAGATATTCCCATCCATCAACTTTGACAAGAACATTTTTAATAACACCTTTTGGAATGGCTATAGACTGATTTTCCATCTGTAGAATTGTATAACTGTGGGACATAAATCAGTAAGACTTAATTTTTCCATCACATACACAGTCATTACATTAATAGTTGTTCCCAAATCCACCAATGCATTAGGTATTGCTACCTCATTAATTGTAACAGTTATCAGTGGACTCCTAGGATCATCATATTTTGGAGCAACAGTCCTTCCAGATAAAAAGTTAACTAAATAGCCATCAATGTGCACAGTGTTTATTTTCTTTTCTTTCCTTCCCAGAGTTTTAATACACAGTTGTTTGATCAACTGATTCAACTCAGGAATTTCCTTTATTGCTTGTAGCAAAGGAACCTTTATTTGTAATTGTTTGATTTCCTTAATTAATGCAGTTTTGAAGGCCAATGATATTTCTTGAGTATCTTTCAGAATTATCAATTTTAGATGCTCCAGAAATGGTGCTTGAGTTTTCTCCTTTGGAGGGGTATCCTTACTAAGTTTAGTCAAAGGTTGACCTTCCTCCTCTCAAGGTAAATCAGTAGCTCCTGCTGCTAAAGGAGGCTTAGTATTATTTACGAGTACAACAAACTTGGATGGAGTATCCTTCTCAAAATTTTAAGGAATAGGTTCATACACTACTTCCTCAATGGTGGGTGATTGAAGTGTCCTACCAAAACGTAACTGAACATTTCGATAATGAATTGCATTAAGTCCTGTGACATTATCTTGTTTAGTAGTATATACCAAAGTATTTTTTCAATTGTTCTTAGGATTGGGAAGTAGTTGTGCCAAGAATTGAGGTTGATTTATCTGCTCATTCTGAGGAGGATTCTGAGGTGGCGGTAACAGATTCTATTGTTGATTCCTCCTATGACTAGTATAAAATTGATTATGTCCTTGATTCCATTGGGGAGCATTATGTTGTGGGTACCATTGTGGTTGTGATTGGTTGGGCCAATTCTGAGTTCCTCATGATTGACTTGTCCATTCAGGAGGTCCCCAATAAGGAGTTCCCCAATTAGGTTGTGGAGGATAGGGCTGATTCCAAGATGGAGTCCATTGATTACCAACCCAATTTTTTTGTGGTCTCCATGTAGGATTGGAATTCTTCCCATAAGAAAAATTACCTCCTTAGTGTTGGTTTAGCACATTTATTTCTTCTTCAACTTGAGCAGTTTTTTCTTAGTTTTCTTAAGATCAGTAAGAAGCTCACATTGATTTGTAGGGTGGTTTTTCTCATAAAGTTGGCAAACATTAACCTTGTCTAAAGGAAACTCACATAAAATATGTTTATTTCGAAACCTAGGACAATAGATTGAAAAAGTCTCAAGATTACGTTTCTTTGCTTGTATACCATCCAATGTAGTGTTCAATTGAACAAGTATGTCCGTCTTAAGATTTGCTATTTCTTCTCGGAGCTTACCTATCTCGTTATTCCCTCTAAAAATATTTGTTTTTCAGATTCCTCCTAAAGTATGTGAGAAATTATGACACAAATCACATATGTCTTCAAGGGCTAATTGAGACACATCACCTTTTCCCATCAAATCAAGACTTCTTCTTTCATCGTCATCGAGTCCTTTAAGAAATATAGTCTTGAGAATCTCAACACTAATAGTCGTTTCTCCACATTGTTTAGATAAGAATAGAAACCTATCCAAATAGTCCTCTAGACTCTCATCCTCATTTTTCCTAAGTTTAAATAGCTCTTCCTTACGATCACTCACCCTATAATAACTCTGATATTTTTTCAAGAACACAGTCTCCATTTCCTCCCAAGATGTTATACTTCCAGCTGGTAGTCCCATAAACCAATGCATGGCCGAATCCTTCAAAGTAGAAGGAAACAACTTCAATTTTTTATTATCATTTTTGTAGTCGTAGGTTTGACAAAGGACCTTAAATTCAAAAAGAAATTGGTCTGGGTCTTCTGAGGATAACCCACGAAAGGTTGGAAGGAAAGCTGGAGAAATGTTTTTCATCATAGTATCATCATCTACATCCAGAGCAATAGGATAAGTGAACATTCGAGGAAGTGGAGGATCATTGTTATTATGGTTGGCATCATTACGGTTAGCTTTAGCCCTTCGATCTCCCATGATGTTTAGAGGAATGTGATCCTCAAGAATAATTTCCTCAACAATGAGTTGTGCTACAGGATGATCTTCAGGAAAATAGTGGAAAGCCTCTAGTGGATTAGGCTCAAGTAATTCATCAACAAAGTGGTCTTCTAAGCCTTGGGCCTCCCTATGTATGATTGGAACATATTTTGAGGGGATCTTTGGTATAAATCATCCGTGAGGGCCTCTTTTCCTGACCATGCAGAAAAGGAAGCCAAAGATGGTATTTTTGGCCTAAAAGAGGTATTTGAGGTGTCTTCTATTAACACTCAAGCAAATGAAGATTAAGGATCCCCGACAACGACACCAAAAAGTGATAGGATGTCGTTAAGTCCCATTACTTTAGAAGATAAAATTCAATATGTTGACCGGGTAGTGTTCAAGGCAATTTGCAATAGAAGAAGTCTGGAGTATCTCCCTTAAATTTTATAACTTTTGAGAACAACTTAATATTAATTCTAACTTCAAGCCATCTAACTATAAAACTGTAAAGGAATTTATCCTAAGAAAGTAGGAAATATTTAAACTAAAAAACATAATAAAACTAGTTTAAAAAGCATGATAACTAAATTAAAAAGTACATAAATGATTAAACTAAGAAGCTGATAAACTATAAAAATAGAAAAAATTATAACAATCCATAAAACATCTTCTTTAACAGTAAAGATTCTAACAGTTAACAATAGGAAACTACGAAAGTAAAAGACAACAAATACTTCAGAACAGTTTAGATTTCACAGTAGTAAATTCGATCATTCTCTATAGAACAACAATATAATAAAATAAAAAACTTATCTACTTAAGTTATCTCCCTTCGAGTGGCCAACTCGTGGGTTATCACATTTGTTCTCAGCTCACATCCACAGTTAATTATGATATGCTTCTATCAACCATAATTATCATCCATAACTCATAACTCAGAAATTTTAGATAACAATCTCTTTATTAATAAACTTCAGAAAACATTTTGACAGTATAACATTACTTTTGTCAATAGATATTTTTCTTCTAGAGATTACATCTTTTATAGAAAAACTCTAACTAAATCCTATATTTCAGATGGTATGGATAAACATTGAAAATATCTAAAACAGATCTACGAATAACTCATGTGTTTTTTAAAACCCATTACAATAGTATTAAAGAGGCTCAAGTTGAGCCATAAAGTTTTTGACTCAAAGAATAACAAAAATAAAAACTTTAAAGAGTAACTATATCTTCGGTCCATCACCCTAAAGTTTCGGAGCATATTTCCAGCATACACTTTCAACCTATTCTAGAGCACGTGCTGGGTAAATGCTTCAATTTGCAACTTGATGACCGATTATTATCTACAAAACACTTAAAATAACCCATTAAATCTATATTGGAAAAATATTTCAAAAAATCAAAAGAAATAAAGTTTATACAATTTCTCACTAAAAGTTACGCAATTATTTCTCCTAAAATTTAATTAATTGGCAGAGGACAGGGATTTGTATATGTGAAATAGGCCTTTATGGTATTATTATGATGAGGTTATTTTTACCTCATCAAGGAGCAATATACTCTACACTTAGCCAACATAAGAAGATTAAAACTATAGACATCAAAGGGAAAAATTATGGGAACCTCTAGATGTGTGGTTTCCCCCTATTGTGTGAACTTTGGTCAAAAATTTTGTCAGCCTTCCCAATTTTTGAGCCTTCTAGCATCAACATTCTAGTCAGGAAAAAGGTGGCAGATTTTTCTTGAATTTTAAATTAAAAGCATTTGGCGCATTGATAGAGAAGGCTAGCAAAATTAAGCACTGGTTGTCATCAACATTAATTGTTGTATGGCTCCTCTATGGTGGAAATGTTTGCAAAGTAATAAAATAGTCCATATTCTTCTTGAAGCATAGTTGTTATCTATCTAAACCTCAATAAGTGTTTGTTACAATGCAAGGTTGTATATTAAGTGTCAGATGAAACATTGAGCAAATCGTTATTGAGGCCTCTAAGACAAATAACAACTATCCTTGAAGCCATACAAAAATAGCCAACAATGGCTTATCGTGAAGAACATGGACTATTTTATCACTTTACAACCATTCTCAATGGACAAGAACCATAGATAAAATAAAAATCATAATTATTTTATGAAAATAATAAGCATAGGAAGGAGTATATATGAATATTGTCTGCATCTAATTTCACATAGATACATATCTACACGTAGGGATGAATGTTGTCCGTCTCTAATTTCACAAACATACATATCTACACATAGGGAAAGTAAAATGAGCAAGAACAAAAGAAGGCTTGCTCTCCACCCTACCTTATTGGGTCATGGAGCCCCATAGGCTCTCACCAAACCCCTAAGAAAGAACGAACATTGTCCACCACTGTGATGGATAGTGAAACTAATCTTCCTTATTACACTTAATATAAAACCTATTATTGTAAGGATGCTTCTCTGAGGATGAAACAAATAACAACTATCTTTGCAAAAAAATAAACATGGAGAGGAGTATATATGAATGTTGTCTACATACTGTCTTTGCAAAAAAATAAACATGGCTAGTAGTATATATGAATGTTGTCTACATTTAATTTCACATACACACATATCTACGTAGGAGAAAAGAGGAATGAAACACTACAAAAGAGACACATACTTTTTTGCATGTATATATTTCCAAGCAATAGATTCCTACATATACATACAACACATGTAATACATATATTTGGAGTTGCAAAAAAAAATCTACATCAATATATATATGTTTCCAAAGTTAACTGTGCACATATATACACATTGTTGATTGTTGTTGAATAGCTGCAAAAATATTATTTCATTTATGATTTCCATGTAGTGGAAATAGATGGAAAGCAATAAAAGAGTCTACATCTATGCTTAGAAAGGAAGATCTATACAAATATATATGCATCTAAAGTTATATGTAGACAACACACATATATATCCATAGGTGGACTTCAAACATATGAATGTTGTCTACATCAAATTTCAAAATAACACATATTTGCACATAGAAAATATAAAATGAAACACAACAAAATGAGGCTTGCTCTCCACCCTACCATATTGGGTCATGGAGCCTCATCGGCTCTCACCAAACCCCCGAGCAAGAACATACATCATCAACCACTCTAATCAATGGTGAAATCAATGTGCCTTAATACACTTACTATACGGCCTATCATTCTAACAACTCCTTTTGTGAGGCTGAAAGAAATAATAACTGAAAAGTGGTGCATTTAATTTTAGATTCCCCAAACAATAAACATGGTGAGTAGTATATATCAATGTTGCATACATCTAACTTCACATATATACATATCTACACACAAAAAAAGAGAAATGAAACACAAAAAAAGAAACACACACTTTTTGTGTTTATATATTTCCAAGGAACACATTCCTACATATGCATCCAACACATGCAATACATATATATGTAGCTCCAAAAAAAAAGCTACACCGATATATATATATATCTAATGTTAGATGCACATATATACACATTGTTGGTTGTTGTTGAATAGCTTTGAACATATTATTTTATTTATGGTTTCCATGTAGTGGCGATAGTTGTAAAGCAATAAAACAGTCCACATATACAAACACAACAAGCAATAATATTTAGCATTCTAAAGTTACCAAAGCAACTAAACAGTTTATGTTATTTACGGAAAGGAATTGTTGACTATTGTTTTGTAGCTTTAAGTTATAGCCAAAGATAGAGAACAATAGTCAACAATTCCTTGTAGAAAACAACATAAATTGTATAGTGTTTCAACCATCACCACAAAACAAAAGCCTTAAATGAAACAATGATGGTTTCAACAAAGACCTAGAAAATTAATTTTCCAACAGTGACCTATCAATAGGTGCAAGAACAAATATAGATAAGTTTAAATCTAGATACATATGTTTGTTGCTTGAGAAAATGAAATAAACATCACTTGGCATAGCTTGTGATGGAAACATTGTTTCATCTATGGGCTGCATATTTTGGCGGTGGTTGCAATAATAGGTTGCATTCAAAACTTAGCATAGTAATTCAACACTTTATGTTATTTTCAATAAGGCATTGTTGAGTGCAGAGTTGTAGCTTGACCTGCACAACATACATAGTTACCACACCTATACTTCACAATGCATGTACAAATATATATATGTATAACTTTAAATGCAATTATGCCTATCAACAAGTATAAATCTAAATATATATGTGTGTAGGTAGTCTCAAGCTAAATCACAAAATTATTGTGTAGAACATAGATGACAATTATCATTGAACATCACATAGGAAATATTATAAAAAAAATGAAGTTATATGCAACTCCAATAAAATGGAAGACACATAGGCTACTCCCAAATGGCTAGCAAACAAAAAGGTGAATGACACATAAATACCTCAAATATAAATAAGTCGGACTATATACTACAAGTTCCGCTAATGCAAGAAAATCATTTTTGTAGTTCACTAGATGCACATGGAAAAGAGCCAATACAATTGTTAGTAGCAAAAAGTAAACAAGGAATAGACTTACAGGATTGGTGCCCAAGGGTTGTCCAACAGCCTAGGGAGAGCTAGAGTCCACCGACATTCCTGGTTCTACTCTTTAAAAATGTCAGAGCTACAACTCTAGTGGCTGGCCACGAGCTAGATATTGTGACAACAACACAAGGGACGAAGATTCAATTAAAGCAACAAAGGATGATGAGCTCCATTCCCAATTTTTTTATCCTTCAAATTTTTTGTGGAGACATTAACAATATGATTGAAAACAAATAATATAAAAAAAGGCACATTTAGAAAACTCTTTGTAAATCATTTCGAAAACAGTCTTTGTTCTTGCAAAACAACCAACCTAGAACATACATTGTCCGTCACTACGATCAATGGTGGCATCAATGTTTCTTATAAAAGTTAAAGTACAACTTATCATTCCAAGAATTTCCCAACAAAATAAACATAGGAATCAATATGTATCAATGTTGTTTGCATCCACTATGGCATGCATAAATATCCACACATAGGGGAAATACATTTTCCATCACTGCAATCAATGGGGGCATCAATGTTCCATACAACACTTAAAATACATATTATTATTCCAAGGATGTCTCAGTATGTATCAATATTGTTTACATCTAGTATGGCATACAAAAATATTTGTACATAGGAGAAATAGAGTGAAACACAAAAAAACAAGGCACTGTCCATCACTACGATCAATTGTGACATCACTCTTCCATATAACATTTAAAATACAACCTATCATTCCCTACGTGCAAATATGTATGTATCTGTTGTTTTGTGGTGATGGCTACATCACAATAAAATAGTTAATCTTATACACTTTTTCTTTTTTTCGATAAGGAATTGGTTTTCATTGTTCTCTAGCCTTGGCTATATTGGTTCATTATCGATAAGGTGCTGGTGGGGGAAATAATTTTTGATTCATGGCTTTTGTTTTGTCACTATGGTTACAACAAAAAAAAATAGTGAACACTATACAGTTTATGTTGATTTCCATAAGGAATTCTTGATTGTTGCACTGTAGTTTAGGGTGCATCATTTCATTTTCAATAAGGTGTTGTTGAGAAGGCTATATTATTTCAATTTTTGATAAGGTGCCGTTTGAAAAAGACTGTATTGTTTGTTAATATGAATATTGTTTGATTTATGGCTTCAATGTATTGCTTTTGCAACCATCACCCAATACAAAAAAATGAAAATAACCTCCAACCACCTTCACAGAAGCTTAATAACGGCTGATCGAACTTGCACCTTCACAGGATCTCGCCATTGTGGCATCAACATTGATTGTTATATGGCTTCCATGTAGTGGAAACGACTGTACAAAAGCTCGTCATTGTGGCATCAACATTAATTGTTGTATGGTTTCCATGTAGTGGTGATGGTTGTAATAACACCTATCATTTAAAACCCCAAGAAACATAGCGAAAGCCTACACAATTTCCAACGAGGCATTGTTGGGTGTTGTTTTGTGGCTTTGCCTACTATCAGAGCTGCAAGCCAAAAGAGTGAGCTTTTCTAAAGGTTTGTTACTGTGAATTTTTGTCTTTTGCGGGTTTTTCCATCTATTCCACTGTTGTAGCCAATGTTGTTTTACTTATGGCCTCCATTTTCTGGTGACGACTGGAACGCAATAAATAGTTAATGTTATACAATTCATGTTGTTTTTCCTTCTTTTGTTATGTGCCATATAATTTTCCCCATGTAAAAATATGTATATTTGTGAAATTAGATGCATCCAACACTCATATCTACAACAACCTATATATTAAGTGCAATAATAAACATTGATATCACAATTGAATATGTTGGTGGACAATCTATGCATGCCTTCCATAAAATAGCACATACATCGCCCACCACTCTAACCAATGGTGAAATCAATGTTCCTTATTGCACTTACTATAAAACCTACCATTCTAATTCCTTTTTTGAGGTTGAAAGAAATAATAACTAAAAAGTTGTATTTAACTTCAATTTCCCCAAACAATAAACATGGATAGCATTATATATGAATGTTGTCTACATCTAATTTCACATACATACATATCTGGACACAACGAAAGAGAAATGAAGCGCAACAAAAGTAACACATACTTTTAGTGTTTATATATTTCCAAGCAACAAATTCCTACACATGCATCCAACACATGAAATACATATATATGCAACTGCAAAACAAAAGCTACACCGATATATATATATATATGAAGTTAGATGCACATATATACACATTGTTGATTGTACTCTACAAAATACTATATTGTTTGATTTATGGTTCTCCTTTTGTGGCGATGGTTTTGATTGGGTTTGGCACTGTGAATTTTTTTATGTTCTACAGGTTTTTCCATCTATTGTAGGCTTTCATTTTTCTTTTCCTGTGTGCAGATATGTATGTATGTGAAATTACATGTAGAAAACATCCATATATACTCGGATTTACTAACAAAAGAATTCGCAACAATAAACACATGCATTTAACTGGTTATATATTAAGACAATGGACACTAACTTATAATGTTTAACAATGTAACAATGTAACCAAAGCAACAGAACAACAGTTGACTATGCCTTATAGATAACAACATAAACTATATAGTGTTGCAACCATAACCACAAAATGAAATCCTTAAATGAAATACTAATGGTTTCAACAACAACATAGAAAATTCTTTATTGAACAACACCTTATTGGAAATGACCATATACACACATACACGCCCACACATACATATAAACATTCAAATAGTGAACAAATTGTGCAGATATAACGCTATGTAGCAATCCAACCAAACAAGAAGAAAACAACCATATTGATATAAAAAACTTGACATATCTATACACAAATAAACATGTAGCCTCAAAGATACAAGTAGAAAATGCATATGCAAACATACACACTCACACCATAAATGGAACAATAATGGTCTAAACAATGACCTAGGGAATTATTTTTCCCAAGAGAACCCTATCAGAAAGGAAAGAATATTGCCAAAGCTATAGACCAACATTCAACAATGCCTTATGGATAACAACATAAATTATATGACATATGTACTACTATACTATGGTTCAAATATGAAATGATATAGCCAAAGATAGAGAAGAACACTCAACAATGACATATAAACATTGAGAATAGTGAATACCAATTGTGCAAATATAAGAGTACGTGGCAATCAAACCAGACAAGAAGCAAATAGCTATATTGATATTAAAAACTGGACATATCCATATTTAGATAAGCACATCACCTCAAAGATACATGTACGTAATGAATATATAGACATACACACTGACACCTTAAATGAAACAATAATGGTTTGAACAACATCCTAGGGAATTCTTTTTTTCAATAGGACCTTATCAGAAAGGAAACAATATAGCCATAAACTAATGCCTATAAAAAATTGTGCAGAAATTAAGCTAGAGAACAACACTCAACAATGACATAGAAACATTGAGAATAGCGAATACCAATTGTGCAGATATAAGAGTACATTGTAATCAAACCAAACAAGAAGCAAATAGCTATATTGATATTAAAAATTGGACATATCCATATTTAGATAAATGCATCACCTCAAAGATACATGTATGTAATGAATATATAGACATACATACTGACACCTTAAATGAAACAATAATGGTTTCAACAACATCCTAGGGAATTCTTTTTTTCAACAGGACCTTATCAGAAATGAAACAATATAGCCATAAACCAATGCCTATCAAAAATTGCACAAAAATTCGCTATGTTTTCCAAAGCTTTAAAAGGTAGTTGTTACTTACAACCATTGCAACTACACATAACCCATACAACAATTAATACTGATGCCATTTCCCTGGCTTTCTCTACTGGCATGCCAAAAAAAATCAATTTAAAAATTAAAAAAAATCTACCACTTTTTCCAAATTAGAATTTGGGAGCCGAAAGGCTTAAAAGCTGGGGTCAACAATGCCCTATGGAAAACAACATAAAGTTCATAGCATTGACTATTTTACTACGATGCAACAATTCACACTAAACGAAAGCCATAAATGAAAAATATAGCCTAAGGTAGACAACAACAGTCAACAATGCTTTATGCAAAAGAGCATGACCTGCATAACATTAACTATTTTATCGCATTGCAACCATCACCACAAAATGAAAGTTGTAAATGAAACAATATTGGTATCAACAGTCATCCAGATGGGAAAACCCGCAAAACACTAAAAATCATAGTAAAAAATCCATGCAAAACCATTGCCACAAAAGCCGAACCATAAATCAAACAATATTGGTTTGAACAAACTATATAGTCTCTTTTCAATAGAACCTTATCGAAAAGGAAACAATATACCCTAAGCTAGAGAACAACAATAAACACTGCCTTATGGAAAACAACACAAACTGTATAACATTAACTATTTCATTGTGTTGCAACCATCGCCATAAAATATTGCTTTCAACAGTGACCCAAATGAAAAAAACACAAAACACAAAAAACTCACATCAACAAACCAATTCAAAATCTTCACCACAAAACGTGAACCATAAATGAATCAATATTGGTTTGAATAACAACCTAGATGAAAAAACTCACAAAAAACACACGAGATTAACTATTTTGCAACTAGTCACACAAAACGGAAGCCATAAATGAAACAATATAGCCTAAGCTAGAGAGTTGCAACCATCGCCACAAAAACAAAAGCCATAAATCAAACAATATTGGTATAATCAGTCACCCAAATGGGAAAACCCGCAAAAAAAAATCACAATAACAAACCCATCCAAAACCATTGTCGCAAAAGTCAAACCATAAATCAAACAATTTTCATTTCAACAAACTATATAGTCTTTTTTCAACATAGCCTTATCGAAAAGGAAAAGATATAGCCTAAGATAGAGAAGAACAATCAACACTTCCTTATGCAAAAGAACATAAAGTGTATAACATTAACTATTTCATTGTGTTGCAACCATCACCACAAAATATTGATTTCAATGGTGACCTAGATGAAAAACCCACAAAACACTAAAAAATCACAGTAACAAACTGATTCAAAACCTTCACCACAAAACGTGAAGCATAAATGGAACAATATTGGTTTCAACAGTGACCTAGATGAAGAAACCCACAAAAAACACACGAATTCATAGTAACAAACCAACACACAAACAAACAATATTACCTTCCACCCATCGTGACTACATAGAGACCATAAACAATATTTGTTTCAACAGTGACCCAGATGAAAAAAACCCACAAAAAACACACAAATTCACAGTAAGAAACCAATGCAAAAACAAACAATATTGCCTTCCACCCATTGCGACTACACAAAAACCATAATCAAAACAATATAGCCTAAGCTATAGAACAATAATCAACAATTCCCTTTGGAAAATAGCATAAACTATTTTTGAAATACTCAAGAAATGATTTTTTCAATATGAACCTCTTCCCGCACCTCTCCCTGCTTGCTTTCTCTCCGCTCTCTTCTTTCTCCACTTCCTGCAAAAAATGGTCAAAGAATTATCACAACCAACACTTTTGTACTGCTTTTGCAACCATCGCCCCATGCAAAAACATAAAATTTAACCTCCAACCACCTTCAAATAAATTCCACAGCTGATGATCGCACTTGCACCTTCACAGAAGCTTTCCCTCCTCACTCACAACTATCTTGAACAACAAAGTAAACCCATAGAATGACACCCAACAATGCCTTATTGAAAATTGCATAGACATTCGCTATATTTTCTGAGGATTTTAAAGGTAGGTGTTACTTACAACCATCGCCACTACACGAAAACCGTACAAAAATTAATGTTGATGACATTTTGTTGGCCTTCTCTATCAGCACGCCAAATGTTTTTTATTATTTAAAAATAAAAAAAATCTACCACCTTTTTCCCGACATCGGAAAGCTCAAAAATCGGGAAGATTGACGAAAATTCTGACAAAAATCAAAAAACAATCCACCTCCTTTTTCCTGATGCTGGAAGGCTCAAAAACTGGGAAGGTTGACGAAAATTCCGACCAAAGTTCACACAAATAGCCTATCATCTAATTAATTAAAAATCAAAAAACAATCCACTACCTTTTTCCCAACCCTGGAAAGCTAAAAAAGCGGGAAGGCTAATGAAAATTCTGATAAAAATAAAAAAACAATCCGCCACCTTTTTCCCGATGCCGGAAAGCTCAAAAACCGGGAAGGCTGACAAAAATTCCAACCAAAGTTCACACAAATAGCCTATCAGCTAATTAAATTATTCCATTTTTTATTTTTTTATTATAACATTAATCAAAATCCATAATGCAACAATTTAAAAGTAAGCCTATATTCTTTTCGTTTTATTTTAACACACTCAATTATAATCTCCAACTTATCCATTTCAATTATTTCATTTTAAACTTTCAAATATATATAAGTTTACATCTTATTGATTGATATTTCTAAGGTATGTTTTACTGCCCACTAGCGTGGAAGAGAAAAACTACATGATATGTTGTTCATCAAAGACTTTTCTTTCTCCTCGAAAGCTCTAGGGGAGAGGGGCCCATAATGGAGCAGGGACCAATAGTGGGGATAGAAGTAGTCCTTAGTGGGCCCCATAGTGGAGCACTTTAATATCCAATTGCAAAACACTTTTTATCCATAAAGTATGCAAAGTGACAAATCATGTGATGCCACATTAGCACACCAATAAAACATGACTTAGTGCACCACTATCGGTCTCACCTTTTTTTAGGCCTTTTTGGATACCTCAACAAAAAGCATGCTGATGTGGCATCATATTTGATGATGTGGCCCTAAACGAAATATAGAAGCACGAGTTGTCAAATACACTATTGTACAGAATTAGGAGTGATTTGAAATTTTCACATAAGATTTTGAGAAACGCGAAATTAGGGTGCTCTGCTATGGGCCCCTCTCCCCTACTTGCAGTGCAGTGATTGATATTCTATGGAGTAGCGAGGTCCACAATTTCAAATTCTAAATTACCACCGTCCTCGCCACGGCAGTTTGCGTGTTCTGCTTCAATCACTTCTATTCAATTATGTCTATTCCATGGAAATGTAGAAATTTCTTTCCATAAAAAACAGCGACTCAGTGTCTCTCTCTCTCAGTCATTAAGCACTACTCAATCAATCAATTCAAGTTTTTAACTTCTATAAACTTCTGAATAGTATATTTGTGTGCTGCAAACGATAGATTTAAATATTTCCATTTCTCAATTTCCACCTTCATCGGCACGGCAGTTTGACATGATCATCTCTGTCTATTCGAAGGAAACGTAATACAAACGTAGTTCTAAATTTGCACCTTCCTCGGCACGGCCGTTTGTTATGTTGTTTCTGCTTCACTCATTTCTTATCATCTGCCATTATTGAATCTCTCAAGATTTGGACATCGCTCCTACTTCAATAGACTACTTAATGGAGACGATATTATTGATTGGAGAAAGTTATTGTATTGAATTATTGATAGGACAAGAGTAAACAATGAAATCAATTTGTGAAATAATGTTCACACATTTAGTCGATAAAGTGAAACTGATATATTTACAATCTTTTTGGTTATGATAAATTATTTTGTATCGAATGAAATTATTTTGTTTCGAGTAAAATTATTTTTTTGGTTGTGTTTATATTTATCTTGAAATTTTATTGCTTCTTCGTCATGTAACAAGAATGGTTTTGGATTAGATTATTTTTACTTCTTCTATGTATTATACAAAACATATCTCGTGTATTTACTTTTAGGCTAGGGTGCTCTTTCCAATTAGCAATCCTTGTTGTCTCAATGACTAGGCTTGCTTCTTTGGATGAAATTAAAATTGGACTTGGTTGCTATTATTTTCCCCTTCATTGTAAGCCTCAAAAGATAAAGTAGGCTTTTGTTGGGATCTTTAATTTTCTTTTTGTGCTTTCATTTAGAATTGGTTGAGTTATTAATCTACATTCTTTTAGTAAAATATTCACAAGTTTGGGAAAGTAATTTTTGAGTATTACATCCCTAGGTTCATTGTTAAGAAATATTATTTATTTCTTTTTTTCTTTTCATGTAAAATATGGATTCAAAATTATTAATTGCACCCTTTACTATAATTACTCAAGATTAGTCTTGTTACATACTACATTCTAAATGTAAATATGAAAATTGAAGTTATAAAAAATTGGTGAAGGATAGTCCCAAAAGAATATCTAGAAGCTAAAAGGAGATTGATAGGTCATACAACTATATAGTCGAAGGATGGAAATGCACTGCACAAACATTTACACACTGTGCAATTGACCATGTACAATGCGCTTGAAGATTTCACAAGGTGGGAACAAGGCATAAAACTAACATAGGGAAACACATTGTATCATATAAGGCTCAAAACACAAAAAGAAATAAAATGATAGCATTGGGAGTAGGCAAATGGCTAAGGCTAGGCTAAAATGATCATTGAACATGCTACAAGAGGTCAATACCAAAAAATCCCAAAATATAATGCAATATTTACAAGGTATACAATTTTTGACATTATATTTTGTCTCCACTTTATTGGGTTGATGTCACTAAGTGATAAGGTTTGATAATATATATAAAAAAAAATACTAAAAATTATCTATTATATAATGAAATACAATATCTTAAAAAGCATAAAACCTATAAAATAAAAATGTTAGAAAATCACACATGTATAGAAAAGAAAAATAGAGAAATATTATACAATGGGAAGAATATGATAAATAGAGAATTTGAATTAGACAGAATAAAATACTGCATATGAAGAGAAGTAATGCAAGATTCAAGATCTAACTTACTTCACCACTGGGAATCATGAGAAGAGAATATATGATTTAAGGTCTAATATATCTTATCTCTATGAATCTTAAGAATCAACGAATCACTAGCAGTAGCTTGGTTTGTTGCTAAGTGATTTAGATGTTTGATAAAATTTAGGAGCACTTGGACTGGCATTCTTTGTTTCTTGGTGATCTAAGATATATAATAATATTATAGATCAAAATTTCACTCAATAAATGAAAATAACTTCTCTATCCAATTGATCTCAATTACTCTACACTAGGTTCAACTAGCTAAGGTTTTTGTTTAACAATTAATCTACTACTAATATTATGTCAACTAATTATTTTGTAATTTGACATAAATACATGTTATCTTATTAAATGATCAACTAAAATACTTAAAGAAGGAAACTGATGCTAATTACAAAAAAATCGACAAATAAAAATAAAGAAATTAAATGCAAAAATAAAAAAGGATGAAAAATAAAAACCTAGACTAAAATGTTGGATATGATTGTGCCAATTTCTAGTACTTTGTGTAGATGATAGTGTAACATTTTGTATTCTCATATGGAAAGAAATCTCAATACATTGGTATATAGTAGAAAATCAGACACTTCTTACTGATCAGTCACCATGACCTCACTTTAATTTGGAAAGAACATTGGCAATGTGTATTTATGCTTGTGAATATAGATATGTTTATATGTGCATGTGACTAGAATATGTTCCCTTTAGATGTATGATTTGTAAGTATTTTAGTATAGTGTGTTGGGGAAGAAGAAATCAAGAGATCCTTAGGATGTGCGCCTCCAAAATTAGAAAAAATGGGATTTCCTTTCCACTAAATTATAGGCAATAAAAAAGAAGATAACAAAACCATAAATAAAGAGAAGCATAAAGGCACATGAAAAAGAATGAAAAAATAAAAGGAGGGAAAGATAGAGGTGATATTAATATAGTTAATATGAAAATAGGAAGGTTTTTTTTATGGACCTCACAAGAAATAATCTTAGATGGAAGAAATGTGATGAATTATATTAAAATATGTGTAGGTGATAAAGCACATACTTTAGGTGGCTTAGTAGAAGATGAAATTATTGAACAAAAGTTATCATTGATGTCAAAGGAGTGATGCCAAGGAGTAATGTCCTTGATGATAATTAGTGCTCACTGATGTCTAAGGAGTAATGTTAGCTGAATAGTGAGAGTTAAATTTAATCATACTTGAGTTATTGCATTTTGAGTATAATGAAGAAGACTTACTGTACTATGCTTATAATATCAATCTTGCCTCTATTCATGGTGATAGAGGTGATCTGAAAGTCTAATCCAAAATGTTTGAGGTTAGTTACTCATGGAAGAGATATTTCTCTGGAAATGTGTTCATGATTTATAGGTCTTCCTAAAGGTGAGCTTGGCTTTGTGGTTTGAATGGAGAGTATGTCTACACATGTTATATCATATTCTAGAATTTTTTAGAAGTTATGTTTAGCATGCAAAAAAATTGAAGTGACATAAGTGTCATTATACTTATTAGTTAACCAATTGGTGTTTCGGAATTGATTGGAAATGAATAGTAGCATATGACATTTGTTGATAGAGTGGGAAGTTAAAATATGTCCTTGTTAAGGACCCTATGTAAACACACATAATGTTTTAATTAGATTAACATGGGAAGGGTTTGTACCCTTTTATAAAACAAACATCGAGGAAAAATGAGATGCTCATGAGAAGTGAAATGCCTAGAAAGAAAAAACTAGATAAACAATACTAACTGACCAACAAAAACAACAAAAATAGCAAATAGAGCAAAACCAACAGAGGACCGAAATAGTCACTAGTTTCCCAAAAGCTTGAGACCACTAATTTCCTACCACTCCTTGGCTAGGAAGTGAAGCTTCTCCTCGAATGAAATGGGTCCCTTCTAGATAGCCTAGGTCTCCATGTTAGTGTCTTAAACCACACCCTCCACCACCTTTCCTTTTTTTTGTTCATGGCTATCATCAATATTATCCTTTTCCACCCTTTTACCATGAATGTTCCTAATTTCTTGTTGAAAATCATGGATGGTCAAAGTAGTATTCTTCAATTTCTCATTTTTGTAATTAATAATTTCTTGGAGATACTACATGGTTTTGTCCTGGTTGATGTGAATAGTAGAAAACTCATCCTTCAATTTTAATTTCTCCTCCTCCATGCCCACTAGAGCCCTGAGCTCATCTACCTCCTTGTCCCAATTGACCCAACGATCAAATGACCTAGCAAGGGAGGAAATAATATCCCAATGCACTCTATCCTCAACCTCACTTGGCCATGGAGCTTTCTTGTCAAGCAACTTGTTTTCCAACACCTAATTTTTTTCTTTTACTGTAATAAGCTAACCTAGAAGCCACTTGAGGATGTCATTTTAGATGTTGGAAGTCACCAAAATATCATTTATCTTATTCTAGAGGGGATCACAAGAATCGTAATTAACATTATCTGCATTGGGATCAACAAAGGTCCCATCCAAATTGATGCAAAGTTTAGGAGAATTTTGGGGACTAGGAGGGGTTTTGGGGACATCAGCACCTTAGCATGAATAGAGGAGTGTGTGGGAGAAATCCCAAGGGTAGGGTTCCAAGACTCATCATCCGATTTATCTGAGTTACTAGTGCTAGAGGTGGAAATAGGCATAGCCACAAGGAACGACCCACTATTAATCAGGTTGGGAGGGGTTTCATCATTAGCAATGGTTTTTTCTTGGGCCCAGGTGGAGCAACAAGTAGTGGGTGAGGTTTTGTTCAAGGTGACAGTAGGATTGGGGCCAACAAGGGGCCTGGTGGGGCTATAAATGATCAAATTATTACTTTTGATGGTGGCCAAGGAGGGTAACAAAGTGGGTTGGTGTTGGAAAAGGTGGAGGATTAAACCCTAGTGGATGGGGATATTTTTACCCTTACCCTAGACATTCTTAATAAACTATTCAAGTGAAAAAAAGAGCTAGAAAGATAAAATCATTTTTCAATTATAGCGGAAATTGTTGAGCATGGGAATAAGATGGGCATGAAAATGACAGAAATGAACCTCAAGTGTAACGTACCTCATCAACACCTCAACGATTTCGCTCCATACCCTAGGGAGGTCAATCCTATTGTATCTATTTTGAAGTTTATTAACGTTTTCCTCATCTTTCAAAAATATTCCATATCTTTCTAGTAGTGCACTTTAGGCTTGCGAGGGATGTTGGCACTGTCCAATGAAAGCACCATCACCATCACGATCAACTCCACATTCATAGTGAAGGAGCACCGAGTAATGGTGATGGTGTCATCCTTCCAAGAGTTAGCGAACTCCACAGATAACTTGGGGTCAAGCCCCTTCACACCCTCCATGAATGAGGCCAATTTACCATGATGGATAATGGGCTACACCTCCTTATCGTATTTCCACAACTCACAACTAGCAGGTTTTTGCTATACCAGTATGTCACCAATGGAGGAATTCACAGACAACTAGACAATAGAAAAAGTTTTGTAAAAATGATGAAAATAGAACTAGAGCCAAACATAAAAAGGCTTGTGAAAATATTGCTTAGAGGAATTGAGTCAAGCCAAAATGGTAAATTGTGGCATATAACAAAGGGACTTGACAACACATCCAAATCAATCTCTTCTTTGTAGTACTTTGAAATCATTTTTAATTAATTCACCAACATGCCTGGGGATATATGAAAAATCACCCTAGATAACTAATTTAGAAGTGAAAGAACCAAGGTTAGCAAGTGCATCTGTAACTTTCTTTCCATTTCTAAACACGCAATAGGATCTTCTATTCCCAAGATAAATCATCAGATTGTGAGATAGTAGTATGGGGTCCTGTGGGACCAGTAGGGTTGAGCCTTCCTTATCAGCAAAAGAATTGTGTTCTTGGAGTCCCCCTTGATTTCTAGGTTGGAAAGGAAAGCCTTCATGGAAATATAAATACCATGGAACACCACCGCTAGCTCATGTTGGTTTGGCAACAATAAAATTGATTTAGGAGCTACTTGTTACACATTTCATGTAAATTTGAATTTAGGTCCATCTTATGTCAACCTGGTTAATTGTAAGTCCCTAGTTGACATAAATGATGTTAATGTAATTCCTTGTGTATAATTTGGATCTCACTTCACATGATAGAAATGTGAGTATATGTATACGAGTAAGAGTTTGTGAGTGTCAGATAAATTATACGAGAAAGTGTTATTTAGTGTGAGGGTATGTGCAGGATCATCATGGAAAAAACAAGCCCTTAAGTGGTAAAAAATTCTAAAAAATCAGAGTTAGGCAACTTGACACAAAAATTTGAATAAGTTATCTATATTATTTCAAAAATATGTAAGAATAGAATCTGTAGAAAATTGAATGTAGTTTCTAAACTACTAGGTTTTTTAAAAAACTAAAAATCTATTTGGTGAAAATTTGAAATTTCAATGCAGTATTACTTAAATTTCAGGGGAAAAAATAAGAAGTAGCTATTTGTCTAACCACCCTAACCACAATAAAAGGATAATATTTTTTTCTAATATTTTATAAATAAGTAGAGGACTCATGTCTAGATGTGATGATATTTTTTAATATTTTCCAAGTAAATAATTAATTATGAATTTTTATTACAACTTAAAAATATATAAAAACTCATGTCGACCACCAACTTGGTCAAAACTTCATGAAATTCAATTTTTTTTTAAATCCTATAGTATGTGAAGCATAGAATGTGATGCATGTTTTGGATTCAAAAATGTGATAGTTTGAAAGCTATAGATGTTTTTCAATCAACCTATCAATTATGACTTTAGTAATTCAAATAGAAAATGAATAATAATTACTTATTAAATTCAAACTAAAGCATAATTTATATTGGTGGAAAGATGAGAATATCCTTTAAAAACCCTTTTCATTTCATCAATTTTGGGTTAAGAAAAAATTGTCAGCCACATACCCTATAAATATCCATCATATTGCCACTTTTTGGCCCATCATGATCCAACACATACCTGTGAGTTACATCTTAATCATTGTGTACCATCATTAGAAGATCATAAGGAGTGTAGGAGAGTATCTAAGACAAGATCCGATCTTGTGTAAGCCATGTAATCAGTATTAAGGTTCTGCAAGCTTTATCTTTATAATCAGGTAGGACTAGTGTTCTACTCATTGAGTTAGTGCTCAAACCTTTGTATTGGGGATTGATGTCTCCAGTAGGTTGGTGTCTACTTCATGATTGTAAATTATTCATTATTTTGTCAGGTCGTATTTGGACAGTATCTCTAAGAAGCTCTTCTCACCATGGTTTTTTTCTATTTCGTGTTTCCATGTATATCTAGTGTTCATTATGTGAATGTATGCTTTTGTGATTACATTTTTTGTAGTATATTTTTTATTCGTATTTCATGTTTGGATTAACATTATGAATTAAAGAGTTTTAAATATATTTGGTTTACTAATTCACCTCCCCCTCTTAGTAGATTGTGTGTCATTTAGAAACATGAATCTTTTGTAAATCATTTTGAAGCATGTCGTAATAAGAAGGTGAAATTTGTATCAACTCCAAAAGAAAGGTATCATCTTGAGTAGCCCAAATCTACTTAATAAGATCATACTCTTTGATGTTTGTAATGTGAATATGAGAATATAATGGGGGTGATCCCACAATACTAGTTTACAATTTTTGGCCAAACTAGACACTAAATTGATTTTTTCTAACTAAATCTTCACTTCCGAGCACCTATAGCAGCTAAACCCTGAGGAATTTGAAGATGATGCAAACTAGTGATTTATGAAATTTTGTCTGTAGATTCTAAATATATTTTTTTCAATAATTTTGGAATCATATTACACTTATTTATCCATCTCCTTCAAAAACTAGTTTTTTCAATAAACACCATTATTAAGGAGTGATGCTCACCATATACAACATAACTTTTTTTCCATGAAGGATTAAATTATATATTTTTTTTAATTTAGATTTGTAACTACAATATCTAGTGCTTTCATTGAGTTTCATAGTATTTCATTGAATATTTTTTCCTTAATCATGTTTTGAAGTCAAACCAATTACAATTCAAACATAGGCCGACTGTATACAACATAACTTTTTTTGTATATATCGAAATTAAATTTATTTATTTTTGTTGGATCAAGGACTTCAATATCTAGTGCACTAATATTTTTTAATTTTTTTTTGATAATTTGCTATTTTTCCACATGTGCAAAATAGAGAGCTTGATTTTTGGTGAAAACCCTACATTCACAAGAAATAAAAAATAAATATAATAATAAAATTAAATTTATTTAAAATTATACTCTTTGGGAATCTTATAATAAGGACTAAATAATTACAAAAAATAAATTTTAAATGAATTCATTCAATGATCCCCCAAATGGTATATCAAAAGTAGTTTTTAATCAACATTTTGATAGGTGTAAAGCAGACTTTGTTATAGGTATGGATTAAAACTAGCGGTGTTCTATCCAAGGGGGTTTGATCTAAGGTGGTTTGATAAAACACTCTTCAATTGAAATCCTTTGAATGAAAATTTTCAAGGCTTAAATCATTATATTTTCTAAAAATATGTGATTTCAACAAAAATCAGGATTTCCCAAAAATTGTAAACCAATATTGTGGGATCACCCATGGAAGAATAGGAACTTATCAAAGAAGAGAGAAAATAACATGATTGAGTTTTTATTATTTCAAGTTTTTTATGTGTCCCATATGATATGAATTTATTAAGAGGATCCATGGTTTCATCAAGAAAATATCATATAGTGATAATTGGATGTGAAGGTATGAGAATATTAAGCACTAATGCATGGTAACTTTACAAAAGACCAAAGAGGCTACATATTTAATATTGGTATGTTGATATATAAGGGGTGAATTTCACCTATCTATTTCATCACTTTGTTCCTAATCACACTTGTTAATTAAGTTTACTTAGGGTACATGCATGATACTTTTCCCTTTGTCCCAATTTATAAGATTAAGACACATGTCATAATATAATTATGTAATCTCATATTCACCTTGGTCTATATGACCAAGGAATTCCCTTTTTAATTCATTCATTCAATTGAAAGTAAGTCATTATCATTGTATCATTTGCATCCTTTGATAGAATATAATTATTTTCTCGTATCTAATCTCTCTTGTACTTTCAAATAAGTTCCTAGATCTTGGGTGGCTACAATATTTAAAGCCAAACTTGGCATGGTGTAGAGAATTCTATACCAACTCTTACATGGTAGAACAAAGATTGTGGGATTTATTTTGTATCTTCAGAGGAAATATCTTTGTCTTTGTATTGTGTTTCACAATCATCTCTGCTAGATTCTATATTTTCATCTTCATTAATGTGGCCTAGAATTCCTAATTGGATTGTGACTTATTTTGGAATCGATGTGAAGAAACTTGAGAATAATTCAAAGAAATAACTCACCAACCTTCTTCCCTCATCTTCCTTTCAAGAATGAGAAGAAATCCTACATACATTCTTGGTTTTTTTTCTTCCTAAGGGGAGGAATGTTGTTTGGTAGTATTGGATCATCTTCAACTTTCATTCAAGCATCTACGATCATTTCTAGAGACTTTTTTTGAGGGTATGCATAGTATATCTTCTTATTCTCTCTTATGGGGAAATTTTTCTTTTCATGGTGTTTCGTTCTTCTCATTCTTCATTGAGAGAATTTTATTTTTCTCTTTTGGGGAGGATTTTTTTCCCAAAGGAGTTTCTCCTTTTCTCAGTTTGTGGTAAATTTCATTTGTACATGGTTACCTAACATGCCCTAGTAGCTAGGAGCCATCATCATCATCATATTTTCATCATTTAAATTTTTCTACCTTTCAATAAATTACACTTAAGGTGGGTTGTTGGTGTGAAAGGGGTGTTTTTACCTAGCTAGTTCATCAACTAGGTCTTAATCACACTTGTTACTTAAGTTTACTTAGGGTACACATAGGATACTTATGACTTTATGTCTCAAGTCATAAGGTTAAGAAACATGCCCTAATATTATGTAATCCTATGTTCACCTCAAATTGTCTATATAACCAAGGGTTTCCCTTTTTAATTTATGAAATTCAATTGTAAGTAAGTCATTGTTATTATATCATTTACATCTTTTGATAGAATATAATTATTCTCTCATAGTTGATATATCAAGTGCACATTTTCATAAAAGTTATTAGGTCTTGGGTGGCTACAATATTTAGCCAAATTTTTCATGATCTAGAGCATTCTATACCAAATCTTACATGGTGGTCTTATTAAGCATCACCAAAGTCAGTGCAATAAGTCTATTTATAAAAAATCTTTAATTAGGAGAGTTTTAGGGTTAGGAATATAAGGTTTTGAAGAAGAAATTGAAATAATATGTTCTATCTCTCTTCACATATCCTTTGACATGGGATGAGAATCAATTTTTTATGATACCTCATCACCAATGAGGGGAGCATTAGTATGAAGACTAGGAAAGGTGATGTCAAGAAAATGATCGGTATTGCCATCATGATATATATTATACTTAGAAAGGAAAGGATCTTCCATTAAAGAAATGGAATAATTGGAGAAATAAAAGGATGATATATCATGAGATAAGCAATAAAAGAGATAAGGATCACTATCAATACAAGAAAAGTATTCATTAAAGAAATGGTTTTCATAAAGGAAAAAACCACTCATGGTTATTAGAGACATGATAACGACACAAAAGAGAATAGAAGAGGAGCTTTAGATAGGTTAGATAAATGCCACTATCTTTCTTAGGTTTAGGAATATAGAATGAGGTATGCATCAATGCCCTAAAAATGGAGAAGAGGAAAAAATGATTTTGTTTTTGGAAGAAAAATGAATGAAAAAAGTTATTATTTAAAATTTTTGGGTTGAACAAAGTGTAAGTAATAATTTAAGATGTGTTAAACTTTAAATTTTTGGGTTATTAAAAATATACATGATAATTTAAGATATGTTAAACATAAAATTTACACTAATTGATCTAGGTTTTGGAAACAAAGAAAATAATTAAAATAGAATATATGGAAATAGAAGTAGGAAAGTACTCATAAAAGAAAGACAATGAATTTAAGTTAGAAATTTGGTTTCTCTTGGTGTAGGAACAAGAGAAACATCAATCAGCATAATGTTTGGTTGATTAGGAAAATCCTATGGTTTCTATGAGTATCTAGTATGTGAATTGGGCTAGGATTGGTTCCCTCTCCATTGCTATTGACATACATTATAGGGTGGTTGTCACTATTGTTTTTGGACCTATAATTGGTATGGATGTTGTGGCCATACTTCTTATAGTGTTTAATTAAGTGGTAATGATTTTGGCCTAGATTGAGATGGTACATTTTTCTATTGTAGATTGCACCAATTAGGGGTTGTTTGAAGATGAGCCAATATTTGGAACATTATATGATTAATGGTCTTGAGACATACCTTGTCTTTGTGGTCATGGTTTATGCTATACTAGGTATAATAATTGTCCATATTCATCATCCACTATTTTGAACTTTGGTCTATCATGCTTGCCTTTAGTGATGTTTGGAACCTACTTGCATTTAAATTCTAACTTCTTGTGGTGATCTAGTGAAGGTAATAATCAACCATTGCTACTTCTACTTCTTGTTTCTTTATTGCATGTAATGTGTCTAGTTTTGTTGCCATGTGATTGATGATATCCTACTTTATGTCATTGAGGAGGTTACTAAGCTCCATTCTAGAAAAACTTGATGTTGTCTTTGTTGTCGTAATTCATCTTAAGTTGCATATTTTTTTCATGGTGGAGCATGTGTAGTGTAGGAAATTGTATACATTTACAATTTCACACTTTTTTTGGGTCCCTTAATTTATTACAATTAATTTAGCTTCTAATTTACCAAATTATGCATCCAAAATCTTTTTTATTCATGTTTTCTAAAAGGGAAACCAACATTTAATTAATGTAATTAATATTTTAATCACCATAAAATTTTAATGTCTTGGAATTTTATGCCAAGACCCATTCTCCCAAGGGTGAATGGGCCCCCTTTAAGTCCTAGGACCCATTTTTAAATATGTTTTTGGCAGTATTTTAATTATTCAAATTAAATATGCAATTTTTGGCTTTTGGAATCTAATTTTTAGTAATTAGATAAACACCTATAAATACTGTCTTTTTATCATTTAAAATCTAAGCTCCATGATCTATCAATCCTATGATAAAATATTATTGTCAAGAGTATTCAAGAGAAAAAATCAAGATCCTAACATCATGCCAAAGTTCATGTGTGTTCATGTCATGTTTTGAAGCTAACATTATGATGTAGCTTTTCAAGAATTCAAGCATCAAATCAAAAAATCAATCAAACCAATCAAGAAACATCCAAATCCTTAGAGTGATATGTTTGTCTTCAATCCTCTAAGGTAAACCATTGAAGGTTTGATGAGTTGTAACAAACAAATGTTAATTCGTCATTTCCTTCCCTTTTTCATTATCTTCCTATCAAGGTTTAATTACCAAACTGAGGTTTGACTAAGGAAAACCTCCATACAAACAAACAAAATAAATTATCCTCTCTTTGTGTATGTGAATATTTGTAGGTGAATAAGGGTTGACAAGATCTCAAAGAAGAAATTTTATATTCTTGCATTTGTCTCATTCATTGTTCTCAAGACATGAAAACTCGAATTCAAAATTTATTTTCAGCTTTCCAACAGTGAGACCTATGGAAAACGAAAGCTCATATCTTGTACCAAAGGACCCATAAAGTTTATTTGGAAACCTATACAAAGAAACATTCACCATAGGGTGAATGAGTCCTTGTAGGAACCTCAAAAATAATTTTTCTAAGCATATTTGTTGTTCTTTGTACTTCCCAAATCCATTGGTAAACTATGTTTCTGATTGTTAGTCTTTGAGATCTTACATTTTTCATATTAGGGCATATAGAATCATTAATTTAGTCATTGAAAAAATTATTTCTAATCAATTCAAATCCCCTTTAGGATATATATCTAGGTCTGGTCGGTTCTCCATTAAGGTTGATAGTCAGTCAATTCACCTTATTGATCTATATCCCAATGAAATTTATAAAAATGTGGAAATGGGCCTAGGTTATAGACACTAATCTTAGAGTCACAACATTTTTATGTTTCAACATGAGTAATTTCTATAGATTTTGTACACATTATTGCATATAACTCGAGAGATATATCTACCTCCAATTAAGTTTGAGGCATCCATACATTTCTTGTTGACTCCACTTAAGAATATAATTTTGAGGGAGTTAAGAAACTACCTTTGATCCTCCAAGGGCTCATAATTTTTCTATTTCATTCTAAAGGAGTCTATTGGAGTTAAAATGACACTAAGAGGGGGGGGGGTGAATCAGTGTCTTAACAGATTTGACCAATTTGCAAAAATTCAAAAACATAGCTCAGATTTGACCTCAATATTACTCTGATTAATGCATTCATGAGTTAAATGTAATCATTCATAAACAGAATTGAGAAAATTAATAACCCATCAGTCAACTAAAACAATAACAACACAGAAAAAGTAGTGAGAACTCAGATGAACAAAGAGACACAAGATTTTGTTGAGTGGAAAACCCTCTTGGGGTATAAAAACCACTCCCGAAATGCCTTGCAGGCTTAATCTTTTAAACAACTATTCACAATGCCTTATAGGCTGTTTTTGTGCACCCACTCAAGAAGCACCAACCCCTCGTTTAGAGATATCTATCTCAAGGAGCACCAACCCCTCAAATTGTATTTCTGAACAATAATATCTCAGAGGATCTCTCTGTTTTCAGTTAAGCTTATCACTCTTTGTTTTTCTTGTCTACCTAATACCCTAAGAATTCAAAAATTGAATCCTTAAAATATTACATAGAAAAGAATATTACAATATATCTCTGCATCTTTGATTTTCGGATTTTCAATACAAAGTATTTCAATACATTTTTGATATAGCCAAGGAACAATATTCACGAATCACAACTAGAAGAAGTTACAGTGTTTACAACACTGGTTTTTATACAATGTTTCAAGTATAACTACCAAGAATAAGGTCTTCAGAGAATACCCGGTCAAAAGGAAACTAAAACCTCATACTATTTTTAGGAAGAATGATGCCAAAAATTAAATGTTTGCAGGAGTAACGCCTATCTAGAAGGCTGTAAATACTTTGTCACAATATAACAAATATTTTCAAAGATCTAACCATGCAAAGAAATGTCTCCAGCCATAAAGAGATTTCCAGATAGCAAGATAACGCCCAAGGACTTCCAATAGCTAAAAGAACATTCCAAATAAAGATACCTAATTGAGCAGCATTCAAATAAACTAAAGAGATTCAAAGCCAAAAATAGGTCGAGCTCTCATTTATACTCAACACCTCAGGAAACGACCATATAAGTTACATCAGAGAGGCAGATAACAATGGTGGCGGCTAGGGTTTCTTACCCAGCCAAGTGAACTCACAAAATTTTCCCTAGGAAACTTTCTTTTCAATCGACCAAAGTCAACTTTAATGTTGTCAGTCAGAGTCAGGGAGATTTCATATAGCCAACATTATGTTTCATCGATGGGCTTCCTTAGTGTATTATTCATTCGCTGAGACATAAGGAAACTTCTCACTAAGATGCCATTTTGTTTCATTCACTATCATTGTGACCATACGATATCAGAGAGACCTCTCATAGATTAGATTTTATTTCACCGAAGGTCATCATTCATCTTGAGTCACTGAGATACAATACCAACATAGTCCCTTTATGTTCCTTCGATGAGACCGAAGGTCACTCGCCGAGACCTCACACCGAAAACCATAACTCATACCAAAATGGCTACCTTTATGTTGTCAGTCAGTGTAACAAATCAAACTGGCCAAGACCTTTCTTCGATGCACATGAGTCATACCAAAATGTTCCTTTTTTTTTATGCATCGCCGAGACATATCAATGTCGGGGAGACTTTATAAAGAAAACCTTTTTTTTACCGAAAGCCCACTTGATACACATTGTCACCGTAACATATCGCTCTCGAGAAGACCTATTCCAAAGAGAACATCTCTCACTAACGAGCTATTTGAAAGAAGTCATTCAAAAAGTTGTTGTAACTTCAAACTATCAGTGAGACATCTTGTAGATAGTTTTAAGTCATACCAAAATCACACCTGTTTGCCAAGATGACACAAACCTCTCACTAAAAGTCACTCATTAGACTTCATCGGCAAGACTTGACGGGCTCGCTATGACAACACTCCAATGCTACAAGAGTCTCGATGAAAATAACCCTTTGCATGAGTCGGTGAGACACCACGGGATCGCTAAGACCTCCCACTGAATATCACAAACTCTTGTTGATATGATTCCATTCAACCTCCGATCGGTGAGACAAAGCAATTTTGCTGAGACCACATACTGATAGAATAAAATATGCCGATAGAGATCACTTTCTGTCACTGGAACAAAAGAGAAGTCTTGCCGAAAGCTACCTGAATGAAAAAATCCAATTGACATGATATCAGAAATGTCTTACCGATAGGCAACATAGACATTTCAAAATGGACCGGGGAGACCCTGCAATTCTCACACCAATATGTGTAAGCCCAAATGAGAAACAACCAATACCATTAGACAAATGAGAGATGTCAGAACTAAGGTAGATGTAATCCCTTCAAAAAAAGTGAGTTCAAAGAATGTAACCAAATGTCTTGTAATCATGTGAAATACACTTGTGGTATGCAAAGAGAAATCTCATCACCAAGAATTGGAATCATGCCAAACATCTTTTTGTAATTGCCAAGAGACATCAAAGAGGTGCCATAAAAAAGCATAAGGATCCAAACTGAGACAGATCACCAAAGAGAAATAACTGAAAGAGATTTTTTCATCAAGGACAAACCATAAACACAACTGAGATCCAACAAACTCCCCCTTTGTCCTTGATGGAAAAACGCAACTGACTCTCCCCCTTTTTGCGACAATGACAAAGGATAGAAGAGAAAAATGTGTATTGCCATGAAACACAACTGAGAAGCCAACCAAAATATCATGAGAAACAGCTACAGAAAAAGAGTAACAGTGAAGCAACCAAGAGTGTAGGAGAGCAGTAACTGAAACAAAACATATAACATGCTCTCCCTAAGTTGTAGCAAGGTGAATTAGTCAAGTAACGATTGAGAGATAACTCCCAATCAAAGTCTCAGCCTTTCAAATAACTCTTTTGCTAAGGGCTTAGTAAAAATGTCAGCCACCTGATCTTGTGAACCAACAAACTGTAAGAAGACATCATTAGCAAGTACCTTTTCTCGAAGAAAGTGAAACTTGATAGCAATATGTTTAGTACGAGAATGCATAACATGATTTTTTGATATATTTATCGCACTAGTGTTATCACAGAGAATAGAAACAGGTTTAGAAACTTCAATACCCATATTTAAGAGAGTTTGACTCATCCAAAGAACTTGAGTACAACACAAAGTAGCAGCAATGTATTTTGCTTTAGCAGTAGAGAGAGAAACAAATTCTTGTTTCTTGTTGTGCCATGCCACTAAATGATCACCAAGAAAGAATGTAGCACCACTGGTGCTTTTCCTATCATCCAAACAACCAGCCCAACCAACATTAGTATATGCAATCAATGAAAAATCATTGCTTATAGGATACCAAAGACCAAAATCAAGAGTGCCCTAAATGTATTTAAGGATCCTTTTAACAGTAGTGACATGAGACTCTTTAGGTGATGCTTGAAACCATGCAACAGTGCAAACTGCTTGCATGATGTCAGGTCTAGAAGCAGTTAAATATAACAGACTGCCAATCATAGATCTATATTTAGTTTGATTTGTATCAGGAGAATCATCAACCTTAGTAAGTTTGCATCCAATAATCATTGGAGTGCTAACTGGATGGCATTCATCCATCTAAAATTTCTTAAGCATCTTTCTAGCATACTTGGTTTGAGAAAGAAATATTCCATTTTCACGTTGAGAGATTTCAAGACCCAAGAAGAAATTTAATTCCCCCAATAAAGACATTTCAAATTTAGATTCCATCAGCTGAGAGAATTTTTTACTCAGAGTAACATTATTCCAGCCAAAGATAGTGTCATCAACATAAATTTCAACAACCAAAATATCATAACCTTCAGTTTTAACATAAATATTGCTATCTACACCTCCTCTAACAAAGCCATTAGAAATCAAATGACTGTCCAGCCTAGAATACCGAACTCTAGGAGCTTGTTTTAAGCCATAGAGGGCCTTTTTCAACCTGTAAACATGGTTAGGATTATCTTTGCAAATGAATCCTTCAGGCTGTTCAACATAGACCTTTTCATCTAAGTAGCCATTTAAAAAGGCAGTTTTGACATCCATTTGATAAATAGTAAAGTCTTTATAAATAGAATAAGCCAGGAATATTCTGATAGATTCTAATCTAGCAACAAGTGCAAAGGTTTCACCAAAATAATACCTTCTTGTTGAGCATAGCCTTTGCAGACAATTCTTGCTTTGTTGCGAACAACATTGCCATTTTCATCAAGCTTGTTTCTGTATATCCATTTTCCTCCAAGGACATTCTTGTCATTTGGTCTTGGGACTAACTCCCAAGTCTGATTTTTCTCAATTTGATCAATTTCTTCCTGCATAGCATTAAGCCAAGATGAGTCTGTGAGAGCTTCATTAAAAAATTTAGGCTCAAACTGAGTAACTAGACATAAGGCAATTTGTGCCTTTTCATTAGATTTTGTAGCCTTTCTTCTGGTTTGAACTCCTGCATTTTTATCCCCAATAATATGATCTTTGGGGTGATATTTAGTTAGAGTTTTCAAAGGAGCATTTGATGCAACCTTTTTAGGACTTTCTTTTTCATTTTTAGGGCTTACTGATTCAGCTTCTCCTGAATTTGATTCAAGTTCAATTCATTCTTCCTCATTATCTTGCAAGGTGTCAGCATCTAAATGTAATCTTTCATCAAAATTTGCATTCACAACTTCAACAATTTTGTTAAGCCTTATGTTAAGACATTTATAAGCTTTTTTGTGAGTTGAGTATCCTAAAAAGATACCCTCATCACACTTTGATTGAAAGCTTCCAAGGTTATCATCATCTTTCTTGATAAAACACTTACTCCCAAAAATTTTAAAGTACTTGATAGAAGCAGTTTTTTCAAACCAAAGTTCATAAGGAGTGTGTTTAGATTTCACCCTAAGTTGTGCCTCTATTCAAAATGTATACATTTGTATGAATAGCTTCTTTCCAATACATTTCAGGCAATTTAGCTTCATCTAGCATGGTTCTAGCCATTTCTTTTACAATTTTGTTCTTACAATCAACTACCCCTTTTTGTTGTGTTGTTTTTGTTGCAGCATACTGTCTTTTAATGCCGTGTTGTTCACAGTAATCAATAAACTCTTGAGAGGTGAACTCACCTCCTTTGTCAGATCGCAAACATTTAAGTTTCAAATCAGATTCCTTCTCAACCAATTTACGAAAGATTTTAAACCTTTCAAAAGCTTTTGATTTGTGCTTAAGAAATGTGACCCAAACCATTCTAGTATAATCATCCATAAACAACATAAAGTACCTTTCACCATTAATAGACCTTGTTCTGGTTGGTCCACATGAATCAGTGTGCACAAGTTGTAAAGGTTTCGA
Organism: Sequoia sempervirens; assembly: GCA_007258455.2. Lineage (NCBI taxonomy): Eukaryota > Viridiplantae > Streptophyta > Pinopsida > Cupressales > Cupressaceae > Sequoia > Sequoia sempervirens. The sequence goes on along the minus strand of VDFB02193867.1, from coordinate 282,537,677 downwards.
AGAAGAATGTTCTTTTGTTTTGAAGCTGATTTTAGTTTGTTTACCACTTAAGCATTCTTTGCACATAGAGTTTTCTGGATTGCTAAGAACTAGTAAACCTCTAACATTATGATTTTTGCTAATTCTAACTAGATTTCCAAATTTTATGTGACCTAATCTTTTATGCCATAACTAGCTTTCTTCAATTTGGCCCATTAAACACATACCTTGATTACTGGAATTGCTTGATGTGTCGAGAAGATTATACACATTTCCTTTTGTCCTCCTTCTAGCTGCAACAACCTTTCCAAGCTTGTTTTTAATATCACATCCCTGCGAAGTAAAAAGAACATGATAAACACTATCACAAATTTGACTGACACATAGAAGATTGTGTTTGAGACCTTCCACATAGTACACATTATAGATAGGAGCGTCTTCATTCAAAAGAAGTGAACCTCTACCTTTAATTTGAATACCAGAGTTATCACCAAACTTAACATATCCACCTACATAATCTTCAAGATTTATAAACTTATCTTTGTCGCCAGTCATATGGTTAGAGCATCCAGTGTCCAGGACCCATAAATCCTTTTTATTGGAATGAAAAGCAATTTGAACCAACATATTTTTCTCAATGTTGTTGATAGTCTTAGGTTTCCAAACTTTTTTAAATTTCTATTGTTTAGATTGTAGATCAGTTCTGCACTGTTTGATAGAATGTCCCAAAGTATTGCATTTAAAACATTTGATCCGATTAACAAAACCGTAGTGTTGCCTAAGACCAAACTTGGGTATTCTAGAATTCATAAACCTACAAGAGCTCACCTTATGGCCAAATTTGTTGTAGAAAAAACAATACCCATAGAAGAAAGGACTGACACTTTATGAAGGTCTATTACCTTTTAAAAACTGAACATGATCCTTACCAAATTCTGAGTGATTTGAACTTGAACCTTTGACTTTAGAAGAGGGGTTTTGTTTTGTATTATCAATTGAGCATTCACCCTTTTCAAACCCAACACCAGTTTTATCTTTATACATCTTCTGCTTGCTGAGCATCTCATTCAGTTTTAGAGTGCTTTCATATTTTTCAATTTCCTTCCTAAGACGGACTACTTCTTGTTGCAGTTTTTGAATTTCTTGATCTTTGCAGCTTATAGTCTCTCGAAGACAATCTTCAACTCTTATAGCTTCTTCAAGTTGAGTTTTCAGAGAGACCATTTCTTGATCTGGTTTATGTTCTTGAGCAATAACTTGTTTTTTGAGTTTTTTGACCTCTTGTAAAGCACATTTCAACGCACTTTCAAGATCTACTTCACCTTCTTCAATGTTAATGGTGTTTGAATCATTTTTCTGAGTAATTTCAGTCATGAAAAAAGTTTCATATTCTTCAGTTGATGAATCTTCAGACTCAATATCAGATTCATCCTTACTAAACAAACTTTTCTTCTTTTTGAAATTGAAGTTTCGTTTAGGTCTTAAGACCTTCTTTTGAGGTAGTTTTCAAGTTGTCTTGTTGTCACAGATTTGATCATTATAGGGACACTTTGCAGCAAAGTGACCTATTTTTCCATAATTAAACATTTAAAGGGAAGTTTTCCCTTATATTTTCCTGATCCCTTTTTAAGTCTTCTAAGAAAATGGGATTCTTTAGAATCAGACAACTCTAATTCACTGACTTCGACTTTTTCTTTCTTTTCAGTGTTAAAGGCAGTTTCTTTTCCTGTTGAATTGTTTTTGCTAGTTCTCATTTCATAGGCAGTAAGTATTCCTTGCGGGCTGTCTAAGGTAAGCTTATCAAAGTGTTTCTTTTCTTCTAGGGCAGAAACCTTAGATTCAAATTTGGTTGGTAAGGTTCTAACAACCTTTGTGACCACATCAAATTCATTAACCTCTTAACCTAGACCATTCATTGCATTGACAACTTCATAAACTCTTAGGAAGTATTCAGCCACTTTTTCATCATCCTTCATTTCCATTTCCTCAAATTGATGCTTGAGTGTAATGATTTTTGACAATTTGACTTTCTCATTCCCTTGATATATAGTTTCAAGTTTTTCCTAGATTCCATGAGTAGATTTGCAATGCATGACTTTAATGAACACATCTTTAGTTAATCCACACAAGAGGGCATTCTTAGCTTTGGCATTTGTTTCATACCTCCTTTTTTCAGTAGGATCAGTGGGAATAGAGTCTGGAACATTGTAATCATTTAACACTATGCTCCAAACAGCAACATCAAAAGAAATAAGAAAAGCTTCCATTCTAATTTTCTAGAACACATAATCTATTCTATCAAATAATAGAGCTCTGGTTATAGAGGCATTGTCTTGAGAATGTGCCATTAAAAACAAACTCTAAGACCAAGATCAATCCAAGGTGATTAAAACCTATCAGAGGAACCTAGGCTCTGATACCAATTGTTGGAGTTAAAATGACACTGAGAGGGGGGCGGTGAATTAGTGTCTTAACAAATTTGACCAATTTGCAAAAATTCAAAAACATAGCTTAGATTTGATCTCAATATTACTTTGATTAATGCATTCATGAGTTGACTGTAATCATTCATAAATAGAATTGAGAAAAGTAATAACCCACCATTGAACTGAAACAATAACAACACAGAAAAAGAAGTGAGAACTGAAATGAACAAAGAGACACAAGATTTTTCCGAGTGGAAAACCCTCTTGGGGTATAAAAACCACTCCTGAAATGCCTTGCAGGCTTAATCTTTTAACAACTGTTCACAATGCCTTATAGGCTATTTTTGAGCACCCACTCAAGGAGCACCAACCCCTCATTTAGAGATATCTATGTCAAGGAGCACCAACCCCTCAAATTGTATTTCTGAACAATAATAATATCTCAAAGGATCTCTCTATCTTCAGTTAAGCTTATCACTCTCTATTTTTCTTGTCTACCTAATACCCTAAGAATTCAACAATTGAATCCTTAAAATATTACATAGAAAAGAATATTACAATATATCTCTGCATCTTTGATTTTCAGATTTTCAATATAGAGTATTTCAATACATTTTTGATACAGCCAAGGAACAATATTCACGAATCACAACCAGAAAAAGTTATAGTGTTTACAACATTGGTTTTTATACAATTTTTCAAGTATAACTACCAAGAATAAGGTCTTTAAAGAATACGAGGTCAAAAGGAAACTGAAACCTCATACTATTTTCAAGAAGAATGATACCAAAAAGTAAATGTTTGCAAGAGTAACGCCTATCCAGAAGGTTGTAAATACTTTGTCACAACATAACAAAGCTTTTCAAAGATCTGACCATGCAAAGAAACATCTCCAGCCATAAAGATATTTCCAGACAGCAAGATAACACCCAAGGACTGGCAATAGCTAAAAGAACATTCCAAATAAAGATACCTGATTGAGCAGCATTCAAATAAACTCCAGAGATTTGAAGCCAAAAATAGGTCGAGCTCTCATTTATACTCAACACCTCAGGAAATGTCCATATAAGTTACATTAGAGAGGCAGATAACAATGGTGGCCGCTAGGGTTTCTTACCCAGCCAAGTGAACTCACCAAAATTTCCCTAGGAAACTTTCTTTTCAATCGAACAAAGTCAACTTTAATGTCATCAGTCATCCTACTATTTTTCATTGTTGCATTCAAAGTCGGGGAGATGTCATACAACCAACATTATGTTTCATCGATGGGATTCCTTAGTGTATCATTCATTCGCTAAGACATAAGGAAACTTCTCATCGAGATGCCCTTTTGTTTCATTCACTATTGGTGTGACCATACGATATTAGAGAGACCTCTCATAGATTAGATTTTATTTCACCGAAGGTCATCATTCATCTTGAGTCACTGAGATCCAATACCGACATAGTCCCTTTATGTTCCATCGGTGAGACCGAAGGTCACTCGCTGAAACCTCATGCCAAAAACCCTAGCTCATACCGAAATGGCTACCTTTATGTTGTCAATCAGTGTAACAAATCAAACTCTCCAAGACCTTTCTTCGATGCACATGAGTCATACCGAAATGTTCCTTTTATTTTATGCATCACTGAGACATATCAATGTCTGGGAGACTTTATAAAGAAAACCTTTTGTTTTACCGAAAGCCCACTTGATACACATTGTCGCCGTAACATATCGCTCTCAGGAAGACCTATTCCGAAGAGAACATCTCTCACCAATGAGCTATTTGAAAGAAGTCATTCAAAAAGTTGTTGTAACTTCAAACTATCGGTGAGACATCTTGTAGATAGTTTTAAGTCATACTGAAATCACACCTATTTGCCAAGACGACACAAACCTCTCACCGAAAGTCACTCATTAGACTTCATCAGCAAGACCTTATGGGCTCGCTATGACAACACTCCAATGCTACAACTTTCTCATCGAAAATAACCCTTTGCATGAGTTGGCGAGACACCACGGGATCGCTAAGACCTCCCACCGAATATCACAAACTCTTGCTGATATGATTCCATTCAACCTCTGATCGGTGAGACAAAGCAATTTCGTTGATACCACATACTAATGGAATAATATATGCCAATAGAGATCACTTTCTATTTCCGAAACAAAAGAGAAGTCTTTCTGAAAGTTGCCTAAATGAAAAAATCCAATCAACATGACATCAAAAATGTCTTGCCGATAGGCAACATAGACATTTCAAAATGGATCAGGGAGACCCTACAATTCTCACATCGATATGTGTAAGCCCGAATGAGAAACAACCAATACCATTAGACAAATTAGATATCAGAACCAAGTTAGATGTAATGCCTTCAAAAAAAGTGAGTTCAAAGAATGTAACCAAATGGCTTGTAATCATGTGAAATACACCTATAGTGTGCAAAGAGAAATCTCATCACCAAGAATTGGAATCATAACAAACATCTTTCTATAACTTCCAAGAGACATCAAAGAGGTGCCATAAAAAAGCATAAGGATCCAAACTGAGACAAATCACCAAAGAGAACTAACTGAAAGAGATTTTGTCATCAAGGACAAACCATAAACACAACTGAGATCCAACAGTTTCATCTCCTCTCATGTCATGTCCTTAACAATAGTCCTTATACTTCTTCAATAACTTCACTTTTATGTTTATCCAATAAACTAAGACATCTCTACCTAGTCACATAAATAAAATCAACATAGCATCCTTGAGATTCAATAAAAAAAACTTCAATCGGTGTGCATCTGTGGTATAGTTATAGCTTCTATAGAGGACATAAATAAGAAGGTATTGTAACAATGGAAATAGGATGCCCCACCTTTAAGGAATGGATCACAAGGGTAGGGTTCCTATTTCACACTTGTTACACTCAAGGAAACCTTGGAGATATCACTCTGAATGTAGAAAAGAAAAAAGATATCTTGCAATAAGGTATCCTAAGGTATGATTAAGGAATAAAGGGGGGTTTACCACCAAGCTAGGGCTTGTAAAGACAAGAAATGAATGTAACATTAAAAGTACCATGCAAAACCTAACTAAATAACCTAGGAAATGAAACTAAAATGCAGAATAAAAGACTAAGAAAGTACAAAGGTGCACTTGGAAGAAAGATGAGGTAAAAAAAATCTCCAAAACCCTAAAAAATTGTTGTTTAAAGTCCACTGGGACTCATACTCTAGTCTAGGTGATTTAGTCTTAGACTAGGATTTTTTTGCCATAGCTAGAATCTTAGAGTAGTTGATCTGAATTTATTGAAATTTGGAAAATGTGTTATACTAGGACTCATACGCCCAAGTGGCATATCAGTCCCACTCTACTTTTTTAGAGGGTTAAGGCCTGAATTAGGTCTCCAATCTTTTTTCTTCCTTCCACACCTTGTTTTAGGATCTAGAACCATGATATGTAACCTATAGATGACTTTTTGTAAGATAACAGCCTTGTAATAACTAGGAAAACATTCACCAATCTTGTAACTTAATCTTCAAAGGATCTTCATTTCCAAGACACCTAGATCTACAATCAAACATGTAGAGAGAGAAGAACTTGATTGGTTAGTAAATAGGGGTTTTCCTTTGTCAAACCCCATTTAGGTAATTAAACCTTATAATGAAACAATCAAACATGAAACATGAAACATGAACAATGATACCTTGAATGATGTCTTGAGATGTAAACCAACAATCTAGCATGAAGTGGCCATGTAGAATGTAGATCTTGACCTTGAATTAGATATGAAACAATGCTTGCAAATGGATCTTCAATGCTACATCACAACACTAGCTCAACAACATTATTGATGTACTATTATCTTAACATGATGATGGATCTTGAATTGCTGCAACAAATGATGAAGAATTTTTCACTTGAATGCCCTAGCCCTTGTAAACTCTCTTGATTCTCTTGTGAAGTATTGTAATGATTAAATATTGATAGATTATGTTGATATCATGAAGGCTTATGTGAAAAAAATATTTGAGACCTTGTTTATAGAGGAAATCCATCTAATTTCTTGTTTATTAGATCCCAAAAGCTGAAAATCATGAAATTTGAACTTAGAACCTTGATTTCCTACTCAAAAATCCTAAAAAAGGGCCAAATGGAATTCATATGCCACTTGTGGCATACAGGTCCCATCTGGATGGGACTTGTATGCCCAAGGTGGTGTATGGGTCCTAACAGCCCTTTTCAGGTGGAGGAAATATTGGGGAGTTGAGAAATTAAGTATAATTGTTGATTATGTCAAGATCTCGGTTGAAATAAGACTTGGAATGCATAATATAGGGTCTTGGGGGCCCATTAATGATGATATAAAGGTAATAAATGGAAGAGGGCCCAAAACTCAATGTGAAAGTGTAAATAAATACACTTTACAACATTAAATTAAGGAAAAATTAGGTCTAGTTAGCTTAAAAGGGCCCTAAATCAAATGTGAATACATGTAAAACACATTACAACACTAGATAAAGGAAAAATTAGGTCCATTTTAATGTTAACCATTCCCAAATTAAGTAAGGAAAAGGCATACTCTTTTCATTGCCACATTTAGCTCCCAGTTTAGTGAGAGGAGGAACTTGCTTCAAACTCACATGAAGGTAGACATTCAAAAGAGGTCCAATTGTATTGATGTGGATGGTCTAGGATAACAAATATCAAGGAGGTAACCAAGCCCCCGGGATCCAAGATCATAACTCAAACCAACATAAGAACTAAGGGACACACATAAGGTGTATGATATGCAACACCAAGATACACAAATATATAATGTTAATGACATAAAGATGAAAGAAAAAAGAAACAAAATGTGGATCAAGCTTCAACCATTTGTATCACATGATGTGGATCAAGCTTCAACCATTTGTATCACATAATGTGGATCAAAGCTTAGTTTTTTGTCCAAAAATACATGCACACTCTAAAGCAATGGAAGTTCAGTCTATTCATTGGGTGAGTATCCAAAGGGGTGGCTAAGTGAGAAAGTCATGCCTCTATATCGACTTCTCATAGTATAATGAGATAGTCATGCCCATGTTTAGGCTTCTCATCATACTAAACATACCAAACCTATATCTCCTCATAAATTTCACAAGGAACCATGAAACAATGAACTTCGACCTTCATGAGGAAACTGAAATTTCATATGTTTCACACCCGTGAAAAAAAAGATGGCACCACAGGCAATAAAAGTGTGTTACGCAAGGTGGCCATATAAGCGATATTATAAATGTGAAATAGTGTAAGGTTTGTTCAAAGAGATTTTTATTAGTTCATGTAAGTTCTTTTTGTAGGGAAATTTAGTGGAGGGCATCTCATAACTCTCCGAACAATAGTGTCTCTAGTAAATTTCAATATGATTAGTACCTCAAAGACATGTACAACTATGTCCAAATGTGGAACAGACACAGTTCATTTCCTCCATTGATCCTTCTGAGAGAAGCACATGTAAGATCAACATCAAGTATTAAAAGATTCTAGTAAATGAACCAACAGACATGAATGATGAAATAGAAAACTACAACACAAAGATTTACGTGGGGAAAATCCTCTCAGATAAAAAACCCCACACTCCAAAGATTGAGCCATTGTATTATTTAGCAACAAACGGTTACAATACAATTTCAGGCTCTTAGCCTTTTCAAAGATTACATCTTGTTCTTCTAGATACAACTGGTAGCAAACTATTCTTGAGAGATCAACCAAAGCAATCAGGATCACGAGAGATTCCAACAGCTTGACTCTGCCTCTCAATCCTCTGCTTCAACTTGATGGCTTTGGCCTTTTGGCCAGCCACTCAATCCTTACTCTATAGTTCTTTCTCTCTGGCTCTTGGCTCTTCAACTTTCTGGCTTATCAACTTCCTTCTCTCTTACACCATCCATAATGTCTAATGCATACATATATGCATTCATTCTAAAAATTTAGAAAGAAAATCACTGATTCAGCATCATCATCGTAATGAAGATATTTCCACTTTGGTGTAGATTTTTCCTTCCACAAAGAAATGGTTGCAATGGTTCACATTCTGCCTTCTTGGGTTGGTCCTCATCGCACCACGTCGGATAGTCTTCACTCGGTCAATAGCGATCAACTTGTGTCGCATGTCGCTGAGACACAAGAAGTGTCTCCCCGATGCCACAAGACCCATTTACACATTATCACCAAGAGTCGTCTCCATCGGCAAGAGGTTCCACCAAGCTTACAAGTTGCTCGACCTCAGCATGCTCATCGGTGAGACTATCGCTATTGCTAGGAGATCACATCAAAGTCATCAAGTCATACCAAAACCAATTGTATTCCTATCAGCATCCATCTATCGGCAAGAGTCACTTCATCAGCATGATCAGCGAGACCTCTCACCCACCTTCAGTTCAACTCATCCATCAACGCTATCGCTAAGACATTCAACTATCACCAAGAGGTTTCACCGAGGTCTTCAATTCACATAGACGTGAATGTTCTCATCGAAAAGACTATCGTCTTTTACCGAGACCTCACACCGAGCTTCATGTTATACTGATCTCTAAACAATAGTCGCCAAGAGTTACACTGAAGTCAGGATTCCATCGGCAAGACTATTTCTCTTCACCAAGACCTCTCAACGAACTTCATGTTATACTGAGTGCATAAACTAGTTGGTGAGACTCATTGCTTTTGCTAAGACATTACTTTGAACTGATGACCCCACACGCTATCGGTGAGACTTTCAACATTTTCCAAGACTTCATATTGAAGCCTAATGTGTTACACTAAAGGTGCCAAATGTATACCCATCGACGAGACTTTCCACTATCGATGAGACATCACATCGAAGTAAGTCTCTCGACCAGGGGTCTCCCGAAAAACATTAGTCACCAAGAGTCTCCCCGACTCCGCAAGGAAACAAAGCTATCGGCCAAACATCCACGTTCCCCAAGACTTCATGCCGATAGGAACAATTCATAATGATTTCTTCATCATCCAGACAGACCGAAGCTCATGTTGATATTGGAAAGACTTCCTATTGTCACCGAGACCCTTGAGTTAGCCCAAACTTGCTTATCAGTGAGACTTCTCCTGGTCACCATGACTTCCTGTCGAATCCTTTTGTTATCCCGAAGACTCTAAGTCACCATGAGTTTCCCTGAAGTTCGATAACAAACCCTTCTATTGTTGAGACATTCCACTTGGTAGAAGTTACAATGAAGGCCATAAGTCATAGTGATAGGCTCCTTCGACAAGACAAAAGCATTGTCTTGGTGACATGAGCAAAACACAAGGGAAACTGCCAATCAGCCAGACAACAGGGATGTCACAGTGACTATGCTTTATCAGAGGCTTCATCCTATGATATTGAGGCATATTTTCCAACAATCTCCCACTTGACAAAGATCACACAGGAACCTCCAACACAACCAGGAACTAAGATCACACTAGCTCCACCAGTTCAAACCCTACAACACTCAAGACACCAGATGAACATGATTCCACAGATAACAATCCATTAGAAAATATGTAACAAAGGTCAAGCATCCAACTGCAACTCACTATCCAACAAAGCAACTAAAATGCAACAGACCATAGCCTCCTAGGAAACCACATAGACCTCAAACTTGCTCTCATGTTCCATCAAGAATTTTGCTCCAACATCCAAGATGTTCACCATTTAGACAACAATCTTGTCATCTTCCACGTGTGGAAGAAAGATACATTGCCAAAGTGAATAAGTACCATTCCAACGAACACAAGCAAAAGAACCTAGTGACATCTTCAACAAGATACTGCTACCACTTCACTATGCTCAAACACTATACAGAAGCAATATTAACTTCAAAGCTTCAAATAGAACACAACAGTGAAGTCATTCTCCAGAAACAAGATAAACAACACTAGTTAGAGAAACAATCAGAATGACTGCTTCCATCCAACTAATAAACCCACGTGATTAAAACTAGCACCCACAGCTCGTGCTATACCATCCAATCTCACATACCTCAAAGTATCAACACTAGTAAACTTCTGCTAATCCATTAAAAGCAAATACAAGTTCTAGTGTCAACCAGTCAAAGAAGAAAATACACATACATGAACTCCCACTGCCTAAGTAATCCAAATCTGAAAGATCAAAGGCATCAACAAGTCTACCAATAACAACACATAGAAAATGTAACCCTGTAGTACCAAGGAAAAATCCACAATGATATGCACAACCTGCAACAACTTTCCAGAAGAAACATTTCTCTCACCACAAACCTTCATGGCCATAGAGAGAAACTCTGCACATCATCTTCTTGTAGAACATCCTCCTACATACACTTCTAATAGCCAGCTGTGTCAAGAATGATCTTCTTCATATCTCAAAAGTAAGCCTTAACAACATCCATCTGTTCAATCACCAAGATCAAACCATCTTTAAAACCAACATGGATGTAAGCATCTCAAAGAAGATCAAACTAGTTCATTTCCCATTTCAAGAAATCAGCCCATACATCATCTCCTACCAATTCTCATCAGTAAATGACATAACAAAAAATCTCAACGAGATAAAACAAAACTATACAACTTCCACTATGAATCCTCCAGAACCATTAAACAACAATTCAAGATCCATGTCATGAAAGTGAATATGAAACACATCTGAAAAATATAATGAGCCAAATACCTTTACAAATAAACTGTCGAGCATAGACCAAGAGTGGGAACGAGAATACTCCTTCAAGATATACAAGCCATCATGACTAATCCAAGAGCAATCTGCTCATAGGTCTCTTATTGAACTCACATTCAACCAAGGTGTAGGCTTCTCCGAATTTTTGCTAAAAACTTCAACAAGAGTAACAAGCAGCAACACTTCTCTCACAAGAGAAAAACAACGTCACCTTATTCTTCATGTATCCATGAGTACTAGCAACCGATCATCTCATGCCAAACTCCATTTGCATTACTGCACTATGAAGTAACAAGCAAAAAAAATCAAAGCACCCAACACACAAAGAATTACCAGACCACTATCAAAGCTCCAATCATCTGAATCAGGAACTTATCATGACACCATGATCTACATATCCCCATAGGAGATACCATGCTTTAGGTGACTTTACCATTGTCTCAAGTACAATGCACAATGCAAAAACTCCAGTGCACAAACAAGAGTATACAGTGACATAAAGCATAATAGACTCAAAACCAACATCACCTATCAAGCACCACCAACACCTTAGCGAAAGACTCCAATTGTCCTCCATGAATCCAAGATATTGCACATCTTCAAATGATGTCCATGCAAATGTGAAAGAACCCTTCTATAGCAATAGGATCTAAAAGCTCTCCCTAGAAACATCTGCAACACCAAAGAAGACCATTCACCACCATGTGATGAATCCACAGTCACTGCTAGAGCTCCCACTTAATAGTGACATCCAAACTCTCCAAGCACCATGACCAACTGTTTCAGGTTCCCATAACTGACTATTCAGGTACTCAATAGCATCCATCCTCTTATCTTAAAACAATCACATCAACAACTAATATATCTACACAAACAATAAATCAATCCTCATGGATAAAGATAGTCCACATCCAAGTTATCTCACTATAGCCAATGGGTAGTTAATCCATCAACTGCATAACCCGTAGATCATAATCATCGAACATGCAAACCCATCATCACATTGAAAACTGCAACACTGAGATTTCAAAGAGAATATTCACATAGACAACATGACTCAAACACCAGATTATACCAAATCTAATTTGCCAATCATGTCCACAACAAGCACCATAATAAAGAAACCCATAAGCATTACCACAAGAATGTTGAATGGCAAAAAACACTTACCAACACTCCCATGCAGAGAAGGAGTCATACCTCCTCAAAACCATGCACCAAGCATGCATGCAGAACTGTAATTATCTCATCCAGCAACACCCCAAAAGGCTAGTGTCTAGAAAATAGCTTAACAACAACTCCACATGATCACAAGTTTTGCTTAACCATGTAAAACCTGCAAAACCACAGAGCCATGCAAGTACAATTCATCCTTAGAAAGAAAAGAATAGTTCAGTAGAATCCAGTCCCCTTTCAGACCAACTCTAAAACCAACACCATGTACATGCATTCGAGAAAGAGAGACAAGCTATTCAGAAGCTTGCAAATCATCTTAATGATTAACTCCATAGCCTTCAAGCATTCGAGGTTAACAGGAAACAATGCCTTCCAACACCAGGAATCACCACCTAGCATAGGCACCCTCTTCCATGACTGAGAAACAGGCTTCTCCATATCACCCAGGAGTCTATCATACAGACACCAATATGAAAGCTTTTTTGCTGCACAGCTATAGAGCAAGAAAGTCCACCTCATACTCCAAGGTTAAACCTCTACCAGCCAGGAGACACAGATCACAACATGAACAAGTCCCTTTTCATATTGACCATCCTTCAAGCTACATGTTGTCTCAGAACACCACAGGGCTTCTACTTATCAGAGGATCAATACATCAGTCCATTCCTCCAAATTTCCTCTAGCTTAACAAACTAAGAGATCTTCGCAGGAGAAATATCTAGAACCAACAACTAGAACAAGGCTCTAATACCACTTGTAAGGAAATTTAGTGGAGGGAATCTCATAACTCTCCAAACAGTAGTGTCTCCAGTAACTTTCAATATGATGAGTACCTCAAAGACATGTACAACTATGTCCAAATGTGGAACAGACACAGTTCATTTCCTCCATTGATCCTTTTGAGAGAAGCACATGTAAGATCAACAACAAGTATTAACAAATTCTAGTACATGAACCAACAGACATGAAAGATGAAACAAAAAACTAGAACACAAAGATTTACATGGGGAAAATCCTCTCGGATAAAAAACCCCACACTCCAAAGATCGAGCCATTGTATTATTCAGTAACAAATGGTTACAATACAATTTCAAGCTCTTATCCTTTTTAGAGATTACATCTTGTTCTTCTAGATACAACTAGTAGCAAACTATTCCTAAGAGATCAACCAAAGCAATTAGGATCACAAGAGATTCCAATAGCTTGACTCTGCCTCTCAATTCTCTACTTCGACTTCATGGCTTCAACCTTTCAGCCAGCCACTCGGTCCTTACTCTATATTTCTTTCTCTTTGGCTCTCAGCTCTTTAGCTTTCTAGCTTATCAGATTCCTTCTCTCTTACACCATCCAGAATGTCTAATGCATACATATATGCATTCGTTCTCAACAGTTAGAAAGAAAATCACCGACTCAGCATCATCATCGTAATGAAGATATTTCCACTCTGGTGTAGATTTTTCCTTCCACACAGAAATGGTTGCAACGGTTCATGTTCTGCCTTCTTGGGTTGGTCCACATCGCACCACGTCAGATAGTCTTCACTTGGTCAACAACTATCAACTTGTGTCACATGTTGGTGAGACACAAGCAGTGTCTCCCTGATGCCACAAGACCCGTTTACACATTGTCACCAAGAGTCGTCTCCATCAGCAAGAGGTTCCACCAAGCTTGCAAGTTGATTCAACCTTAGCATGCTCATTGGTGAGACTATCACTATCGCCAGGAGATCACATCGAAGTCATCAAGTCATATCGAAACCCATTGTATTCCTATTGACATCCATCTATTGGAAAGAGTCACTTCATCGGCATGATTGACGAGACCTCTCACCGAGCTTCAATTGAACTCATCTGTCAATGCTATCACTAAGACATTCGATTGTCGCCAAGAGGTTTCACCGAGGTCTTCAATTCACATAGACGTGAATGTTCTCATTGGCAAGACTATCGTCTTTCACCGAGACCTCACACGAAGATTCATGTTATACTGATCTCTGAACAATAGTCGCCAAGAGTTACACCGAAGTCAGGATTCCATCGGCAAGACTATTGCTCTTCGCCAAGACCTCTCACCAAACTTCATTTTATACTGAGTGCATACACTAGTTGGCAAGACTCATTGCTTTTGCTGAGATGTTACTCTAAACCGATGACCCCACATGTTGTCGGTGAGACTTACCACATTCGCCAAGACTTCATATCGAAGTCTCCAAATGTATACCCATCGGCGAGAATTTCCACTATCGATGAGACATCACATCGAAGCAATTCTCTCAGCTAGGCGTCTCCTCGAAAACAATAGTCGCCAAGAGTCTCCCTAACTCTGCAAGGAAACAAAGCCGTTGGCTAGACATCCACATTTGCCAAGACTTCATGCCAATAGGAACAAATCATAACGATTTCTTCATCGGACAGATAGACCGAAGGTCATGTCAATATCAACAAGACTTCCTATCATCGCCGAGACTTCTCACTGAGACCCTTGAGTTAGCCCGAGTGTATACCATCAGTGAGATATTCCTTAGTCGTCAAGAGATCTTCTCGACAGTTCAAGTCACCCCGAACCTGCTTATCGGTGAGACTTCTCCTGGTCGCCATGACTTCCTGCCGAATCCTTTTTTATCTCAAAGAATCTAAGTTGCCATGAGTCTCCTCGAAGTCTGATAACAAACCCTTCTATCGCTGAGACATTCCACTTGGTAGAAGTTACAACGAAGGCCATAAGTCACAGCGATAGGCTCCTTTGAAAAGACAAAAGAATTGTCTTGGCGACATGAGCAAAAAACAAGGTAAACTGCCAGTCGTCCAAACGACAAGGATGTCACAGCGACTATGCTTTCTCAGAGTTTTCAGCCTGTGAGATTGAGGCATATTTTCCAACACTTTTTTTGGGGAACATTATACCTAATGTCTCTAAGAGACAAAAAATCAAAGAAATATCAAGCTCTTAGAGGATATCAAGCCCAATGACACCATCAAGAAAATGACGCATCACAGGAATAAAGAAAATTGTGTAGTGAAATATGAGTGCTGATGTATGCTCCCACTTTAAAGCGGTTGCCAACACCATTGATGTGAGAAATTGCTTTAAAGTAGAAAATACATTAGATATTATTCAAAAATACCTATGCCAAGTCATATGTTTCCAATAAGCTATGTCATGAAAATGGAAGGGGTTGCCCCCAAAATGTATAACCTAGTACGTCACATGTGAACTAACTTAAGGCATATCATCCACATCCTAAGCTTTCTCTTAAATGTACATGAAAGGTGGTCAACTAGCAAAAAGAGATAATGACAAGTGACATACGAGGACAAGGCTACCTAACCCCTTGCCCCAACTTAGTGGAAGATAAGGGTGAGCCAAAATGATTGATGAGAAACATGCTAGAATGTTAGACTAAAAATTAGTATCAATTAGAGGAATTGGGTGCCCCAACATAAGGGCACCACACTCCTTAAGATGTTAAATTTTATCACTTAGAGCCTCACATTCATTAGTAGAATGTCCATGAACTCGATGATACAAAAAAAAATAAAAAATCTTGTAGTAGAATTTCTTTCATGTTCTTGGAGGAAGGGATATCAAATGATCTTGGAGGAGTCTTTACAAGATACCCTCTTGATCAATAGCAGAGGATGTTCCTTTATTTGCACAAGATTTCATACACACACTAAATGATAAGGCCTTAAATGAAAATGGAGATAAAGGTGGTAAACCTAGATCTTTCTTGAAAGAGTATGGTATATCAATTTTCTTCATGTTTTCATTGTATTTGTGTTTAGGAGGGAGTTTGTATACAAGACTATAACAATATTTGAATTTAGATGAAGGGGGTTTATGTTTCTTAGAAGGATTGGCTTCTTCATGAGAACACAAATCCTTTTTGGGTTTCTTAAAGTTATGCATTGTCCTCTCATGAGGAATGGGAGTTGAATAGCCCCCATCACCACCATTGGGTAATGTTGTTGATGTAGATCCAAGTTGAGCAAGAAACACAAGGTTTTTTTGGTTTAGATTGTGAGATTTTGTACTCTCCCATAAAGGACCTGAACTTTTGTCTAAAAATGAATTTTTTGTATATCACTCTTTGGACTTTGAGGGTGATATTTTGGATTCTTTATTGAAATGAGGTGTAAAATATAATGATCCCCAATTATCACTAAAGAGTTTCATTGTAGGTGAAAGAAAGTTAGGATTAGCATCAACTTGTATAGGTTCAACTTTTGATTTTGGAATGAAAGTATTAGGAGAGTTGGGAGTGTTGTGATTGTATGATTTATAGCAATTTCTTATTAATGATCACCCATTTATCATCAAGATGCTTCATTTTGTTTGATGAATCTTTTCAAGTTGAATTAGGTCGATGCCAATTTTTTCTATCAATGCTACAAACATTAAGGGATAGTGCACCTAACTGCAATTTCATTAATGATTTTGCTTCATTTTTGTTTTGACTGAAGTGATGGTAATTCATGTTTAGGGAATGTGATTTCTGATTTTGTGACTTGCATAGGATGAAAGGAGGATGTTACATCATTAAATTTCATAGAAGCTTGGATCTCCTCCTACTTCATTTGTAACATCTCTTGGAATAGCCAATTTCATGTAAGTGATAGTTGAACTAGTTTCCATATGAATATATTAGTGAGATTCCTTTTAAGGCCTTCCACTAAATTATGTACAGGCAAAGGAGGAGCACTAGGAAAAATATGTTGAGGTGATGGTAATGAAGGGGGAGTGGTTTGTGGTTTCCTACATGTTTGAGCAACTATGTTATAACTCGGTTGTTGTGAAGCATTGTTACTATTAGATTGCATTATATATTTCAACAAATCTCTTATTTTATTCTTTTTATGTGATTCACTATTGGGAGGTGACTTAGAAGGCTTTTTAATTAAAGGGGATCCAATTTGTGTTTTCATAACCTCAACAAATTTTTCTTTATTTTCATGATCTCTTAGTGAAGAGGAGTCTAATGTCACTTCATCATCTTGATCTAAGGAAGCCTCATTACCAGTGTTTGAAAGACATGTGTCAATGTTGACATTTTCTTGCACCATGATATCCTCCCTAGGAGGAGAGTTCTTAGGAGAACTACAAAATAGATGTTTGTGACATTCAAAGGTTGGTTCTTCTAAAATAACATCATCACAAGTAAGGGAGTTATCAATGGTTTAATTTTCTTTCCTATCAATGATGGTGTATTCTTGTTCAATAATGTTTTACCTAGGAGAAGACACAAGATTTTCATGAATCTCATTGGTTGTATTTTCTAACCTCAAAGTATCTTCTTTACAACTAGGAGAGATACTAAGAGAAGAAAAATTGTGATTGCCATGTTTATCTATGATTTCATCCTCTTTGACTAAGACATTCTCACAAGAAAGGGATGAATAGAGACTAGGTAAAGTGATGTTTAGAAATGTGCCTATGATTTCATTCTCTTGCACGTGTAGCCATAATATCTTCCCAAGGGGGATGAGGAGAAGGAAAAACAAGAATTTCATGATTCTCAACAATTGCATCTTCTCTCACCAATATACCTTTGTCACTAATAGGAGAGGTATCAGGAGAAGAACAATTATGATCATCATGGTTATCTATGCTTGTATCCTCTTCTATCACATCATTCCCACAAATAGGATAGTTAAGAGGGGGTATAGGTTTAAGGAAATCCTCAACATTTTCACTCTCTTGCACTAAGAGACTCTCATTATAACTAGGGAATGTATTGAATGAATGACTAACATGCTTATTGACTAAATTTTTCTTTGCAAACTTGGAAAAGACGGATACCAACATTTGTGAAAAGTAATGTATGCAAACTTAAAATGGAAAGAGACTTAAAATGCAATGTAAAGACCTAGAATGAAATGTGTAAATGCAATTTTCAGAAGACAAGGTAATTTACTAATTACACTATGAAATAATCTAAAAATGAAATGTTGTAAATGCATATTTGGAATTAGGAAATGCATGAAATGAACTGATTTAAGCTAGATCTAGTGAAAAGAATGTAATGGAAACTCATCCAATTGAAATAGATAACTAATGACAGCAAACAAAAGTGTAGAAACAAGGTTTTCAATGTTGTAAAAGGTAGTTTTAAGGCTAATCTGGGACTAATTCTCCCATAGGGGCATATGAGTCCTAGTTAGGGTTTTTGGAGGGGTCAAATTTTGGAAAATGCATAACACAAAAATCCTAGAAAGTAGGCAAAATAACCTATACTGAGACTAAATCTTCTAGAGGGGCATGTGAGTCCTAGATTAGGGTTTTTGTATCAATTTCAACAAATTCTGAGTTGATTCTAATGTTTCTAACCTATATGATGTCTATACTATTTGTAATTGTAGATTTTTAGTGAAATTGAATGATCTAAGATGCAAAAATGCAGCCTATATGCACTTTCACTAATGCAAAATTTTAAAACCCTAGATGCAAATTAACTAATGCAATTTAACCCTAAACCAAAGTTAATGCAAGCTAGATCTAGGATTATGATGCACTCCAAATCAGAAGTAAAGGTGTTCTAAATGTAGTTTCACCAAAATGTAACTTCAAAAATAGGATACCCCACCTTTGAGGAATGGAGCACAAGGGTAGGGTTCATATTTCACACTTGTTACACTCAAGGAAACCTTAGAGATCTTAATCCGGATGTAGAAAATGGGAAAGAGATCTTGCAATAAGGTATCCTACGATATGATTAAGGACTAAATGGGTTTCACCGCCAAGCTAGGGCTTGGAAAGATAAGAAATTAATGTAACATGCAAATTACCATGCAAAACCTAACTAAATGACCTAGGGAATGAAATTGGAATGCAAAATAAAAGACTAAGAAAGTATAGAGGTGAACCTAGAAGAAGGATAATGTCAAAACAAGCTCCCAAACCCTAAAAACTTTATCTTTAATGCCCACTATGACTCATACACCAGTCTAGGCAATTTAGTCCCAAACTAGGGTTTCTATGCCAAAATTGGAATCTCATAGTGGTTGATTTGAATTCATTGAAATCTAGAAAATGTGATATATTGGGACTCATATGCCACAAGTTGCATATGAATCCCACTCTAATTTTTAGAGGGTTAAGACCTGAATCAACTCTCCAATCTCCACTCTTCCTTCCACACTTCATTTCTAGATCTAAAACCCTGATTTGTAACTTTTAGATGAATTCTTGTAAAGAAAACAACCTTGTAATAACTAGGACAACTTTCACCAATCTTGTAACTTAATATTTAAAGGATCTTCAAGCTCCAGGACACCTAGATTTTCAATCACACATGTAGAGAGAGAACTCATTGATTGGTTAGTAAATAGGTGTTTCCCTTGGTCAAACCTTGTTTAAGTAATTTAACCTTATGATGAAACAATGAAACATGAAACATGAACAATGATACCTTGAATGATGTCTTGAGATGTAAATCAACATTCTAACATGAAGTGGCCATGTAGAATGTGGATCTTTACCATGAATTGGATATGAAATAATTCTTGCAAATGAATCTTCAATGCTACATCACAACACTACCTCAAAAACATTCTTGATGCATTATGATCTTGACATGATGATGGATCATGAATTGTTGCAACAAATGATGAAGAATTTTTCCCTTGAATGCCTTAGAAATTCCCTTGTAAACTCTCTTGAGACTCTTGTGGAGTCTTGGAATGCTTTATTATTGATAGCTTATGTTGATATCATGAAGGATTATGTGAAATAATGATTTGAGACCTTGTTTATATAGGCAATCCATCTAATATGTCATTTATTAGATCCCAAAAGCTGACATTCATGAAATTTGAACCTAGAACCTTAATTTCATGCTTAAAACCTTAAAAAGGGGCCAAAAGGGACTCATTCACCACTTATGGGATATAGGCCCCATCTAGATGGGACTCATATTTCCAAGGTGGAATATGGGTCCAACCAAAACTTTTTAGGTGGAGGAAATATTGGGGAGTTGAGAAATTAAGTATATTTATTGATTATGTTGAGATATCGATTGAAATAAGCCTTAGGATGCATAATATGGGGTATCAGGGGCCCATTATTGATGTTATGAAGGTCATAAATGCAAGAGGGCCCAAAAATCAATGTGAAAATGTAAATAAATTCACTTTACAACATTAAATTAAGGAAAAATTAGGCCTATTTAGCTTAAAAGGGTCCTAAATCTAATGTGAATATGTAAAACACATTACAACACTTGTTCAAGGTAACATTAGCTCCATTTTAATGTTAACCATTCCAAAATTAAGAAAGGAAAGGGATAATTTTTCCATTGCCATAGGTATTTGAGTCCTTTATGATTAAACCATCGAAATTAGAAAGCAAAATGGGGAAATTTTTTTATGGAAGAATTCCCTACCTAATCAAAAATAAGAAATTAGAAGGTTGTGGTCTACGGAGGTTCCTTTATTATTGCATCACCCATTATGGAATTAAATTTTTGGTTGTAGGTTGAGGAAATGACTTGGGGGTGGGTCTTGTTAAACCCTTGGCTTGAAACAATTAATGTGATGGCTTTAGAGAGCTATGATTCAATAATTAGGGGTTAATTTTCCTTTTTCCCTTAGTATCTTATTCCAGTGTTGATATCAAGCCTTGTGGTTATCATTATATGAAAGATATTTCCCCAATGGATCTCTTCTCCATTGTATGCACAATAATTTTAGAGCTAATGTTCATCTTCTTATAAAGTATTAGTAGATAATTTTGTATTTTAACTAATGGATATAGGTCCTAAATATTGGAAGTACAATTGTATTCTAGGAAAGTAGAAAAAGTATTTTGAAACCTATAAATACTAGAGCTTGACACCATCCTTGAAAAAAATGCAAAAAAATTGGGCACCATCATTAGTCAATAAATTTTATCTTTCAAGGGCATATGCACTCAACTCGATTGATATTATCATCCCTTATCAAGTGACCTACTAATTTTGATATATTATATTTATCATGTCAAACCTAGGGACATCATCTTCTTCAATGTTATTGATGTTGTATAAATGACAAGATTTATGGGGTTTATCCTAGGTAGTTGTGTATAGTAGTAAAATAAACATTTCAATCACAAGGAAATATATTCTATAAAATTCAATCAAACAAGAATTGTACAATTGTTGCTATAGTTTTATTACTAATGTTATAGGTCAACAACTACCTTACTTTAATAATTGTAAATTGATTACAGAAAAAAATCTATTTATTATAAAATCACCAAAATAATAATATTGAAATGGAGTTGTAGTTTATCTCAAGTGGGCCTTTTCTTGGGGTTGAGTACAAAACTCTTCTACTTCATGAAGAATTAACTAAATTAGATCTTTCTATAGTTCATCACACAATATAGACTAATATGGATTTTTTTTTTAAATTATATGCTCAAGAAATAATATAACTTTCTAGAAAAATTTGTCTCAATATACAAAATCTATAAAATATATAATTTGACTCTAACTATTTCTATTGGCAACACAAGAGCAGACAACTGAGAGGATGGGGTTGAATTAGTTGTCACCAAATTTCAAAACTTATCAACTTTATTAACCTTATTCTCTAATCTGATTATTAACTGTGAAAGCATAAATCATCAACACAACAAAAACACACATAACACCAAGATTTTTATGTGGAAACCCTGCTAGGGGAAAAAACATGGTGGAGGTCAATCCACAAGATTATACCCTATTAGAAGTATAAGAAGAATAAATGGGGAATGCACATGCATTGAGGCACACTGCCTAGAGCTTATTGCTCAAATACAAAGGAAGACACACACTGTCTTATAGAAAGATTTGGATTACAACCATCTAGATTTGAACTAAGAAAATAGCATCTGCTAATGCCTAATTATAGTTTTGGTTAAGCACATGAACACTTCTTCACTCTTCTTCACACTCTGCTCTGCCTCTAAATTATCTAAACATTATTCACACATACACACTTTCGATATCCACTCACATGATTCAATTCAAATAAACAATCGTTCATATATATCCACAACAAGAAATTACATCACTACAAGTCGGCCACAAAGAAATAATAAAATGAATACAAGCAGTCAACCAAAAATAATAAAGAATTTTCAATGCGAATCAACCAAGGTCAGAAATAACTTATTGAGGACCCATATCAACATATCCAACATGAAAAAAAATCAATTAATTTCTCCTCAAAGATCCACAACATGCTACAAACACCATGTTAGTCAAGAATAAGAAAAACATGAACACACAAGAGAAAATATTTGATCACGAGCACAAAAATCAATGTAGATGTGCAACAAAGATAGAGCATGATCTAGAAACATTCACAAACATCATGATTAACTAGATAATCATTTTTCATAATTGAACTAACTAAAATCACATGATCTTCAATCAGGAATACCAACTAAAGCAATAGAAAAACTGTCAGAATGAAAATCTACATAACTCGATCAAATCTTCATGTGGATCTCTAAAACTCAACATGGATAAACTAGGTATACTCAAAAAGAAACCATTTAGTCCACAACCTCTAATCATCAATGTATGAAACTCATCAATAGACATAACTTCACTTCACCATTGACAACCCGCAACTCATTCTATTACAATTTTCCCAATATCCTTGAGATATACAGCTTCAAATGCACTAATGCTAATAGTGTTGACATCAATGACAAATACAAAAAAACAACCACAACATCCAACAATCTCCCCCTTTGGCATTGATGGCAACACATGATGTGAAAAAAACATCAACACAACTAACTTCAACACTCTTCTCTTGACTTCTCCCTAGAAATTTTTTTGCATTACTCTTCACCCCCTTTGACAAAAACATAAAATATCTCTCCTCTGAAAAATCTAAACCACATATCTAAACTTTTGAACATCTAACTACTCCCCCTAAGTAGCATCCACCACAACATCAATCTGGATGAAGATATGACTATGAGAATCACAAACTAATGCAAGTCATTGCATCTTAGCTCTGATTAGGAGGGGTAATTACCCATAACTTCCCTTTGAGATACTCAAAAGTATCCTTAGGCAATAACTTTGTAAAGATATCTAAAATTTGCTCCTTAGTAGGCACATACTCTAGTTTGACTTCCTTTTCACTCACCTTTTCTCACAAAAAGTGAAACTTGATAGATATATGCTTGGTCTTTGAATGCAGCACTAGATTCTTATAAATATTAATAGCACTTGAATTATCATAGAATATAGAAATAGGATTATCATACACAACTCTGGTATCCTTCAACATCTGCTTCATCCACAATACTTGTGTACAATTACTAGCATCAACAATGTAAATTCTGCCTCTGCAGTAGATAAAGAAATAGCATTCTACTTTTTACTCAACCATGAAATTAGATTATTTCCCAAGAAAAATGCTCCACCACTAGTACTTTTCTTTTCATCCACATCTCTTACCCAATCAACATCAGTAAAGGCACTCAAAGTAAGATCATCATCTTTAGCATACCATAGACCAAAATCAACTGTTCCCTTTAGGTATCTGAAAATTCTCTTCACAATAGTCACATGAGATTCCTTAGGATTGGCTTGAAATCTAGCAACAATACATACAACATTCATGATATTAGGCCTAGTTTGAGTTAAATCCACCAATCATTGATCTGTATCTAGTTTGATTTTCCTTTGGAGAATCATCATTTGTTGTCAACTTACATCTAGTCACCATGGGTGTACAAACTGGCTTTGAATATTCCATACCAAATTTCTTCAGCAACTCTTTCACATACTTAGACTAAGATATAAATATCCCTTTTTCTAAATGAGTAATTTGCAATCCCAAAAATAATTTCGTCTCTCCAATCATTGACATCTCAAACTCGCCCTACATTTCATTAGAAAACTTCATGCCCAAACTATCATCTCCTCCAAAAATGATATCATCAAAAAAAACTTCAACAATCAAATCTTTATCATCATTCTTGAAATACAAATTACTATCAGTAGTACCTTTGTTAAACCAAGTTTCAACAAATACTTATCCAATCTGGCATACCAAGCTCTAGGGGCTTGCTTAAGTCCATAAAAATCTTTCTTCAACTGAAAAACTATATCTCCCTGATTAGTCAATTGAAATCCATCAGGTTTCTCAACATATACCTCTTCTTATAGTTTTCCATTTAGAAAAGCTTACTTGACATCGATCTGATAAACCTTGTAGTCTTTGTAAGTAGCATAAGCAAGAAACAGTCTCACAGCTTCACTTTTAGCAACAGGGGAAAAAGTCTCTTCAAAATCAATTCCTTCCATTAGAGAATATCCCTTACAAACAAGTTTGGCTTTGTTTCTAACCACTTCACCTTGCTCATTCAATTTGTTTCTAAAGACCCATTTAGTTCCAATTACATTTTTATCCTTAGGTCTAGGAACAAGAATCCATGTATCATTTTTCTATATTTGTTGTAGCTCTTCTTTCATTGCTTCAACCCAGTGTTCATCTTTACATGCTTCATTCACATTAGTAGGCTCAAACTTTGAAACTAAACAACATTCTTCTAGAATTCTTCCTAGTCTGGACACCTTTATTCTTATCACCAATGATCTAATCTTCTGAATGATTCAATCTCACATACCTTGGATTCTTAATATTTTCTTGAATTTTAGGCTCTTCTAATCTCTCTTCTGCTCTTTCACTAGTTTCTTCTTCCTCTTGATCTTCTTGATTCACTAGAATGATTTGCACTTGATTTGAAGTTTGAATTTTTTTTGTACTATCATTCTGATCATCATAATCATATCCACAGGTTTTGGATGGTCTAGCAATGGCTTCATCAACCTTAACATTTTCACTTTCAACCATTTTATTCAATCTCTTATTGTAGCACTAGTAGGCCTTGCTTTTAGTAGAAGAACCCAAAAAGATTCCTTCATCACTCCTAGCATCAAACTTTCCTATATCTTCATCTCTTCTAATATAGCATCTACTCCCAAAGATTTTGAAATATCTAACAGTAGGCTTATGAACAGTCCATAGCTCAAAAGGGGTCTTACCAATATCACCTTTGATTTGTACCCGGTTAAGAATGTAAATAGTTGTACTCACAGCTTCTTTCCAGTAGATATGAGGAATGTTTCCTTCTAGAATCATAGTTCTAGCCGCATCTTGAAATGTCCTTTTCTTCCTTTCCACAACTCCATTTTGTTGAGGGGTCTGCGGTGTAATTTTATCTTTATTCCATGCATTTCAAAAAAAAGAATTAAACTCACTGGATGTGAATTCACCACCTCTATCTGATCTTAGATATTCAGTCTTCAAACCAGTCTCTATCTCAACCATAGCCTTAAAGATCTTGAAATTTTCCAGAGCTCCAGATTTCTCCCTTAAGAAAGTAGCCCATGTCATTCTTGAATATTCATCAATAAGCAACATGAAATACCTGTAACCTTTTAAAATAGTGATTCTAGAGGGACCACACAAGTCAGTATGCACAAGCTCCAACAATCCATTTGAATTATACTATTTTCTTTGAAATGAAATTTTAGTTTGCTTTCCCAACTGACATTCCTTGCATATGGCATTAGTAGGTTTTACCAAATTAGGAAGATCTCTCATGGCCTTAGTAGAACTTATCTTGACAATGATATCAAAGTTAACATGACACATTCTCCTATGCCACAACCAACTTTCATCAACTTGAGAAATCAAAAAAAAATTACTAGCAACATTTAGGTGAAAGATATTACCTCTTGTTTTTGTACTTGAAGCAACCACATTTCTAGAACATCCCAATATTCTACATTTTCCATCCATGAGCTGAAGATTGTAACCCTTATCAACCATCTAACCAACACTTAAAAAATGATGCATCAGACCTTCCACATATAGGGCATCACCAGTATTATTCTTACCATCAAGAGAAATTCATCCTCTTCCATGGATCACACTAGCTATATTATCACCAAATCTCACAACACCACCATCATACTTTTCTAGGCTCACAAACTTACTTTTATCTCCTGTTACGTGATGTGAACATCTACCATCAATTACCCATTCATCTTTCTCTTCAACTCAAGCAACTAGGGCTTTCTCCACATTTGTACAACTAGCAAATTTAGTATATACAAGATTATTTTCCTTGATAGCAATAAATACCCATTCATCTTCACCTTTATCAGATTCACCATCTATCACACCTTCATCAACAACATAGTAACACTTGTTTTAAAATTTAGGCTTGTTATGTCTTGGTTTAGAAACTCTTTTTGGACACCTTGATGCAAAATGACCTATCTTATTGTAGGAAAAACATTTATCAGGAAACTTCCCTTTATACTTACCTTCACCTTTCAATTCTCTTTTCACAATCAATGCTTCAAGCTCATTCAGTTCTCTTTCTTCTTCTTCAAGCTATCTCATTTCTTCTTCATACTTGAATGTCTTTCTAGAGGAACTCTCTCTCAGATCATATATATGTTTATCTCTTCCAGATGTAGTTTCCTTGAATTTAGTTTCAACCTTAGGAAGGGCATCACCAAATTCACTAAACTCAAAAGCAGCAAGCTTACCAATCAAAATTTCTCAAGTACCATTAGTCACAGTCTAGAGCTCTTCAATAGTTGTAGCTTTGACTTTGTAAGAAGAAAGTAAAGATCTAAGAACTTTAGTAACAATCTCTAATTCATCCAACTATCCACCGACACATCTGATTCCACACACAAGTTCATTCACTCTTTGCATGAAAGTAGTAACATTTTCATCATCACCCATTCTCAACATTTCATATTTCCCTTTTAGACTCTGCAACTTAGCAATCTTCACATTAGCATCACCTTCATACAAAGTTTCCAACTTTTTCCAAATCTCATAAGCAGTCTTTAGATCCATAAGATTAGTCATCTCATTATTAGCCAAAGTGCTCGACAATGCTTCCTTAGCCCTGATATTGTACTCAACATTTTTAATCTCAATAGAAGTATTAGGACCATTATGTGGAATAACATACCTATTACATGTAATGCTCCAATAGGGTTCACTAATGCATCTCATATGACACTCCATTCGAGTCTTCCACAAAGAATAATTTGTTCCATTAAATATTAGACTATCCTTCTTGTATGTCACCATCCCAGATCACCTCAAGTTGTTAAACTTCTTCCAACGAACCATGATCTCTGATACCAATTGTTGACAACACAAGGAAACTAAGAGGGGGGGAGTGAATCAATTGTCACCAAATTTCAAAACTTATCAACTTTATTAACCTTGTTCTCTGATCTAATTATTAAACATGAAAGCATAAATCATCAACACAAAAGAAACACACATAACACAAAGATTTTTATGTGGAAATCCAATTAGGGGAAAAACCACGGTGGAGGTTAGTCCACAAGATTATACCCTATTAAAAGTATAAGAAGAATAAATGGGGAATGCACATGCATTCAGGCACACTACCTAGAGCTCACTACTCAAATACAAAGGAAGAAACACTACTATCTTACAAAAAGATTCAGATTACAACCATCCATATTTGAACTGAGAAAATAGCATTTGCTAATAACTGATTACAGTTCTGATTAAGCACATGAAAACTTCTTCACTCTTTTTCACTCTTCTTCACACTCTGCTCTGCCTCCAAATGATTTGAAAATTATTTACACACACACATTCAAAATCCACTTGCATGCTTCAATTCAAATAAACAATCACTCATATATATTCGCAACAAGAAATTACATCACTACAAGTTGGCCACAAAGAAATAATAAAATGAATACAAGCAGTCAGCCTAAAACACTAAATAAATTTCAATGTGAATCAACCAAGGTCAAACATAACTTAGTGAGGACCCAAATCAACATCTCCAACATGAAAAAAATTCAATTAATTTCTCCTTGAAGATTCACAACACGCTACAAACACCATGTCAGCCAAGAACAAGAAAAACACAAACACACAAGAGAAAATCTTGGATCATGAGCACAATGATCAACACAGACTTGCAAAAAAGATAGAGCATGATCTAGAAAAATCCACAAACATCTTGAATCACTAGAGAAGCATCCACAACAACTAAACTAACTAAAATCACATGATATTCAATCAGGAATACCAACTAAAGCAACATAAAAACTGTCAAAATGAAAATCTTCATAACTCGATCAAATCTTCATGTGGATCTCTAAAACTCAATGTGGATAAACTAGATATACTCAACAAGAAACTATTTAGTCCAAAACCTCTAATTATCAATGTATGGAACTCACCAGCAGACAAAACTTCACTTCACCACTGACAACCTGCAACTCATTCTATTACAATTTTCTCAATATCCTTGGCATATACAACTTCAAATGCACTAATGCTAATAGTGTTGAAATCAATGACAACCACATATCACCAACACAACCGCAACATCCAACAATTTCAAGTTTATTGGATTCTTAAGAATTTATGCTACACTTGTAAAATTGCATCCTATAATGAAACACGAGGATTCTATTATTTTAGAAATGAAAATATAAATAAAATACTAACTATAATTAATCTTAAGGAAGAATACTCCTAATACAAAATTTCAATTGTTGCATGAAAGGATGAGTTTGTTATATGAGTAGTGTAACTCATTCAATCCTCACATTATTCTTGATAAAAGATCGCTATCATATTTTCCACTATTTTTTCTTGCTAGAGTTCCTCCCTATCATGCATAGAATAAATTATCGTTGGTGTCCAATTATCTATTATTGATATTTTTGGATATGTGTACTCATGGCCTTGGTTCTGAGTATTGTATCCTTTGGTTGTAGGTATTCATTCCATTCACTACATGAACTCACTCCTTTGGTTGCATACATTCTACAACTTTGGGTATGGGTTGTCTTGTTACATATAAAGTTAGCTCCTAGAATATTTATACTCTAAGATCATATTAAAATACATAATATCCTATCATATCTTCAAAATAATTGACTTAACACAAACATTTACCAAAAAATCATACATCTAATTTAATGCTTTTAATCAAACATTAATATAAATTCTTAAGCATATAATAGCAATGTCTTTGGGAAATATCTACGGAATAGGAAAATAGAATAGTAAACAATGATAATTATGGAACACATAATTTTTTTCCCTCATTTGCACCTTTGTTGTGGTATGATTTTGTTCATGTTTAATTTGTGTTTCTCCTTTTTTAATCATAAAGATATTGTTTTTTATAATAATCTTATCTAAGATTCGATTCAGAATTATTTTTGTATAAATTCCTCATTTTATTTGGTATCAAATCTTGATTACCATAGATTATGGGTCGTGGATAAAGGATGTTTTGTACTAATCTTGCATAGACAATAGTTATTTGTAAACTTGGAAAAGTATGAGTTGTTCTAGGTTGAGATATAGTTCTTTAGTCATATCATATTTGGTGGGGGTATCTTAGTGGATCCCTTAAATATTTAGGCTATTATAAAGTGGCCTATACCCATCAATATTTTTAGGTTCATATTTTCATTAGATTGGCAAGCTATTACCATTGATTTATCATCAAATTCTTGACAATGATTATTGAGGATAGATTGTTGATAAAATGAAAGGGGGGAAAGTGTTCCTTAATATTTTTTTAAGCATTTAGTGTCATAAAATTCACATTATAGATTAAAATATTCATCAAATAGTCTTTCATATGTGTTATGGATACCACAAGTTTACTATAGTTCCATTTGGGTTTATCAATGCTCCATTTGTGTTCATGAATTAAATGAATAAGGTGTTTCACACTTTCCTTTAATTTTTTACTCTTTTCTTAGATGAAATTTTTTATATATTTGAAATGGTGAAAAATGGGTATGCTTTCTTTCACTTCTAGGGTTTTGGACCTACAAGGAGAGAGATACCAATTTCTCAACACTTCACTCAATAACAAACCCTTGAGATTTCAATGCAAAGGAGATTGAAATGTGACAAAGGGAAGGTTCTATGGATTGATTGAAATCTAATGAGGGGTTCACCACCAAGTGTAAACTTGGAAAAGAAACTATTTGAAAACACAGTGTGATATGCAAATGACCTATAAATGCAAGTAAATTGTAACAAAAAATTATGAAACTAGAAATGTGCACCTGGGAAACTAGAGAAGGCAAGATGGGGATTTGGAATCCTAAAAAATATGATGTTGAAGCTAACTGGGACTCATATGCTAAGCTAGGCGACTTAGTCTAGTTTCAAGTAAACTGTGTCGGAATAGGTTTCAAACAAAAGGGTACTGAAATATGCAAAAATCCTTTTTAGGCTTGTATAGTGGGACTCATTTGCCACTAATGGAAAATCAATATACTATTTTTCTAGAAATTTTGAAGTGGATTATGTGCCTCTCAGTCTACTCTTTTGTTCCTAATTCATATCTAGGTCCAAAACTATAAAATTTAGCATGTAGATCTTCTCCAAGATTCTCCTAGGACTTTGACAACTTGATGAAAACTCTTCCAATCTTGAATTCTTGGTAAATTTACAACCCATCCCTAAAAATCTTACACAAGAAGAGGGAAAATTTTTGTGGGGTTAGTGAATAGAGGTTTTCCTTGGTCAAACCCCTTATTGGTAATTAAACCTTGAAATAGAATGAAATATAGAAAGATAATTATGAATGAACAAAAGATGATGCTACAACTCACCAAACCATTGCAATAGAATGTTGAAAACATGTAAGTAATGGATCCAATGGATGTAGACTTGAACTCTAACTTGATGTTGATAGATTTTGAATGCAACTCTTACAAATACTACACCACCATTGTTAGCTCTAAAATAACGTGATGAAAACAATATTTTGCGTGATGAAAGACACTTGAAGGATGCTCTTGAATGCTTGATATTTTTCTCTTGAAATTCCTTGAATGCTCTTGTGAATGCTCAAATGCTATTGTAAGCTATATGCATGATTACTTGAATGCTAGGTATGAAAATGAGAGA
Organism: Sequoia sempervirens; assembly: GCA_007258455.2. Lineage (NCBI taxonomy): Eukaryota > Viridiplantae > Streptophyta > Pinopsida > Cupressales > Cupressaceae > Sequoia > Sequoia sempervirens. Next base: position 282,506,461 of record VDFB02193867.1, on the reverse strand, counting down.
AAGAATCTTGTGTTTATACTCAATTATGCAATAATTACCAAAATTACAAAATCATAGGCCAACCTTAGATCTTGGAGAATAAAAACCCTTCTATAAATTTAAATTAAATTTGAATTTTGAGCTAAAGGGGACTCATTTGCCACTCTAAGTGAATGGGTCCCACCTAAGTGGACTCACTCGCCCGTAATGGAAAATGAGTCCCACCTTAGGAAATTAAGGTGGGGTTTGGGATTTAAAAGTTTTAAATGATATTTGTTGGGATTATTCAAAAAAATACACATGTATAAGGCCCATGGATGAAAAATGGGTCCAATTAAAGCATAAGAAAGACTAATTGTTAATGAAAATCCTAGAAAAGCATGAAAGAGTGTTACAACACTTTGAAATAAGGCTTGGTAAGTTGAATTGACTGATAAGATCCTAGAAAAGTGTGAAAGTGTGTTACAACACTTTTCCTAGGCATCATTAAATTTGTATTAGTTCACAAGGGCCCAAGACCTAATGTGAATGTGTCAACCACATTACAACACTAAATCAAGGCAACATTAAGCCAAAATCCACAAGGAGGACCCCAAATGAGTGCAAAAAATTTGAAAGATCCTTTTTTTGACACCACATTTAGCCTCCACTTTAGTGAGAGGATGAACCTACTTCAAACTCACACTAAAGTAGAAAAACATGCACCAAGAGGGGTTCCAATGAACCAATGGTAGAAAGATGAGACAAAAAATATCAAGAGGGGTGATCAAGACCCTAGGATCAAGGTCCCATGGCCAAGCAAAATAAGCACAAAGGCACACACATGAAAATGATATAAAGAATAGCAACAAGACCAATCATACACTGCCAAAGATGGAAAGAGAAAATAAAATAAAGAAGAGAAATAATCAGATCAAGCTTCAATCATTTTTACATCTCGGTGTGGATCATATCTAGTTTGTTTGTCCAAAAAACTGCATACTCACTCTAAGGCGACGAAACCCCTGGTTCTTCGTTGGGTGAGAAGTCATAAAAGGTGAGAAACATACACTCATGGATGGTATTCACTCACACAAACACATAAGTGGCTATGGAGAAATTTATTCCGTGGATTGTGCTTCCCACGCAACCATACCAAAGTTATACCTCCTAATAACTTTAATAAGGTGCCACAAAATAAAATGATTTTTTGAGCTTCATGAGACAAGAAAAACTTCATATGCTTGGAGCTCATGAAAAAACACGATGGAACCATAGGCATGCAAGTTGTCTTATGCAAGGTGGCTATATAAAAAAAATACAAAATACAACATGCAAAGAATGTTCAAAGGAGTATTACTTAGTTCATGCAAGGTCTTTAACTTAGGAAACATTGTGCCTAATGTCTCCAAGAGAGGACCAATAAAAGAATAGATAATTTTAGACTTAGGGGATGCAGTGTGTCACATCAAGCCATTATGAACTGTAGATTTTTGGGTAGGGCTTATAGGCTACTCTTGCACTCTTAGGAATGTTTCACCTAATAGGAGAGATAAACCCCACTCAAAAGTTTAGGTGGTTAACTCAAATTATGTGATGTATGATATTATTGGGACTAAATGAGATAATATAAACGCAAATAAACTAAGAAATTAATTGATTATGAATGCAAAACCTAAGAAGCAAGTGATGTTTGAAAACACATTGTGTAATACAACAACACCTAGAAATGAATGCAAAACTAAACAAAAAAGAATCAAACTAGAAGTGTGCACTTGGAATGTGGATGAAGACTAGAAATGACATTTGAAATGTTGTTGATGCTGATTTTTAGGCTTGGAGGGACTCATTCACCATTCTAGGCAAATCAGTCCCTATTTTGCAAAACTGTGTCAGAACCTGTTTCTAACAAAAGGGTATCTAAAAATGTAGAAAACTAAAAATTGACCTGGAAGTGGGACCCATTCATGAAACATGGAGAATGAGTCCACTTTTGAATTTTTGAATATTCAAAGGTGCATTTCGGAGCTTTCAGTTTGTACTATCGCTTTCTACAAGTGTTTGCTTCATAAACTCTGGTTTCCAAGCCTAGGAGTGAGTTTTTGTTGATATTTTGACTTGTTGAATGAAGAGAAGACTTGAACAACCTTGAAACTTTATTTTAAATGCTTTCCAAGCTTCCAAGAGACTTAAATTTGCATACACACAAGACAAGGGAGAAAAATGGTGAATGTTAGGGCATGGAGGTTTGCCTTGGTCAAACCCCTTTTAGGTAATTAAACCAAAATGGAGAAATAATGTAATGAAACATGCAACAATGGAGTTGATTACCTTTCCATGAATATTGATATTGAAAGTCTGTAACAAAACATGAAGAATCTTCCCTTGAATGTCTAAAATTTGATGTATTAATGCCTTGAAATGATAAAACCCTAAGTTTCTTAACTTGAGATAGAAGATTGGTTGAGGAATCATTGATTAGAGATTAAATGGGGGATGTAAAATGAGGAGAAAAACACTTATTTATATAGACTTTCTGCCTTAGTAACTTGATGATACCTCATCACAGGCCGACATAAGGTAATTTTGAATAAAAACCCAAAAGAAAATTTAAAATATTTTGAATTTTGAGCCAAGAGGCACTCATTCGCCACCCATGGTGAATGGGTCCCACCTTGGGCTTGAAAGTGGGTGTCAGGAATTATCTTGCATTTAATGTTGTTTGCAAGGTTTACATTCAAAAACACACTTAATTAAGCCTTATAAGGGAATAAAGGAGTCAAATAAAGCAAAAGAAAGGTGTAAATGGTAAAAATAAGCCTAGAAAAGAGTGAAATCTTATTACAAGACTTTACAACACTTCAAAATAGGACTTGATAAAGAATAAAAAGGGAATATTTAGATGAATTATAATGAGAAGAGTCTAGAAAAGTGTAGAAATGTGTTACAACACTTCACAACACTTTCAAAAGACATTGATAAATGCATTTAAAAGGGTCCAAGACCTAGTGTGGATATGAAAAACACCTCACAACACTGACCCAAGGCCTCATTGAGTCCAATTTATCATGAATTATTCCCACATCAAGCAAGAGATCATTTTTTTCTATGATACATTTAGCCGCCACTTTAGTGAGAGGATGAACTTGCTTCAAACTCACTCTAAAGTAGGCATTCAAGAGATATTGGAGTGTACATATGTAGATGACAAAGAATGGAAAAGATCAACAAGGAAGTCAAGCCCCTAGGATCCAAGATCCTAGGTCAAACCAACAAGATACATAATCATACAATGGCAAGAACTAAAGGAAAGAATATTGAGATGATGTGCTCACTCTAGGGCCACAAAACATCTAGTCATCCACAGGGTGAGATATTCCAAAGAAGTGGTTTAGTGAGAAAGTCATGCCAGTGTGTCGGCTTCCCACTATACCACCATGAAAATGCTTGTGTAATTTTTTTTTAATATCATGTAAGGAATTTTGTTAAAGGTGATTTTTATTTGTTCAACTAAGATCTTCTTCTTAGGGAGCATTGTGCACAATGTCTCCAAGAGAGGACAAGTCAAGGTGTCAGATCATTATACATGGGATGCCTCAATTGTATAAGGCCACTTCGGTTGATTGTTATTCCCTCGAGTTAGATCGTTATCCATGGGATGCTTTGTTTGCATCAGGCCACTTCAATTGATCATACACTCTTGGAAGGCATCAAACCCAATGACACCACCAAGGAGAGGACACGTCACAAGAAAAAGTAAATCATGCCATGAAATTTGCATAAAGAATGTTGTCTATGTATTCCCCCACTTTAAAGCGGTTGCTACACACTGTTTTGTGAGCAATTTCTTTAAAGTAGAAGGAGAAAATGAGAGCTTACTTAGAAAGCCTTGTGCCAAGTCATATGTTTTTGATAAGATGTTTCATGAAGAAAGGGAGTATGTCACATGTGATTCAATCATAAGATATGTTGTCAACATCCAAAGCTTGCTCTTATACGTTCATGAAAGGTTAACAATTAGTCAAAAGAGAAAATGATAAGTGAAATATAGGGATAAGGCTTTATAACCCTTTTCCCCCACTTAGTGTAGGACAAGGGTGGGCCTATAATGGATGATGGTATGTTGCCCCTTGTAGTGGATGCAAAACATACAATAGTTAGTATGCTACTATCCTACAACTATTACATGGCAAGGGACAACAACTAATGTTATTTATGTGGATAAGGAAACAAAGTTTATGCTTGATACATATTTAATGAGATATCTATCAATTTAGGATGTACCAAGGGTAGAGTTTACTTGGAAGAATCTTGAGTGATAGTATGGATGTTGAGTGAAGGTTTGTTGGATAGGTTGATTTATATGAAAGGACAATCACAAATACTATGATTTGGGAGAATGAGGTTCTAGGGTGTATTGTGAGCTTGATTCTTGTGTAATGGTGGGTAAAGAAGGATAGGATTCTTAGGTGTGCCCAAGATAAGTTCAACACCCATAGGGGGATGATTAATGGTTGGAGTGTGTTGAGTATCAATAGTGGTGATATGAGAAGAATTCTTTATTTGATTGTCTACTTTCTCTAAGGTATCATTCTTATGTGCCATAATATCGACATGAGGAGGAGAGCTAATATGTTAATCACATGTCATAATTGAATTTTCCAAGATAGCTTCACTGCTCATAGGAGAGGCATTAAGAGAAGGATAAGTAGGAGGTTCATGGTTACTAATGATTGGACTTTTTTGTTCAAATAGATCTTCCATCACAATGTCTTCTAACACTAAACTATCTTCTTCATGTGTAGAGAAGATATGAGGAGAAGAAAAGGGTGGATTGTCATTATTATCGATATTAGGTAAGGGAGGAGAAATGATTTCAGCTTCATGTGTCATAATGTTGTTGCAAGGGGGGGGGGAGGAGGAAGGCAAGAAAGACTTGCATGATCTTCAATAACTGTGTCTTCTTTCATCAAGATACATGCATCACTAATGGGAGAGATATTAGGAGAAGAACAAGTATGATTATCATGATTATCGATGCTTGCATCCTCTTGTGTCAAACCCTTAGTGGATGAGCTAGGAGAGATGAAGTCTTTAAGAGCTTCATCTAACATGTCTAAGTCATCACTACAAAAAGGTAAATTTTTTTAGGCTTCGCATGACAAGCTTTAGAGGATGAAGTGAGTGAGATAAAGTCCTGAAGAACTTTATCTAACTTATCTACATCACCACTACTAAGAGGCTTAGATGAGAGGGTTGTTCAAAATTGAATCATTTTTTTAATTGGATTGTTTGATGTTTTTTGTTTTTTGTTTTCATTTGCTAATGAATATGAACTAAGTGAACTAGGAACTAAGGCTGAAAAATGAAAATTGCAAAAGTCTAAGTGCCATGAATGTAAACAATGCTTATTGCTAATTATTTAAATGTACGAGAAGCTATGTAAATGTAAAACACAATGTAAAGATAGAATGAAATGCAACTTTTCAAATTGAAAAAAAAGTAATTTACTGATGACACTATGCAATAATCTAAAATATGAAAGATTGGAAAAGAAAATGTGAATTTTAACCATGTATGAAATGAGCTAATGTAAGCTAAATCTAGTGAAACACATGATACAAAAACTCAACCAACTGATACAGATAACTAATGGCATAAAATAGAAGCATAAAAATAGGGCTTTCACCTCTGTAAAAGGTAGTTTTAGGGGTCAAAAGGGACTAATTCGCCTAGGGTGGCGAATGAGTCCCAGTATGGACTTTTTTTAGATTTTTCAAAAAATGTTGAGTGATTGTTATGCTTTCTAAGTGCTATGATGTAGACCTAAGTTAAAACTGTAGAATTTTAGAAAATTTACATGAATTGAGATGCCAAAAATGCAACCTAAATGCACTTTTGATGAATGCAAAATTTGAATCATATCGTGCAAATGAAATCATGCAAAACCTAATGCAAGATTAATGCAAGGCTAGATCTATGATGAAGAACTCCAAATCAGACAAGAAAGTATTTGAAAAAGTAGGTTCACCAAAATGAACCATAGGTTTTTGGGTAGGGCTTATAGGCTACTCTTGCACTCTTAGGAATGTTTCACCTAAAAGAAGAGAGATAAACCCCACTCAAAAGTCTAGGTGGTTCACTCAAATTATGCAATGTATGTTGTTATTTGGAATAAATGAGATGATATAAATGAAAATAAACAAAGAAATTTATTGATTATGAATGCAAAACATAAGAAGCAAGTGATGTCTGAAAACACATTGTGTAATACAACAACACCTAGAAATGAATGCAAAACTAAACATAAATGAATCAAACTGAAAGTGTGCACCTAGAATGTGGATAAAGACTGGAAATGACATTTGAAATGCTGTTGATGTTTATTTTTAGGCCTAGAGGGACTCATTCACCATTTAGGGTGAACTAGTCTCATTCTGCAAAACTGTATCAGAACCTATTTCTGACGAAAGGGTATCTAAAAATGGAGAAAACTCAAAATTACCCTGGAAGTGGGACTCATTTTCCACCCATGGTGAATGAGTCCACTTTTGAATTTCTGAATATGTAAAGGTAGATTCTTGAGCTTTCGGTCTACACTTTGGCTTTCTATAGGTGTCTACTTCTAAAACTCTAATTTTTGAGCCTAAGATTGAGTTTTTGTTGATATTTTGACTTGTTGAATGAAGAGAATACTTGAATAACCTTTCAACTTTATTTTCAATGCTTTCCAAGCTTCCAAGAGACCTAAATCTACATACACACTAGACAAGGGAGAAAAATGGTGAATGTTAGGGCATGGGGGTTTTCCTTGGTCAAACCCCTTTTAGGTAATTAAACCAAAATAGAGAAAGAATATAATGAAACATGCAAAAATTGAGTTGATTACCTTTCTATGAATATTGATCTTGAATGTCTACAACAAAACATGAAGAATTTTCCCTTGAATATCTAAAAATTGATGTCTTAATTCCTTGAAATGATAAAACCCTAAGTTGCTTGACTTGAGATAGAAGATTGGTGGATGAATGAATGATCAAAGATTGAATGGGAGATGTAAAATGAGGAGAAAAATGCTTGTTTATACACACTTTTTGCCTTAGTAACTTGATGATACCTCATCTCAGGCCGACATAAGGTAATTTTGAATAAAAATCTGAAAGAAAATTTGAAATATTTTGAATTTTGAGGTAAGAGGGACTCATTTTCCATGCATGGTGAATGGGTCCCACCTTGGGCTTGAAAGTGGGTGTCAAGAATTATCTTGCATTTAATTTTGTTTGTCAAGTTTACATTCAAAAACACACTTAATTAAGCCTTAAAAGGGCATAAAGGGGTCAAATAAAGCATAAGAAAGGTGTAAATGGTGAAAATAAGCCTAGAAAAGCATAAAATCTTGTTACAAGACTTTACAACACTTCAAAATAGGAATTGATAATGAATAAAAAGGGAATATTTAGATGAATTATAATGAGAAGAGTCTTGAAAGGTGTAGAAATGTGTTACAACACTTCACAACACTTTCACAAGACATTGATAAATACATTTAAAAGGGTCCAAGACCTAGTGTGGATGTGAAAAACACCTCACAACACTGAATCAAGGCCTCATTGAGTCTAGTTTATCATGAATTATTTTCATTTCAAGCAAGAGGTCCTTTTTTCTATGGTACACATTAAGAGGAATGTAATATACGCTAAGAGAGATCACGTTGCTAAAGGAAAATACACCCAATGTCATCCACAAAGTGACAAACACATCGTATGAAGTAATAAGGATGCACTAAGAACTAAGAAAAATGAAAATGCAAAAGAATACTGCCAATTTATGCCCCCACTTTAAAGGAATTGCTAACACCATATAGTGAGCAATTACTTTAAAGTAGAAAATGAAAAATGAAAACAAGAAAGCAAAGATGAGAGCCAACTTGGAAAGTGAATAGATTCCAAGTCATATATTTCTGAGTGAGGCTACACCATGCAAGAGAAAAATAAAATGGAGAGGTTTCCCCCAAAATGAAAAACACCAAACACATAAGGGATCTATGGATTTGGGGTTAGTATGCCCGTTGTTGCAATGTTTTGTAAGGAGCTCAAAACTATCATCATCCCCCAAATAGACATAGAACTGGAAGAATGACATAAAGAGAGCGAAAAAAAGGAAAAAAAAATTGGGTCAACATGGAAGAGACATAGGGTGTCTCGACACCTTGCATCATCCCCAAAAGGAAAAAATGAGATGAATGAAAAAGAGAAGGAGAAAAGAAAGGAAAACACAAGAAAATGAAATGTAGAGGAAAAGAAAAATAAATCCTTTTGGGTCAACATGAAATTGACATGAATTTCTTGATGCCTTGCATTATCCCCAAAAGGAAAACACAAGAAAATGAAATGCAAAAGGAGAAAGAAAAAGCTATACATGATATAGAGAAGTTTGAAGGTCAAATAGAGGAATGTCACAAAGGGATAGGGAACATAAAAAAAACATCACAAGGGATCACACAAAAGAAAAGGAAAAATAAAATGTATAAGACTAGTAAGGAAGATGTGAGTCAACTGATGAGAAAGTCATATGCCTCCCAATCATGTTCATTATATACTGAAGGCAAGAAACTAGCCAAAGGTACAAGAGAAAGTGTCAAACTAGGAGAAGTACCAAGTTCAACACTCTTGATAGGATATTTGTCATTTAAGCTCATAGAAGAGGAAAACAATGTGTTCAATTCATTATGCACCTCTTCATCGATTTTAGCGGTCTCATCATCGTCATCCAAATTAATCACAACAGGAGGACGAATGATAATGCCCATTAAAGAGTTCAACTCTTGTTGTGATTGTTGTACTGGATCATTTTGTTTTGGTTGGTAAGGAGGGTCATTATGCATTGCTTCAGTCAAGTTCGTATTTTGATTGTCTGTGTTTAATTCCTCATGCAACTTTCAAGGAAGGGCACAACATCTACGCCTACACTCTCAAGCACCTCTGTTTCTTTTAGTTTTTTTATCAAGTTTTTTTTATGTAGGAGCCGGTTGATCAACCATAGGTTTATTTTCTTCCCAAAGGGAAGGAACGAAAGAAACCATAGGAGGCTATTCATCCACTTTCTCTTAGAATTTGTAAACTTTTTTTATTCTACGAGGTGTGATAGGGTTGGTTTCATTGTCTCTTGGGAATTTGTGGGATGCAGGTGTAGTTTCTATTTTAGGTTGGTCATTTAGGTCGTGTTTAGGTTCAAGCATGGTTTCATCAAGGGTAGGAGGTGCAGAGGTTGAGGGAGACATGTTGCAGATTGATAATTCTACTATCTTCTTTGCCTTGAACTTTTGGTAGGACAAGAAAAAAATTCTTCTCTAGGCTTTATAGGTTCCATAGGCTTGGGCCAAAAGGCATCTACAGATTCAAAGTTTCCTTTAGATGACAATGGGTTAAAGCTACTATGGTGAACAATGAATATTTCATTGTCAAAGGGAAACTTTAAGCATTTATGCACAACCAAAGGGAAAATTTTCCTAGAGCGAAGCCATGGGTGGTCTAACTTCACATGAAATTGGTTTGACTAAGGGATGATGGATAATGTGACATATAATAATTTTGGTCCTATTTGCAATGGTAGGGTTATCGATCTTATCATAGGGCATGCAAAGCCATTGTGTGTCATGATCCATGCTTTTGGTCTATCATATTCATCTTGATAAATTTCATGTAATAGTAATAATTCTTCAGTGATCACATTCTCTCCACAGGCAGGATCTATTAGTATCCCATTTGTGGGCTTGTCATAGATACAACCGGCTATGTAGAGAGGACCATCGGGAAAATGTTTAAGTATATCTTTAAAGGAGAAAGGAATATCAAGAGGACTTTTAGGCCAAGCCTTATGAGAGGCAACATATATCAAGGATAGCATTGTTTAGAATAGAAGCATTATTTTCATCATCTGTATCAACATTCATCACATCATTCGTTGGAGTTTCGCTGGCTTTGACAAATGAAATATTATGTTTGGGCATTGAATTTGTGAAAATTTACAAGTTTTGGTTTGGAGGGGCAACAAATTTATTGCCTTGATTTCTAATGCCTAACACCTCTAATGGGTAGACGACTAGAATCAATGAGGCCTTGCACAAGATGTTTGAGAGATTTGCAATGTTTTGTGTCATGTCTACTTTTTTTATTATAGTGGCAACAAGCATTGGATTTAAAGATCAGGGGTATAGGGTTATTAGGGTCAGGTGTTTTGATAGGTGGCAATGTAATTTTTTGTTGTAAAATTTGGGACATTGTGTTATGAAGGGTGTCAGGTAAGGGAGTGAATTTCCTTTTTGGATCATTGTAACTAAAGGGCACCAGGTTTTCACAGCATCTACTTGGTTGTTGACATTTTGATTTGGTTGTTGAGGGGGGTTGAATTGAAGGAATCCTTTATTTTGTTTTCTAAAAGGTTGGGAATTTTTTTTATTTGTGGGTTTGGATCTTTCAATTCAAGTAGAAGTGGACTTTATATCTCGACTACTAACCAAATTTTGGTAATCATGGAGAGTAGTGCATACGTGCATGAGGGATGGGAATTTCATCATGTTCAACTTGTCTTGGTTCATACTTTGCAAGTTTTCTATAAACATCTTTTGAAGGTCTGGGTCAAGGACCTTGACTTTGATTTGGGAATAAAGTGATTGATAGTGTGAGATAACATCAGTTATCTTTTCTTCTTCTTTCTACTTGCATCTCATCAAATCAGCCAAGGTCATCATGGGGGTCATATGCACTTGGAAATGGCTTAAAAATTCCTCAACAAGTTCATTGAATGAATGGATTGAGTTGTTCGGTAAAGAAGAAAACCACTCCAAGGCAATATCTTTCAAGGATCTAGGAAATTTTTTTTCCATGAGTTTATCATTAAGGACAAAGTCACTACATAAGGTTGTGTAGGAATTAACATGGTTAGAAGGATCTCCCTTCCCTTCATACTTCTCAAATCTTGGTACCTCTATACCTTGTGGCATCGGTGTTCGCAATATCTCCAAGGATAATGGACTTCTTTTGACATAATATGTGGGTGGACCATTTTTATTTTGGTTGATAGTGGAAATTTTCTTTTGAAGGGATGAAACAGTTTGGAAAAGTTGTGTTATGAGAGGGTCATTGCTTGTATTATGGAATGGAATTGAAGGTGATGGAGTGTATGTAGTTGTAGGACAAGTGAATGGAATGCTTATAGATGGCAAGATAGAAGATATTACTTGTGATGCCACATAGGAACTAGGGATGCTAGTAGGAATATCTAGGGAAGGAATCACATTACTAAATTTTTGCATTGTTGTTGTGACTTGGGGAGTGGTATAGGTAGGTATTGAGGCTATGGTTGTGGGAGGAGGAATTTGAGTTCCTCCTTGACATGTAACATTTTTTGCTAGCAAAGGACAAATAGTGGTTGAGGGAAGATTTTTTCCAAAGATTTGCACTATTTTTCTTACAAGATCAAAGCCTTCATCACTTTCTAGCATGTAGTCAATGTTTTTTATGGTAGGAATTGCAATGGTTGAAATTTTTTCAAGGTTTATTTGATGTTGTAATTTTACGAGATCCTCATGAATTTGAATTATGTTTTCCTAGGGTATGCTATCATTTCTTGTTTCAACTTCCATGTTATCGAAAGACAAATAATTGCTAAGGGTGCTATCCATGCCTAGTGTACTAGTGTCAATACTAGGAGTGGAAGTTCTAGATAACCCAAGATCCACAATGATTGTGCTATCACAAGATGGCATGAGTCTAAAACTTCTTCTCACTAGTTCGTATTAGCAATAGGACACCAAAAACTCATGCAAAGGCTACTAAATGTAGGATGAATGCAAATGCAATGTAAGCTAACAAGAATGAATTGCTTAAAATTGAAATTCTAGAAAGTAAAACTGAAATGCAAAAATAGCAAATAGAAACTCATAAACTAAAATATAAATGAAAAAAAAATGTAGTGAAAATTATACAAAGGGATTGATATTCCCTAAGTGGCGAATGAGTCCAGGTACTATTTTTTTTGAAAATTTTGAGAATTTTAAAATTGGATTTTAGCTTTTTATGTTTTTTTATGCAAATCCAAGATGAAAATGCATAATTTTATTGATTTTCAGTGAATTTAAGAGGCAACAATGCAAGCTAAATGAGCTTCTCACTAATGCAAATTTTGAAACCATAGAATGCAAAATGCACTGCAATGCTAAATATAGTATGCAAATGCACTCCAATTCAGAATTATGATGCTCTATATGCAAGCTCACCAAAATGAAATGGTGAAAAATGGGTATTCTTTCTTTCACTTCTAGGGTTTTGGACCTAAAAGGAGAGAGATACCAATTTCTCAACACTTCACTCAAGAACAAACCCTTGACATTTCAATGGAAATGATATTGAAATCTAACAAAGGGAAGGTTCTAGAGATTGATTGAAATCTAATGAGGGGTTCACCACCAAGTGTAAACTTGGGAAAGAAATTTTTTGAAAACACAATATGATATGCAAAATGACCTATAAATGCAAGTAAATTGTAAGAGAAAATTATGAAACTAGAAATGTGCACCTAGGAAACTAAAGAATTTAGGGTGGGGCTTTGGAATCCTAAAAAATATGATGTTGAATCCAACCGGGACTCATATGCCAAGTTGGGCTACTTAGTCCAGTTTGGGGTAAACTGTGCTGAAACAAGTTTAAGACAAAAGGGTACTCAGATTTGTAAAAATACTTTTTAGGCTTGTGCAGTGGGACTCATTAACCACTAATAGTGAATTGTTCCACTTCTATTTTTCTAGAAATTTTGAAGTGGATTCTATGCCTCCCAGTCTGCTCTTTTGTTCCCGATTCAGATTTGGGTCTGAAAGTGTAAACTTTAGCCTACAGATCTTGTCCAAGCTTCTCCTAGGACTTTGAAAACTTTGAATTTCTTTGAAAACCTAATGAAAGCTCTTCCAATCTTGACTTCTTGGTAAATTTGCAACCTAGCCCTACAAATCTTACAAAAGAAGAGGGAAAAATGTTGTGGGGTTAGTGAATTGAAGTTTTCCTTATTCCAACCCCTTGTTGGTAATTAAACCTTGAAATAGAATGAAATATAGAAAGAGAATGATGAATGAACAAAAGATGATGCAACAACTCACCAAATTCTTGCAATAGAATGTTGTAAACATGTAAGTGATGGCTCCAATGGATGTAGACTTGAACTCTAACTTGGTGTTGATAGATCTTGAATGCAATACTCAATAATACTAGACCATCATTGTTAGCTCTAAAACAACATGATGCAAAAAATCTTTGACATGATGAAAGACACTTGAAGAATGCTCTTGAATGCCTGATAATCTACCTTTGAAATTCCTTCAATGCTCTTGTGATTGCTCAAATGTTCTTGTAATCTATATGCATGAATACTTGAATGCTAGGTATGAAAATGAGAGAAAGAACCTTGTATTTATATTCAATTATGTAATAATTCTCAAAATTACAACATCATAGGCCGACCTTAGTTCTTGGAGAAGAAAAACCCGCCAAAAATTTAAATTAAATTTGAATTTTAAGCTAAAGTGGACTCATTCTCCACTTTGGGTGAATGGGTCCCACCTAAGGGGACTTATCTACCCCTAATGGAGAATGAGTCCCACCTTAGGAAAATAAGGTGGGTTTTAGGATTTAAATGTTTTAAATGATATTTGTAGGGATTATTCTAAAAAATACACATAAATAAGGCTCGTGGATGCAAAATGGGGACAATTAAAGCATAATAAAGCCAAATTATTAATGACAAGCCTAGAAAATCATGAAAGTGTGTTAAAACACTTTACAACACTTTGAAATAAGGATTGGACAATCTTAGTTGACTAATAAGATCCTAGAAAAGTGTGAAAGTGTGTTACAACACTTCACAACACTTTTGCAAGGCATCATTAAATTTCTATTAGTTCACAAGGGCCCAAGACCTAATGTGAATGTGTCAAAAATATTACAACACTAAATCAAGGCAATACTAAGTGAAATTCCACAAGGAGGACCCCAAACAAGTGTGAAAAAGTTGAAGGACCCTTTTTTTGGCACTACAATATTATACGATAAAGGAAGATAATGAGTCACTTCTACTATTTTTTATAGTTTTTGTGTAAATACTAGTTATTTGGAAACTTGGAAAAGTATGATTTCTTCAAGACTAAATTTACACCTTGGTCCTATCATATCTAGTGAGAGTATCTCAAAATATTCCTTGAATATTTAGGCTACTATAGATTGGTCTAATCCGCTAAATTTTTTAAGGTTCATAGTTTCATGGGATTAGTGGGATATTACCACTAATTTGGCATGGACTTATTGAGAGTAATGCATCCCATCAATTCACTTTACTAAAAAAATATATGTGTGTTTTATAAAATAAATGTGAGAGAGCCTTTTAAGTTCTTAAGGAGTTGCTCATTAGTGTACCTATCCTTACAATGCTAGATCCTATAATGGATTTTTATGTGTGTCTCAATAATTGATTGTAGGGTTTTGAGGATGCCCTTATGTAAGAGAATGCATTATTTCTTATGAATCACAAAATATCAAGGATTATAATATTAATTTCCCCATCTACAATATTGATTTGATAACTATAATTCATGTGCTTCTATAATGGATAGAATTTTTCCTCACATTCAATTTGAGTTACATACTAACCATCACAATATTTAGTAAATGTTTACATGAAAAAAATTGAGCATACATCAATAGTGTTGGATGAACTTTATTTATGTGTGAAACTTTTATGTGTAGTACATAAAATAAAATGATATCAACAATCATATATTCTTTGATTAGGGTGCACCATGAGTTCTAACTTTCTTCCTTGAGCATGAATCTGAGGGGTTAAAATTTTTAGTAGCTTACTAACTTGATCCTTATTACTTGTAGATCCATGATTAGATAAAGTTGTATGGTCCTTAAGGGAAAGTTTTATAGTTTTTCTCTAAATTATAATGCACTTTTGTGAAACATTTATTTTAATTATATTCTATTTTATGGTGATCTTTAATGGATTCAAGAGAATTGATGAGAATTGGATTACTCAACAAAGGAAGATTAAATATAATGAGAGTAGTATCTATTAGGGTACATAACCAATGCACTAACCAAAAAAGACCAGTGTTATTGACAAAATAATAAAGTTGATAATTATTTTTAAATATTATGATTTGACATAATATTAATTATTTATTCTAACAATCCCTTCTTATTACATAATTTTCTCAAGAGTACAAATTGAGAACCTTTAGAAAGCTTAAAATTTTATTGTAGCAAGAAATTTTGTAAAATTATTTACATGTTTCTCTTGAGTTACAAACCAATATTGTAGATGAATACTATGCTATTGTACATTCAATTATATGTAGTGGTACTAAACCCCTGTATGTTTAATTTCTTATGAAAATTAGGTTATGAGCAAGCTTGAGAACTCCCATAATTTTTTTAGAATAGAATTATAAGTTGTGGCTTAGGTATACACATTCTTACCAAGATTTTATGTAACTATGTTTCTTCATAGATAGCTCCACCTACAATATGATATTACAATTCTATGGACGAATGGCTAGTAGTGTTTCCTTTATAGGCACCCATAATTAGATTAAACCCTAAAAATAAAATAAAGGCTACAATAAAATTATTATTATCCAAATATCTTATGTATTGTACATTTATATTTCCTTGTTAATAAAATTATGTATTATTTTTATATTTTATGCCATAATCAATTGTACCATAGATGTATCTAAAAATTCACATTTTTTCTTTTTAAACTTGAACCTTAGGTTTATGCATAAACCTTTAAAGATAATTGACAATATAGATAATATTTGACATAGTGTATCTCAAGTAAATAAAACTCACAATTATTTAGCAATAATGAGTAGCATTCACTTGGTGTAATCATTAGACTTAATAAAACCCCTAAACAACACCAATATTTGTTCTCATCTATTTTCATTTGCAGGTCAGGTGGACTTTAAAGCTCAAATTGTACACTCTAGAGCTTTATAATACAACTAAAAAATGGATGAAAACACACCACAAAGACATCCAATGATTATTCCAGTGTCCTAGGCAAAGATATTCAATGTTTGGTGGCAAGATCCTCTCTATGTCTATTTTTAGTTTCTAATGAAATAAACTTGATATAAATTTTTTACTTTCTATAATTTAGTATCTTCTATTTTATTTTAATGTTCAGGGAGTGAGACAACAACTCATTCCAATTTTTAAATATTTCCTCTCGGTATTCTAGTACAAATTTTCTTTATGTTTCTATAAATAAACATAAGACTTTATCATATTTGAGGTAAACTAGGAATTTGATTATTAAAACAAGTATCTTTTGGTCAAATTATTTTCCTTTTATTAAAATAATATCAAACCATTCTACATAAGTTTCCACTGAAATTTAGTATAAAAATCCTCTACCCAACATCTAGATTATGAGGTGAATAGAATTTGATACCAAATGAAAGGAAGAAAGGTATATAGAGATCCCTCCTAAACTAATCTTAGAGGAGACTATTGCACAAATTTTAGATCTTTACAATTATTGAAAAGAGAAAAACTTAAAAAAACATAAATAAATCGTACATTAACACATGTCTACATGAGGAAAACCATTTAAGAAGGAAAACTCTACACTCTAAAGTAGTCCAAGTTATTATTTAATAATCTAAAAATATGTATAACTCTTATAGAGAAATCTTCACCAACCAAAGTTTTGGTGTAACTTCAAAAGCATTATAGTACCTAAAAACTCATTATCAATACCATCATCTCAAGCATCCCATAAATAAGATAAATAGTACACAAAACCATCAAATGGTAATGATAAAAGTATGAGTTAAAACCACCCAAATAGTGGCACTCAAACACCTAGTTATAAAATCAACACCCAAATCCCAAGACAAGTTTATAAACTATCATTAGTGTCTCATAATCCACTCATAAACTTGAGCATTTTATTTTACAATTATTATCTCCATTCAAAGATGTCTTATGATGTGTAGTAATACACATCATTAGTTGGTCAACAAGTGTAATCTCTCTTACAACTTTTTTCTATGTTTAGTATGTTTTTTACATTTTTAATAGAAGAGGCTCAACTTCCAAAAGTCTTAAGTTTTGATCTAAGAGGTTGTTGGCCCGCAGCCGACACCCCCACCCCACACTTTATTTTTAATTGTAGAGATTAAGAAGATCTATGCAACATGCATCCCTAGAAGTGAAGTTGACAACTCAAAATGTTGTTTTTACCCAAAAACAAAGTCTATAGCCTGAAAATTATTTTTTATATTTCATAGTCCAAAAATTAAATTTTCATATAGTTAAAGATTAGAAGAAAGGTTGAAGATATCAAGAAAAACAAGTTCTAGACATCCAAATTAATGAATTTCATATCCATGGGTGTGTAGATTGGTTCCTTAATTGTCGATGTAAACTTAAGCGATAGACAAATTATTTTTTGATAAAGATGCACTTATCTAATTATTTCTCAAATACTAATATATTAACAAATCAATTGAAATATTTGTCAAAAATAATCTTCATCAAATTCTAAACTAAATAGATTATTGTTTATTTATTTAATTCAAAATATCTATTTCTATTACATCATCAATCCCAACTTTATCTTAAAATTATTTATTTACCATTATATTTTAATTAATTTACCTTAAAATATTTGTGTGGTAAAAAACAAAATTTTACAAAACAATTTACTCTATAAAACGAGAGATTCGACCATATTATGTTGGCAACCTTCATAAAAAGAAAATGTTTAGCAAATTGAGAGATGCGAACTTAAAAGAAAGCAAATAAACTTCTATCACACCAGCAGAAAAGACTTAGTTTCAAAGAGAACCGATGGTGCGGTCCATCTACTGTATGCCCTCTCTGTTCAATGTTGTCGTAAGACGTAACACTCCAATAACAAGAATAAACCAAGATGCAAAGTTGAGTCCAACTCCCACTCCCCACCACATATCATTTTCTTCATCACTTCTATCAACACTCTGCGTTGGAGGAGAGCTTGTTAGACAGAGCTTATTAAGCTCAAGAAAATAGCTTAGAAACTTTAAAAATAGCAAATATTATTTTGGCAGGCTCGCTTCATGAAAGGAAAATGCTTACCAAATTAAGAGAGGGAGAGAGGAGAGCTTTAAAAATAGCTAACAAGCTTTTGCCGCACCTTAGTTTCTAAATCTTTCAAAGAGATAAATGATGGTGCTGTCCATCAACTGTAAGCACCTTCTTCCCAATGTTTTGGAAAGACACAACACTCCAATAACGAGATTAAACGCAAATCCAAAGCTGAGTCCCACTGACAGTCCCCACCACCAATCCTCTTCTACATCACTTGTATCAACATCCTCAGCATTCGGCGCTGTAGAAGAGCTGGTTAGACAGGACTTCGTGAGCTCAACGTTGCAACAAGACAGCTTGTTCAGTTGGAGGCCGCAAAGATATGAATTATTTGAGAAGGATGAGGCATCAAATGTCATTAACTGCCCACCCTGCGGTATCATTCCTGTGAGATAATTGTATGACAGATCTAAGAAACTTAGGGATACGAGAAGTTGCAACTCACCAGGAATATTTCCAGACAGTTGGTTTTGCGAGAGGTCAAGTGATTCTAACAGTACCATCTTTCCTATGGACTTGGGTACAGCACCACTAATATGGTTTCTTGAAATATTAAGAATGATCAAACCAATCAGAGACCCCATGCCTTCAGGGATATAACCAGATATTTTATTGCTTGATAGATCAAGACATTTTACTAATCTCAAACTTCTCACATACTCCATCTCCGATCGTTTGTTGCTGATGATTATTTTCTCTACATAGGTTGAACCTGTTATCCAGCCAAACTCAAAGACTACTGTATTCTCTGACTCCTTTGCCATTCCCTTCATCTCTGAAATGCTTTCGGGAATTACCCCTGAAAAACTGTTCATTGAAATGTCTAATATTTGAAGATACGGTATTTTGCTAACATCAGCAGGTACAGGTCCTTCAAATCTGTTTGATCTTAAGATCAAAATCTTAAGATTAGGAAGCTCTAGAATCCAATTTGAAGAAATGTTCCCTGTCAGACTGTTATGTCCCACATCTAATATCTGCAACTGTTTACAATTTGCAAGCATTGGCAGAGTCCCATTTAGACGATTTCCCCCCATTTTCATTGTTTGAAGCAAAATCATGTTTCCCAACTCCGGTGGCAACTCACCTTCTAAACAATTTTCCTCCAAATTCAATACCACAAGATAACTACAGTTTGCCAAAGCTGCTGGAATCTTACCTGTGAGTCTATTATTTGACAAATCTAGAATCTGCATACTCCGCGACGGTAAATCACATAAGGTTTGTGGGATGCTACCACTGAGATAATTGTGAGAGAGCGACAGATAACCAAGATGATACTCACCAATTTCAGGTGGAATGGATGCAGAAAAGTTATTTTCAGACAGGTCTAACACAACCACTGAAGGAGGAGGAAGCGGAAGCTGACCTTGTAACTCATTACCATGCAAGTCTAGAACCTTCAATACTTTGGGCCCCCTTAGCTTAGAAGGTAAAGCGCCTGAAAAGTTATTATAAGACAGGTTGAGATGTTCAAGAGGAAGGGAATCCCATATCCACGCAGGAATATTGCCCCATAATCCATTGTCAGACAAATCCAAAATGGAAATGTCAGTTTGAGTAATTAAGAAGGCCGGCAACTCACCCTCCATGTTGCATGATCTTAATTTCAATGTTCTAAACATGTTTTGGGGAATCCAAGTGGGACTGACTTTCACAGTTAACGAATTGCTCGAAATGTCTAGAGAAACCAGACTGGAGAGATTGTGAAGGTGGGACTCTGAAAGGTTCCCACTTAACCGATTGGAGGATAGGGAAAGAACCTTCAATTTAGATAGATTTGAAATGTTGTGAGGTATGGCGTGTGTTAACAGGTTGTTGCTTAGATCAAGCGTACTGAGGGAAAGGAGTTGACCAACGGAACCCGGGATTTTGCCAATCAAGTGGTTATTACTCAGATCGAGCAGAACAAGGGACTTTATGTTGGCCAAGGAAGGAATTGTGCCGTTCAGTTTATTGTAGCTTAGATCAAGCCGTGTGAGGGAGGTAAGATTCATGTCAAGGGATGGAATGGAACCGGTCAATAGGTTCTGACTCAAGTCAATGTAGCGGAGCTTCCCAAATGCATCGAACAACATGGAGGGTATTTTGCCCTCCAACTGATTGTATGAAAGATCGACATAGGCTAAAGGAAATGTTCCTAATGGAGGCTTAGCCCCAAACGACGGTATACTTCCTTTTAATTTGTTATGTGAGATATCCAACATTACAAGTTCTGTAAGATTTGCAATGGTTGCAGGAAGCATACCTTGGACAAAGCAGTTGGAGAGGTCCAAGAGAGTCAACGAGGAGATATTCCCAATTGAATCTGGAATAGTTCCTGTTACATTCGTTGCAGTAAGAACAAGGCTGTTAAGCGATGCAGAGTGTCGCGGCAGAATGCTTGAGAGGTTCCCTCCCAAGTCCAAATTGGCAGACAAATCAACTTCTTGCAAGCTTGGAAGGCTCAATAGATCGGAAGGAATGGAACCCTTGAGCTCACAGTTGCTAAGCTTGAGCGAAACCAGATTGGAAAGATTTTGTAAGTGAGAAGGTATGGGCGAGAAGAAGGAATTGCCACCAAGTTGGAGATGGGTAAGATGGGTAAGGTTTGCAAGGGAGGGGGGAATTGGGCCAGAGAGCTTACAGTTGGGCATTTGAAGACGCCTGAGACTCTGCATGGTGGAGATAGCTTTGCCCCATTCATCGCTTGCCACTTGCGTCATATTGACCCCGTCCAGAAACAGCTCCTCTAAATCCCTCATGTTTCCTATCCACATCTGCATGTCCTCAATTGTGATAGAGGAAAAGGAAATGTAGGAATTGGTGGAAAGATCCAAGTAGCGCAACGCGGACATGTTGCCCAACTTGGGTATCATTCCTACAAATCCAGCATTTGACAAGTTCAAAGAGTACAAATATTTCAGCGTGGGGAGTTTCTGAGAGACACTAGCACCAGTGAAGGCGTTGTAGCTCAAATCCAAGACTTGTAACATCTTAAGATCAAACACTGGAGAAAGAGCGTCTTTTTGATAGATCTCGGAACGATCACCACTGGTTAAATTTTGCAAAGACATTGCCGGACTGTTACCGAAAGGATTGTGGAGATCCAACTGAATGACGTGCTTTGTCATATTATCACATTTGATTCCTTTCCAGTGGCAGCAGTCGGTGGAATCAGTCCACGTTTTCAATCTACCAGACGGGTCGTGAAGGCCTCGCTTGAAATCCAAGAGGGATTTTTGTTCATCAACTCGACAACAAGATACCCAACAAATCGGCAGCAATAGCACAGATCCCATCAAGATCCATAACAAACTCTCTGACAAACATCCCCTAAAAGAAACATCACGAGAGCCCATTATGAGCAGAACAATACGAAATCAACGAACTACACCCAGCGAGTCCGCATACAGTTCCACGAACCGATTGGAAATCCACATATCCTATCGAAATATTTAAATGATAATAAGGATAACGTAGTGGAAGCAACTTCGTAGCGAGTTGCAACGTGCCAACGACCACGACTTCCATTGACGTGGAAAAACACAAATGCAGTGATTTAATTGCACTTACGTAATTACTATCGTGATCACACAGAAACTACTTGCAAAAAGCTTAAGACGGTACGAACCGTTGAAAGTTGTATTGAATTTCCATGAAGGCCGTTACTGCGTATACTTCACGCTGGATATCGGTGGGCAAAGACGTAAAACAAACGGTGGGTTACGGATATGTGAGGACAGGGGGGCTTTATCCAATAGACTTATTATTAAGGAAATTGGTGTGGAAAGAATGGTAGGGCCTTTGAATTCCCATCCGGAGCCGGGTCTTTCGGGTCAGGGGTTTCTTAGTCAATTTTGTTTGCATATTAAAATGTACATTGATGTGACTTGTGACATAATTAATTGAGATAGGAAACAACCACATTATAACAATATATTTTTAATACATATTAATAAATATATTTTAAATTAGTTATCATTATTAAAAGTGTTATGCATAATTAGTTATACATTATATAATGTTCGAAACATAGTTTTTAAAATTAATTTATATGTTTTTGTTAATTAATTTATATTTTAATAATTTGGTTAGAATTTTATTTTTCAAATTTAATCATTTTATGTTGACAATAAATTTTTTTATCATTAAATTCAATTTTTTTAATATATTTATATTGACTAATTATTCAATTTTTGTCTATATACAATGTGTTTTGGAATTTTCATCTTTTTGTTGTTCTTACGTATTTGAAGACTGTTGACTCTATGATATTAATAATGAATTTATATAAAAAATGTGTTTGAATAACTTTATTAGTGGTTTGCAATGTTTCTAAGAGAATAATATTTGAGTCTATTTCCTGATGTTCCATTTTTTGTGTTCACAAAACATGAACAAAAGTTTGAATATTGTTGTGTACAAAAAAATAAGAGCATACAAGAACAAGTTAAACAATAAAGCATATTCTACTCTCAATTTATACAACACTCGAATTAAGCAAACGAGCTATCAAACACTCTTTAAAACAAATGAAATCTCAACAACATCAACTCCTATTGCACCAAATCTATGATAGTTGTTCTTAAGATGGTGATATGATGTTGGAGCATCCAATAGTTACACAGATCCTCATTTGGAAGATTTTTAATCAGAAGTGGACAGTTACAAAGGTAATGCTAGTAGGGATAATGAATGAGCCTAAGAACATGGAATTTTATTCAAATCCCAATAGTTACTTTTCCTTATGTAAGGGCAATAGATATCATTCCTCACAATTATGTATAAATCATGTTAATGTATATATGTAAGTTAAACAAGAAGTTTGCAAGTTATATTATTGGACTAGATTCTTGTGAGGCAAGTATGTAATTTAGATTTCATTAATCAAGATAGTGTTGATTGGTGTTGATTTTATAATTCTTGCAAAGAAATTTTTTTATGTTTTCAATTTAGTCAAATAATCAGTGATCTCTCTTTTTCTATAAATTCACAATCATTGTTCTTAGAACTTTTGAAATATTCTACACCAGAGATGCTAGATCAATTATGTGAATTTATTTGTACCACTTGATTCTTTTATATGATATTGCATGCAACCCACTCATGTTTGTGGGAGATGTTCATATTAGGGAATTATCTCCCTATATTAGAAATGAACATCAGAGAGGTCAACTAATGCAAGAATATCAGGAGAGAAAGAAATAAATCCCTCTATAGTTAAGAGAAGAAGCATCAAACCTAAATACAATAGTAGATCAATGGTTAGAACTCATAGAGAAGAGGGGATTTGTAGTAAAAATCATGGAATGCAAAGAAGGGAACTACAAAATATCCAAGGGACTAGCAACAGGCACAATTAGAGAGGCATTTAACTTTACTCAAGGCAAATGGAGAGAATTGACCCTAGAAATGAAAAAGAAGGAGCCTCATTCTATTTACAATTGTGTGGAAGTAATTGATAGATCACACAACTACATTGCAACTACCCTAAGGAACAAAATTGGTTGGCTCCCTCTCACCTTTCATCCTCCTCTCCTCCTATTCCCCATATAACACTAGATAGGAAGGAATAAAGAGGAAGGTGCATCAATAGAGAACAAAAGACTGGTGAAGATCTTAGATCAATAGGGGTTCTATTTGAAGCAGGGTAAAGGAGTGACTAGTGTTGTGGACTCTAGAGAGATTGCATTGTAGTATAACCTTTGACCTTAAAGCTTTCTTGAGGAAAAACAAGAGCTTTAGTTGGGGGGAATGATGGGATTGATAATTGGCTAGTTTCCTATTCCCATTTAATACATTTTATCATTTCTTTCTACTAAACTTTAAGAAATTATCAAAACCTTTAATACCTTTCATATAATTTTAAGAAATTTTAAGCATTTGGAAATGAAAACATGTTACTTTAATGTGCATGTATGAATTCATGAATTTTTATGAAGTTTAGTAGGATTTTATGTTAAATTTATGGTTGTTGATAATGAGAATGCATTAGAGAATAAGACTAACATTTGCAGAAAAGACAAATGTCAACCTACAACAATGAGCTTCTCAACCCATAGAATAAGGAATGGAAATCATTGCAAATAAGATGTTAACTGACTAGGGCATGACACTTTCAAAATAAAATGGAGGTGATCATTTATTGATCAGTCAGCATGATTCGCCTAATATTTCTCTTATCTATCAATTTGACAACCACGAGAAGGAGTCTAATCTCAATAGGATTGAATTATGACATAACTGATCTGTTAGGAACGTTTCTATTACGAATGATTAAGTTGTTAAGCATAGAGTCCTTATTTGATTTTTATAATCTTGTTTCATTAATTATTTTTTGTTTCAAAACTCAATCCTCTTTCTATTCTTGAGCAAGAGTTGAATTTTTTTTATAGTTTTTTTTAGTTCATGAATAATGGGACTCCCTCAAAAGACTAGGCTATATAGTAGTATCCTCTATCAGGAGGAGATCTAGTAGAGTTCGTATTAGCAGCAGTATTATGAATAGAATGTATGTTATTAAACATGGACCTTCAATAGATTTCTTGTTAGATTTCATCTAAAAGTTTTATGTCTAGAATGCAATAAAAGAGAATTGGTTTGATATTATGATTTGCTATGCAAGTGAGTGTTCAAAAAATCATGTGGAAGAAACAACTCAAAAAAGGTCCACTTGAGGTACTTCTAAACCACTTTAAATTCAGTTGTAGATTAGACAATGCATTGTGAATTCCATTATTAGTTCTCAATTTAATGCTTATGATTATGAATTATATTTTGTAGCTTCAATGTTTTGTTTCATACTTTGAAGGATTAGCTAAGTTAGGAAATTTATGTTTAATAGTTAATAATTATAGTCTTAAGGATTAGGTACCCATAACAAAAGATAGTTATTTATATTCTTTTCCTCTATTTTGTGAATTAGCATTTTATTTTGATTTTAAGTTTTTATTATATTTGCATATATTTATTCACCTATACTCAATTGATGTAGGATGTATAGAACCTATGAATGCATATACTTTTCTAGCACTATCTAAAGCTTATTATTCCTTGGTTGATGATTTAATGTTTCCCTCTTATGAATGATGAAATTCTTATTTAGGGATCCTTGGGTCCTTTGAGTCATGTGTATACACAATATCACTAGTTTAATTAGGCATTACAGTTGGCTCCACACTTGTTACATGAAAATCCTCATGGTAGACCTAGAGAAGATCAAGAAGAAAAATACCACATAACCTTGAAGATATCATGTATACTTCCATCTAGGTTCAATATAATTTCTAATTAGCTATCTTCATAAGAACATAATAGAGTTCATCTAGAAAGTAAGCGATTAATCTTAAGCTACTTATGCATAGTTGATCAACTTGGAAGGAACAATATCTATGAGTTTTAGTAGAGCTTGATCTTTCTCAACGATCTCTTCTTGCACTTGAAAATTATCCTCTGTAATTAAAAAAGGTCTTGAATATATCTATGATGGTAGAAATCCTTCCATGAGTAGACTGAATGGTCTTGATTTGAGTCCTATCGTCTTTTATGATGCAAGATATTTTCCTAAAACTCTCAACAACTCCAAACAAAAAAAAATAGAATCAAGAAATTAAATAAATCAACAATGTAAGTCTTTGTGGATTTTTATTGCTCAAAGTCTCTTGCAACATATGAGAATTACAATCAAATAGAAAGGATTACAAAATGTAGCTCCTTGTAGACTGAAGAAAGATATTTAAATTCAACTCATATGATCTATTGTAGGAAACAAGATCATCTATAGGTATGTCTCCTTAATTCTTCAACTTCTTGCAATTCTCCCCTCTTCACCTGCAACTATCTTTTGGAAAAAAATATCTCCAATCGCCAATGCTTTCACCAAGATGTTTTCTACTGATTTTCACCTTCTATCTACAAAATCACATTTGAAAACACTCTCCCAAGAAAATCCACACCCACACCTACAACTCCCCAAATTTGGAAGCAAAATTCAACACAACAAAGGGGTGATCCCACAAAGCTGGTTTACAATTTATGGGAGATTCTGATTTTTGTTGAAATCACATATTTTTAGAAAACATAATGATTTAAGCCTTAAAAAGTTCTATTTAAAGCATTCCAATTGAAAAGGGTTTGATCAAACTACCTTAGATCAAACCCCCTTGGATAGAGCCTTGTTAGTTTTAAACCATACCTATAACAGAGTCTCCTTTACACCTATCAAAATGCTGATAAAAAACCACTTTTGATTTACCTTTTGGGGGATTAAATGAATTCATTTAAAATTTTTTTTGTAAGTATGTATTCCTTATTATAAGCTTCCCAAAAAGAATAATTTTAAATAAATTTAATTTTATTATATTATATTTATTGTTTATTTCTTTTGAATGGAGGTTTTTCACCGAAAATCAAGCTCTTTGTTTTGCACATGTGAAAAAATAGAAGATTATCAATTTTTTTTTTTTGAAAAATATGAGTGCACCAGATATTCAAGTCCTTGATCCAACAAAAAAATAAAATTCGATACATATAAAAAAGTTATTTGTTATGCAGTCCACCTATGTCTGAATTGTAATTGGTTTAACTTTGAAACTTGATTAAGGAAAAAATATTCAATAAAACACTATGAAACCAATTAGAAGCACTAGATATCGTAGTTACAAATCTAAATTAAAAAAAAAAAAGAATTCTATCATTCATGGAAAAAAAGTTGTGTTATAAGATGAGTGTCACTCCTTAAAAATGGTGTTTACTGAAAAAACTAGTTTTCGAAGGAGATGGAAAAAGAACTACAATCTGATTCCAAAATTTTTGAAAAAAATATATTTAGAATCTATAGAAAAAATGTCACAAATCACTAGTTTGCATCATCTTCAAATTCCTCACGGTTTAGCCACTATAGTTTCCCAAAAGTGAAGATTTAGTTAGAAAAAATCAGTTTGGTGTCCAGTTTGGCTAAAAATTGTAAACCAGTATTGTGGGATCACCCAAAGCCTAGAATGATTTTTCTTTACAACCACAAACTCCACTAGCTGAGAAACTCCCCCTCCATTCTCCTACCTAGAAAAATCAGTTAATTGCATCAATTACTAGTTTTGACTCCCTAATGCATGTTTACACAACTTCTAAGAAGGCAAGCCTGCACTAGCCGACACCATTATTCTCCCACTACACCAATTTGAAATTTTAATTCAAAATATTAGGTAAGCACCTCATGGGTATCCCATTCCCACCTAAAAAATTATGGAAAATTAAATAAAATTCAAATTTACATAACCTCCAAGAATCCCACACCCAAGTCTAATTTTTGGTAATTTAATAATTAAAATGCAATTTATGGCATGCTTCCCAATGTAACTTGTAAACCAAAATTGTCTAATTTATTAAATCTAATTTTTGGAAAATAAAATAATTTAAATAAACCAAATATTAATAAAAACATTACACTCCAAAATTGAATAAAATTTGTTGATGGAAGATGGTTGGAAACCATAGACGCTCCTGCATTAGGCACCCATGGTAGAAAGAAAAGTGTCCCTATCAATTCTCAAGAGGATAACCAAGACAACTAATCTCAGCTTCTAGCTGTGTGGAGGTGAATTCCTAGTCTAAAAATTCAAAACAAACAGAATGCAAACAAGGAAAGCACAAACAACACCTCAATGATTAGCATAGTTGAAATTGAACAAAACAAAAGATAAAAAGAAGTGTGTTACCTTGTCCAATTTGATGAGTTGGTTGGCCTTGTTGATTTTGTTCGAATATGTGCTCCTTTGGATGGAAAATAGCATGCAACCTAGCTCTAAATGATTGTGGGATGATGGGGAATGCAATGGTGCAAATGGGTATTGCAATGGATGTACAACGTGAATGCAAATGAAGCTGCAACAATGAACGTTCTTGGCTTGGATGAATGCTTGAGAGTTAGAGTGCCAAAATGTGTGTTTTGTTGGATGATCATGCCAAATGAGGGAAAAATCCTCTAATTTTAGGGGAAATTCCTCTAGAAAATGAAGGGTCAATATGAGGCCACCATGGACAAGATCAAGGGCCAAGGTGAGTTGAAGACTCACAAGCCCTCACATCTTTCCATGTGGTAGATTAGGTGTCAAAAGGCAGGTGAGGTGGAGGTACCTAGGGATTGGGAAAATATGTCCTCATAGAGGAGGTCCTTGTCTCTATGTGGGTGATGAGATGTATGAGGAATTTAAAATTCCTCAAATATCCACATGGGGAAGAGGGGAGGAATTAAAAATTCCTTAAAAGACCTAGGGAGAATAAATGTGAATTTTAAATTCACATGGGGAATGGGTTGTCTTCTCCAAAAGGAGAAAGTAATTAATGAAGGTTGACTTGGGGGTATGCCATAAATGGCATAAGGATTACATTGACCTAATGAAGTAATTAAGGCTATGCAAATAGGGGATTAGAAAAATTAATGATGGATTAAGGGAAAGTGGGGAATTATGGAGGATGTGATCCTAATCATGATTAGGGGTGTGCACATCCTAATCACAGATTAATTATATTAATCTGGATTAGAGAAGATTATGGAGGATGGGACAAGGAGAGAGAAAATGATGAATTTCAGATTGATTTAAATTCATAAAAGGCAAATGACTAAATTAAATAAATCAGAATATTTATTTAATTTAGAGAGGAAATGGGATAAGAAATAAAGTATTTAATTATTTAATTAAATACCTTAGGAACATTAGAAAAGGGGAATATTAATTAAATAATAAATTATTTAATTAACACAAATGAGGGATGCGAGATAGAAGAATAAAGGGGATGAATTTGACCATATAGGGTTGCTCAAAGTATGATGTCTAGGCTAACAACCAAGATGAGTCTTCTATATGCCTTTCAAACCATTTTACCAAGTACTCAAAGTATTTCTTATGTCTTGTGCTCTTATTCACCCTGTTGTCCAAAATTCCCTCTATCTTCTCCTTCTCTAAATTAGGTGTTGGTATATGTAATTGTTCACCTGTTGTACTTTCATCACTTTTACCCTCATGAAACCTTTTCAAATCATAAATATTAAATATAGGTGAAATATTAAGCTCACTAGGTAACTCTACTGCATATGCATTACCTAAATCATGCCTACTTACAATTTTGCAAGGCCCAAACTTCTTCATTTTCAACTTGTTGTAGGTACCAACTGGAAATATTTCTTTTCTCAGGTGTACTATTACCTCATCACCCACTTGAAACTCCTTATGTCTAATCTTCAAATCAACTTTAGACATACTAAAAATTCATTTTATTGATGTGCTTTCTTACCTCTTCATGTGATTAGGAAAGTCCTCT
This sequence comes from Sequoia sempervirens, assembly GCA_007258455.2. Taxonomy (NCBI): domain Eukaryota; kingdom Viridiplantae; phylum Streptophyta; class Pinopsida; order Cupressales; family Cupressaceae; genus Sequoia; species Sequoia sempervirens. The sequence continues at coordinate 282,477,011 of VDFB02193867.1, read as the reverse complement.
GCTTCTGCACTTTTATTTTCATTTTTATCCATTCTTTTTAAATATGAAACATCTCTTGGGTTTCTACCATAAACTATTTGAAATGGATATTTACCTATAATCCTATTCACCAAGTTGTTATATGCAAATTCTACTTGAGGTAGAATCAAATCCCACTCCTTTGGCTTGTCTCCAACTAGACATCTCAAAAACTTTCCCCAGCTTCTATTTACCACCTTTGTTTTCCCATCCATTTGAGGATGGTTGGCTGAAAAAAATTCAAATAATTCCTTAGCTTCTTCCATAATGTCCTCCAAAAATATCCCACAAAATTTGTGTCTCTATATGAAAATATGCTCTTCGGTCTAGACCATATAGCCTCACTACTTCCCTAAAAAAAAACTCTGCAACATGCACACTAGATCATTAGTATTTTTAAATGGAAAGAAATGAACTATCTTGGAAAATATAGCTACCACCACAAAGATTGACTCATATCCCTTTTGGTTCCTTGGTAAACCAAGAACAAAGTCCATACTAATCTCTTCCCATGGCCTCTCGGGTATCGGTAAAGGTTGATACAAACCCATGTTTTGAATAGTCCCCTTTGCCACTTAAAAATTCTTGCAACTGCACATATTTTCTAATATCTTTCTTCAACTGAGGCCAATAAAATTATTCTCCAAAAAATTCTATAGTTTTATCAAAACCAAAATTCCTTGCAATTCCCCCACTATGTTTTTCCTTAACCAAATTTATTCTCATTGAACTTCCAGGAATGCACAATTTATTACCTTTGAATAACATACCATCTGGGATTAAATAATCCAACCACTTTTTCCTATCCACTACAATAGGTTCTTTACAAGCTCTCCAAGCCTCTCAAAAATTAGGATCCTTTTCATACAACGAGCCTTCAATTCATTGAATCTAACAACTTCAACCTCCATTTCAATTAGCAAACTTTATCTTCTACGCAATTTATCTGCAACTTTGTTAGACTTCCCACTTCTATGCATAAAAAAAAATGTGTAAATTTGTAAAAATTCTACCCATTTCATATGCCTCTAATTTAAATTCCCTTGAATATTCAAATATTGAAGTTCTTGATGATCAATAAACAAAAAAAACTCCTTAGGAAAAAGATAGTGTCTCAACTTTTTCAATGTTTGAACAATAACATAAAATTCCTGATCATAAACTAAATATTTCCTCTTTGCATCATTTAACTTCTCACTAAAGTAAGCAATGCATTTACCTTCTTGACTTAGAACAAATCCAACGACATTACTACTTGCATCACAATCTACTTGAAATACTTTACTAAAATTGGGAAGTGCTAAAACAAGCTACTCAATCACTTTAGCATTTAACAAATTAAAACTTCTTGTTGCCCCTCTAGGCCATTTGAAATCTCTTTTGTTCCCTCTCGTGGTCTCAGTTAGTGATGCACAAATACTATTGAAACCTCTAATAAACTTCCTATAAAAACTTGCCAAACCATGAAAAGATCTCACCTTTGTAGCACTTCTAGGTGTGGGCCAGTATACCAACTCCCTCTTCATAAAGTTGCACTTCTTCAAGTTAATGATCATTTTCTCTTCTCTCAACTTTTCAAAAAAAAATCTGATATGCATCAAATTTTCTTCTAATGTCTTACTAAATATCAATATGTCATAAAGATAAACCATAACAAATCTACCCAAAAAATATTCAAATACCTCATTTATCAATCTCATAAACATACTAGGTGCATTGGTTAATTCAAAAGGCATGACCAACCATTCATATAAACCTTCTTTAGTCTTGAATGTTGTCTTCCATGCATCACCTTCTCTAATTCAAATTTGATGATAGCCACTCTTCAAGTCAATCTTGGTGAAGTATCCGGCCCCACTCAAACAATCCATGATATCATCCATCCTTGGCAATGAAAATCAATATTTAATAGTGATTTTGTTTATGGCCCTTCAATTTGTGCACATTCTCCATTCTCCACCTTTCTTTGGTTTCAAAATATCAGGCACTATAAATGAACTTAGGCTCTCTCTAATCAAACCCTTCTACAATAATTTGCACTTTTCTATTTAGCTCTTCACTCTTTGTAGGAGACATTTTGTGGATTGCCTTGTTGGGAAAACTTGCTCCCAGTATCAAATTAATTTGGTGAATTATCTTTCTCATAGGTGGTAAACCTTATGGTGCATTATTTAAAATAATTTCATGAAATTTATGCAACAAATCTACAACTTCCATAGGAACATCTTCTACTTTTTCTTAGTTAGCTTTTAGAATCAAAGAAAAACAAACATTCTCATACTTCATGCCATCTAAAAAATTCCTAGATTTAACTACACAAATCCTTGCATTGTTGCAAATCCTACTCATTTCCTCTTTTAATGGATTCAACTTATGTCAAGTACTCCATCCTTCATTAATGAGTATGTGTTAGAATACCCATCGTGCATGACTGTCCTATCAAATTTCCAAGGTCTCCCTAACAAAACTTGACAAGCATCCATAGGAATAATGTCAAACAAAATATCATCAAAATAATCTCCTATCTTAAACCTTACCAAATTTTTCTCATTGACCAAAAGTTTTTGATCATTCTAGATCCAAGCAATCCAATATGGATGCTTGTGCCTTCTTCTCTCAAGCTTCAATTTTCTCACCATCTTTTTGAAAACCAAATTATCAGTACTTCCACTATCAATGATCACACTACATACATTTCCTTCACATTTTCATACCTTTCCTTCACATTTTCACCTCATTCTAACTAAACTCTTCATCTGAACTAATTCAACAAGGCTCACCTAGTCATTAAGGTCCTCCTCTTTCAACTTATTCTGAGTGTGATGACTCTACATCTTCTTCATTCATCTTTGTTTCTCTAGAATGGTTTTCAGGTCTACTATTGGTCCTTTCTATTATGTGAGGGAAACCATATGAACTATGTACATCTTCTCCACATCAAAAATAGGTTCCTTGAAAGCTCTTTCGAATTCTCTACCTAATCTTCCTCTACCTTTGAAATTTTTCTCTTTGGTATGATAATTGTTTTTTGATTTTTGATTTTTGCTATTTCCTTGGTCTTAAAATTTCTATTTTTTTTAATTTCCTTATTAAGATCTTCCTCTAGTCCTTTTGCCATGATATCTACCTCTTTACTTGCTCTTAAACTTTCTATTCAATCTTTCTTCTACCTTCATTGTAAATTGACATGCATCCTCAATGGTGTACATCCTCACTGATTCCAACCCTTCCCGTATGCTTGGCTTCAACCCATTGATGTAATAGACTACATTCTCCTTGTTTACTTTGAAATGTCCAATTCTTATCAAGACTATATGAAATTATTTTGTGTACTCCTTCATAGTTTTCATTCTTTGTCTTGAACTTTGCATCTTTTTAAGTAGGGTAAAAGCAAGAAGATGAGTCCACGAAATATGGAAGTTTTTGCCTTAGAAAAAAATCCAAAATCGGCCTCAAGAAAATGGGATCCTATTTTTTTATAAACGAGATCTCGTTTAGGTTCGGGGTCCCAAGTTGAAAACAAGATCTCATTTTAAAATGACCCGCTAAAAAGTGGGTCATTAAAAAATAGGATCTCATTTTTTAACGACCCATTTCATAAAAAGAATGTTTTTTTACTTTTAAGAAACGAAATCCCATTTTGCAAAACATGATCCTGTTTTCAAAATGGGATCCCATTTCATTCAAGTATAAAAAAAATATATTTTTTATGAAACTGGATTCCATTTTAGAATGGGATCCCGTTTTCAAAAATTTTGATTTTTGGTTGGGTTTTTGCTTTGTTTTTTAGTTTAGGAAAAGGCTTGGGGACCCAAACCTAAGCCTTGGACCTAGTTTGACCTACAAGTTGAAGGCCCTGATAATGTCACAAGAAAAAAACAACTTTGGGCATATGTCTGAAGACATTTTTTGCAGAATTTTTTGACAAAATTAAAACCCATTATAGATGAGACAGTGTAGATTCCAAATCTGTAAAAAAATTTACAATCAGATTAATTTTTTTATTTTTCAATTAATTTCTAATGAAACAGGTCCATAAACTTGAATTATTAGGGTTTTTTATTATTTTAATAACTTTTTATTAACATAATTTTTTGACGAATGGATTGCACAAAAACGTACTTCAGACAAAAAAAGGATAAGTTTAGGTCATCTTATGTGTGTCGTACATGATGATTTTTTTAAAAAACAAATATGGCTAATAAAAATTTAACAAAAAAAATCAATAAAAAATTACAAAAAAATATCAAAAATGTGCTTCAATGAGTTACAAATCTTTTTCCAAAAGGATTTAGAAAAATACGATAATCTAGGTCAAAATATGGACGATGTACATGTGCATGGTATGGTAAAAAAAAGTGACTTTTAAATAGTGGTTTTTAGAAATGCCTATTGAAAATAAATTTTTAGCATCTGGGTATTGAAATAAATTACATATTTGGAAACTAGACTCTGAGTACTACATTTTATGATCGGTGACTTTTTTGAAGATTCCATCTCTAAGTGCTTCAAATTTTAAGGTCAAATGTGTCGAATTTTGAAAATTAGGGAAATCACTTCCAATTTTTGGCCAAAAAGTGGACTCGACTTCTTGCCAGCCAGCACCCAGTAACTCCAACTCATGGGTAAGTGCACCAAGTTGTGAAACAAAAATGGCTCTTAAGATGCCACTTTTTTATAAAATTAGAAAAGTTTGATGTTCATGAGAAAATGAACATAGTTACTCTCAAAAATTGTAGATGCAATAAGAACATGAGTTGTGCTCCTAATCTACTTTCTAAGCTACTTTTTTTTTTTTAAATAATGAAGATTAAGGGTTTCAAAAAGGGGGGTCACCAAAAGTGGTCTTGTTTTTATCAAAAAAATAGCATAACTAGTGTCTATTGTGACCTCCCTAAAAAGTTAATTTTATTTTATTTGAAAATTTTGAATGGTGAGAAATTAACTAACACCATGCAATTTATCCCAATTTTTTGGCTAATTTTTAATGAATATATAATATTTTACAAATTTTCAAAGTGGACACATCCTAAAAAGCTGAAATTTGATCGTGCTCCTCCCTAAAATTTTTGAAAACTAATTGAAAATCTTTTCTTCATTATGTATAAAATGGATTTTAGTTTATAAAACTGTATTTTAAAAAAAAAAATCAATGAATGAGTAAAAATCTACACCAAAACTAGCACATGTTGGTTTTTGAAAAATAATAGAGGCACTAAAAAGAGAAGTTATAGATGAAAATCTTAACATATTCAAAACATTATAAAAATTATATGGTTATATAGGTAAGAGAGCCTAATGTCATTAGGGTTTTTTTATAAACTTTCATTCAAAGACATGTAAACCTGACAGTTAGCACGAACAAAAAAGTGTGAAATTTTGTTGCACTTTCAAAAAATTATAGCCTTGGAATGAAATGGTTGTCCAACCCTTTGTGTTGGATGCCCGAGGTAAAATCCAACCCTTTGGTTTGGTATTTACCAATGCAACCCATTTAGTGATGCCAAATGGATTGCATTGACAAAAAACTAACTTCTCTTTCTATTTCTCTCTCTACCTCACTTTGATAAGGCTTAAAGTTTAGGTTTATGAATGATGATGGATAGTTGAGGTTTTTCCCTTCATTTTGTCTCTTCCTCCTTCCCTCTTAACCAATACTTACCTTATTCTCTCTCAACCCTCTCTAGGTCTCGCCCACCCTCTCTACCTTACCTTCCCTCCTCAACCCCATATCCATCCTTGCCTCACTACCTCTCTCTTCTTCTATCTCCCTTTGTTATTGTTTCTCACCCATCTCTCCCTTCTCTCAATTGCTACCTCTCCCTCCCAACCTCTCTCTCCCCATCTCCAAGTATCTCCCTTCTTGTCTCATTACCCACCTCTCTCCCCCCTCTATCTCTCACCTCTTTCTTCTCTTTCTCTCCATCTCCAAGTCTCTCCAACCTTGTCTTATTACCCACCTTTCTCCCCCCTCTATCTCCATCTTGTTCTTCTCTCTCTCATCTTCTCTCTCCCTCCCCTCTCTAGGTCATCACCTCTTTATCTCCTCCTTATGTCTTCTTGGTATATGGAGCCTAATCAAACTCAAAGGTTAAATTATCCCCACTTTTATCGGCGTGGTTTCCCCCCAAATTATTTAACGGGGTCAAGGGGCAGTGCCCCTTGCAGGGGTTTGGGGGCAGTGCCCCCAAGACAGGGTCAAGGGGCAGTGCCCTTGGCGCGCTTCCTATCATGATACAAGGCAGGGTCGAGGGGTAGCACCCCAAAAACCTCTCACAATTTTTTATTATTTTATAAAGGTATCAGGTGTTATTTTTCTATTGGCCGACATAAAAAACCCTATTTTGTAACAGACATAAGTCTTGATAAAAGGCTAAGGATTAGGGTTTCTATTGATATTGTATTGTACATTTATAGTGGTATTGAGTTGCAAGGATTACTGGTTGTAATCGGTTTGATTTATTGGATAATAATATTGGACTCTTTGTTGGTGGACGTAGCCCAAGTTTGGGTGAACCACGTTAAATATTGTCTCTTGTTATTATTTTTGTGTTTTTCATTCCTCTATTTAATCTTTATTTGCATTTAATTCATTTTTTTTTGCATATAATTCATAACATGTCTCTCACTCCCTCCATGCATACCTATCACTCCATCCCTTGTTACTCCTATATCGATATTCCCTTTCACTCTCCCTCTCTTCTCTCTCTCTCTCTCCCCTCTTTAGGTCTCTCCCACTCTCTCTCCATATCTCCCTCTCTATGTTTCCTTCCCTCCTTACCCCCATCTATATCCTTGCATCCCTACCTCTCTCTTCTTATCTCTCCCTCTATTATTATTTCTTTCCCATCTCTTTCCTTTCTCTCGATCACTACCTCTTCCTCCCACCCTCTCTCTCTCCCCATCTCCATGACTCTCTCTCCTTCCCTATTTACCTCTCTACATCTCCCTCCTTGTCTCATTACCCACTCCTCTCCCACCCTCTCTACATTACCTTACCTCCTTAGGGTTTAAGGGTTGAGGGTTGAGGGATTAGGGTTTAAGGTATAGGGTTGAGGGATTAGGGTTAAAGGTTTAATATATAGGGTAGAGGTTAGAGTGTTGAGGGTTGAGGGTTTAGGGTTTAGGGTTTAGGGTTTAGGGTTGAGGGATTAGGGTTGAGGGTCTAATATATAGGGTAGAGGGTTTACAGTTGAGGGTTCAAGGTTGAGGGATTAGGGTTAAGGGTTTAGGGTATAGGGTTGATGGATTAGGGTTGAGGGTTTAATGTATAGGGTAGAGGGTTGAGGGTTTAAGGGTTGAGGGTTGATGTAATGAAACTAAGGTAGTGGAACAACTTACTACACTAATCTTGAGAGGAGAATAATGCAAAAAATTACAATCTTTAACAGTTATAGAAAATTAAACAAAAATAAACATAGATATCATGCATACCACAACACAGTGATTTACATGGAGAAAACCCTTTTGGGAGAAAAACACCACCCTCCAACATTTTCCCAATATATTATTTAGAAATCACAAAGATTACAATATACTTGCAGAGCAAGCTGTAATATCACAGAATTGCACCTAGAGGCAATTCCATATTTCCACATCCTTGCCTAGCATTTATGACACTCCAAAACATTAATGACAAAACCCCCTTAGTCAGAATGTTGTGATTCTGACTTCAGAAGGACAAGTGGCCGAGCAGCAGAAGCATAACAAAAGCATTTTTTGAGAATATAGGCTCTAGACGATTGAGTGGTGCACATACGTCCACGCGACGCGCTAGCGTCCTGTCCATTTCTTGAATCTAAAATGTGGAATCTAGAAAGCTAACCCCTGTGACACATATCCCAGTGGTTACATTCTGAAAGTAATGACTCTTTACAGCCCTTGCAAGCATAAGAACCTCCTTTTGCCTCTCATTTGGAGGTTGGAAGATTGGAAGACATCACTCAAGCTCTTGTTTCACTTTAGCCACAACTTTGAGACTTCTCCTTTGATAGCAATGCATTCACAGGCGAAGCCATGTCAGAATGAGGTCCCTCCAGCAGCAGCAGCTCTCAAGCAAGCACTTAGTGGTGCGTTCGCGTGCTCCAGAGAGGGCTTTGGCCTGTGGGTAACACTCTCTCTCTTTTCCTCACTTTCTTTCCATAAGCATTTGTTTACTTTATCATGATGCAGGTTCTACTCCTCGAGCGGGTCTTGCTTTCACCACATACTTATTGTGGTGCGGGTTCTACTCCTCGAGCGAGTATTGCTTTCACCACATGCTTTACTTTCCTTTTCAACTTGTTTTTCTGTGGAGGTGGGAACACCAAAATGGGGTTTGACTGAGGCAGACCCCTATATAGTTACCCAACAAACCTTCTCTTTGGTCTCTTGTGTGTAGGTTACAAAAAAAGGAAATTTGAGTGAAGATTCAAGCATTCAAGAAAGGGGTAAGCTCTCTCCAAGTATTGTTATATTTCCTTCAACATTTTGCTTTCTGGTTAAATTAAAAATTTTGTTTCTATCACTCCTGAGTTTGAGAATAGGATCACTTTCTGTCCATTGAGTTTCTGAGTCCTCTGTCGCTCGGGACGCCAATGCGATTTGTAGACAACAGCGTGTCATGCTGGCATCCTAGATTTGTGCTAACGTCTTTCGGACGAGAGCTCTCTCTTCTAGGACAAAATACTTCTGATTCAACTCTCTATGGATCTCTAACCCTTTCTCTGGAAACTTAATTATATCTTTGGTACTTTATCATTTTGTTGTCTTGAGGTGTATAAGGGAATTTCGTTCCCTAGTGATCTCTCGAGAAAGGAGAGACCTATGTGCAGCGAATCCCTCTTATATCACATTTTGGTGAACCCAACGTTAACATTGAAAGTTTATTCATGATGTTGCATGTTTATCAAAAAGACTTCTCTGAGGAAGATTTTGATACACTGGAGGATGCCCTAGATAATTTCTTAGAGGCATTCCCCCCTACCCGTAAATCTCCCAAACAAGTCTCTTCTCGAAAGGCTGAGGGATCAGTAAATGTGGTGGTAGTCTTAGTGGCTCCCCCGAGCCCTAGGAAATCCGTCATCTATGTAACCCTAGCCAACCCTGTCGTCCATGAAATCCCAGGTCATAGTAAGTCACAGGACTTATATTCAAGGTTCGTGAAAGCTATGGATTCCACATCTTATAATGTCGTTGGGCACACATATCCTACAAGGAGTAACAAACAAAACTTGGATCAACAACCTTCTATTCCCACTTCAATACCTACTTCTTTACCACCTTCCCAATCGAGCCTTCCTGTAGCACCTAAAACTACAATCAAAGCACCAGGCAATTATGATCTTGTTGAGCAACTTCGTGTTACTCTAGCTAAGATATTGCTTTGGGACTTGCTTAAGACCACCCTGATTTATCAAGAGATTCTTCAGGAGGCCCTACAAAAGATTCTCTTGCCTTTCTTCGCCAAGCCTACGTATGTTAATGCATTGTTGGCTCATATTCATGTAGATTCGCTAAATATAACGTTCCACCTGCAAGAAATCCTGCCTTCGGACGTGTAGAAGCAAGTAAAGGCTTTAATGATCATAGTTAATGTTAATAACATCGGTATTAGGTGTACCCTCATTGATTCTGGATTGGCACTCAACGTTTGTGGTATGGACCTACTACCTAAAATCAAAGTTGATTTATCTTCCTTGGCAGCTTCCTCATTGTACATTCGTGGATTTGATAACCTTGGCCGCCAAGCTCTAGGTACGATAATACTACCTTTGTAGCTAGGCCTTGTTACCTTACCCATGCTGGTTTATGTGATGCCTGGACCTTTACCTTACAATCTCCTTTTGGGAAGACCTTGGATCCACACTATGGGTGTGGTAACCTCTACTTTACATCATTCTTTGAAATTTGTTGCAAATAATTGGGTAGTCACAGTCAAAGCGGATCTAGAAGGCATTCATCTTTGTGAACTGGCTACTATTGGTCATGTTTCAACCATGTCTACCCTCAAAAATTGTATTCCTTCCTTAACTGTTGATGCTATGGCATGTTCTTCATCGATACCCTCTGTGGAAATCATTCCCCGAGTGAGTGTCAAAACTAAACAAACACCTAAAGCAAAGGATCCTATTTCTCCCATATCATCTTCTCAAACAAACGCCTTCCAAGGGGATGATTGAGGTTCCTTGAAATTTTTTGAATTCTTTATTGCGGAGTACAAGGTAGACCCCTCTTGCATAGACTTGCCACGTGCCCCTAGTACAAAGGTGGACAATATTCCCGTGGAGGAGAAGAAGTGCAATCCTATTCAGGAAATCACTCCCTCCCACGTTGAGGAGAATGGTCCACCTCTTACAAAGGAAATTAACATTTGTGAATTCGACAAAGGAGGCGAAAGTACCCTCGTAGAGATGTTTGACGTTCATTGGTGGAATGAAGCACTCTATGTGGATCTGCCGCCCCCTGAAGTTTTACAAAATCGCCATGGATTCATATATGAGCTCACTTCTTGATATGGCTATGGGTAGAAGGGCCTAGGACGTATCAAGCAGGGAATTCAAGTCCCCATCAATCTTAAGCCACAATGATGTAACTTAGGGCTAGGTTGTTCTGTTGAACAATCTAAGCTAAAGCCTTGGTGGAGTGTTAATATGATTTCAGTCGAACCATTGAACCTCGTCCACCCTGAGTTAATAGAGGAAAAGGAGCAAGCTGAGAATATTCCTCTGGATATCTTCTCTTCTGATGAAGCTTTAGAGGAATTTCTGGGTGTATACTCCTCACTCCCCCTTATCATCACAAAAGACATTTCCTATATCATTTGCATAGCCAAGCATATTTCAGGGAATCTGTCCTGAATGTTGATGAGGACCCTCTATCTAACACCAGTGATGACATTCCAACACTTGAGCATGAAGACCGAAGTTCCCTCATAAAAGGGGATACTATCGAGGTCTCTATGGATGTTGTATCTCTTGAAAAGGTGATCAAAATAAGAAAGTGTCTTTCTTTGAAAGAAGCAAACAAACACTCTGATATCTTGTGTTCCCATCCTGACATATTTTCTTGGACATATGAGGATATGCCCGGTATTGATGAATCTATAGTGATTCATAATATCGTCCTATGTCTCGATGCTAAGCCGATTAAGCAAAATATCCAAAAAATCAACCCTAGAGTGCATTAATGGTTAAGACTAAGATAGATAAACTGTTAAAAGTAGGCTTTATCCGTCCCATCGATTATTCCCCTTGGATTTCAAACATAGTCACTGTTAGTAAACCTAATGGTCACATTCACATATGCATCGATTTATGAGACCTTAATAAGGCTTCCCTTAAAGATGATTTTATGTTACCTAATATAGACATGATTGTTGAGTCAACTGCAAGCCATGCATTACTCTCCTTCATGGATGGCTTCTTAGGCTATAATTAGATCCATATTAACTCAGATGATCAGTATGTACAAGACAACCTTTACTACCCCATGGGGTACTTTTTGTTATGTGGTCATTCCCTTTGGATTAAAGAATGTAGGAGCTACTTACCAATGGATGATGAACCTGATATTTCATGACTTCATTCACAAGATTCTAGAGGATTACGTTAATGATATATTGGCCAAATCTATAACCCATCAAGATCATCCTAAGAACCTTCATTTGATCTTTGAATACTTTGACTCTACAAAATGAGATTAAATCTCCCTAAGTGCGTCTTTGGCATTGACGCCGACAAACTTCTAGGGTTCATAGTCTCTCATCATGGGATCGAGGTCAACACTAAAAAGATCAATGCTATCATTAACATGCCTCCACCGAGGAATATTACTGAGTTGCAGAGTTTATAGGGAAAGATTAAGGCAATTCGTAGATTCATATCTCAATTGGCTGATCGCACCCTTCCTTTCACTCGTTTGTTAAAGAAGGATGTTCACTTCATAAGGGATGAGGGATGTCAAAAGGCCTTTGAGTTGATCAAAGCCTACTTATCAACCCTCCCGTATTGATGTCAGCTATGCAAGATAGACCCTTTCTACTCTACCTAGCTGTGTCACCATATGCTTTAGCAGCCCTTTTGGCTCAATATGATGACTCTGGGAGAGAAAGAGCAGTCTACTACATTAGTCATGTCCTAGTTGATTATGAAACCCATTATTCCTCCATGGAAAGGTAGTGCCTTTCTCTTATCTTTGCTACACAAAAGCTAAGGAATTACCTCCTCCATGCTAAAATGCACGTCATAGTAAAAATAGATCTTTTAAGGCATTTATTCTCCAGCACCGAACTAGTAGGAAGGTCAGCAAAATGGGTTATGTTTCTTTCTGAGTTTGACATAAATTTTGTTACTTAGAAATTGATAAAGGGACAAGGGGTTACAGACCAGTCGGCAGACGCTCCCTCATCTCGCTCCTTTCCTGACTTAGATCTGTTTCCTGATGAAAACATTTTCTTGATCAATGAGTATCCCGAATGGAAAATGTACTTCAATGGGTTGAGGTGTCAAACTGGTTCTAGAGCGAGAGTGGTCCTAATATCCCCTGAGGGAAAACTATTCCCCTTGTCCTTTCGATTAAACTTTCCTTGTACTAATAACATTGCCGAGTATGAAGCCCTTATTGCTAGCTTACGCACTGCAATAGCACTAAAAATTAGGCACCTTCACATCCTAGGTGACTCTGAGCTTATAGTGAATCAAATAATGGGATTTTATCAGGCCAAGCAAAGTAAGTTGTCCTGATATCAGGACCTTGCCTTGTCCTTACTCAAATAATTCTCTTCCTTCACAATAGATAATGTCCCTAGGAGAGAAAATAGACATGTTGATGCCTTGGTAAGTGTTGCTTCCTTGGCACCTTTCGAGGAAGATACAAAAGAGTACCACTTTATGGTTTGGGTCTTACAAACCCTTGCAGTTCCTAAAGAACCTGAAGTAGAATTCCCCATGTGTTCCCATGTACACTCTAGAGAATGTTTTGCTAATGTCTATAACTATTTAAAAACTGGGAGCTTCCCCAACGATGCAACAAAAAATGACCGCACTCGCATGAAGAAGCTTGCTACGTCATCTTATTAGACATCCTTTATAGAAAATCCTATAATGGTTTGCTCCTTAGATGTCTTACCAAAACAGAGATACCCCTTTCCCTTAAGGAAGCCCATGTGGGCTCTGGGGGCAGACATTTTGGTGGTAAATCCCTGACACAGAGATTGATACACATGGGCTACTATTGGCAAACAATGGAATGAGATTCCTTTGATTTTGTTAAGAAGTGCCCTCAATGCCAGCAACACAGCCGACTCATTCATGCACCTGCCCAAGAGACTTTACAAAACCAAACTTCCCCTTGGCTGTTTGCTAAATAGGGGCTAGATATTATCTTAAAAGATATCACCTCCCTCTTCCAAAGGATATGCTTTCATCATTACTGCCACAGATTACTTCACAAAGTGGGTTGAGGCTATCCCACTCCACTCCACGAATGCTGAAGTCATCTGTAACTTCCTTATGAGCAACACCATTTCTCAATTTGGATTTCCCACTACACTTGTTTCTAACAATGCTACACCATTTATGAACAAGGAAGTGAAGCAATTCCTTGAGAAATTTCATATCCAACGCAAGTTCTCCACACCCTATTATCCTCAATCTAACAGTCAAGAAAAAGCATCAAATAAAACTCTTGAGCTTATTCTCTAAAAAATAGTTAATAAACATGGTAAAGATTGACACATTCAATTGACATATGCTCTATGGGCCTATTGCACAAGTTTCTGCATAGCTATATGGACAATGCCCTATAACCTCATGTATGGTGCCAAAGCTATCATGCCCTTAGAATTGGAAATATCACCTTTACGAGTCTCCCTGAAAGGGCTAATTGATAATGACACCTATCGAGTCAACTACCTACATCAGCTAGAGATGCTTGATGAGCACCATTTACGAGCCCTCGAACATCTTAAAGCTTATCATCGGTGGTTATCTAGACAATACAATCAAAGTGTACTCCCTCAAACCTTTAAATAGGAGATTTGGTTCTTTATGAGAATTAGAGAAATGTAAATGTGTCGCCTAACTAGAGAGAGAAATTTAGTCCTAACTAGTTAGGCCCTTACATTGTGATTTTTGTTTACAGCTTAGGTGCCTATGGGTTATCATATATGGATGGAACACCTTTAAAGGAGCTTGTTAATGCTATGCATCTTCATAGTTACCATGCATAATGTCCTATGTGTCACCTATGTGGTGCTCTCTCTCTACAAAAAGGAGTAGTAGTATTGCATATGTTGACATTTTTCATTAGCACATTATGATAATTTTGTGTTATGAGTGACCATGTGTGTGTGTGTGTGTATTCATCAGATCATTATTGTATTTAAATTAACATACAACCATGTGTGTTTAATTAAATCATGTTAGCATCTGATATAAAGCGTACATCCACATGAGAACATAACATCCATAGCATGAACATATGAGAAATAAAGAGCATACACATCTAGATAAACAATGCCATGAAACCAAAATTGATGTATCCATATATGTGTATATATACGCAATGTATGTATCCAATGTAATGTACATGTATCGGGCCACTACCACAAAAATGAGTGGCTACTGAATATATGTCTATATAAAGAGATCTACAAGTATACATGAGCATATATGTATCTCGCTGTAAAAAAATGCAAAAAAAATTGCTAAAAACGAGAGTTTTTGACTTACCTGGTCCACCTTGTGACCCTCGGTGACATCTTGACATAGCTGCTCCAACCTCAGCTCCTCATACTCTCTCCTGCTAGGCATTTTGCTGAATTTTCTCTCACAAAAGTCAACAATTTTCTCACAATGAATAGTGAAAATGACCCTTCTAGGGGCCCACTTAGGTATATATAGGCCCCCCGGGGCCCATTTTCCCTAGGACTCATGGCTCCTTGGTTTCTCCTAAGTTCACTCCACTAAGCCAGGGGAAAACTCAGGATGGGGCATAAGGTCATCTCTTGATCATATTTTCTTCTGAATCGACGACTTTTTTCTTGATCAGTCCTCTCTTCGTGGTAGCTTTCTTCTAATTTTTGAAGCTAATTTAAACATTGAGTTTTGCAGGATGAAACATTCAACAAATTCATGGCTGCTTAGATGTTGTTTGTCGAGCTCAGATGCTGGGGGAACCTTCAGTCCTAGTTAGTTTGACTATGATAGCCACTAGGGTCTCTTTTTGTTGGCACACAAATCTATAAAATTCAAAAATTTGGGTGAAATTTTTTTTCTACTTTAGTGAGGCTAATTTTTTTCAAAATCAAGCCTACTAAAGTGGGGGAAAAATGTAATATCATGGAATTGCACCTAGAGGCAATTCCATATTTCCACATCCTTGCCTAACATTTATGACACTCCAAAACATTAATGAAAAAACCCCCTTAGTCAGAATGTCATGATTCTAACTTCAGGAGGACAAGTGGCCGAGCAATAGAAGCCTAACAAAAGAATTTTTTGAGAATATAGGCTTTGGACGACTGTGTGGCGTGCAAACATCTACGCGACGTGCTAGCATCCTATCCATTTCTTGAATCTAAAATTTGGAATCTAGAAAGCTAACCCCTGTGACACATATCCCAATGGTTACATTCTGAAAGTAACGACTCTTTTACGCCCTTGCAAGCATAAGAACCTCCTTTTGCCTCTCATATGGAGGTTGGAAGATTGGAAGACATCACTCAAGCTCTTGTTTCAGTTTATCCATAGCTTTGAGACTTCTCCTTTGATAGTAGTGCATTCACTGGCGAATCCATGCCAGATTGAGGTCCCTCCAGCAGCAGCAGCTCTCAAGCAAGCACTTAGCGGTGCGTCCAAGTGCTTCGAAGAGGGCTTTGGCCCATGGGTAATGCTCTCTCTCTTTTCCTCACTTTCTTTCATAATAATTTGTTTACTTTATCATGGTGTTGGTTCTACTCATCGAGCAGGTCTTTCTTTCACCACACGCTTATCATGGTGTGGGTTCTACTCTTCAAGCGAGTATTGCTTTCACCACACACTTTACTTTCCTTTTCAACTTAGGTTTCTGTGGAGGTGGGAACACCAAAATGAGGTATGACTGAGGCAAGCCCCTATACAACCACCCAACAAACTTTCTCCTTGATCTCTTGTGTGTAGGTTACAAAAAAGGGAACTTGGAGTGAAGATTCGAGCATTTGAGAAAGGGGTAAGCTCTCTCCAAGTATTGTTATATTTCCTTCAGCATTTGGATTTCTAGTTAAATTAACAATTTCATTTCTATCACTCCTAAGTCTGAGAATAGGATCACTTTCTATCCATTGAGTTTATGATTCCTCTGTTTCTTGGGATGCTAGCATGATTTGTAGACAATAGCGCGCCACGCCGGCATCCTAGATCTGCATTGACATCTTCTAGCTGAGAGCTCTCTCTTCTAGGACAAAATACTTCTGATTTAGCTTTCTCAGGATCTTTGACCCTTTCTCTGGGAACTTAATTATATCTTTGGTACTTTATCATTTTTTTATCTTGAGGTGTATAAGGGCAGTTCGTTCCCTAGTGATCTCTCAAGAAAGGAGAGACCCGTGTGCAGTGAATCCCTCTTATATCACACAAGCTTCTCACAGGAGTATCACCAAATAGAGATCCATAGGCAACATGACTGCTATAAGACTCTTAGAATACTTCACAATACTCAACTATAATACAATGCCCTCATAAAATAGGGTTTCCTTCTAGGGAAAGCAAGATAATAAATATCAATTGTCAGATCTAAGATATAATTATGAATGGTCTAGATTTACAATAATAAAATATAAATAAAATTTAAGTTTTGGGGGTGCTTCCCCCGAGCCCCCATCAGGGTGCACTGCCCTCAAACCCCTCATGGGGCGAGACCCCCCACACACCTCCATCATTTTCGAATGAACAGTACCTTATGTATCAACAATAAATTATGTAATTGCAAGGTTGAGACACATTTTCTCAACAATTGAGGGATTAAGGGTTGAGGGATTAGGGTTGAGGGTTGATGTTTTAAGGGTTGGTGGTTGAGGGTTGATGGTTTAAGGGTTGAGGTTTGATGGTTTAAGGGTTGATGGTTGAGGGTTTATGGTTTAAGGGTTGAGGGTTGAGGGATTAGGGTTTAAGGTATAGAGTTGAGGGATTAGGGTTGAGGGTTGATGATTGAGGTTTTAAGGGTTGAGGGTTGAGGGTTGAGGGTTTAGGGTTGAGGGTTGAGGGTTGAGGGTTGAGGGTTGAGGGTTGAGGATTGAGGGTTGAGGGTTTAAGGTTTAAGGGTTGAGGGATTAGTGTTTAAGGTTTGAGGATTGAGGGATTAGGGTTTAAGGGTTGAGGGTTTATGGTTGAGAGTTATATGGTTGAGCGATTAGGGTTTAAGGGTCGATGGTTGAAGGAATTGGGTTTAAGGTATAGGGTTGAGGGTTGAGGGTTTAAGGGTTTAGGGTTGAGGGTTTAATGTATAGGGTAGATGGTTTAAGGTTTGAGGATTGAGGATTTAAGGATTAGGGTTTAAGGGTTGAGGGTTGAGGGTTGAGGTTTGAGGGATAAGGTCCTAAGCTAAAGGGTTGAGGGATTAGAGTTGAGGGTTGAGGGTTGTGGATTTAGGGTTTAGGGTTTAAGGGTTGAGGCTTGAGGCTTGAGGGTTTAAGGGTAGAGGGTAGAGGGTTGCGGGGCTAAGGGTTTAAGGTATATAAGGTTGATGGATTAGGGTTGAGGGTTTAATGTATAGGGTAGATGGTATAGGGTTGAGGGTAGAGGGTTTAAGGGTTTAGGGTTTAAGGATTAAGTTTTGATGGTTAGGGTTTAAGGTATAGGTTTGAGGGTTTATGGATAGGGATTAGGGTTGAGAGTTGAGGGATTAGGGTTTAATGGTTGAGGGTTGAGGGATTAAGATTTAAGGGTTGAGGTTTGAAGGTTGAGGGTTATAAGATTGAGGGATTAAGGTTTAAGATTTGATGGTTGAGGGATTATGGTTTAAGGTATAGGGTTGATGGATTAGGGTTGAGGGTTGAGGGTTGAGGGTTTAAGGGGTTTAAGGTTTAAGGGTTGAGGCTTGATGGTTGAGGGTTTAAGGGTTTAAGGGTTGAGTGTTGAGGGTTGATGGCTTAAGGGTTGAGGGTTGATGGATTCAGATTTAAGGGTTGAGGGTTTAAAGGTTAAGTATTGAGGGATTAGGGTTTAGGAGTTGAACATTTAGGGATGAGGGTTTAAGGGTTGAGAGTTGAGGGATTAGGGTTTAGGTTTTAAGGGCTGATGGTTTAAAGGTTGAGGGTTGAGGGATTAGGGTCTAAGATAAAAGGTTGAGAGATTAGGACCGAGGATTGAGGGTTGAGGATTTAATAGTAGAGGGTTGAGGGTTGAGGGTTGAGGGACTAAGGATTTAAGGTATATAAGGTTGAAGGATAAGGGTTGAGTGTTTAATGTATAGGGTAGAGGGTTGAGGGTTTAAGGGTTGAGGCATGAGGGATTAGGGATTAAGGTATAGGGTTGATGGTTTAGGGATAGTAATTAGGGTTGAGGATTAAGGGATTAAGGTTTAAGGTATAGGGTTGAGGATTAGGGTTGAGGTTTTAAGGGTTGAAGGTTGAGGGTTAAGGGTTTAATGGTTGAGGGTTGAGGGATTAGGGCTTAAGGGTTTAAGGTTGAAGGCTTAATGGATTATGGTTTAAGGGTTGAGGGTTGAGGGTTTAAGGGCTTAGGGTTGAGGGATTAGGGTTTAAGGGTTTAAGGTTAAGATATTATGGTTTAATAGTTGAGATATTAAGGGATGAGTGTTGAGGGTTTAAGGGTTGAGGGTTAAGGGATTAAGGTTTAAGGGTTGACGGTTGAGGGATTACAGCCTAAGGTATAGGTTTGAGGGTTGAGGGTTGAGGGTTGAGGGTTGAGGGCTGAGGGTTGAGGGTTGAGGGTTGAGGGTTGAAGGTTGAGGGTTGAAGGGTTTAAGGATTGAGGGTTGAGGGTTGAAATTTTAATTTTTGAGGGTTGAGGGAATAAGATTTTAAGGTATATAAGGTTGAGGGACTAGGGTTTATGGTTTAATGTATCAAGTAGACGGTAGAGGGTTAAGGCTTGAGGGTTTAAGGGTTTAGGGTTTAAGGGTTGAGGCTTGAGGGATTAGGGTTTAAGGTATAGGGTTGAGAGTTCAGGGATAGGGATTAGGTTTGAGGGTTGAGGGATTAGGGTTTAAGGGTTGAGGGATTAAAGTTTAAGGTATAAGGTTGAGGGTTTAATTTAGAGGGTAGAGAGTAGAGGGTAGATGGTTGATGGATTAGGGTTTATGGGTTGAGTATTTAATGGTTAAGGGTTTAAGGTTTAAGGTTATAGGAATGAGGGATTAGCATTTAAGGGTTGAGGGTTGAGGGTTGATGGATTAAGGTTTAAGGTATAGGGTTGAGGGATTAGGTTTGATGGTTGAGGGTTTAAGGGTTGAGGGTTGATAGTTTAAGGGTTTAGGGTCTAGGTATTAGGGTTTAAGGGTTGATGGTTGAAGTATTAGGGTTTAAGGGTTGAGGGACTAGTGGTGCAGGAGCACCATTGGTGCAAAATTGTCAATTTAAATTGTTAAGGTCTAGATTATAGGATTTTTGAAATTTTGTGTTAAAATCAGGTCTCAAGACCATTTCATGATGTAAATTATCATATTTTAGTTATATTAGGTGCTTAGGATTTTTAGTTTTCTAAAGAGTGCAAAAGGTTGGGAAAATAGCTTTATGGGAAAAATGCAATATTCAAAAGTTGTAAAAAGGCTGAGTTAGGATACCAATGGTCACAAGCCTTCAAAAGGAAGTTAGGAGAAGTTAGAATAGTTTATTGAGTATTAAAAAGCATAAAAATAAAGAAATCATTGATGTATGGCAGATTCTTGAAGTTTTGAAAGAATAAACAATTGGAAAAAGCATTGTTTTCTCATTTTTTTTGTTTTTTTCTTCCTTGTACAGACTTGTACAGCTATACATCATCTCCTTGGTTCATTTTTATTTTGGAATTCCATTGTATATTGTTTCAGCTCTCTTTTTAATACATTCTAAAGGATTCCCATCAAGTCTTGTGCATTTTATTGAAGCTTTTTCTCTAACCGGCTGAAACAGGGTTTTTGATATTTTTGTGAGTCTTCAACATGTATTAACTCCATCCCACCTATTGTGAAGCTTGTAACTCAGTGGGATTGATAGGAAATAGTAGGAATTTGTGTGGAAATGGTAAATTAGTGAAGGGGAGGTCTGAAAATGGATTGGGTGTGAAGCCCTAAGAGTGAATCTTGAGTTTTCCTTGTGAAAATTAGAGGTTTTGGTATGTCAAATTGAGTTTTGTGAAAGGGAAGCATCATTTTATGATGTTTTGAGCATGTGTAGGTTAAATAAGCCCTTTTGGAGATGTTGGTAAGTTTGTAAGAGTGTAGGAAAGGCATTTTTCAATAAACCCCTAGGGTTTAGGCTAAAAAGGAGGGTTTTATATTTCACCCTTTGTATGGTGGTATCTCTAAGATCTAGTTGTGGATTCAGTGATTTTGACACATTAGAATTTCTTCCCCAAGAGTTTGTAGAGTTTGGAAAAGTCTAGTGAGTGGTTACTTTGGAAAAGTGGGCTAATTTGAGCCTTAAAAGGTACAAAATATTTGATTTGAGCATTTTGTACAAAATGACCATTTGTGATTGTTTGATATGTGATTGTTCTTTATAATGGGTCCCTGTTGTGAGTTGAATTATGGATTGAAAGGAAGTGTTAGTGAAAAAAATACCCGATTGAATGGATTCCTTATGCTATAAGGGAAAAAGTTGATTTGGTGAAATGGTCAAATTTTGAAGTGATTGTGATTTGACAATTGTGTTTGCAGTTTGTAATTGTTTTTTTGGGTGTTGCAAGCCTCCCCCTACTACATCAAAGTGGTATCAGAGCAAAGGTACCATATTCCTATAGAGGAAAGTTGTAGATTGTGAAAGAGAGATTGGAAGGTGAAGAGGCAAGATTGCAAAGATGCCTCCAAAGGGAAAGAATACAACAAATGAGATGAATGAATTGAAAAATTAGTACATTAAAGAGATCAAAGAACTAAAAGAGAGATTGGAAGCCTTGGAAACCAACAAGAGAAGAGAAGGAGCTGAGAGCAGTGAATTAGAGGAAGAAGATGATGAAGAGTTTGAAGATGTTGAAGAAGAGCTGGATGCAGAAGACCAGAGAATGGCCAAGTTGATAAAGGTAGTAAAAGGTGACAAATACAAGGTAAAAATAGATGTGAAATTTTTTGATGGAAATTTGAATGAAGATGAATTGTTATACTAGATAGCTTCTTTGGATAACTATTTTAAATGTGAAGAGATTCCAGAAGAATAGAGAGTAAATATTTACAAAACAAAGCTTAAGGGTCATGGAATTGTATGGTGGGATTATCCATAGTCAGAGAGAAGGAAACAAGGCAAGTCCAAGATTGTGGATTGGGACAAGATGGTTGCTAAGTTAAAAGGAAAGTTTCTCCCTTCAGATTATCAAGTTCAAATGTTTAAGAAATTGCAAAATTTGAGACAAAAGGAAATGGACGTAAAGGAATATATTGAAGAATTTTATAGATTAAGCATGAGGTCTAATCACAATGAAAATGAAGATGAGAAAATTGCTAGGTACTTGGGTGGTTTGAGGATGAATATACAAGATGAGTTCGCTTTGACTAATCCTAGAAATGTAAAAGAATGTTACAAAATGACATTGAAGGCTAAAGAGAAGGTAAAGAGAAGACAAGAGAAAATAGTAAGAGGAAGAGGCAACACCATGAGAAGAAGAGGAACTTTTTCTACTCCAAGTCAAGCAACTGAAAATCAACAAGAAGAACCATGAAAAAGAGATGAACAAGTTGTTGATTTTAGAGGTGGATATAGAGGAAAAAAGGGGAAGATTTGGAGGTGGAAGAAACTCTAACACTTTTTCAGGTAGATGTTATCATTTTCAAGAATATGGACATCCTACTTGGAAGTGCCCTGAGAAGGCTAGTTCATCAACAAGTGGAGGAGAAAGAAAACAAGATAGAAGAGCTCAAATAATTCAAGAAGATGAAGCTGAAAGTAGTTCAAGTTCAAACAAATTGATTGCAAGGGCTGAAGTTGGTGAAATGCTGATGATGAAGAAACAAATTTTGAAGACCACAAAGGAGGAATAGTTTCTTCAAAGAAAAGATTTGTTTAGGACATCTTGCAGATGTAGAGATAAGGTATGCAAATTCATTATTGATTTAGGTTGTACAAACAATATTGTGTCTAATGAGATGGTAAAGAAATTGCATTTGCAAAGAGTGCCTAGGAAAAGGCCATATAAGGTGTCATGGGTTAGTGAAAATCAATCTTTGATGGTGAGTGAACAAGCAAGGATTGAATTCCAGATAGATCCATATAGAGATGAAGTGATTTGTGATATACTACCCATGAGTTGTTGTCATTTATTGTTAGGAAGGCCCTAGAAGTTTGCTAGGTTAGCCTTGCATAATGGTAGAAAAAACACATACACCATAGAAAAAGATGGGAGAGAATTTATTTTAACTCCATTGGTTGAGAATCTAGAAGAATATGGTGAGATCATTATGTTTGGGAGAAAATAATGTGTGTATGTAGGTGAAGGAAAGAACATAAATTTAGAAGCCAATACAATGCTTGATAGGGATAAGATAGTAGATAGAAGATGTGAGTCTAATTTGCAGACAATAGAAAGACATAATAAAGGTGATATGCAATTAGTTATGAGAAATAATTTTTTTGTTTGGAAAAAGAAAGTTGTTGGTAAAGATCTTCAGACTGATAAAGTATAGAATGAGTGTGAAAGGCCTTTGGAAAGGCATGGAAAAGGTGAAGGCATTATGGTGGGAACATTCAAGTGCCCTATAACAGTGAGAAAAGAAAAAGAACAGTCAAGAGATAATAAAAGTAATGGGACAATGAGTAAAAGGACAGTGATGAATGGTATTGGTAAGATAGTGAAGAAAAGGACAGTGGTTTACGATAAGGGAAGGACAGTGAATTGTGAAGTTGATGTGACAAAGTGTAACAAGGCTGCAGGTGTAGAAGAGTATAAGGTTGAAAGGACCAAGTATAAGAGGATAAAGGGTTGTGATGGTTATTAGACAGTAGAAGAAGAAGGTACAGGTCTAATAGAGACCATTAAATATAATAGTATAGGGGAAAAGATAGTTCCAAGTTTGGTAAGGACTGGTAAAAGAAAAAGGACAGTGGACAGTGGTGAAAAAGCAAGTGGAGAGGACCTTGGATAGTGGATAAAATATGAAGAACAGAGAAAGGTAACAATAGTTGAAGAAAATCAAAATATAGATGAATAGAAAGGTAAAATGGCAGTTCTTGAAGTTGAAAAAGATGACAAACACCCCACAGTTCAAAAAGAACAGTTGGAGCAAAGAACAAGTGAAGACAAAGTTGCCAAAGACAGTGTAGAGACAAAATAACTTGAAAAGGGAAATAACAGAGGACAAAGGAATGAAGGATATAAAGGAGGACATGTGACATTCATCTTTCCAAGGGACTTGGAAAATCTCAAAGCTAGGGTGTATGGTGCAGGAGCACCATTGGTGCAAAATTGTCAATTTAAATTGTTAAGGTCTAGATTATAGGATTTTTCAAATTTTGTGTTAAAATAAGGTCTCAAGACCATTTCATGATTGTGGATTCAGTGATTTTGACACATTATAATTGCTTCCCCAAGATTTTGTAGAGTTTGGAAAATTCTGGTGAGTGGTTACTTTGGAAAAGCGGGCTAATTTGAGCCCTAAAAGGTGCAAAATATCTTATTTGAGCATTTTGTACAAAATGACCGCGGGTGATTGTTTGATATGTGGTTGTGCTCTGTAATGGGTCCCTATTGTGAGTTGAATTATGGATTGAAAGGAAGTGTTAGCGAAAAAATTACCCAATTGAATGGATTCCCTATGCTACAAGGGAAAAAGTTGATTTGGTGAAATGGTCAAATTTTGAAGTGATTGTGATCTGACAATTGTGTTTGAAAATTGGAATTGTGTTTTTGGGTGTTGTAGGCCTCCCCCTAATACATCAATTAGGGTATAAGGTAGATGGTTGATGGATTATGCTTAAGGGTTTATGGTTGAGAGTTTAAGGGTTTAGGGTTTGAGGGTTATGGGTTGAGGGTTGAGGGCTGAGGGTTGAGGGTTTAAGGGTAGAGGGTTGAGGGTTGAGGGACTAAGGGTTTAAGGTATATAAGGTTGATGGATTAGGGTTGATGGTTTAAGGTATATAGCATTGAGGGTTGAGGGATTAAGGGTCTAAGGTTTGAGGATTGAGGGACGAGGTTTTAAGGTATAGGGTTGAGGGTTTAATGCATATGGTTGAGGGTTTAAGGGTTTAAGGGTTTAGGGTTGAGGGTTTAAGGCTAGAGGGTAGAGGGATTAGGGTTGATGGTTTAATGCATAAGGTTAAGGGATTAGGGTTTAAGGTATAGGGTTTATGGATTAGGGTTGAGGGTTTAATCATTCTCTACCTCTCCATCCCTCCTTATCCATCTCTACGTCTCTCACTCCTTATTTCATTACTACTCCTCTAGGTCTATCCTACTATTCTCTCTTATCCTTTTCATTATCAGTAAATCTCACTAAACCTCTCCCTCCATCCCTTTCTAATCTAGTAGGTCTCTCCTACTCTTCTCTCTCCCCTCTATAGGCCTCTATGTAGGGTCAAGGCTTTCATAATTACAAATTCTTTATATATCACATTGGCGCTTGTCAAATTGCAAAGCCTCAAAACATCACATTTGTCATTTGCCAAATTGAAAGGCTATTTTGCATCACATTTCACGCTCGTAAAATTTGGAGAGCACCAAATTTCCTTTTCCAAAAATTTAAAAAAAGGGAGTCGACCTATGATACATGTCCACGATTCTTTTCCTTTGCCTGGTTCTGCACTTTCTTTGACAAGAAAATGCCTTTTTATGTAGTTGACTTGTTGTAGTACCATATTATACTTTCTCTATCGCCTTTTGAGCACCAATTTTCTTGTTGGATAGCATAGAAGAATATAATTTTAAGTTTCTACATCATATTTTATTATCTTAGGTAATATATTCATTTTTGTAGAATTGAAATGCTTATATTGAGTTTTTTTAGTTTTGACAGTATAGACCATTCCTTTCATTATTTTATTAATCATAATAGTTATAAATATAATTCAACATTGAATAGGATGGAATTTGCATAAAAAAGTTAAAGTTTTAGGATTTTGAAGAAAAAGTGAAAAACATGGCATAATTTAGATGAATTCATGTAAACTTATATAGGGGATTTCAACTTATCACAAGCATGCTTATGTATTCTATTTGCATTGATTATAGTAGTCTATTTCCATCATGGTTAGTGGAATTCACTCTTTTTCATTGTAGCTGGATTGATATGCATGAGATTTTTACTTGGTTACAAAGAACTCCCAAGATATGCCTTGTGTGCTTGTCCATGTATAATGGTTGACTCTTCTACTTCATGATGACATGTGAAGGATTTGAGTCTTATTTATTTTGTATGAGATTTATGTAGCTAATTTACACATAACCGTTATGAATATCCTACCCAAATTAATTCCACTCCTAAAATTACATGTCATTATTATTCACCATTGCAATTATTATCCACATCTTCATGTCATTGGCCAATAAGAGTCATTTGTGTTATTTTCTCATTATGTTCTCTACTATTTTCTTAATTTCCTTTTAGTTATGAACTATTAGTGCAAGTTGATTAAATCCTAGAGGGAAAGTTACCAAGAGTTGTAGGTGAATAACTGGCTTAAGATAATTTATGTTTAATGTATCTCTAAGGTTATAAACCTAGTGAATAGAGATCAAGTGATATTAGAGATCCAAGTTTTGGTTGTGTCATATTCAATGAGTGTACAAATGATTGGCTAAAATATGCCCAATTGTTCCATTCAATAAGAACTTGGCAATGGATGTAATCTACCCCTTCCTCCATTAGATGCATATTTTCTTTTTCTTGACACATGGATCAATTACTTTTCTTTTGAATTTTTAGAAATTTACCAAAAAACAAAAAAATTGATTCACTCTACATTGGCTAGAATGTATGTGGATTTGGAAATATCAAAAGGATTAATAAAACTATATTTATCCTAGAAACCACCACTATAATGAAGAAGTATGAACACTATATCTATCCTAAAAACCTTGTTAAGAGACAAAATATAGACTATGGTAATGAAAATAATATATTGTGGTAGTTGCAATTGCCTACTACCTATATTATGTAGCAAATTGTCATATTCAATAAGTGTACAAATGATTGGCTACAATCTACTTCTTGTTCCATTCAATAAACCTTCACAATGGACGTAATTTTCCCCTTCCTCTATTAGTTGCATATTTTCCTTTGCTTGTCACATAGATCAATTTCTTTTCATTTTACTTTTCTTTTAAGTTGCAACTTACTATTACCTATATTATGTAGGAAATTATCGTAAGCAATGAGTGTACAGATGATGGGATACAATTATCCTCTTGTTCCTTTCAACGAGACCTTGGCTATGGATGTAATCTTCCCCTTGCTCCATTACCTACATATTTACCTTTGTTGCTATGATCCTTTCTTTTCCTTCCATTTCTTTGAAATACTACATACAATTATTTTGATTATTTTAAACGTAGAAGATACAATATTAAATTGATCCCTCTTCCATCAATCTGAGTTTTCTATGAGTTTTCCAAAGCCATACCATTTAAGTTATATAAATTTCAACATTCTTCTTTTTCTCTCCTCACTAGAACAAATTCCACTTTCATCCTTGTTGTGACACAGTCAGCATGGGGAAGACTTCACACCTTGCACCAAAGGAACAAGTCATACACATCCATATGATCACAAAATTGTACCCTTCCAAGGAAAGCTCTTCAAATTGAAAATCCATGTCCACACTGTCATTCATGTCAACAAATTCATCCTTAAGTGCATACCCATTCTACTCATCCTTGTGAAAGTAAATACATGTGGCAAAAGCATCAATGAAATCACAATTCTCAATGACATAACAAGTGAGAGAATCAATAAGGTAGTTAAGCTCTTACTCTACAAGCTTCTCATCACCATAATTGTCACAAGGTGTGAAATCACAAATTTTTACTCCCTTAATTTCACTTTTAGCCTAATCCAATGTCATAACATCTACATTATTCCTTAATATTTTGCATTGCAAGCCTCACTAAATCATATTGTTCCAACCTCATTTCTATTCATAATAGCCAATCCAATACCAACAACACTTGCATTTGAGGAAAAAAAATTCATTGCTTTCTTTCCTCATTTTTCCACTAGATTTTCCCATCCATGATAGGCTTGCTTAAGACTTCTTGGATTAAGTTCACTTGGAATCAAGATTGCATTTGAATTCCTTTATAAAATATTCCATAAACTCTAAAAATGTATTCACATGAGTACCTCCTTGTATATGATCACACCCATCAAACATAGGAATATGATTTTAAACTCTTCTTATCATTATTTTCATTTCATAGTCAACCCAAGAGAGGTCTAGCTTCTTGTAAGAGATCTAGAGAGATGATAGGAGATTGAACCATAGGGATTTTTATTATAGGTTATTTCCAATATATTTATGGATGCCTCAATGCAAGAAAGCAACACATGAGCCTTTGAAAGATACAAATGAATTTTTTTAACCATTTGTGGCTGCCACCAAGTGAAGAAAACCTTAGAAGGCTATAAATGGTTTATTTAATGAAATTTCATGTTCCGACTATGAATATCCTAAAGATTGATTCTCATGAATGAGGTTGTCCTATGTAGTTTGAAGTGTCTCATTATCTAAGATCTTCTTACTCCACAATCTATCTTCATTGAGAAATCCATGATTGAATATCCTTCTTGATATTACCTCCATTGTTGATTGTTGTCAAATCCCTTTCATCAATGTACATACCCTCCTTCATTTCCTTTCATTGATTTACCCTTAGTTTGAAAACTACCCCTTCTTGGAAAGGCTACCTCTTAGACAGTATTATAGTCATAAGGCTATGTAATATGCCCTCTCAAACTTGTTGTTGTCCCTTCTCTTGTTGTGAATAAATTATTACATGTTTCCCTTGTATTGTTATGAATAAATTTGCTACTTCTTTCTCTTAAATAATTCCAAACTATCTATGTTACTTCCATTTGTAGACTTGGTATTTTCTTAGAGTTTACAAAAGAGTCATTTCAACTCTTTACAATCACATTCAAAACAAACAACAATTTTTTTTATGAAATACAATCCCTTGCAACTCATTAAATTAACCAAAGGTCATGAACTCCAAGGACATCATACATACCTTTTTGATCTTAAGATTTGCATGTTTACATGATTTCAATGAAAACCCATGAACTTAAAGGATATACCCTTGGTCAAACAGTATTATTTCTGCCCTTGGTGAAAGAGTATTATTTCTTCCCTCTACATTTAGGTGTGTTTGAGAAGGAAGAAAATCATGTTTATGAATTAAAGTGACTGTCCATTTTCTATTCAACAATTATCTTGGTGTAAATTTGAAGTTTTTAGATGAATTTTGATTATATGAGGCCATATTTTTCATGTTTGTACAATTCAATTATTTATCAAGAGGTTTTTTGTTTAAATTTAAATTTTTGTGCTTGTCACCTTCTCACATAGATCAATTGTATTCATTTTGATTTGATTTTGATAGTTTTGTATTAGCACGAGCATTACTTACTTTCTTTTTTTTTGTGTTTGTGAACATGTACCATTGAACATCATATTGAGGAAATGTGAAAAGCCTCTAACATTGGATGAACGTGAAGCCAAAAATTCAAGACAAAGAGAAACAATGAGGCAAATTTGTGAAGAAAAGAAATTGAACCCCATAGAAGAAGAAATTACCTTGCTTGATCTAAGAGAGATGTTGAATTAGCATCACAAAGGGAATGGATGCAAAAACTCCATGCAAGGACACAAATCAATCATGAAGTTGGGGGCACATCATCAACCATAAGTGAAGCTCAAGGAACATCATCTTTAATATGTCACGTTCAAAGTACATGAACAATCACATCTCCATTTAAAGACACACCATCTACAACATGTGGTGTTGAAAGTACATCAAAAAACACATATTTAATTGAAGAGACTCCACATACCACTTATCAAGTTGAAGGTACAACATTGTTTACATGTCAATTTTAGGGTATGTCATCATTTTCATCTCTGATTGAAGGTACACCATCTATTCCCAATTTTTTGGACATTCCTAATATTCACACAACTTTACCTTTGAGAACTCATCCTATAGTTTTGCATAGAAAACCTAAATATTTGATTGATATTGATGCTAATGTTTTGAAACCAATGGTTGATAAGATTCCAAAATGGACATGTCAAAGATATGTGAGGAGGATATGGAGATTATTGTTTGGGAAGCTAAATGAGGCTAGAAGATGTCAACTATTTGTTGAAATGATGAGGTGACTCAAATTTAGGACCATCATGAAGATTCTTGGGCTAAGAACATCATATGAATCACGTGATAAATCCATTTTAAAGAATCTAATGAGTGCATATGAGAGTGTGGGTTATACCTCACACATGAAAGATAGTAATGCTACATGACGTATGATGACATCAACATTAGTAAGCGATCAAACTAGAATAAGATGATCCTTTCAAAGACAAGTAAAATTTTGATAATAAGGTCATCTCTAATGAGTGCCAAAATAATACATGAAAGAGTGGAGGAACAACAAGTTATGGGCATTCTCAGGTAGACTACCATGGAAAGATAAAGAAATTGTTCAAGCCTTGAGATCTCTAATACAATAATTTTTAAAGAATGACACAATGGTCTCTCTTGTTGGAAAATAAAAATCTACTGAGAGGGGGGGCATGAATTAGAAGATCATTAAAAATTTAGCCCTTAACACTTTAAACTGATTATCTCCCTTTAAAACTTTTAGTTTGGATTGAATCAACTATGTAGAGAAATAAACATGCACACACAATAACTCATAACATAAGATATACATGGAAAAAAGAAGATGGGAAAAACCACCTTGAGAATAACTACTAGGATCTACTATCCTAATCAAGCCTCACAATTAATATCTTCTGAGTACAATGTTTAAGGGAACCAACCCTAAGGAGTCACCAATCCTTTGGTTTTAGGAGCACCCACTCCAAGGAAGCACCAACTCCCTACAATAAGCACCTACCCAATTATCTGATGGCACCCACCAATCAGATTTACAATAAAACTATTACAATTTGTTCTATTGAACACAATTCAATGTTGCAACCCTATTTACAATTGCTCAATTCTCTACTTCTATCTTTGCAACACAACTCTTTGCTTTGCACCTCACATTGTTCTGCACCTTCCTTTTTTATTTTAGTGCATTCTTTGTCTGCCTCAAGTGCTCACATACACACCTTGCTACTTCTACACTTCCTCTTTTAGTGCATTCTTTGTCTGCCTCAAGAGCTCACACATACACTATTTTGCACCTCTTCTTTTAGTGTATTACTCCACACACAACCAAATTATTGTTTTCTTTTGTTTTCATGCCTTCACTGACCTACAATCATTACCTCGATATTTGCACACATACCTGTACAAATCCTTTTCTATGGTTTTCTCATTAAATTTCTCAACAAGCCACCTATCCATGTAACTATACACTCTCATCATCAAATTTAGGTTCGTTAAATATGCCAAACATAGTAACCTACAAAAACCTAAAACTAATATGCATTTAATGCCATATCCTTATATATCTGATTTGATTCTATTCTTTAATACCTTTGCATACTGTGTCACCACTCTACACATCCTAACACCAATCAAATTGGTCACTACAGTGGGTAAACCAATTAAAGCCATTCATAGTGTCAGTTTATAGTCAAAACCCTCGTTCACATTGTCACAACCGTTGAGGATTTTCAACTTTGAATTTCATCCATCGATCTCAGGTCTTCATGATATGATCTATCACTTCTCATTTAATATTTCATCTTTAAAACATTGTTGATGGATCAATCTCCTTTTAATTGGCACCATTGATATCAATTTTACAACCATAACGTATCACATTTTCACATAGGACACTAACTTTCATTTTTGTGATGTGGAGAGATAATCTAATCACTATCCAATCACAAACACATAATCTCCACCATTGATCTCCCATCATATCTTGCTTCCATTTTTTTATTCACAATAGTGATGTTAATAAATGAGGCGATGCAATCACATTCCGCCAACTGTCTCACAAGGCACACATGTCACTATCTTGCATTGTTGTAAGGCTAACCAGGGACCCACCAGATCTTCAATGAGATGGAAGGATGTTTCCATGTGTCCAAGATGATGTCATTATCCACTAACCTCACATATTGCATATCACTTACCTCCTTTTTTCTTCACAACAATGGTGTGAAGTGATAGCCCAATGCAATGATAACTTGCCATGTGCTCTTGCTGATATCACCTTCCACTATCGTCCCTTGTTGCGTCATGTTGGTTTGACTATACACTTGGAATTAGCTCATAATACCACAAGGGCAAGACAAGGACCCACCATACATGTCACAAACTAGCGGGAAGCCATTCGATCATTCTATTTTGATCATGGTCATTGATCAAACTTTGTTGCATATTGCATAAGGGCTTGGCCACAGTAGAATTTAATCTACAATATGGAGTATCACGATAGTTGTTCTATCTAAAATCCTTCAACCATCACTGTTGACCTTCTCCAATGGCACATCACACATAACAATTTAGATATGGTCATGGTGAACACAAACTGCGATGTGAAGGGTCGCTACAATGCACACAAACTACCAATTGGTAGCACTAGGTAAAGAGGACCGGTTACCCCAATGACATTGATGACTTTAGTTGTCACTTAAGTGACATGCTACCACCGACAAGTAGTCAAAAAACAAATAGAAACCTTGTTCATCACCATGATTGCTACACTTAGGGTTTATTTGTAAAACCCTAATTTATTTGAGAGAAAACATAAAATAATTATGAGCACCATTTTTGTATTCAAGACCTATAAATCACTTCAATGGAAAGCTCTTGAAAAATCCATATCAAATTTGGCCTTATTTTAGACCTCTAACATCTAGAAGTAATTTCTACAAAACTATGACAACATTTCATTATAATGTTGCAAATTTTGAGAAATATTGCAATAATTGCAAGCATGCTCTTCTCTCCATCATATTGCACCAACTCTTCTAGAACCTAATCCACTCAGAGCTCAATGACATCTAGATCACCACCAATCTTCCCTTTGACATCAATAACAACATTATGCCAACAATGTCCCCCTTTGTCAATGATGGCAAGACCAAATGCTCAAAATTATTTGCACCAATTGAAGATGTTTCGATTTACACTTAGTACCAATTCATGCTCTATACTAACTAAACCAACACTTGCACCAATCAATTAGATTGCTCTGTACCAATTAATAATGGTCTTATACCAATTGGAACCACACTATACTAATTGAATTTCTTCGTACCAATTATAATAAAACTAATCATGAATACACATACAAAATAACTCCACCTTAGACATATCTATCATTAGAGAATTTTCTTGACTTTCTCCCCCTTGCTCAATGGAATGAGCATTTGCACAATTCCCCCCTTTGACATTAATGGAAAAGGGTCACACCATGCATTTAACTAGATATACTATCCCCATTTGATATTCTCCCCCTTTGACAAGCACCACAAAGAGAAAGAATGTGTTCATAAATATGCAACCATCAAGTTGTTAGAAAATTGTAAAACCAAGTTTATCTAACTTGATCTCTCTCTTTATTTCTAGGGATAAAGGAAATATCTATGAAGCACCCCTTGGACCCATGCCCTATCACTAAAATTTAGTGATATGATGTGGGAGCAATTACTCCCAATTTTTTCCTTAGATATTCAAATTGTTCCTTGGGAAGAGGCTTAGTAAATATGCCAAAAACTTGTTCTTTGGTGGGTACATACTGCATGGTGACTTCCTTATTTACAACCTTCTCTCTTATGAAGTGATACTTGATTGATATGTTCTTTTCTCTAGAATGCATCACTATATTCTTTGAAATATTAATTGAACTTGAATTATCACAAAGAATAGAGATAGGTTTTTTGTACTCAACCTTGATGTATTTGAGTGGCTTCATCCAAAAAACTTGAGTACAACATGTTGTTGCAACACAATCTAATTTTTTAGTAGATAGGGTGACTGATTCTTACTCTTTACTCATCCAAGAAACAAGTTTGTCTCCTAAGAAAAATGTACGACCACTAGTGCTTCTTCTATCATCTACACTTCCTAACCAATCAACATTTGTATATGCAGTTAAAGTAAAATCTTAGCTCTTGGGATACCACAATCCATAGTCAATAGTACTTTTGATATATCTAAAAAATATTTTTATTGCATTGACACAAGACTCTTTAGGATCAGCTTGAAATCTAGCAACCATGCACACTGCTTGCATAATACATGGCCTTGATGTAGTTAAGTACAACAAGATTCCAATCATAGACCTATACATTATTTTATTTGCATTTAGGGACTCATCTGATTTACTCAACTTACATCCAATTGTCATGGGGGCACTAATCGGTCTAATAGCTTCCATTCAAAACTTCTTAAGTATTTCCTTAGCATACTTAGTTTGAGTTATAAATATCCCTCATCAAACTATGATATTTTTAAACCAAGGAAAAATGATAGTTCTTCTAGCATGGACATCTCAAATTCATCTTGCATATGGACTACAAATTCTTTACACATCTTATCACTTCTACCACCAAATATGATGTCATCCACATATACAACAACAATAATCATGTGCTCACCTTCATATTTGAAGTAAAATTTGTTGTTTGCACATTCTTTCTTGAATCCTTGTTGTTGTAGATACTGGTCTAATCTTGAATACCATGCCTTAGGTGCTTGTTTTAGACCATACAATGCTTTCCTTAATCCCCAAACATAATCTTCTTCTTCTATTAGCTAAATTTTTTTCGGTTGTTCTATGTATACTTCTTCTTGAAAGTTTCCATTTAGAAAATTAGATTTTACATCCATTTGATAGACTTTGAATCCTTTATAAACTAAAAATGTAAGAAAAATTCTTATTGCCTCTAATCTTGAAACAGGTGCAAATGTTTCTTCAAAGTCTATCCCTTCAACTTGTGCATACCCCTTACATACCAATCCTTCCTTGTTCCTTACAATGGATCCACCTTCATTAAGCTTGTTTCTAAACACCCATTTAGTACCTATCACATTTTTGTGTGGGCATCTAGGAACTAATTCCCATGTTTTTTTTTTCTCAATTTGATTCATCACTTCTTCCTTTTCCTTTATCCAACTCTCATCCTTGCTAGCCTCCTCATATCTTTTATGTTCAATCTATGAAAAGAGAGAAAAATTTACTTGTTCCTTGTTCTTTGCAATTCTTCTTCTTGTCTAGACACCTTCATTTATATTTCCAATTATTTCATCTGCAGGATGATCCTTTTGTACATATTTTGTAGGTGCTTTTTCATTTTCTTCTTCAAGTTCTTCATAAAAAACTTCTTCACAATTAGATTCATCTTCAAAGCTATCTCTGTTAGATTTAATATCCTTCAATTCTTCATCAATATTGACATTGATGCTTTCTATAATCTTGTGCATCCTTTTGTTGTAACATTTGTAAGCTTTGATTTGGTTGGAATATCCTATAAATATTCCTTCATCATATCTTGAATCAAATCTTCCCAAGTTATATTCTTCTCTTTTGATGTAGCACTTGCTACCAAACACTTTGAAATGCTTGACAAATGTTGGCTTACTGTACCATAGTTCATAGGGAGTCTTGTCATTGTTTACTCTAATTTAAACTCTATTCAAGATATATACTACAGTGTGAACTATCTCTCTCCAAGACACATCTAGTAATTTGGCCTCATTAAGCATTGTTCTAGCCATCTCCTTGAATTTCCTATTTTTTCTTTCTACCACTCCATTCTGTTGTGGAGTTCTTGATGTAGAATATTGTATTTTAATTCCATGCTTCTCACAATATTCAATGAAATCACTATATGTGAATTCTCCACCTCTATATGATCTTAAGCATTTGATTCTTCTACCAATCTCCTTCTCAACCATCCTTCTAAATATCTTAAATTTTTCAAATCCCTATGACTTGTCCTTTAGAAAGGTTACCCATGCCATTATTGAATAGTCATCAATCAACAATGTGAAATATATTTCTCCTTTTAGTCCTCTTGTCCTTGTAAGGCCACACACATTAGTATGAACTAATTGCAAGGGATTTGTAGTTGAGTATTATTTTGTCTAATTTGACCCTTGTTTTCTTGCCCATTTGACATTCTTTGCAAGTGGTGTTTGTAGGATTTGTTATCTTAGGCTTATGTCTTACTAGTCCTTTTGAACCCACTTTCACTAGATTATCAAAATTAACATGTCACATTCTCTTGTTCCACAACCAACTCTCATCAACATTTCCTATTAGACAATTTTGACCTTTTACTTAACTAAGATTGTAAAGGTTGCTATCTATTCTTACTCCTTGTGCAATTGTCTTTCTATTTTTCTTAATTTTGCATCCTTTTGAATTAAATGTGACTTTATAACCATTATCATACATTTGACTCACACTCAACAGATTATGTTTCAAACCTTCAACATAGAGAACAAATTTTGTAGGTAATTTACCATCTATGTTGATTGTTCCTTTATCACATATTTTTATAGCTGTGTTGTCACCTAAATTGACTAATCCTTCCTTAATTTTCTTAAGTTGAATGCACTGGTCATATGTTTGGAGCAGGCACCATCTATAACCCACAAATTTTTCTTTTTGGCATCGAGTGTCATTTGTGCAATCATTGATTGTGTGGGGTTTTTCTCTTTGTCCTTCCAAACCTTGTTAGGATTCTTCTCTACCTTTTATTCCTTCTTTTCAAGAACTTTAGAATATTTGTTCACTTTAGGAGGTGTGTCCTTATTTTTCTCATTATGTATATTTGGTCTTATAATTGTTTTTCTACAATTCTTATCTATATGACCAAAATTGTTACAATTGTAACACATTACATTCATATTTACTAAAGGAGAAAATGAATTTTTTCTTACAAAATTTGAACTCCTTTTAGGAACAACTCTACACTCTCTAGCCCTATGACCAAATTGATTACATGTATATCAGTACCCATAGAAGTATGAGCAATATTTAGTCATAGCATTTCCTTGAGCAGGATGAGGGGATCTTCTTTGTCTTGGCTTCTTCAGATCTTTCACCCATGTGAATCCATCAACATCAGTTCTTCTTATGTTCTATGTCTTATTTTGATGATGAACTGATTTGTTGTTCTTGTTTGCAATAGGATTCTTTTCTTCTTCAACTTTCTTTATCTCTGTAGTCTTCTTTTCTTCTTTAGAGGTGTTTTCCTTGTTGGCTTTCTCACCATTTGTACCAGACTTTTCTTCTGCTCTAAATATATCATATAGTTTTGTAGATGCATTGGTAAAAGTATTTTTTCCTTTATCAATACCTAAGCTAGATTTCTCTTTGTTCGAAGGATTTTTTGTGCTTAATAATACATCAAGAATCTCTGAGCCTCCCTTTAGCTTCAGGCCTTTCTCTATTTTTTATCTAGACTTTTTCAAATCTTTTCTCTAGGAAACTATTTCTATCTCTAGCTACATGCATTTGTCGACTTCAGACTATAGCTTAGACTTGACTACAACTTCAATCCTTTTGGATTCCTCTACTTGTAGCTTCAATCCTACAATCATCTGATTAGATTCATCAAGATTTTATATTAGCCTCTGATTCTCCTCTTATGCAAGCTTCCTTTGATACTTATTCTCCTTTTTTAGACTAATAATCTCCTCTCTTAGGTTATCAATATCTTCTAAGGCATATATGAGTTCTCCTTCAAGGTCAACTTCTCCTTATTCATCTTCATTACCACAATCCTCAAAATTTCCATTCTTTTTTTCTTTAGAGTCTTTTTCCATGAAAATAAATTATTTTTCTTCCATTACAAAGGTACAATATTGTTCATCATCTAAACTATCAATAGCATCTGATGAATCAATTTCCTCTTGAATGTATAGACTCTTCTTTTCTTCTAAACATTTTTCTTCTTAGGAAAGTAGGGTTTCTTCTTTTCACCACCTACTTATTGTTCTGAGTTATCCTTCTTATTGTAAGGTCATTTAGCAGAAAAATGACCTACTTTACCATAGTCAAAGCACTTGAAGGGTACCTTACCTCTATACTTTCCATAGCCTCTTCATAATCTTATGATATCTTTTGATTCTTCCTTAGTAGTCTCTCCATTTTAGATGTGGAGACTTCTACCTTGTCCTTCTTGGATGCTTCAACCTTCTCCTTGTTTGCAACCTTGAATGCAAATTCTCTTTTAAATGACTCTGCTTTTTCCATTCTCATTTTATATATAGTGAATATGTCATGTAGTTCATCAAGAGTGAGTTTATCCAGTTCTCTTGCTTCCTCTATTGTGGATATCTTAGTCATACTTGGATGACATGGACCTCAACACCTTTTGCACAGTGAATAAATCATTTACCTCTTCTCCAGACCCTCTGATTGAGTTCAAAATATCAACAACTCTGAGAAGATAGTATACAATCTTTTCTTCTTCATTCATCACGAGACTTTCAATCTTTGATATGAGAATTTGTAGCTTAGCCAAATTCACTTGATCATATGCTTCATAGATTCCTTTCAAATTATTCCAAACATCATGTGCATTTTGACAATGCATCACTTTGACAAATATTTAGCTTGTCAATCCATAGAGAATAGCATGGTTTTCCTTTGTATTGTTCTCATTGTCTTTCTATTGTGCATAATCAATAGGAGCAATAGCTGAAGGTGTATATCCATTCTTAACAAACATCCACACATCAAATCCCGAGGATTCCAAATATGTCTCCACAATAATGCTCCAAAAAGCATAATCTAATCCATCAAACTGAGGTTCCTTGTTTGTAGATGAACCCTCTTCACTGGCCATTGTGTTCACTTGTTCAAGATCTACACAAGCTGATTAAGCTTCTCTTAGGGAACCAAGGATTTGATACCATATGTTGGAACACACCAATCTACTGAGAGGGGGGATGTTTAAATTGATTATTTCCTTTTAAACCTTTTAATGTAGATTGAATAAACTGTGTAAAGAAATAATTGTGCACACACAATAACTCATAACATAGGATATACGTGGAAAACCCAAGATGGGAAAAACCACAATGAGAATAGCTACAAGGATCTACTGTCCTAATCCAACCTCACAATGAATATCATCTAAATAAAATGTTTAAGGGCACCAACCTTAAGGAGACACCAATCCCCTGGTTTTAGGGGCACCCACTTCAAGGAAGCACCAACTCCCTACACTGAGCACCTACCCAATTATTTGATGGCACCCACCAATCAAGTTTATAATAAAACCATTACAATTTTTTCTATTGAACACAATTCAATGTTGCAACCCTATTTGTAACTTCTCAATTCTCTATACACAATTCCCTACTTTGCACCTCATACTGTTTTTCATCTTAATTTTTTCTTTTAGTGCATTCTCTGTCCACCTCAAGAGCTCACATACACACCTTGCTTCTTTTGCATTTCCTCTTTTAGTGCATTCTTTTTCCACCTCAAGAGCTTACACATACACTGTTCTACACCTTTTTCTTTCAGTGCATTGCTCCACACATAACCAAATTTTGGTTGTATTATTTTTGCATCCCTTCACCAACCTATGATCACTACCTCGAGCTTTGCACACACACCTATACAAACCCTCTACTAGGGTTTTCTCAATAATTTTTTTAGAAAACCACCCATCCACCTAGATATACACTCTCATCATCAAATTCAGGTTTGTTGAATCTACCAAACATAGGAACCTACAAAACCCTAAACCTAATATGCATTTAATTCCATATCCTTGTATATCTAATCTGATTCTATTCTTTAACACCTTTGAAGAATGTGTCGCTGCTATACACATCTTGAAACCAATAAAATTGGCTATTGGAGTTGGTAAACCAATTAAATTTGTTCACAATGTCAATTTATAGTCAAAACCCTTGTTCACATTGTTATAACTGTTGAGGATTTTTAACTTTGAATTTTTCCATGAATATCAGGTCTTCATTCCATGATCCATCACCTCTCATTTAATATTTCATCTTTAAAATGTTTTTGGTGGATCAATCTTCTTTTAACTGGAATCGTTGATCTCAATTTTACAATCATCACGTATCATATCTTCTCTTAGGACACTAACTTTCATTTCTATGATGTGAAGAGATAATGCAATCACCATTCGATCATAAAGAGATAATATCTACCATTTATCTACCATCACATCTTTCTTGGTGCTATTTAATTCACAACAAAAATAAGAATAAATGATGTGATGCAATCACATTCCACCAAATGTCTCATAGGGAACATACACCACTAGCCCTCATTCCTGCGGGGCTAACTAGGGACCCACCAGATCTTCAACGAGACAATGAGATGCTGCCATGTGTCCAAGTTGATGTCATTATCTACTAACCTCACATATCACATATCGCTTACCTCCTTTTTACTTCACAAAAACAATGTAAAGTGATAGTATGATGGAATGATAACTTGTCACATGCTCTTGTTGATATCACCTTCCACTACCATCCCTTTTCACATTTTGCTAGTCCACTGTACACTTGGAATTACCTTGAAATCCCACAAGGGCAAGACAAAGACTCACCATAAATGTTGCAAACTAGTCAGAAGTCATTCGATCAAGGTAGTTTGATCATAGTTGTTGATGAAACTTCATTGTATATCGCACAAGGGCTTGGCTATGGTAGACTTCAATCTGTGATATGAATGAGTGTCATGATAGATGTTTGATCTTCAATCCTTCAACCCTCAATGTTGATCTTCTCCAAGGGTGCATCACATGTCACAATTTAGATAGGGTTGTGGTGAACACAAACTGAAATGTGAAGGGTCGTTGCAATGAACACAAACTGCCAACCAGTAGCACTAGGTAAAGAGGGCCTATTACCCTAATGACATTGATGACTTAAGTTGTCACTTAAGTGACCTACTACCAACAACAAGTAGTCAATGAACAAATAGAAACCTTGTTCATCACCATGACTTCTACACTTAGGGTTTATTTGCAAAACTCTAATTTATCCGAGAGCAAACACAAAATAATTTTGAGCACCATTTTTGTCTTCAAGATCTACAAATCACTTCAATGGAAATCTCTCGAATAACCCATATCAAATTTGGCCTTAGTTTACACCTTTGACATCTCAGACTAAATTCTGCAAAATTGTGACAATATTTCATGACAACTGCAACTTTTGAGCCATATTGCAATAATTGCAAAAAATGCTCTTGTCTCCATCATATTGCACCAACTCTTCTAGAACCTAATCCACTAAGCTCAATGACATCTAGATCATCACTAATCTACCATTTTACATCAATGAAAAATATTATGTCAACATCTCCCAATCAAGGAGATGTTGTAAGAAGGAGAATTGGTAGTCAAATCCATGAGACACATCCAAAACATTTTTTGGATATGACTCAAACCCAATTTTTTACTATATTTATAGAGATGTATCCTTGAGTTAAAAATTTTCAAAGGTTTTTGAAATGCTAAAGCCTTTTTTTGTCAAAATAAATCATACACGTACTACTTGTTGTTGTAGACTAAATATTGAGTTTTCTAACCATTATGATGTTTATCAATATGTGTAGATATGCATACTAATAACGTTTTGCAAAAAAATGTATAAAATGGAATCTCGGGGCAAGAAGAGGAGTGAGGCTTTGAATTTGAAATCTTGTGATTTTGGAGATGATGGTTCTGATTATGACGACGATGAGGATGATGTATGGATGTAGATGTTCTTGCAGCTTGTCCCTTCAATGTTGGGCCTATTTATGGTGAGCCAAGATCCTTTTGTTTTCACTAGTGTTTTGGTTGGGGGGTAGTTATGGTTCTTTGTTTCTTCCCCCTACCTCTTGCTTCTGCGCTGCCTTCTTTTGTTCCCTTTTTGTAGCATGTCTTAGGTTCTCTGATCTTCTCATTTTTGGCTACCTTATTTTTGTGGATGCTTTCAATCTGTGCCACCAGTTTGGGTTGCTTCTTTTTCCCTCTCTCAAATTTTTTTGGGGAGTAGGTTAGTTGTTTGTTTCTAGCTCTTTGGGGGTTCTAGTTTAGAGTGTTGAATGGGTATTTTTCTTCCTCCTCTGGTGCTTTTTCAAAACTACTCCATGTCATGGTATTTTTAGGTCTCAAGAGGGTTGTACTTGTTGTTTATTCTTCTATTGAGACCTCTATGGAGTGGTGATTTTCCCTCTATTTTGCTACTTTGGATATCTACATGGTTATGGAAGGTTTATCATTTGGACTCTTTTAAGTTGTCCTCAAATATGTCTTTGTCGCTCTTGTTTTGGTGTTTCTCTTGGTGTTTGGGTTGCACATTGATTTTTTTTGCTTGGTTGGGTTGTGTTCCTTCAAGCCCTAGGTTTTCTTGGAGTAGTTGAGTGTTTTCGATGCATAGTGTTTGGGTTTGAAGTTGTTGGATGGGTTATACTTAAAGCTATTTTTCTTGTCCCAAATGTTCTCTTAGCTTGGGAAAGCTTTGGATGCCCTCTCCTTTGGAGTGTTGTCATCTTTTAATGAGGTTAAGGAGTTGGTTCATTTGCTATTTATTCCTCTATTGAAGGCTCTTAAGGCTACCCTCTTGAATGGGCTAGCTTTGAATGGGATATTGTTTCCTATGGATTATAAGTTCATTATTTTTGTAGGAGTTTTTGTCTTTCTCTTGGACTTTGAGTCTCCTTTAGATGTGGAGACTTATCCTATCAAGGTTGAGGCATCTTCTCTTGAGGTGGAGGTATGTTCTTGGGTTAATGTTTCTCTCCTACTGCTCCTTTTGAGGTGGAGGCCATTCCTATGGAGGTGGAGTGTGGATTTGTTGGAGAGTTGTTTCTGCTATGAAAATAATGTTCTTAGTTTCTTCTCCT
This sequence comes from Sequoia sempervirens, assembly GCA_007258455.2. NCBI lineage: Eukaryota > Viridiplantae > Streptophyta > Pinopsida > Cupressales > Cupressaceae > Sequoia > Sequoia sempervirens. The sequence continues at coordinate 282,434,870 of VDFB02193867.1, read as the reverse complement.
ATAGAGGTGGAGATGTAGGTTTGATGATTTGCGTATTAAGCTTCATTAGAATGGAAGCTTTTGTTAGCTCTTTAATAGGGTTTTGTAAGTGGTTTTCCCACTGTTTCCTAACTGACTTAGGTTGTGTTGGCTCAAGAATGTACTATCTAAGTATTTGGTTTGCTACTTCCTAGTTGTTTTAGGCAAGGTTTATGTTTTATTAAGGTTTTAAGTCCCTGCAAAACCTAGTTGTTAAGTGTTCTAGGTCCCCTTCAAAACCTATTTTCTTCAATTTGGGTAGTCTAGTTAATCTTTTGATGGTTGTTGTTGATGTGTTGTTGTTTGGATTTGTTTTATCATTTTGTAGCATCCTATTTGACAAGGTTTTGGGTCCCTTCAAAACCTATTTGTAAGGGGTTTTGAGTCCCCCCAAAACCTATTTTTCCCATATAATCAAAAAATTGTTTTACAGGAATGTAACATAAGGCCTCCACCTATATCTTCAAGGGATTTCTTCTCTACCATTTTATGTGAAAGAATGGAAGGTCAAATTTTTTACAAGAAATCATGTTTGGATGGCACATGTGCTCATTATGTTGGCTTGCAATATTTTCCAATTTTCCAACACATGCATAGTACACATGCAATTGGAAAGAAAATTGTGGAATTTGGTAAATACAAGACAATGGCATATAGTCTAAAAGATAGGAAAGAAGCAAAAAAGTGTGAATTGGTCAGTGATAAGATTCTAGTGTATCAGTTTGTGAGAATTTTTTGATCATGTGGACTATGCTTATATAAGGCATACACATAGAGCTCGATGGTTGGAATCATAGTTAAAGTTATGCAAAGACATGTTTTCGCTTCATAGCATCATTTTAGTTTTTGACTTTGTAGAGAACTACACACTACAACCACAAAATGAGGTACAATCATAATACAAATCCACATAGGTTATTATATTTGTGCATATAACATTCACTCATGCACCTGATAGTATAGATGATAGCAAGAAGGTATTAAGGGAGTATCACTTTTACATCAATGATGATCACATTCATTCTATAGAGTTTGTGCAAGGTTTCTTTTAGATGTTCTATGCTGATTTGGCTAGTAGAGGCATATCATTCAGTCAACATATCATATGGTCAGATAATTATACATCACAATTCAAGAACTCCAAAAATTTTTATTGGCTGAGGAGGATGCATAGGATTAGTGGTGTTCAGCATAAGTGGAATTTCTTAGAGGCTAGGCATGGAAAGGGAGAGCATATTGATGGTGCAAAATCATGTGTCAAAAGAGCCTTAGCATGAGAAGAGTTAAAGTACAAAGATACTCCAAAGTTGATAGATGCAAAATCAATTGTCTAGTGGTGTAATCATGCCATGGGTCTAGTTAATGAAACTATTTATTTAGTTTGTAGATTTTTGGTTTGTAGATGATACTAACATTGCAAAATATGAGGATTGTTGTACACTAATAGGTTCAAGTGATCTACACTCTTTTAGAAGCTCCAGTGTAGCTTCATGGACTATCCATACACAAAACATGGCATGCTTTTGTTCTTCATGTATAGTTCAAGCATGTAATGACTATAACTCAAAGGAGTGGGTTGACAATTGATGGTTAAGAAGTCTAACCCCAATTGAAATGTATTAGCTCTCGATGGATTTATAAATCACAAAGATGCAATCATCCATTGAATTTGATCATGTATCAGATCTACTAGAATTGGGGGGAAAGTGCAAAAATTTGGGGGGACAAAAAGTGGCCAACTTTTTTAAAAAAATAGAAAAGTCATAAAATGAGTGCATTATAATGTGCTCACATAATGGATTGGTGTGATCAAGCTTAAGGCTTGGTCACACAATGCCTATAGCGTGCTTGCGCTATAACACAAGCACATTTTGAGTCTTTATAAGAAAAAATAAGCAAATCAAAATCATTTTAGAATATCATATTTCTTCATCCACGACCTGCAAACCCTTCCAAGGTGCACTCATGTTGTGGAGACATAAAATTCATCATTTTCTTAACCAAATTGGTACTATTTCTTGTCAGAATACTGCCACGTTGACAGGAAACTCAGAGGAATAAGATTTTATTGTGTCTTTTTTGTGCATTTATTGTTAATTAGGTAGATTTAATATGTTTTTGATGTTAATTTATTTAATTGTCATGAGTTGAAAATCCACCTTCTCCTCCTCAAAATATTTCTCCTCCTCATGAAAAAGCACACCAACAAAATCCTAATGATCAACCACAACAAAAAAACTCCACCAACAATTCCTCAACATCCTCTTGGAATTCAACAAAATTTAATGGGGGAAATTGTAAACTACAAAAAATAAATTGTACTTGTGAGGTTGAACGATCTTGTAAGTTCAACCTCGAAAAAAACCATTCTTGTAAATTCACTTCTAGCCATGTTAACACATGTAGATGTAATTAGCAAGCAATTAAGTGGTTGGCTAGATAAGAGCTAGGAGTATCATCCAACATGCGAGTCTTGTAGTACAACGTCAGCTAGGGGAGAGTTTGAGGGGTAGGGTTCCACCCCATTCTTGTCAGGTTTTCTGGCTGGCCTATACATGTGACCCCATAGATAGTCAGGAGGATGGTGCATAGGATACGTCTATAGCTACCTAGTTGACAATGACATATGTCATCTTGAATGAGGCTTTTAGGGTTGATACTCAAGTAAATGTCAACATGTTCATTGAATTTAATATATTAAATTTTATTTTTGAAATGCAAGATTAACTAATTTAGTTTAATGATTGTAATGAAATTTCAAGGTCATAGTGTTGATACTATTTTCATTGGCCCTTCACCTATTTCTCACTCCACTACATCTACTGTTGAGGTATGTAACTAGTAAACAATTATAGATATTACATGTGAATAGCATTGTTATATGAATGGTATTCTGATTTTGGATGTTGAATAGGTTAATACTGGAGGTTTCACAACAACACCTCTCAGTGCCAATGGAGTACAACCCTTCACTCAAGTAATAGAATAAATGGTTTAACTAATGAATTGTACTTATTAGATGTGTGTAGTTTATATTTATATCATTGATTACATTGAATCGCACATCTTTCAAACTTAAAGCATTACTTCACATTGCATAACTAATAACTAGATGTTGATAGATGACAAAATTTCAATTATAATATAGGTTTTTAGAAATTCAACATAAGCAGTGATGCAATTACTTTACATAGCATAACTAATAACTAGGAGTAGTCACCAATTGCATTTGATTGTCATGGCATTCCATGAGACCACATTTTATTGAGGAATTTTTTCAAACAATTCACTGCCTTGTCTATGCTATGGATGCTTCGAAAAAAATCTATGAAAGCATAATAGTAAGAAATAGCATAGACAAGGCAATGATTTATTTGAAAAAATTCCTCAAAGAAATGTGGTCTCATAGTGGTATCCATCACCATGAGACCCAATTTCTTTGAGGCATTTTTTCAAATAGCTGACCGCCTTGTCTATGGTACCACATTTTCCATACATGTCTACCAAAGCATTTTATCAAATAGTTCACTTCCTTGCTGCTATGGAAAAAAGCCTAAAATAGGTGCTTTCCAATAGACTATGGATGCTTGGAAAAAATCTATCAAAGCATAATAGTAAGCAATAACATAGACAAGGCATTGAGTTGTTTGAAAAAATGCCTCAATGAAATGTGGTCTCATGGTGATGGAATGACATTCCATCACCATGAGATGACATTTCTTTGCGTTTCTCCTCCCTTGTTTCAGATTTTCCTTCTGCTTTGAAGTTATCATACAAATTTGTAGATGCATTGACCAAGGGACTTTTACCATTTTCCAAACCAATTCTAGATTTATCTTTTGAGGCTTTTTGAGTTAATTAATTCATCAAGAATTTTAGAGACTCCTCTCAGTTTTAGACCTTTGTCAATTTTTTCTTTAGCTTTTTCAAGTTATTTTATTAGGAATAGAATATCTTCCTCAAGCTTTAAACATTCAACACTTTTTTCATTGAGCTTGGTATTCAAGCAGTCCTCAATCCTTTTACCTTCTTTAGATTTGATTTTTAAATTCTAAATCAAATCTTCAACTTCTTTAGCTTTCATTTCACCTTCACTTCCACCTTCTATTTGGGCTTTCAGTTTTCCAATTTCTTCTTTTGATTATTTAGCTTTTTCCATCAATTTGTCAATTGTCTCTTTTTACTTTTCTAGCATGCACTCATATTTGATATTTTGTAATCTTGCTTCATCCAGATCTTCAAGTGTAGTTTGGAGTTCTCCTTCAAATTCCATCACCATGAGACCACATTTCTTCAAGGCATTTTTTTAAACAACTCATTGCCTTAAGAATAGAACCAAGCCTTTAGCTAAAATTCCCCTTCAAATCCTTTTCAAGATCCTCATCCTCATCCTCAATTTACCAATCCATGGAAGCTTGCACCTCTTATTCCACTTTCGTATCCCACATCCTTAAAATCCACATCACCCTACTATTACCAAGCAAATTCATCCCATGTCTCTCATAATAACTTTCTCCAAGGACTATATACAAAGGTGGTTATTTCCCCATGTAAAAAAAAGTGGTATAATCTTCCCATATTATGCATCCACCTTCATCACCCCCACATCAAGATAAACCCTATACCCTAAATCTTAAATGAATCCCCTATCAATCCATCTATCCAAGTTGAAGAGTCTATAAAACCTTCCTCCCTCATGATACCATGCATATCAAATGAACTATGTCCATCTCCTAATCCAAAGCATGCTAACATAGATTCCCCTCCATATAAAGATCAAGGAAACCCTTCTCCTCTAGCATATGATCCACTTATATCTCATGATCCCATTTCTAATCAAGAACAACATATCCTTTCCATCTCATCTAATGATATCTTTCCATCTCAAGAGCAAGATATCCATTCATCCCCCCTCTCACAATCCCCTCTCCCCCACTTCATCTAATGACACCCTTATGTGTCTAGATCAAAGTACCTCTTCCACTCCATTGTATGATCACTCTCGAAATGTGGTCTCAAAGTACACCTTCCACCCCATCTAATGATCCTCTTCCCCTCATGATCAAAATGTTGAAAAATGAGGTGTTTTCTTAGCTTAATACTCTGTAAAACTTTAATATTTATGATCTAAATAAGCTTTTCCTTTTGTTACCTATTCTTTGTGGGTGATTATCTTGATTAATCCATTTTATTATTGCAGAATGTAGATAGAAGTTGATAGAATAACTAGAAAGGATATTAGAAAGATTACACACGATGTACCATGGAGAAACCCTTTCGGGAAAAAAATCCACAAAGAATTATTCTATTATTCAATCTTTGAAATACAATAGCTCCAATTCTTGCTTGAGAATGCTTTTTCTACCTTCACCAATCTTCTTCACAACTTGCAATAAAACTATGATAACTCTTCAACTTGCTTGAGATAAATAGGCTTTGATTTACTTTGTAAGCTCCAACATGAGTTACAATTACAATTCTCAAGCCCTATCCCTAAAAGGTATGCCATATCTCATGCAAATAGGATTATGCCATGAAGAACAGTGTCAAATGGTCATCTTCATCCTTTTGGGCATCCCAAACTAAAGTGCCAACTGAACCTCTATTATGTAAATATCTTCTTGCTTTATTCCTCAAAGTAGGCACCCATCAGAGGTCCTACTTAACCGAGTCTTCAAAAATATCTCAACATGCATAAGAGGTAATTCCAAGAAAGCATCGTGGGTGCCCAAGTTGGCTCCAAGTGATTTCTTGTTAACTGAAACATTACTCAACACCATTCATGCAAGAATGGTCTTCTCTTGTTAACTAGAAGTAGTCCCTATTATTTTTCATGCAACTCAAGTTATTAGCCATGCATTCCAAGTTAACTGAAGTCAACTAGCATATAACTAAAACTAACTAAAGACAACTAAACCATAGCTAAACTAAACTAAACTAAACTAAACTAAACTAAACTGATTCTGAACTAAACTGAACTCATTTGAACTGAATTGAACTAAACTTCATGCATGAAAAAATCAAACCCTAACTCCTAGGATCTTTGCATGCATTCAAAAGTGTTATCTCTTACTCCAAATAGTTAATTGAACTCAAGGTGAGTGTCACCTTACCCTGTGTGCACCCACATGTTCCTATTATTTAGGAATAACTACAAATGTCAATTTCATGATTTATTTCATCAAATATTAATCTCATCCTAATCTTAGTGTTGTTGAACACATTCCAAGAACTTAGGAGATACATGAAATAATTAATGTTTAGGATTTGCAATTAAATGGCATCCTATTTCCAATATTCTCCCACTTGACATTATACATTGCAATTATTCTAAACAAGGAATATTAAAACAAGTACAATACTCAAGGCCAATGGCCTTCTTGCACCAACTAATCAATCCATACCAACTTCAAATGCAACCTACATAATCATGAAGCTTCCAAGCAAATGATTAAAACCAAGAGAAATTATCTGTATGGTTTCATAAGATAATGTGTAACATTAATTAAAGTGTTAACTTTCTCAATTAATACCTTCCCATTATCAACCAAACCAGTACCTTTCCCAAGTCTATGTATCCAAACTGCCTCTTTGGAGGCATGCTAAACCATCGAGTGTGTTTTAATTCACATTCAACCAAGGTGTAGGCTCCTTGGTCTTTTTTGTTGAAATTTTTTTCTTACAAGTAACCATTCCAACAAATGTCTCTTCCATAAGAGAACTCTAGCCTCACCTATTTCTCCAAGTATCCATGAGGACCTGTAACCAACCAATCCATAACAAACTCCAAATGCAACACAACACTTTCATGAAGTAATCAAGCAAATGATTAATGCCCAATACTTAAGAGAACTACACAAGATCAATGCCAAAGCTCCAACGTTGAAGATAAACATGACATCCATGATCTAACCATCTCCTCTTAGGAGATCACATGCATCATAATATACTTATACATCCTAGTCTCAAGAGAACCATGTAATATGCCAAACTCTAAATGCATATCAAGAGTAAACCATGACATCAATAACAAATATACTCTAAACCAAGAAACCATATCTCTAATCACATGGAGATAACCCTACCAATGATGCATCCATGTCACTACCAACAACTCCCATTGAACCGTGGTACTGAGTCACACATGGCATCGTGACTACCATCCTCTCTATGAAGATTAATCTGAAACATGAAGCAAAGAGTTATCACAAACAATATTAGTTGAAATAATCAATGCATCATTACTATCATTTGAGGACTCCTCTGTAGAAGAATCAAAACTCTCTTTCTTGTTCTTACAATCCTTCTTCACATGTCCTGGTTTCCCACAATTCCAACACTTTACCTTACTCCATCCTTTTGACTTACCTTTCCCTTCCTTGTTTCCCTTAGGCTCCTTTTTCTTAGGCCTACCTTTTACAAACAAGGCATCTTGGGTTTCCTCCTTAGACTTCCTCCTCATCTCCTCTAATAGGAGAGTAGGAACAATGCTTTCCATCTTTGGATCTACACCATTACCACTAATTGCAACAATTAGATTTTCCCAAGAATCTGGTAAAGAACAAAGTAATAAAATGCACTTATCCTCATCCTCTAGCTTTACATCTAAGGATGCTAACTGACTGAGAATTAAATTGAAAGCATTTAAATTTTGTGCAATAGATTCACCATCTTTCATTTTCAATGAATACAACTTCTTTTTTAGATACAACTTATTGGTGAGACTCTTAGTTTGATAAATATCCCCTATTCTCTTCCATAATTTATATGATGTGGTTTCATCATAAACATTTAAGAGAACAACATCAACAAGACATAACCTAATTGTTCCTCTTGCCTTCTTATCTAACTTAGCCAAATCCTCATTTGAAATAGTTGTAGGTGTCTTTGTCTCATTATTAACCACTAACCACTGATCTCTTTCTTCAAGAAGATCTTCCATTTTTAATTTCCACATTTCATAGTTAGAACCATTGAACCTTTCAATTTCTAACCTTGAATTCATTGTAACAAAACTTAATTCCAAAATCAATAAATAACAAAAATAATAAAAGCTCCCACTAATCCAAAAAACCTCTAATCTTTTAAGAGAAAGGCATCCCAATACTCTACCCAACCACAACTCTGATACCAAATGTTGAAAAATGCGGTGTTTTCTTAGCTTAATACTCTGTAAAACTTTAATATTGCTAATCTAAATAAGTTTTTCCTTTTTTTACTTATTCTTTGTGGGTGATTATCTTGATTCATCCATTTTACTATTGTAGAATGTAGACAGAAGTTGATAGAAGAACTAGACAGGATATTAGAAAGATTACACAAGATGTACCGTGGAGAAACCCTTTTGGGAAAAAACTCCACAAAGAATTATTCTATTATTCAATCTTTGAAATACAATAGCTCCAATTCTTGCTTGAGAATTCTTCTTCTGCCTTCACCGATCTTCTTCACAACCTGCAATAAAACTATGATAACTCTATTCAACTTGCTTGACATAAATAGGCTTTGATTTAATTTGTAAACTCCAACATGAGTTACAATTACAATGCTCAAGCCCTATCCCTAAAAGGTATGCCATATCTCATGCAAATAGGATTATCCCGTGAAGAACAATGTCAAATGGTCATCTTCATCCTTTTGGGCGTCTCAAACTGAAGTGCCAACTGAACCTCTATTCTATAAATATCTTCTTGCTTTATTCCTCAAAGTAGGCACCCATCAGAGGTCCTACTTAACTGAGTCTTCAAAAATATCTCAACATGCATAAGAGGTAATTCCAAGAAAGAATCTTGGGTGCCCAAGTTGGCTCCAAGTGATTTCTTGTTAACTGAAACATTACTCAACACCATTCCTGCAAGAATGGTCTTCTCTTGTTAATTGGAAGTAGTCCCTATTATCTGTCATGCAACTCAAGTTATTAGCCATGCATTCCAAGTTAATTGAAGTCAACTAGCATACAACTAAAACTAACTGAAGATAACTGAACCATAACTAAACTAAACTAAACTAAACTGAACTAAACTCATCTGAACTGAACTTCATGCATGCAAACATCAAACCCTAACTCCTAGGATCTTTACATGCATTCAGAAGTGTTATCTCTTACTCCAAATAGTTAACTGAACTCAAGGTGAGTGTCACCTTACCATGTGTGCACCCACATGTTCCTATTATTAGGAATAACTACAAATGTCAATTTCCTTATTTATTTTATCAAATATTAATCTCATCCTAATCTTAATGTTGTTGAACACATTCCAAGAACTTAGGAGATACATGAAATAATTAATGTTTAGGATTTGCAATTAAATGGCATCCTATTTCCAACACAAAACACCCATCCCTCTTCATCTCATGACCCCCTTCCATCTCATAACCAAGACCACACTATACCATCCACCCCATCCCAACATAATATCATAGAGAAGGAAATGAAATGTTTGAAGAAAATGCCTCAAAGAAATGTGGTCTCATGGTGATGGAATGGCATGAAAAATAAATTTATCATGGAATTCCATCACCATGAGACCACATTTATTTGATGCATTTTTCAAACAGTTCATTGTCTTCTCTATGCTACCATATTTTTTGTACATGTCTACCAAATCATTTTATGAAGCAATTCACTACATCGCTGCTATGGATAAAAGCCTAAAATAGATCCTTTTGAACAAGCTATGGATAGGGAAAATAGTAAGCATAATAGTAAGAAATATATAGTTCAATAAGTACTCAATACATTATAAGCCATGACCTACATCACTATTCTACTTTTCATGATTGAATATTTTGTTCTTTTATTTTCAAATGATGGAAGCGAATTTCCTCCAAATGTGGATAGGGTAATGGAGCAAGGTGTATCTTGTGCAATAGATAGATTAGTAAATTTCAAATTACATTTGTTGTTATAGTTGTTAGTGAAAAATCAAACGATTATTGATTCGTAATTTAATTTCTATTTGGATGGTTTCTATAGGACTTGGGAATGCCACATCATGAGCATGTGAATCTTTCATTTGAGGAGAGAGATTGTCTAGTGGTGGTAAGTGATTATTTTGTTAAAGATATCATTTTTTATAATGTAATTTCTATATATTAATTTCTTTACTTATTAATGTAACAACTAAAGCTTGATGAGGAACTAAACCCTAGGAGGAGCAACCCTCAAGTTTAGGGTAAATGAGTTTCATACACATTTCCATCCACCTGACCACCAAAGGCCACCCGTTTGTTTCATTCACCTTGAGGGAAATGAATTTTGATTGGGTTCCTTTGTTGTATACCTATATGGCATTTTTGGACATATTTGGTATTGCATATACTTGACATTATATGCCTATATGGCATTCTTGTAAGCCCATATGGTTATTTTGTATATATTTTATACTTATATTGACATATATTGATGTATGCCTACATGGATATTTGGTTAATACAAATATTTTTTATTGATGGTGTCCATATTTTTATTATAAATCCACGCTTCCGTAGATATGAGTTGTTTGCATTCAAGGGAATACTTTACAACTTACCTGTACACTTTGTGACTTATGTGTATTCCAATATATACTTTTCAACTTACTTATTTTCATGTGTATACCTTGTAGTCATGTGTATACTTTTTATTCATGTGTATAGTTTGTATTCATGTGTATACTTCATGACTTACATGTATTTGAGTACTTGTGCTTCATTTATTCACATGTATGCTTCACTTATTCATGTGTATTCTACATGATTCATGTGTGCTTCACTTATTCACATGTATGCTTCACTTATTCCCATGTATTCTTCATGATTCATGTGTATACTTCATGTATTCCTATGTATGCTTCATGCTTCTTGTGTATATTTCATGTTTTACATGTATTCACATGCATACTTCATGCTTCCAATGTATAATTCATGTGTTCATGTGTATTCTTCATGATTCTTGTGTTTGCATGTATTCTAGATGATGTCTTCCCTTTCTTTTGGTCTTTGAGTGTCTTCATTGTAATATGAGATAATATGAACTCACAATCAAATTTGACTAAAACCATTGTCAATGAAAAACATAGTCATAAAGCACTTACAATATGAGGACCAACAAGGTCAATGTTTCATAGTCATAAAAACTTTAATATCATCTTTCATTTTCTTATGGTCTTGACATTTAGCATTTAGTTAGCCCTCTCATTGCTCATTATTGTCCTTCATGGTTTGTCTTGAATATTTATTAATTGATGCTAAACAACTCTATTAATTGATGCTAAGCAACTTCAATATTTGAAAAAATGATTCACCAAGGATTTATCATTTACTTGTGTGCTAATTCAATGTTCTACAATACTGAATCAATATATAAAAGGCTACAAAATTATATTCCACACCACTATGGATTCCATCTAGATCTTATATTCATTATGCAATTATGTGCATGCTCAAATATATGCCTACAATGCTTATAGGCCAGATTTCACACTCCTTTTATGTTACTACTGACATGTGGCCCTTGAAATCAATAAGATAATGGTGTATTAAATGAGTGCATTGATTCTATAGACTGTATATTAGTAAAGTCTAATGTTACTTACTCTTGTTACAAGTAAGAACTATGATTCAAATCAATTGAACATATCATTCATATACTTTCTTATGTGTTTCAATTACTGAATTAGTTGGATGAAAGCAAGATAGTAGATAACTCAAACACAAATTGAAAAAGAGATTTACAAAAAAAATATTGAAGTTGTGCTTCCTCATCTCCACTATCATCTTGCAACATTTACAAGTCAATTTGGGATTTAAAATTCATTGGGGCCTTGTCAAGAACATCTACACTCCTCTATTAAATTTCCTTCTTGTGGATTACATGCTTATTCAATCTATTTCTAACCTCCACTCATCTGTAGAGTCATCTTATATTCCCAATTTGAAGCTACAACTCACCAACCTCCATATTTAACTTCCAATGGTTGTACTCATGCTTACACAAGAGAATCCAACTCATAGAATATTCTAAATTCTCCCCATACAAATATATGGAATATAAATCAATTCAACTGCATGTTGGTCAATTGGTTCTACCATTGATCCCATTTAGAGTAACATCCACTGCACCCAAACCCGTCTAGGTAAGATTGTCTTTTATTGTGTGAGTTCACTATAGCAAAAACCTATTGAGTCAGTTAAGTACCCAATAGAAATTGTCACTCATGACTTCTTGTAAGTGGTATGGATCAAAGAATGTATAGATCAAACATCAACCTTCTTATACCAATTAATCAAATCCATCACTCATGACTGTTCATGCAAGTGGTGTGAAGTTTGTGATGTATGGATTAACCCTGAGCCTCATACACCAATTCACCTATTCCTCAACATAGTGTTTTTTGTAGATTTTATTTTTTCCTTAATTATTTTGACACCCAAATGTCTTACCTCTTTCATGAAATCATATGATTTTGGTGTGGAAAAATCAAACTTGTTAACTGCCACATGAATCTTTCTCTTTTCCTTTGTTTTACATGCCATCTTAAGGGATTGAGCTGGTTGAACATAGTTTAGATTGATTCAGTGTGTTTGGGTGTTAAAGAGGACCATTCCTACCCTAAACGCAACCATTCATATGTGTTGGAATAGTTCATTTAGTCATATGAGCTGCAAAATGAAAGTTACAACCCTTTGCAACTTTACACTGCTTGCATTTGATACTTTTTCCATCAACTAAAAAGTCATCACCACTTGAAAAAGCCTCTGATATATCAAAAACTGAGAGGTTATTGTAGAGGGCTCCAACATGATCTCAAAGTCTCAAAAAAAAATTCTAAGTGTCACGATCTCTAAGTAACAACCCATCAAATATTGGAGCCATTTTGCACTTTGGACTCTTAAGGGATTGAGCCAGTTGAACATAACTTAGACTGATTTGGTGTGTGTGGGTGTGAAAAAGGACCATTCCTAGCCTAATAATACCCATCTAGACATGTTTGAACAATCTATTTGGTCACATGAGTTGCAGAACAAAAGTTACACCCCTTTGCAACTATACACTGCTTGTATTTGACACGTTTTTCATCAACTAAAAAGTCATCACCATTGGAAAATTCCTCTAATATATAAAAAACTGAGAGAATTTATTGCATAGGGGCCCAACTTGACCCCATATCCTTAGAAAAAAAGTTTCTAAGCATTATGGCCTCCGAGTAACAACCTATCAAAATTTGCAACCATTTTGCACTTTGGACTCTTAAGGGATTGAGTCGGTTGACTATAGTTTGGATTGATTCGACATTTTTGGGTATGAAAGAGGACTATGCATAGCCTAAATGTACCCATACAGACATGTTGGAATAGTCCATTTGGTCACACAAGTTGCAAAATGAAAGTTACACCCTTTGTAACTTTACACTGCTTGCATTTGACACTTTTTCCATCAACTAAAAAGTTGTCACCACTAGAAAATACCTCTGAGATATTAAAAACTGAGATATTTTGTTGTAGAGGGGCTAAATTTGATCTAATAGGCTTAGAAAAAAAATTTCTAAGTGTTGTGGTCTTTGAGTAATAGCCTGTCAAAGATTGCAGCCATTTTGCACTTTGGACTCTTAAGGGATTGAGCCAGTTGAACATAGCTTAGACTGATTCAACATGTTTGTGTGTGAAAGAGGACTATGCCTAGCCTAAATGTACCCATCCAGATGTGTTGGAATATTTTGTTTGGTCACATGAGTTGTAGAACAAAAATTACACCCCTTTGCAACTTTACACTACTTGCATTTAACACTTTTTCCATCAACTGAAAAGTCATCACTATTGGAAAATGCCTCCCAGATATCAAAATTTGAGAGAGGTTATTGTAGAGGGGCCCAACTTGATCTTGTAGCCTCATATGAAAAGTTTCTAAGCATCATTATTTTTGAGTAATAACCCATCAAAGATTGCAACCATTTTGCACTTTGGACTCTTAAGGATTGAACCAGTTGAATGTAGCTCAGACTGATTCAGCATGTTTGGGTGTGATAGAGGACCATTCCTAGCCTAAACATACCCATTTGGATGTGTTGGAACAATTTTTTTGGTCACACGAGTTGTAGAACAAAAGTTACACCCCTTTGTAACTTTACACTACTTGCATTTGATACTTTTTCCATCAACTGAAAAGTCATCACCATTGGAAAACACCTCTGATATATCAAAAATCAAGAGAGGTTATTTTAGAGGGGCCCAACATGATCCCATAGCCTCAGATGCAAAGTTTCTAAGCATCACGGTTTTTGAGTATCAACCTTTCAAAGATTGCAATCATTTTTCACTTTGAACTCTTAAGGGATTGAGTCGGTTAAACATAGCTCAAGATTATTTGGTATGTTTAGGTGAGAAAGAGGACCATTCCTTTCCTAAATATACCCATCGAGACATTTTGGAACAGTTTTTTTGGTCACATGAGTTGTAAAATGAAAATTACACCCCTTTGCAACTTTACACTGCTTAACTTTTGTTGGAATTGTAGGTTTAGGCCTCAAACTAGGGTATAGGATTAAATTTTGTTTCCACCAACTAAATTTTCCAAAATTTTGGATTATTTATTCTTATAGGTGTATGGGATGATGTACCAAGTTTTATGATTTTTCCACACATGTAAGTTCTTTTTCCATAAAGCCCTCAATTTCCTAGCTTTTACAAGACAATCTGTCTATTTTTAGTGCAAATTCTTGTGTTTCAAGAATGTTCATGACTAGGGACTATTTAGGCATGTTATAAATGTCTAAATACACATTCCATATGAATTTATAGACTTGAGTAATCCATTTAGTAACTATTGTTCCATAACAGTCCTTAGAAAGAGGCCTAATTTGATTGTAAGTATTTTTGGCCAATTTTGTACAAATTAACCCCATATAATTTTCACATGTCTAATAAGAATTATAATGGTATCCAAATCTTGTTTTAGATCCTCATTATTAGGTATAAGAAGAAATTTCTATCAAAATCATCTCTGTGAAGGGCTACAAGCTCATAACCTACAGGGTGCCAAAAGACACTTGATATCACATGTGAACCTACATCAACCTTGAAAAAGTGCTCAAGGGCAAGTACGATAAGGGTGAGGTCTGTGGAAATCATACTCATGTTCAAAGATAATCCTTCTCAATCTCATTTTTTGATGACTGACAACACATATAGGGGCAAAGATAATGATGGGGTTAGAGAACAAAAAAACACAGTGCTACAAATCAAGAACATAGTCATGTTTTCAACCACCTACAAGTGAAGGCAGAAATATAATGTTGCATGAAACTATGATAACTATCACAGTCACCAAGCAAGGTATATTAGTCATGGGAAAGTAAAAAATTATCATGGAGGTAGATTGTATTATAAAAGGTAGTCATATGAGCATATGCAACCATCCAAGGTGCAGATATGCATTGATGAAGAATAAAAATGGAATGACAGTGCTAATGAAGAATGATAGTGCTAACCTAGAGTGACAATGACACATGCCAATGATACTTATGATTGTGATTATGAAAAAAAATCACCATACCCAAATGCCAAAGAAACTATAAACATAGTCAAGGTTTACAAAGAAAATTATGTGAGGGGGCAACAACTTGATCACCATGAGACAAAATACATAGTGAGCTCATTAGCTTGTCAATGTGGTAATATTGATAGGTAGTGAGTTGTATGATAAATTCCTCTAAGAAATGGGGTCTCATGGTGATAATGGGTGATAATTTCCAATAATTAGTTGTTTGATACTTCTTGTAGCATTTCCAAGTTTATTCTATTTTCCCTCTTTGACTGATTTCTATACTATATTCTTTCTTACAATGCTCACTACCTTGTCAATCCGGTACTAATGACAAGGTAGTGAACTATTTGAAAAAATTCCTCAAAGAGTACATCACCATGAGACCCCATTTCTTTGAGGAATTTTTCAAATAGCTCACTACCTTGTCATTGATACCGCATTGACAATGTAGTGAGCCTGTCAAATTATCAATGCAGTAGTATAGACATCACCAAGATACCCTATTTATTTGAGGCATTTTTTCAAACAAATCACTACCTTGTCTATGCTACCACATTGACCATTTAGTGATCTTTTCAATGCTCACTACCTTGTCTATGCGACCACATTGACAACTTTGAACCAATATTCATATGTAAACTTGAAATATAGAAACAAAAGGTCTAACTATCAACTAATCTCAATGTGAATATTCTAAATTTTAATACAAATTAATGTGCATACTTAGAAATTAATAAGAACCAATGTGCATACTTACAAATTAATCTAACAAACCATCTAGGTCTACTCTACTCTTTACTGTGTCAAGTATTGCCTCATGGTCAGACTCACGCACCTTCCACAAGTCTTGTTCAAAGTTCTACCACCATATTTTATCAAATGAACATTGGATGCCACGACAAGGTTCAAATAATGAAGAATCTTCTGATGCCTTTCAAAGTCCTGAAATAGCCAAACATTAACACTCTTATGTGGGTACCTTCTAAGCCACATTCTAGTAACAACCAATGAGCCTGTAGATTATTTAGTTTTCTCCATCTATAACTAGGGCCTCCAATTTCCTTTTGGCCTCAACACAATGACACAAGTAATAATACATTCCCTCTTCATTGTCTTCATATACAATAACTACATAAACATACCCTACATTGATATGTGTAGCAAATTAGATGAAATTAGTCAACATTAAAAACACATTACAAAGTAAGATAACAATAGGAATTTCAAAAACTATGCAAGTAGATATATTACCTAGTTGAAATATATCTGATATGTGGTCAAATTCAGCTGATTATTTGATCTGTGTTAGTTCCAATTTTGTCAAAGGTTGATACGTGTGAAGTGGGCTAAGATAACTTAACCACCATTCACCAATCCACTCCTTTGAATCACACTCATTCGAGGCTTGAATTATACATGAAGAACAAAAGCTTGTAATCTTCTGTGTATGGATACTCCATGAGCCTACATTTGAGCTAAGGAAAGAGTATAGCTCACTTGATCCTATCAGTGTAAAATAATCCTCATATGGTGCAATGTTAGTATCATATATCAACCAAAAAAATCTATGAATTGAAGACTTACCTTCATTACCTAGACCCATCAGAGCATTACACCACTCGACAATTGATTTTGCATTTTTCAACTTTGCATTGTCTTTATATTTTAATTCTTCTCATGCTAATGCTCTTTTGATACATGCTCCTACACCATCATGGTCCCCCTTTCCATTCTGGACCTCACAAAAGTTCCACATATGTTGAACACCTATAATAACATGCATCCTGCTCAACTAATAGAACATCTACGAGTTCTTGAACTGTGATGTAGAATTATTCGACCATATTATATGTTGATTGTATGCTATGCCCCTCCTATCCAAATCACTATAGAACAACTGAAAGAAACCTAGAAAGAACTCTAGAAAATGTGTGCGATCATCACTAATGTAAAATTGGTACTCCCTAAATACCTTCCTATTATCCTCTGTACTATCAACTGCATGAATGAATGTTATGTTCACAAATATAGAAACCTATGTGGAGTTGTAATATTGCGATTGCACCTAACACTATGGCTATAGAGTATAGTTCACTACAAATTCGACCACTAAAACTATGCTTCTAACTAGAAATATGTTCTTGCATAACTTGAATTGCAAGCCGAACCATTGAGCTCTATGGGTATGCCTTGCATACTTATATAAACTATACTATCACGAAATGTAGACATAAACCGATATACTAGAATCTTTTGAAAAACCAAATCACACCTTTTTGCTTGATTACCATTTTTTGTACTATAGGCCATTTTTTTATACTTGTCAAACTCTACTAGTTCCTTTCCAACCACATGTGTACTTTCCATATGTTCACATATTGGCATATGTTGCAAGACACTGCAATGCTTGGTCTTCCTCTCTTTCGCATAGTTTTTTGATAAGAAGTCTCTTGAAGATGTTGGTGGGGCATGTATGCCACAATCCTACAAAAAATTATTATTATGTAAATCTAAACATATAGAAACACAAGTGAGTGTGCTAGTTCTAATGAGGAATCAATAGAGCACAAATGTAGGACAATTGGGTTTTCCTCAAGTGAAGATGAGCTTGTAAATAATAATGTACACAATGTCATATTGGAATGAAAATATAGAATATTGCAAGAGAGTGAATGTTTTACATTAGTAGATTGTACTACATCAAGAGGTACTAACCATATGATGGCATCTAATTAGGAGACATTTGGCCATGAGGATGAAGACAACTCTAAATTTGTTGATAGTAGTGATGAAGTTTGGCTTAGTGATATAAGATCACACAAAAGGTTATAATTTTTCTCTAAGGATGGTAATAGAAATGTTGAAGTTGTTTATAGTAGTAGGGGAATCCCCAGCACTCTACATCCCAAGCATTTGAATCTGCAATATGTTGAAGCAATAATCTAGATAGCTAATTTAAAGCCTCAGATGAGGTACATTGGTATACTTTGTGATCTATGTGGACAAGGACCATCCTTGATTTATAGGGATTGGTATGCTTGGTGTTGTGGTTATCACTTATGCTACTACAAATGGACTGAGGATCTCAAAGGAACTTGAAGCTTTCAATGAATCCAAAGCACAAGAAACCTCCAAAAATATGTGGTGGAAGTCAGTGGAGTGGTAAAGTTCATAGATTGTGTTGTCTTTGGTCCTTAGAGGTTTTTGAAAAGGATGATGGAGGAGATAAACTTGAAGGATTATTCGATGTTGTAAAAAGAGGAAAAATTTTGGATTGTAAGGCTCAAGAGTGTCAAAGATTTTGGGTAACTTGGGATGTCAAGTGGAGAATTGTAGGCATAGTTTTCACTCTCCTTGTGTAGTTAAACTTGCTATCTAGCTACAATGCCGAATGTGGGAGGGTATAGGAAACTGGTTGCTTGTTATTTACGCTAACATGTTGATAATAATTATGTCAATGCCAAACCTGGAAACAACACTAGAGCTATGGAAACAAAATTTTGAATCTTGGAAGAGAAAACATGAATTCAAGTGACACAGTACATGGAAATAGAAGGCAGAATAGGTGACTCCAAACATCTCCTACCTCACCGTAATGACCAAGCCATAAACCCCAAACATGGTGTAGTGTTGTGGTAACTCAAATACTTTTCCTACATCACCGCAAGGATCAAGTCAAAATGGTGCAGTATCATGGTGAAACTATAAAAAAAAATTATTTCAATGAAATGTGCCATTTGAAGTGATCATTAAGGCATACAAGTTGCATAGTTTAGGTTCAAATTAAGGACATATGATCTGTAAGTCACATAAATGGGAGATAAATGAACTATTCATTGTTTTCTAGGTTTGAAAAGGAAGATGAAAGGCATTTTTGTCTTGTAGATGCATATTACATTGCATTTCACTCTCCATACAATAAGGTATTTGTGTTAAGAGACATTTGGCCCTTGCCAACCATACAAGAATCCATTTAAGAATTTTATTTTTAATATATTATTATATTGTAATGCAATCACTAAATGTTTACTACATGAGATTGTTTTGATGTGGTATAGTTTGTGCAAAAGAGCTTTGCTCGACTATTGTTCAATGATTTTTCTAGACATGCCAAGTATGTGCTTAAAATGAATAGATTTGAATATGGTCATCAATCCCTAATAATGGTTGAATATAGTGGATGGTTGTAAAGCTTGGTTGTAAATTAGGGTCAAAAATTTTCTAGGTTTTTTGGCAAAGCTTTGATCTCTAGAAATACTCTTGCACTTCTACTCTTTCACTAGTTTTTTGAGAGACATAGTTGTGATTTATGGTCCTATAATTATTGACATTTTTTGTGAAATTTCAAAGCATTTATGAAAATTTTAACATGTAGAAAATTGTCATTAACATTTTTTCCCATGTCAACTTTATCTTAGTTATGACAAAATGAAGATTGAAGGGTTTGAATACAATGAATAGTGTTAAAGTTTGTTTGAAAATTTAGGGTCAAAATTTCACTAGTTTTCTTGGCAAAGCTTGGTTCTCCTCTATATGTAGTCTACACTTATAGCTTTTTTGACAAACAGTGTTATGATTTATTGTGCTATACTTTTCCACATATTTGCTATATTGCTTGAACCAATTTAAAAAAGTGTTGCTTTAAATCTATGTTTCTATTTTCTCTTTCACTGCATGGCTTCTGAAGTTCTATGGTTTCTTTTTCTTTATTGTTTTCCACATTTCAAGTGAAAATTTGAATCAAGGAAATTCCTGAGGTTCCCTTGCAATTCCTAGGCTCTTGTTTGGAATTAGGGAAAGTATCTAATGAATTAGTGTCCCATACTCACTACATGTTGATCCTATAATAGTTCTGAAACAAAGTTTAAAGAGCAAGTAAAGATGGAAAAATAGAAAAATATGAAAATACCAAAAGTTGAGTGAAATATAATGTGTATGGGTGTGCACATATGTGTATGTATAGGCATAAAGTAAGGCCTAACCTTTCCCATCCATGGTACACAAAAATGCATATGAACACATACATGCATAAGTGCTATGGTGTGAGAGGACCATGAGGCCTGAGTATCTGGGTAATTACTGGATTGACATGCATAACTACAAGTGTGCATTTTGTGGCTCCTTTTTTCTAGTGCTTTTAAAATTTACATTTTTAAAAGAGCAGGTGTGTAAGCCATAAGGGATTTAATACAATTGAAATAGGTGGCGTACGATTATCACTTCATTCAATAATGGTTGTTTGGAAGTTCATTTTGTGCTTCTTGCACATCTCATGCATATAGACACCTTAAATCAAACTTGTGCTTTAAAGGCTAATCATTATCCCATGAATTGTTTTACTGGGTTGATTTTCATAGTCTGTTCCATCAATTAAGAGACGTAATCAATGTGCTTGTAGCCATAAGAAGTTCCATCTCAACAACTTAGGAAAGTAAGAAAGCAAGCATGGTCAAATAATTTAACTGTTTTATAGTTAAATTTTTCTTGTGGCCTATCTCCTCTTGCACAATCCTAAATGCTTGGGTTCTTTTTTGTATCCACATCTTCATGACACATGATTTCTAATATATTGGCACCTTCTGTATCTAACATCCATTTTGTGTCAAATAGTGGGAGGTCAATTTTTGTTTAATATGTCAGGTGCATGGTTTCAGGTTTCCTATCATTGAATTTTCTAGTTTCATATAAATGTTTATCGAATGTTTTTCTATGTGTTTTTGAATGTTTTATATCTCAATGTAATGTGTTTTTTTTTTGTTGCAAAAATGTATTGATAAACTCCAAGAAGGGGATAAATTTGGGGTGTTGGATCTGTTTGATGGTGTTGTTGTGGGCATTGGGCGGATTCACTCACTATCGATTGTACATCGAGTCAAATTGAAAGGAATAAGAGATGCAAATATAAATATTTTAAAGGTCACAAGTAACATACCCCTTGCTTATGAAGACAAAATAGATGGAGCTATCTATTTGAAAGAGAAAGAAGGAACCTTCACACGATGGCCATTAAATATATTTGCAAAAAATTACATAGTTGATGTTTATCATCTACTAATTGTTAGACAACTTGGCCCACTGCTTTATGCAATAGTTTGAATGTGTTGTTCAGGGATCTTTACCATGGTGTTTTTGCAAGAGTTGGAAACTCTTAGAATTTGACATTTTTTATTATATATATATGAAAATCTTATAGTTCATCAAAATTGCATTATATTTTTTTATTGCAGATAACCTTTTTTTATCATGATTTTGAATCGATCTTTTAACTTCTATAGCTTGTTTGTATATAATGATTATGATATTAATAAACAATGTATCAATATACTACCAGTTGACAGAAATCAATGAACAAAAACAATTAAATAAACTACCAAATGATGGAAATCAAAAATTAAAATGACTAAATTTACTACCAATTAATGGAAATCAATCAATTAAAATGACTAAATCTACTACCAATTGACAAAAATCAATGAATAAATATGTGACCAGTTGATGGAAAAATAATGATTAAAATGACTAAATATACTACCAATTGACAGAAATAAGTGACTAAATATATGACCAATTGACAAAAAAATAATGATTAAAATGACTAAATATGCTACCAAATTGATCAATCAAAACAACCAATAAATGACTAAAAGTGGTTTAGTCATAAATTTGGTCGCATTATAAATGACTAGGGTGCTAGCAAGAAGTTGAGTCCACTTTTTGGCCAAAAACTGGAAGTGTTTTCCCTGATTTTTAAAATTTGACACATTTGACCTTAAAATTTGAAGCACTTAGAGATGAAATCTTCAAAAAAGTCATTGATCATAAAATGTAGCACTTAGAGTCTAGTTTCCAAATATGTAATTTATTTCAATACCTAGATGCTACAAATTGATTTTCAATAGGCATTTCTAAAAACCACTATTTAAAAGTCACTTTTGTTTTAGCATACCATGCACATGTATGTCATCCATTTTTTTACCTAAATTATCGTATTTTTCTAAATCCTTTTGGTGCAAGAGCACCTTGCTCATTAGATTCCTTTAATTGGAAAATTGTGAAAAATTGAATTCTCCCCAATGTAAAAGCATGTAAATCTTTGTGAAAGGTCATGAGGTGGTCATAAATAATGTATTTCAGGTTACAATCAGGTCACTAGGTGGGCAAAAAGATGGAAAAAAGGAAAATTTTGATAAATGTAAAAGTTGCCAATTTATAAAATGCAACAAAAAGCAAAAAATCAGGAAGATGAAAGGTCAAGAGGTAATTTTAGGAAGTTTCATTCAATGAGGGAAGTTGAAAAGGTAGTTAATGGTTGGAGAAACATCTATAAAGCTTGTACAAGGTGGTCAACTCATCAGATTTTTGTATTCTTGAGTCATATTCATAAATAAATTTCCTTGTTCTTGTTTTACAGTGATTTATTCTTGAATCCAAATCTTGTACGGGCTATATACTTGTTTTTTTACTCTGTGCAAGGTGTTAACAATCATCTAGTGGTGTTTTGAAGAATTTCCATTAGTTTTAGAAGCCAAATTTTGTGATCTACCAAAAAACCTAGTCATGGGTTTGAGGGTCCTATAAGCATTGAATTTCACCATCCCACCAATGTAGGATTAGAATATTGGTGGGATGGAATGTTTAGGGATTTTTTAGTATGTTGCAAGTGATTTGTGTGTGTACAGGAATAGGGAAGTCAAGAACATGGAGTATGCTACTGCTACAAGGGAATAAAAGAGAGTTTTCCATGCAAAGAATGTTGCTACAAACTAGGGCTTGATGAGATAACACTTGTAGTGGCTAAAATATTGTCCCTAGAGAATATGTAGACCGAAACAAACATGTTTTAATAGGTGGTAGGTGATATTGAGGTTTGCAATATGCATTTCCAATAAACCCTCATTCATTTTGTTGAAAAGCCTATAACTAAGGGTTTTGTGGTTTAATGGTTTATTGAGTCTCTCAATGCCCAAAAGTTGATGATTCTTTGGTTTTGAGACCTATTAAAATAATTTTTGAAGTCATTTAGTGTTTTAGTGAAGATTAAAGAGTACCTCCTTTGTAATTTTGGGCTAATTGGTGTGAATTAGTAGCGTACAGTTAGGTTTTCTAATAATTGTCTCTAAACAATGGCATTTAAATTTGTGGCATGTTCAAATTGGTGTTAAAGGGTCCCTAAATGTGCATTTATTTTGGAATGGTTCAACGAGGATTGAATGTTGATACCCATTTAAGGGATTTGCAAGGCTAGTAGAATATAGGTATTTACATGTAAGAAATTGAGTCTCTATTGGGATAGTGAAATAAATGATTGAAATTGTCTTGAAACTAAATAATTGATGTTTTTAAAGGTGTTTCTATGCTTGGGAAGAATTTAGAGGGAAAAAATTGTTATTTTGGTGATTTGGTTATGTGTTTTCCATGAACAAGAATGGTGTCTTGATTGTAGAAATAAGGTCTGATGGTTCAGTATTCTTTGTAAGAATGTATTGGTTTGTTTCAGTCAAAACATGGTGATTATGAGGTTCTTAAAAGCCTAATAATAGTTTGTAAGGAAGAATGCATGTTTAGTTGTCTATTTTCCTTGGGAAGGGTATTGGTAAATAGTGAAAGTATGGTTGGATCAGAGTTCCCTATGAAGGTTACTGATTTGATTCTAAAAAAAATAATGGTGGTTAAGATGTTCTAGAGTCCGATAAAGGTTAGAAAACAATGTTTGATGATTTGTGGCTTGTGAAATGAAGAATCAAGTGAATATGTAGTGGAATTTTGGTGAAAATATTAGTGAATCAAAGATGCTTGTTCAATTTGATCTTCTCCAATTGTGTTTGGGACTAAATTTCCCTAGATGTATAGTGTTTTGGTAGATGCCCTTGCATCAATTGGTATTAGAGCTAGTTGATTTTGATAGTTTTCTTGTTGATAGTTGGTTTGAGTTGTTGTTGAGTTTGGTTGTGGGTGCTTGATCCATCTAAGCTATAGAGAGAAAGGTTTCTGGGAAGTTGTGTGTTGGAAGACAAGCTAAGGTCTATGGTCACCATCCTCTAATGGAGATTAAGATGAGTAGAAGGTGCATAAAGAGAGTGAGGCATCTTCCAGGTTTTGTTGTTGGGTAAGATGGATGGTTTGTTGAGTTGGTGAGTTGTGTGGTGAAGTAGTAAAGAGAGATGGATACCTGATTGAAGAAGCACTTGAGTTTGCAACCATGTTGGACACTACTCCACTGATGGGAGTAGATGAGAAGATGAAAAGACAAGTTGGTCAAAGAAGGTCAAGGATGAATTGTGGAAAAGAGGAAAGTTTGCAAGGACAATCTTGTGTTCTTTTGAAAGAGAAAAGTAATTGTGAACCTGGTAGGCAGAAAGAGAGAAAGGAAAAAGGCAAGAGAAAGAGACAAGTGAAGATGGTAATGAAGATGGAGTTGAAGACAAAGATTAGAACCAAGACAGAGAAAGATACAGAAGCAGTCCAAGGAAGAACTGAATTTTTTTTTAGGTACAAGCAAAGTTGATACCATATGTTTCCAAGGGACTTGGAAAGTTTTTGTTGGTTGGTTGTATGGTGCAGGAGCACCTTGCTCATTAGATGCCTTTAATTGGAAAATTGTGAAAAATTGAATTCTCCCCAATGTAAAAGCATGCAAATATTTGTGAAAGGTCACGAGGTGGTCATAAATAATGTATTTGAGGTTACAATTAGGTCACTAGGTGGGCAAAAAGATGGAAAAAAAGAAAATTTTGAAAAATGTAAAAGCTACCAATTTGTAAAATGCAACAAAAAGAAAAAAATTAGGAAGATGAAAGGTCAAGAGGTAGTTTTAGGAAGTTTCATTCGATGAGGGTAGTTGAAAAGGTAGTTAATGGTTGGGGAAACATCTATAAAGCTTGTAGAAGGCGAGCAACTCATCAAATTTTTGTATTCTTGAGTCATATTCATAAATAAAGTTCCTTGTTCCTGTTTTACAATGATTTATTCTTGAATCCAAATCTTGTACGGGCTATTTTTTTTTTTTTACTCTATGTCAGGTGTTAACAATCATCTAACTAGTGGTGTTTTGAAGAATTTCCATCAATTTTAGAAGCCAAATTTTGTGATTTGCCTAAAAACCCAGTCAAGGGTTTTAGGGTCTTATAAGCATTGAATTTCACCATCCCACCAATGTAGGATTAGAATATTGGTGGGATGGAATGTTTAGGGAGTTTTTAGTATGTTGTAAGTGATTTGTGTGTGTACAGGAACAGGGAAGTCAAGAACATGGAGTATGTTGCTGCTACAAGGGAAAAAATAGAGTTTTCCATGCAAAGAATGTTGCTACAAACCAGGGTTCGATGAGATAACACTTGTAGTGGCTAAAAGATTGTTCCTAGAGCATATTTAGACCGAAAAAAACATGTTTGAAGAGGTGGAAAGTGATACAGAGGTTTGCAATATGCATTTCCAATAAACCCTCATTCATTTTGTTGAAAAGCCTATAACTAAGGGTTTTGTGGTTTAATAGTTTATTGAGTCTTTTTGTGCCCAAAAGTTGATGATTCTTTGGTTTTGAGACCTATTAAAAGAATTTTTGAAGTCATTTAGTGTTTTGGTGAAGATTAAAGAGTACCTCCTTCATAATTTTGGGCTAATTGGTGTGAATTGGCAGTGTAAAATTAGGTTTTCTGATAATTGTTTCTAAACAATGGAATTTGAATTTGTGGAATGTTAAAATTGGTGTTAAAGGGTCCCTAAATGTGCATTTAGTTTGGAATGGTTCAAAGAGGATTGAGTGTTGATACCCATTTAAGGGATTTGCAAGGCTAGTAGAGTATTGGTATTTACATGTAAGAAACTGAGTCTTTGTTGGGATAGTGAAATAAATGATTAAAATTGTCTTGGAACTGAATAATTCATGTTTTAGAAGGTATTTCTATGCTTGGGAAGAATTTAGAGGGAAAAAAATGTTATTTTGGTGATTTGGTTGTGTTTCCCATGAACAAGAATGGTGTCTTGATTATAGAAATAAGGTTTGATGGTTCAGTATTCTTTGTAAGAATGTATTGGTTTGTTTTAGTCAAAACATGATGATTACAAGGTTCTTGAAAGCTTGATAACAGTTTGTAAGGAAGAATGCATGTTTAGTTGTCTATTTTTGTTGGGAAGGGTATTGGTAAATAGTGAAAGTGTGGTTGGATCAAAGTTTCCTATGAAGGTTACTGATTTGATTCTGAAAAATTAATGGTGGTTAAGATGTTCTAGAGTATGATAAAGGTTAGAAAACAAAGTTTGATGATTTGTGGTTTCTGAATTGAAGAATCAAGTGAATATGTAGTGGAATTTTGGTGAAAAGATTAGTGAATCAAAGATGCTTGTTCAATTTGATCTTCTCCAATTGTGTTTGGGACAAAATTTCCCTAGATGTATGGTGTTTTGGTAGATTCCCTTGCATCACCTTTTAAGAAAAGATTTGTAACTCACTGAAGCATGTTTTCGATATTTTTTTGTAACTTTTTTTTTTGTTAAATTTGTATTAGCCATGTTTGTCATTTTGAAAAATATTTGTGTACGTCACGCATAAGATGATCTAAACTTATCATTTTTTTCATTTTTTTTAATTGAAAAGAATTTTCTGAAATACATTTTTGTGCAATGTGTTTGTCAAAAAATTATGTTAATAAAAAGTTATTAAAACAATAAAAAACCCTGATAATTCAAGTTTATGGGCCTGTTTCATCAAAAATTAATTGAAAAATAAAAAAATTAATCTAATTGTAAAAAAATTACATATTTGGAATCTACATTGTCTCATCTATAATGGGTTTTAATTTCATTAAAAAATTCTGCAAAAAATGTCTTCAAAAATATGCCTAAAGTCATTATTTTCTTGTGAAATTTCTAGGACCTTCAACTTGTAGGTCAAACTAGGTCTAGGGCTTATGTTCGGGTCCCCAAGCCTTTTCCCAAATTGAAAAACAAAGCAAAAACCTGACCAAAAATCAAAATTTTAAAAAATAGAATCCAGTTCTAAAATGAGATCCCATTTCATAAAAAATATAATTTTTTTATACTTGAATGAAACATGATCCCATTTTGAAAATGAGATCACATTTTGCAAAATGGGATCCTATTTCTTAAAAGTAATATATATGTATATATATATATATTTATGAAATGGGTCATTAAAAAATGGGATCTCATTTTAAAACGGGCCGTTAAAAAAGGGATCTTGTTTCTTAAGAACGAGATCCCATTTTTTAACAACTCGTTTTTTAGCAAGCCATTTTAAAATGAGATTCTGTCTTTTAAGAAACAGGGCCCCATTTTTTTAAAAACGGGATCTTGTTTTCGGCTCGGGACCCCGAACCTAAACGGGATCTCTTTTTCTTGAGGCTGATTTCAGATTTTTTTCTAAGGAAAAAAATTCCACGTTTCATGGACTCATCTTCTTGCTTTTACCCAACAATAAACTACTAATGGTCACGTGACCAAACTTAGTCATTTATATGCAATTTTTAGCATATTTTTTAATCATTTATTGCTATTTTTCTACTAGTGATCCATTTACAAATAGAACCCTTGATGTACTCTTTAGTTACACTATATAGTTCTATTCCATTAGGATTGTTTCTTAATAAACCACCCTAGTGTGTAATTTAAACAATTCACATTTATGTCGACTCATAATGATCATCAAGTGATAGTGTGGAAAAGGGTTTAAATTAAAAAAAATTGAATTTAGAAAATGTAAGGATCATTTCTATGGGTTTGAAACTAATATAGATTAGTTTGACACCTCTTTGTACTTTAACTAAGGTGGGAAAAGGGAATATTGAGGAAATTGAATGGATTTTAGGTATTAGTGATGATGGTATTCTAGAATAGGTGTCATCATTTGTGAGAACACATTCAAAATTGATCATCTTAAAGACTAATTGACGTATTAAAGACAACCAAGTCATCATGGACCCAAAATATAAGTAGAAAAATGATGGGTATACAATTTTATCTATTACATTTTTCCATATTTTAATCTGCATGTGAGATACAATGAGAATGAATGCCAAAGTAATATTTTACCAACAGGGGAAAAGTATTTTTAAAAAATTCAAATAATATGGACCTATGTGAAGTAATAGGTCATGTTCATGAAAATCATATGTTCCCTCATCTCATGAGTGCTTTGTTTCAACAACCTACAAGTACAAAAGAAAAAATTGTGATGACTAGTGTATTGTCAAGTATTGAAATATTGAGCATAATCAAAACTAGCTAAAACATTTTTTAAGTGAAAAAGTAAAAATCAGTATGAAAAGGGACTTCTATTATGAAAAGCAATAAAAAATCTATGTGAAAAGGACTCAATCAAGTAGAGAAAATATAAAATTTCTTTATCTAGATATAGTAATGAAGCTCTATCTAGTAACAAAAAAATGATCTTAGATGTCATGTAACTATGTTACTACAATTGAATTCATGAAAGAATTTCTCATGTGTTGTAGATTCTATTCCAATCATGTGGGTTTTTCACCTATGATAGAAACTTGTTTGGAGCCTTTGTTATCACTTAGATTTGATGCTTGTGTTCTTAGATTGGTGCATCTTCACCTTGGCATGTTCATTTTCTTCCATAGGTGGCACATTGGAGGATGAGAGGAGTTATTTCTTGAGATGGTGGTCACTTTGGTTTTATTGCAAGTATCTTGATGGAGCATGAGAGCATGCTAGAGATTCATGTGGTTTCATGTATAGCTATGATGGTGTAGATTTCATTGATTGATCCCTTATGAAATGTGTACAAAAAGTGGGAGAATGTTGGGATATGGTGTTGTACATCATTGCATAAAATGTTATATTATAATGTTGTAACTAAATAATTATTTAGTTGTGATGTGTGTAGGAGGTGTGGTTAATCACACTAGGTAATTATTTGGGGACCAATTTATATTGTATTGTAACGTTGGTTTATTGTTTAATGTCTAAGACGTATGAGATAATAATTTAATATTGGGGAATATTTAATAAAATGAAAACTTAGTGCCTGATATTAAATGAGGGGTCATTGGTTTTGTATTCACATGGTTTTCTTGTATATTCTTTTATCTTAACACTTGGTTGCATTTGTGCAAGTTTGAGTCTATAAAAGAAAGCACATGTTTCTAGTAGTTAATGTTGGCTGGGTAGTGGGATATCATTATTGATTCTTTCTAAGGAGTGCATATGTAAAGCATGGCATGGGATGTGTGGATTCGTGCTTGGAAACATGGAGGATGCATTGGAAATGATTTATGATTCAAAAAGTATTCACGATAGCTCTTGTAAGTGCATGCATGTATTATTTTATTATTGAATAATATATGGAGTATGGATGCTTTTGGAGGATGGGTTTTTCCCTCTTGAGGGTTTTACTAGGGTATATCTTGTGTTATCTTGTGGCTTGTCTATTTGATCTATGTATTATGGTTACTCTATAATCTTGCATGCATATTTTTTTCTCATGGGGTTATGTAGGAAATGTATTAAGAATGTGGGTTATGATGCATTATTTCCTAACAATAGCTACCATTATTCAATTTCTCGAAGTCAATATAGTGGTCAAAATGACATGTAGTATAACTTTATTATATCATATACTTATAAAATTTCAAATACCATTTTCATGCAGCTTGCTTTAGGCCATGCGATATTTTCTTCAACCTGCATACTAAGTTCCCCTTCCCTTTGATCTCATAACCCTATTGTGGTTGCATACAAATATCTTCCTCCAAATACTCATTATAGAGAAAAGTTTCCTATACATCTAATTGTTCAAGATGCAAGTATTCTACTACCACAAGGCTAAAATATTTCTAATTTAAGTCATTTAAAAATAGGAGAAAATATTTAATTTTATCAAAATAAACCTTTTTCATGTACAAAACCCTTTACAACAAGTCTAGCCTTCTACCTCTTTTTTCCTCCATCTTCTTCCTTCAACCTCTAAACCTTATTTTTAAATTTAATTTTACTTGCAAGCAATTGAACTAAGTCCCAAGTTTGGTTTTATATCAAAGAGTCCATCTCCTCTTTCATTCCTTTCTCCCACTTCTTTTTGGTTTCTACCTACATTGTTTCTTCATAACTTTTTGGTTCATCAAAAAATTAGTCAAAAATACATGATACAATAAAGGAGAGTATCATTCATGGGGTCTACTTAACCTAGTAGATATTAAATTAGTAATAATTTTAGGAGTTAAGATTACTTCTAGTGTTCTTATTGTGGAATTTTTTTAATTTTTTGGCACCTTTGGAACATCATTTTCTGTGACTCCATCAAGCACTGTATATTTTGTGTTTCCCTTTTTCTATTTCTTTCCCTATAACTTATCTTTGTGCATTAACTTCTCATTGAATATCACATCTCTAAACCTAATTATTTTTTGATTTTCATAATCCTATAAGTGATAACCTAAATCATTAACTTTATATCCAATTAAAGTATACTTCTTGGATTTTTCCTCAAGATTTTTTCTATTTTTTATATCAATATGTGCAAATTCTTCACAACCATAAATCTTCAAAAATAAGTAGTTTACGTTTTTACATATCAATTCCTCATTTAGAATACCACCATCCAAAGAACATGAATGTCATCTATTTATTAATTAAATCATACTATCCACAACATTTCCCTAAAATTGTAAGGGTTTAATTGTGCATGCAATCTCATACTCCTTTCATGCTTCATGATTGTCCTATTCATTCTTTTTGACACTCAATTTTTTTTGTTCTTAGGGCTATCTTTTGTCTACGAATCCCATAGTATGAATAGTAACTATTGAACTCCTTGGCACTATACTATTTACCTCTATTATCTGATCTAAGAAAATTGAATTTATTTCTTGTTTCATTCTCAGCTAAGGATTTCCATTTCTTAAAAGTATCAAAGACATCAAATTTCTTATGAATGAAATAAGCCTATTTTTCTAGTTATATAATTAATAAAATAATAATAATAAGATCCACCAAGAGATGATACCTGAGACGATTCTCATACATCTAAATGCACAAGGTCTAACTTTTCACTCTTTCTTTTCTTCCTAACTCTAAGAAATTTGACTCTCTTCTATTTTTCATAAACATAATTTTCAAAGAAAACCAAATCAAAATTCTTTAAACCTAGTAATAAATTCCTTGATTGGAGAATCCTCATTCCCTTCTCACTCATGTGCCCAAGCTGATGGTGCCACAATGTTGTATATTCTCCCATAAAAGATAAGACAACAAAAAAGTTAGAATTACCAATACATAAATACACAGTATCTACCTTTTCCCATTTTTTCTATTATCAATGATCCTTTAGTGACCTTCCATAAATTGTCTATAAATATAACTCTACAACCTTCACTACCCAATTTTCATGTTGAAATTAAATTTATTTTTAAATCATTAATTTTTCTCACCTCTTTTAGCAACCATTGGTTTCCATTCTAGAATTTTATCTATATCTTACCCTTTCTAACAATTTTAGATGGTTTGTCATCACCCAAATAAACCTATCCAAAATCACCTTGAACATAGTCTAGAAAATATTTCCAATGGGGTGTGATATGAAATATTTAACCTAGGAGCCAAACAACTAAGAATCATTAATAGTATATTATGAAATGATTGAAGCATCTTACAACACATCACTTGCTACATTTTCTTCCATATTGTTTTCTTGTTTTCCTTTTCAATACCAACATTCTTTCTTCAAGTGTCCTTTCTTCTTATAATGCTAACCCTCCAGCTTTCCTCTATATTTGGATTTTCCCTTTTTAGACTTTCCACAATTTCTTGGGCTTTTCATCCCCCCCTTTGTCTTCCCCTATTCTCCATAGTAAAATAACTACCTAATGTATCACCTATACATTTTTTTTGTATTTCCTTACTAAGGATAATACCAACAACATCATTAAATTATAAAGTAATTGAACTATAGACATAATTAATCAAAATTAAGACTAGACTATTCCATCTGTCTAACAACGAGCATAAAATCATGAAAGCTTTAACCTCATCATCAATTATTACACTTACAGAACTTAACTGATTGGTGACCATGTTAAACTCATTTAAATGATAAAAAACAAAACAACCTTATGACATATTCATATTAAATAATATTTCATAAGAAATTCCTTGTTGGAAGTTGAGGGTTTCCATATATTTTAGCCAATATCTTCATCAGATCCATCATTTCCATTTATTTTAATATGTTGAAAGCCATCAATGTTGCCAAAAATAGTCGTATTACTCCTAATATCTTTATATCATTAATCTCTCATTCTCCATCTATCATATTTGTTGGATTCATTCTTTTATGCTCAATGATAAGAAAATATATTTTTGATATAAATAGTCCTCCATTTGCATCTTCCATAGCTGGTAGTTTTGGTTGTTAAACTTCTCAACCATAATATTTCTTTCTTCCATCATTGCTCCCACTCAAACTAGTAACCCTCCTTTCAATTTTACTAGCTGAATAAATGTACAATCTAATACTAGTTGTTAGGAAAAGAATCATAGAGAAATATATAATAAAATAATTGTCTAGACAAAGAAATAAATAGTCCTTCCTTTATTTTATCTAGCAAAATGAAGAGATTCAACCTATAACACATTCATTGCAAATTCCTCTTTGCTCTCTCACTGCTATAATAGTATTCCCTAGCATAAAGAGGGTTCTCTTCTAGGGAAGAAATACCAATATAATGTCTGTACCTCAAATTTGTAACCTAATGAGAAACATTTTAGATTTACAATGAAAACAAATATATAAAATTTAGCTTTGGGGGTGTTTCTATCGAACCCTCACCAAGGGGTCATCCTCAAAAACCTCGGAGGGGGATAAATTCCCCTTTTCACTACATCAAGAATGAAATGGGATCCAAACACAACTATGAAAACAATAGAAAAATAGATGTTTAATAAGGTCAAGATCCATTACCAACAAGAGTAATTTAAGAAGGAAATTATTACAATTACACAACATCTAGGAGGTGAATATTAGCTTTATAAAGACCACTTACAAAAATAATGAAAACCTTCCACAAGAGAGTATGCAATAAATGAGCTTCCTTGATATTAATATCTATCAAATATGATGATGAAGTATATTATAAAAGTGTACAAAAACCTTGCTTATATAGAAAAGGTGTGATGAACTACCTAATGTGAAAAATTGAATGATATTTTTCATTATTAAATGGCCCTGGGATACTAGTATTAAATAAAAAATAAAAAGATAAGGAAAATATCTTATCTAGATAGCTCTAAGACTTCTAGAAATATTCCTAGGACCTAAGTGGACTTAACATGTAAATAGGACCCCACTAATTATCTAGTTAGGTAAATTACCTATTTACAATAACATCCCTTCAGTGAAACTGAAGGAGAAGCAATTATTATGCAAATGATGTAAAGATACAAAGATGAAAAGATGAGTCCTAGCTACAAGACCATTTTAGGTACCCATGTATAAATTAAATCTCTCACAAATGGAGAAACAAAGAAAAACCACATGGGAAAAAACCCCTCTCCAAAAGAGAAAAGATAAAATAAAGTGACAAAAGATGGAGGACTCAATGATACCCCCAAGGACTGCATCCATCATGAATATATAATCAATGACCCACCCATAAGAGGGAAAGAGAGAGAATATGTATCCCCCATACAATTTATAGTATAGTACAAAAATGATAAGTTGTTGAAGATAAAACATGATCCAATCTTGAAAAATAACTTTTCTCCCTTTTAGAAGAAAAAATCCAAGTATAAATGAAAGAATTCTTCCCATTCCATATATGAATTGAAAGGAATAACCATAAACATGTATGATGATGTCTCTAAATTTTTTTCATGTGTCTCTTTGTCCATTGAAGATGAAGATACCACGATCAATTGAAGTACATGCCAAATCAATGAAGAATGTAACAAACTATAACTATATGGAAATTGATAAAAGAATCCAAAGAAAAAGATGGTTTGACAACAATAGTGCAACAACTGTCATCAAAGGGGAGAGATAAACCCTCAAATATGGTCCAAATTTGAAATGTGAGCTTTCAAAAATAAAGAGGCAATGCATAATAAATATGAATCCCAATCAAGAAGACAATGAGATACCTGTTGGAATGAATCACTATAATTTATTAATTAATCACCAACAAAAGATGAATGGTCATGTTGAACATGAATGATGGCAGCCTCAATTAATGACTCTACACAATGAATCACTAAAGATGAAGATACACAAAAATATCTCTGAAGGAGAAGAATGAGAATTTTAATAAACCTCATCATCCTCATCTAAAGATTCAAAGTACTCCAAATAATAAAGTCTCAAATAGTATCATAATTATAGGGTATCCTTTCTAAAAATTAGAGAGGCACACGACAATCTGAAAGAGGATCATATAAGAATGGTTAAGTATTAGGATCTCTATATATCTCCTAAGTTTTAGTCCAAAGAGCATGAGGAAACTCAAAATGAACAATAACATTCAAAATTTTGTCATCTAAATGCATAGAAATAACTCCTAAGACATGAACCCTTTTACAATTCTAAGAAAATATCTTAATATTAGTACTCAGAGGGGGGAAAAGGACCATACAAATGTAGCAACATATGAAGCCAACAAATATTTTTTATGATTCCATCTCTCCATTGTTTATAATTTACCATTTTCAAGATGATTAGAGAAGAATGAAATGAAAAAACCATAATGAACAAGATAAATTTCTAAAATTATAAATATTGAAACCTTCAAAAAATATAATAAAGCCCCAAACATGATGTATACTACAAATGAAGCCTTCCCAAAAAGATAGAAGCTCTCTAGAAGTTAGGATGTCCAAGTAATTAACAAGAGTGCAAATATGTCAAAATATGAAAAAATAATACTTAGGGTTGAATATATAAAAATTGCATGTGTATAATGATGGAGCTCCTCAATACCTTTCTAATATCATAAAAATCACAAAAAATGGAGATCTAGGAAAAAATTTGAGATCAAAGGTCCAAATGGGAGATCTAACTTCAAACAGAAATATGAAATTCTAGGAGTAAAATTTGATAATAAAACCTATCTGACTAGAAAGTTCTCAAAATCAGCTTTTCGATGGTATCTTGTTTTCCAAAATCCTATGCATGACTTAAAAGTTATGGCAATTTTAAATAAACTACTTAATTAATACTTATGGGGGGAAAATTAAGCCCCATAAGGGATGGCAAGTGGTTTCCCCATGCAAACAAAAGTTGGTGGATTGGGATGAGTGCTAGTATGATGGTTTTTTAACTGTCAAATTAATACAGTCCTCTGTGACAGTCATTTGGCCATCAAATTTAAGATAGTCGCCCAAATTTTTTAAAAATCACCAAAAAAATCTTCAAAATATGAAGTATTTTATATGAAAATGAGGGTTTTTGGGCCTTATAGATTTAATGTAAGGGTCCTTTTTGGACTAAAATGAACCAACAATAGAAATAAAAAAAAATGACACCCCAAACCTAGTGTTTTTTCAAGTTTTTCAGATTCTCCAAATCACCATATGGTGCAAGAAAAGAGAATAATCTAATAAAATCCACCAAGATATCTCATCTAGAAACAAATATACCCTCAAATATAAGAAGTAATTTACATGATCATGGATTTGATACTATGTAGGGGATGAAGATTAGGGCTATACCCAAGACCACCTACAAAACAATGAAAACTTTCCACAAGAGAGTATACAATAAATGAGATTTATTGATATTAAGATCTATCAAATATTATGATGATGTACATTACAAAAGTGTACAATGACCTTGCTTATATAGATAAGGTGTGATGAACTACCTAATTCAAAACATTAAATGGCATGTGTCACTATTAAATGACCTAGGACACTAGCATTAAATAAAATTTAAAAATATAAGATAGAATAAGACCTTATTTATACAATTAATACTTATAGAAATATTCCTAGAACCTAAGTGGACTTAAGATGTAAATAGGACCCCACTAATTAACTATTTAGGTAAATTTCCTATTTACACCAACACAATATGTGCACGAGGAAACCTACTTTTCTCATTTAATGATAAATTCTAAGCCTCCAACCTCATTCCATACACCCACATCATCTTTCCACATGAGCTTGCAACCTCATCTTCCAAATAAAACTTCACCTTATGTACATGTAGCTTCAACTACTATGCATGCAACATGTTCCCATGATCTTCTAGTGTGATCCCCTACACATGAAGTATCAACCACCAAAA
The DNA here is from genome assembly GCA_007258455.2 of Sequoia sempervirens. Classification (NCBI taxonomy): domain Eukaryota; kingdom Viridiplantae; phylum Streptophyta; class Pinopsida; order Cupressales; family Cupressaceae; genus Sequoia; species Sequoia sempervirens. The sequence goes on along the minus strand of VDFB02193867.1, from coordinate 282,398,073 downwards.
TATTTATTAATAACCACTATCTCTTCTTCCTCATGACCCAAATGAACACAAAGAGTAATCATTTCTTTCTCTAGACCCATTAATAAGAAAAAATTAAGTGAACCTAACTCAAGCACAAGCCCAACCAAAGTATTCACGTCACTTGAGGGAGAAGGAGATATGATTGGGCACTATTTCAGATGCCCCTAAAATAGTTTTTTCTTGAAATTGATATGGATTTTGAGTGTGAAGAATTGTTTCTTAATCAAGAAAGATCAAAAGATTTTTCTCAAAGGGAAAGTGAACATTTTTATATTTCTAATAGTTCAAGCTTCAACCCTAGCAAAGAATCCACACCTTCTTCTAAGTCAAAGAACATGAATTTAGAAGAAGATTCAATCCTTGCAAAAATAAAAAAGGAATGGATGAATTATACATTCTCATTGAATAGGTGGAAAATAGGTTCACCAAAATTTGAATGATAAAAAGGGGGTATGATGGACCTATTTCACACTATTCATTAGGAAATGAGATCCCCACAAATAATTGACTAACAACCCTTAGGTGAATCAAATCAATGTGAGAATCTTCAAGTTTCCTTATGCTTTGAGGACAGGGGTCAATTTCAAAATAAAAAATGGGAAAAAAACAAAAAATAGAAAATCAACCTTATTATCCCAATTCAAACTTGAAACAACAATATGAAACTCAATATTAGAAAAAACATAAAATTGATTGCAGATCTAAGAAGAGTAGAATGATGTTTACCAATCACCAAAAGTCACTTTTTGAAAGCTTTTTGGGACTCATTTTCCCATGGGTGAATGGGTCTTTTGTTAGGGGTTTTCAACAAATTTTGGGAGCCTCTAATACTGATCTATAGATTCTGATTTGTGTAGGTTTTAGTGTTAAAAAGTCAAAAATCATATATGTAGGTTAGATTTCATGATTTGACAGTAACTTTTACAACTTTGACAACTTTTCCAATCTTGCACTTCGAAAGGTCTTCAATCCTTCTTCAACCTAAATCTGCAATCACAAACATAAGAGAGAAAAATTGTTTGTTTTGGTTGAATGGGGGTTTTCCTTGGTCAAACCACATTTTGGTAATCAAACCTTGAATTAAAATAAAATATAAAAGAGGGAGTGAATAATGAATAATGCAAAGTTACCACACAAAAAACCCTTGTATGAACCTTATTAATGGATATCTTAGAAGGTCTACAACTTGCATGAAATAACTCCAATGAATGTGGATCTAGATGACTTGAGTTGATGCTTGAATGCTTGAACTTGATCTTGAAATCTACATCACAATGTTAGCTCCAAAAACTTTTATGATACAAGAAGACTTTGACATGAATGGATCTTGAATTTTGTAATAAATCTCTATTAAATCTACTCTTGAATGCTCTCGAGCATCAAATTTTATCTTGTGAAACTGCTCTTCAAAGTTCTCTTGAAGTTCTTGAAAAACAGGCTAGGTGAAACTTAGTGAATAACCTTGTATTTATAGGTACATATCCTTAATTTCCCAAAATTCAAATATCATAAGCTAACATTAAAAAATGGATTCAGGGACCTTAAAATACCACCAAAAATATATTTTAAATTTAGGATCAAATTCCTAGGGAGGACCCACTTTCCCATGGGTGAATGGGTCCCAGGTCCCTATTCCTAGAATACACTTTGCTCAAGGTAATTTTTTATGTATTGGAATTAATTATTATCGGGTTCCCCCTTCAAAAAATGTAATTAATTAGGCTTGCAAATGAATAATAGGGCTTATTAAGGTATAATTAAGTTCATTTTCATTAAGAAGGCCTAAACACGTGTGAAAATGTAAAGGGATACAAATTTCAATACCAAATTAAGGCACTATTAAGTCCATTTTAATTAGGAGGGCCCAAAAAAATTGCAAAAATGTAAAAGGATACATTTTTCTATAGTACATTTAGCCCCCACTTTAGTGAGAGGATGACCTTGTGTCAAGTTCACACTAAAGTAGACAATTAAGAGAGATCTAATTGTACAATCATTGGAAAGATAAGATGGCAAAGATCAAGGAGGATGATCAAGCCCGGGCAAGATCTAAGATCTCATGGAAAAACCAAAGAAGGAATAAGGAGACACATTCCTATGTTAAACATAAGTATGTAGCAATGAAAAGATACTCAATCATATAATTTTAGAGACTAAAAGAAAGAAAAGAAAAAGAAAATGGGTGGATAAAGCCACAAATGTTTGTCCAACTTGATGTGGATCAAGCCTTAGATATTTTTCTAAAAATGTTTACAAGTGTAACTCGTTGTCCACTATGTAAACAACAATGCATGCTCACATGGGCTAGTGAAATCTGTTGTCCACTAGGTGAGCCCCCAAAAGTGGAAAATGAGAGAATCTTATTAGGGTCCCATAACCATACCAAAGTTACACTACCTGATAAATTTGATTAGGCACAACACAATATGAACTTCAAGATTCATAAGGCTTAGCAAGTTGCATTATGCTAAACACCTATGAACAAACATGGCCCCACTGGCAAGCAAGGTGTGTTATGCTTGGTGGCCATGAAAATGGTTGTAACTTCGAGCTTCACAAGGTTAGAAAGCTACATTATGCTAAACACTTATGAGAAAAATACAAATAGGATAAGACATGTTCAAAGGGGTTTTCTTAGTTCATGTAAGGTCTCCTCTTAGGGAACATCGTGCCTAATATCTCCAAGAGAGGAAAAGTCTAGGATAAAAGATTCACAAATTAGGGAATGCAATCCATAGCATCACCACTAAGAGGAATTCCATATGCTTAAAAAATACACAATATTGGATGACATCAAACCCACTAAAACCACCAAGAAGAAGACATATCACAAGAAGCAAGAAGACTACACTATGAAACATAAGATATAGTTAAAAAATTTAAAAATGATAAATTGCAATGTATGCCCCCACTTTGAAGAAATTGCTAAACACCATGCTATAAGAAATTACTTTAAAGTAGAAAATTATAAATGCTAACAATAAAGAGGACATGAGAGCTTACTTGGAAATCCCTATGTCAAGCATATGTTTCCAAATGAAGCTATGTCCTAAAAAAGGGGTTGGCCCCAAATGAAATCTTAGGATCCACAAATTTAGGGTTAGTGTATGTCTTTGCTATAGTGATATTATAGAGCTCATAAAACGTCATCATCCCCCAAATACTCATAGAACACGAAGAATGACACAAAGAGTAAAAAAAAAAAGGATTTTGGGTCAACATGGAAGAGACCTAAATGTCTCGATGCCTTGCATCATCGCTAAAAGGAAAACACAAGAGAAAAAAATAGGTATAAGGTTTATGACATATAGAAGAATGTAGTTACAAATAGAGGAATTAACATAAAGACATGTCAAACAAAATGATATAGGGGGACCACATTACACACATGCAATCACACAAAGAACATGAAAAGAAAACAAAGAAAAAAACTAGTAAGGTGCATGCTAGTCAACCTATAGTAGGTCATCTGCATCCCAATCTTGTTCAATATATGCAAAAGGTGGGAAAGTAGCCAAAGGGACAACGTCAAGTGCCGAACAAGGACAATCACCAAGTTCAACATGTGGCGAATCACTCTTTGTAGGAGGATCATCATGATTGTTATCATTTAATCTCATAGAAGAGGAAAACAATGAATTAAGCTCAATATGCACTTCATCAATTTTTATAATTTCATTATCATCATCCAAGTTAATCACAATAGAAGGTCTAATTATAATATCCATGGAAAATTATTTTTCTTGTTGTGCTTGAGATATAGGTTTTTCTTGTTTAGGCAAAGGACGAGAATCATTATGCATTGCTTGAGGTAAGTTTGGATTTTGATTTAATATTTTGTTCTTTTCATCTTTTGCTTGTAACAAATGAGCAATAGAATGGCATCTACACCTAGACACTCTCTATCATTTCTATTTCCTTTTGTTTAGTTTTCAAGTTGTGATTGTGTAGGAGCCATAGTTTTCTTTTCTTCCCTTAAGGGAGGAATGGAAGGAACCATGGGAGGTTGTTCAACCAGTTTCTCTTTAGCTTTATAAACTTATTTGATTTTAGGAGGCATAACGAGACTTATTTGGTTATCTCATGGTATCTTATAGGAAATGGGTAAAGGATTTGTCATGGATTGGTCTTGGTTACTTGGAAGGGCTTTTGGTTCAGTCATGGTTTCATCAAGGATAGGAAGCTCAATCATGGGTTGAGGTATATTGGTAAGGGATAATTCTGTTATGCATTTTTCCTTAAAATTTTGATAGGATTTTGGTAAGAAGTCCTCACATGGCCTAATAGGTTCCATATGTATAGGCCAAAATAAATTCAATGAGAAATTTCCATGGGAAGACACAAGATTAAAGCCACTATGATTCATAGTAAAAATCTCTTTGCCAAATGGAAACTTTAAACATTTATGTACTACCAACGGGATGACTTTCATGGTGTGAAGCCATGGGTAGCCTAACTTCACACAAAATTGATCCAACCAAGGGATGATGGAAAATGTGACACTTAATGTTTTCAATCCAACTTTTAAAGGACGAGTTATCGAACCTATTGTAGGGCAAGCAAAACCATTATGCATTTTGATCCATGCTTTTGATTGTTCATAAGTATCTTGATAAATCTCATGCACAAAAAATAATTCTTTGGTGATCACATTGTCTACACAAACATGATCAATTAATATCCCATTAGTAGGATTTTCATTGATTCTTTTGGCATTGTAAAGAGGACCATTGGGTTCATGTTTGATTATGTCATGTTATGAGAAAGAAATTTCAAGGGGAATTTTCATTAGTCCCTTATGAGGTTGAACTTCAATGATTCCAATCATAGTATTTATACCACTTTCCTCATTGTCTTTCATGTTTTCATCATCTGTGTCAACATTCATCACATCATTCTTAGTTTCACTAGCTTTGACAAAGGAGATGTTAGTATTTGGCTTAGGATTAGTAAAGATTTACATATTTTGGTTAGGAGGGGCTATAGACTTATTACCTTGATCATTAACACCACCAATCTGAATATAATTAGAATCAATGAGGTCTTGCACAATATGTTTAAGATGCTTGCAATGTTTTGTATCATGTCCATTTTATCAGTAAAAACAAAAAAAGGCATTTATTCTATAGTTTGGAGGTAAAAGTTTAGTAGAATCAAGAGATATAACATAATGTGAGGAAATTAAGTTATTGTTTAAGAGTTGCAACATGGTATAATGAAGTGTATTAGGTAGAGGGGTAAATTTTCTATTTCTTTCTCCAAATGTGTATGGATTTGTCATCTTTATAGTAGCTACTTGAGTGTCAACATGTTGAGTTGGTTGAGGGGGATTAAGTTGTAAAAATCCCTTATGTTTTTTCTTGAATGGTTGATAGTTTTTTTGAGGCACAAATTTAAATTTTTTAGGATGGCAAGAGGGCACTTCAGGACTACTAACTGAAGTTTGGTAATCACAAAGGGTGGTGAACAATTGTGTAAAGGAGGGGAATTTTAACATCTCAAGTTTAGCTTGAATTTTCTTTTGCAAATTGGAAATGAACATTCTTTGAAGGTCAACTTCATGAATCTTAATATTTAATTGTGAGTAAATAAATTGGTATCATGCTATGAAATTAGTGACCCTTTCATCATCCTTTTGTTTGCATGCAATTAAATTAGCTAAGGTCATCTTAGGACCCATGTGTATTTGGAAGTGATTGAGAAAGGCATCAATAAGTTCATTGAATGAATGTATTGAGTTATTCAGTAAGGAGTAAAACCATTCCAAAGAAATATTCTTCAAGGATCTAGGGAAGAGTTTAGCCAAGTGTTTATCCTAAAAAATGAAGTCACTACATGGGGCTGTATATGCAGAAACATGACTAATAGGATCTCCTTTCCTACCATATTTCTTAAATCTAGGGATCTCTATACCTTGTGGAATTTGTGTTATCAATATCTCTAAGGATAAGGGGTTTCTTTTGACATATTGTGACAGTTGGACATTTTTATTTTGACTCAATGTAGTCATTTGTTGTTGTCTAGGGATGAAACATTTTTCAAGAGTTAGTTAAGGATTGGATCATTGTTTGTGTTGTGAGATAAAGGTAAATAGGGTGGAGGTGTATATGTGTTCAGGGGACAAGTGAATTGTAAATTTGTGAGGGGGGATTGGTGAGGAGATATGAGATTTGAATGCACAAAGCTAGAGGGATTCTCAGTGGAAATACCTAAGGTAGTATGGACATTGCTAGTGGGTTGTATGGTTGTAGTAATAGTTGTATTAGTGTCTGTTAGAATAGAGGTCATGGTTGTTGAAGGAGGAATTGAATTTCCACCTTGAATTGGAGTATATCCCAAATAGTCATTATAGGGACATCATTGGTAATGATGTGATTTAAGCTATGCACAAATTCTATTTGTTGTTCATTATCAATTATTCTCCTCATGTTATCTATGTTATGAATCAGAACACCAACAATGTACTCATAACTTACAAAGTTTTGCAATTTCTCTAACTCTTCATCCATTCTTCTTAGGTTCTCTTGAGGGACATTAGCAACCCTTGATTCAACATTAGTGACATTATTTGTTGGTAAGGAGGTCATAGGTAATGAAGTGTCAAGGGTATGGTCCATAGTGGGTTGACTAGTGTCAACACTATGAGTGAAAGACTGAGAAAACCCAAGATCCATGACGAGTGATGTATCATGGGATGACATAAGTGACGAACTACATCTCAAAATAGTATTAGCAATAGGAAACCAAGTTGTGAAGCTCACACAAGTTTTACAAGCCCAAGGTGCACCCAAAATGGAGAATAGATAAAATGCAATCAAACACCCTAGAATGTAAAGTGCAACACAAGTATGTAAAAACAATTTATAGATTTAAAACATGATAAATTTTTTATTGTGCTATTTAAAAACTTGAAAATGATGTATTTTTTAAATGCAAATTTAAATTCAAACAATGCAATAAATTTGAAAAATTAACCTTAATATAAATAATTTCAAGAAACAAAAATTCTAGAAACTGAAACAAAAAACTAAATGCAAGAATATAGAATGTAGGAACATTGTTTTTGATGCTTAGAAATTTAGAAAAATCCCTAATCAGGGATTCATTCGCCCATGGGCGAATGGATCTCACTTTAGGGTATTTAAAAATTAATCATAGATATATGAGTTTATTTTTATGCTTTTAGATTCTAGATTCAAACAAGTGGTTACAGTTTCATATTTTTGGAAAATCAGATCTAAATGCAAGTGTAAAATGATGTTAAATGACAAGAAAAAAGACCTAATTTGAGATGCAATTTTTATTTACTTTTCTAATGTAAATGACTAGTCATGCAATGTTATGTAAATACTATGCAAAATGATTAAGATTTTTTGAATTTTCTAGATTTTAAAGAATGCAAAAATGCAAACCTAAAACCCTAAATGAGGTGCAAACTAATGTAAGTAATTAACCCTAAATGAAATGTAATGAAAATTAAATCAAATCCTTGATCTAGGGTTGCAAATGGACTCTAAAATCAAAAAGTTACAATGCTCAAAAGTCAGGTTCACCAAAATGAATAGGTGGAAAATAGGTTCACCATAATTGGAATGCTAACAAGGGGGTATGATCAACCCATTTCTGACTATTCATTAGGAAATGAGATGCCCACAAAGAATTGACTAACAACCCTTAGATGAATCAACTCAATGTGAGAATCTTCAGGTTTCCTTATGCTTTGAGGATGGGGGTCAAGTTCAAATAAAACTTTTGGGAGAAAAAATAAAAATAGAAAATCAACCTAATTATGTCAATTCAAACTTGAAATGTCAATATAAAACTCAATATTAGTAGAAAAAAAAATTGATTGTAGATCTCAGAAGGGAAGAATGATGTTTACTAGTCACCAAAATTCACTTTTTGGACGCTTTATAGGAATTATTTGCTCGTGGGAGAATGGGTCTTTGGTCAGGGTTTTTTAGAAACTTTCAGGAGCCTCTCATACTAATATATAGCTTCTAATTTGTCCAAGCTATAGTGTCAAAAAGTAAAAAATAAGATCTATAGGTTAAATTTTGTGATTTGACAACTTTGACAACTTTTCCAATCTTGCGCTTCAAAAGGTCCTCAATCCTTCTTCAACCTAAATCTACAATCACAAACACAAGAGATATTTTTTTTTGTTTTGGGTGAATGGGGGTTTTCCTTTGTCAAACCCCATTTGGGTAATAAAAACTTGAATTGAAATAAAGCATGATAGAGGGAATGAAGAATGAACAATGCAATGTTACCACTCAACAAACCCTTCTATGAACCTTGGTGATTGAGAACTTAGAAGGTTTGCAACTTGCATGAAATGGCTTCAATGGATGTGGCTCTAGATGGCTTGAGTTGATGTTTGAATGCTTGAACTTGATCTTGAAACCTACATTGCAATTTTAGCTCTAAAAACATTTTATGATGCATGAAGACTATGACATGATGAATGGATCTTGAATGCTACAATAAATCTCTGATAAATTTTCTCTTGAATGCTTTTGATCATCAACTTTTCTATTGTGAAATTTCTCTTCAAAGTGCTCTTGAAGTTCTTGCAAAAAATTCTTGGTGAAACTTAGTGAAATAACCTTGTATTTATAGGTATGTATCCTTAATTTCCCGAAATTCAAAAATCACAAGCCAACATTGAAAAATGGATTCTAGGACCTTGAAATACCATCAAAAAAATATTTTAAATTTAGGTTCAAAGGCCTAGGGAGGACCCATTCACCCATGGGTGAATGGGTCATAGGTCCCTATTTCTGGAACACACATTGCTCAAGGTAAAGTGTTATGTATTGTCATTAATTATTGTCGAGTTTCCCTTCGTAAAATGTAATTAATTAGGCTTGTAAATGAATAATATGGCTTATTAAGGCATAATTAAGTCCATTTTAATTAAGAGGGCCCAAAAAAGTGTGGAAATGTGAAGGGATACATTTTTCAACACCAAATTAAAACACTATTAAGTCCATTTTAATTAGGAGGTCCAAAAAAAGTGTGAACATGTAAAAGGATACATTTTTGTACACTATAGTCATATAGAGGATTACATAGTTGGAATCACAATATAGGGTTTATGAATAGTAGAACAAAAAATTAGAAAAAAATGGATAAAATTGCTTAAAATTAAATCAAAAAAGGTAAGGGAGATATACTCTAGGTACACACTAAATATAATACTTCCAACTTCTCACTCTTCCAATAAGTCGTAAACAATTTCCATTGAGATAGCTAGGTCGTCTCTTGAACTATTATTATGGAAAGGATATAAAGAAATATAATTAATGAACAAAAATTGAGCTAAGGAGAAGACAGTATAAGATATTTTTTTTGAAGAGATGAATAATATAGATGCTTCAATTAATAGATTAACACAGAAACTTGATCAAATGGTAGGATTGACCACATGAATTATACAATATTTCCCTCTTATCAAGGTTTATGCCATGTCCCTTAAGGGAAATTTTATTAGCTTTCAATTTATGAAATATATTGTGATATCTCCTACAAATTAAAGTCACCTAAATCTTTCTTTAAGATTTATCAAGCATCTACTATTGAACACCACTGCCAATTGTGTGAATCTTATTTTCATGTTTGATTGTTTAGTATGACATAGAATAGAACCTAATTCCATATATAGATGATGTGAAATTAAAGGTAGCGGTCAAATTTATAGGGAATGAAATAAATAGAGGAATTAAAATATAGTTGAACTATCGATTTTTGGCTCCACAAGACTCTCTAACTCTTTTAGGGTTTTTCACCTAAAAGGAGAGAGGTAGGCAAAAAATGCTAGCTAGGTTTACTCAAATTAAGATGCATATGATGTAATTTGAAATAAATGGAATGATATAAGTGCAAATAAGTTATGAAATTGATCAAATATGAATGCAAAACCTAAGAAACAAGTGATGTTTGAAAACACATTGTGTAATGCAAAAATAAATTAGAGATGAATGCAAAACTTAACAAAAATGAACCAAACTAAAAGTGTAGACCTGAGATGTTGAAGGAGGCTAGAAATGACATTTGAAATGCTACTATTGCTTAAATTTAGGCCTAGTGGGACTCATTCACCATTCTGGGCAAATCAATCCTAGTTCTGGAAAACTATACAGGGGCCCGTTTTAGCCAAATGGGTGTTTGAATCTACAAAAATATTTAGAAAATATATACAGTGGGACTCATTCACTAGTAATGGTGAATTAGTCCACTTTAGACTTTCTGAAAACTCAAAAATAGAATCTAGAGCTCTTGGTCTGCTTAATCTGCACCTCCAAGTATCTAGATTTGAAACCTTGATTTTCAAAGCTGTAAAGGACATTTTGTGTATATTTTGGCCTTGAAAAAGTGGAGATGAATTCAACAAGTTTTCAAACTAATATTCAATCATGTCCAAGCCATTCATGCACCTAAATCTACAAACACACTGTTGATGATGTTTTCTGCACAGCAACAACTCAGACATAATATAAAATCCTATCTCTCTTGAAAGGTAAATCTCTATCAGCAAACCTCAAGAGATAACCCCAAGGTCTCTAATGTCAGGTCTTGACAATGCATAAAAAACTCAGTGATAAATGTGAAAATTCTAGTAATCACAATGGGACATTACTACAAGCAAAATACTGAATCTTAATTTATCAGATCTAGCAATATAATGATACTTCAATCCAAAATTTAACCCAATAATCAAAGAAATAACAAAAGATAAGGGTTTCAAAGAGATTTCTAAACTTAATATGGAACCTAAGATTAATAATGTAAATGACCAACACTTGAAATGGACCAATCCCTCAAAACTAATCTCTACTTAACCCAAATAAATCTGCAATCTTATAGAAACAATGCAATCTTCTAAGGTGTTAAGATTTTCAAATCATGAACATTCATTCAAACAACCCTATTGCAATTGAAATTAATAAATGCTCACAATCGAACTAAGCACAATGAATATAAAATTCTAGGATAACTTTTCAAAGCAACTAACAATCAGTTGGTTGCGAAAAGTATGGACTAGGGATTGCTGCAACACTTCAAATATCAAACCATGAACACTATTAGATAAAATCTAATCTAAATACTATTTTCCTCAAAGCAATTCTAAAGATAGTGTAGACATCCAAATTTGGACACTTAATTTATCCAAATTTATCACTTTTCATCTAAACATCCTCTTATCTGAGTTAATTAAGTAATATTACTATTATTTAATTAATATCTTTAATTCTGCCAAATCCCTAAGATATTTAATTAATAATTAAATACCTTACCCTCCTTAATCCTCTTTTCATCAAATAAATTAAATAAATAATACATTTATTTAATTCCTCACATGTCATTTTCATCTAATCCCAATCCATCTCCTAATTTCTTCATTAGGGATGTGCACATGCCTAATCCTTGATTAGGATGTGTCACATCCTCCAACTTTTGCAAGTTGGCTTCTAATCCTCATTTATCTTCTAATTACTGATTAATTAATCTTAATCAGTACCTTGGTCAACTCTCTCCATCCCCCAAGGAATTTTTAATTCCTTTTTATTCCTCCAAGAATCCCCTTTTCCCATGCATCTTCTAGAACCTTTGACTTGTCACATCAAGTCACATGTGACAAACTCCCACCTTTTGGGAACATTGTCTTATCCACTAGATTCTTCCAATCATTGTGAATTTAAAATTCACTTTTATTCACCCAAGATTCTTCCCATCTCCCAATGTACTTGCAAGGTATTTGTACTTCCTCCACATCATGTACTTCTCTTCCACCTAACTTACACCTCATCTCCCCTTAGCCACTTCACCATCCACATGTCAAGATGTGAGGGCTTGTGAGTTCTCAACCCACCATAGCCCTTCATCTTGACCTTGTTGTATGAATCTCAACCATTGAATTCTCTAGAGAATTCAAATTCTTCTATAAATCCCCCCTCCTCAAGGGCATTTTCAACACTTTTCATTTTGAGCAACCTTAAGCTGTCAATTTGCATTCTCAAGCATTCACTATCATTTAGCCATCCACTTTGATCATCTTGCATATTCAATATTGCATCTAGCTACACCAAAAAGACATTCAAGGAGCACACAAATTCATCTAAATCAAGGGCCAACCAAGGAGTCTTCAACAACAAGGAAGGTATAATCGGTTTGCATTTTATTTCATCTATTTTCCTTGTTTTATCACTCTTTAGGCTAATCATTGAAGTGTTCTTAGTGTTTTACCATTTGCATTTTAAGATATTTTGCACATTAGAATAGGGTAAAATTCCAAGGTACACAGATAGAATAACAAGAACATGCAAGATAAGAAGAAATGCAAGTATGGCACCAAATCACAATGTCATTACTCACATCAAATTATCCACTGTAGCAACAATTCCAGCTTTTTGTTACAATATTTGCTTGAGATCACCTACTTGCTAACTTTTGTTCTACTAAATTTGCTCCAACCATCTCTTTATTTGTCTATATATAAAATTTCCTCACCCTCACAAATGAGGCAAAATACCAAATATATATAACCCCCCAAAACATGTCGACTTAGATAGGATTTTACAATAATAATTAGGCACAACAAGTCGGCCAAGAGAAATTAAAAATGAAATAAAATATGCATTAAATACATGAACTCCGTCCAAGTCGGCCTGGGGTCTCCAATGCAACTCGGACCAATGCATGGAAAAATAATAGGGAAGCATAAATCTCGATGTAGCTCATCAATAACTACCTTCCCCTTTGTCCTTATTCTGATCCAACATTTCATGAACTTTCAAAAGCACCCTATCCAAGTCGGCCATAGGTGGTAAAGGAAAAATCCTAGGTCATCTCTCAATTGATGCAATTTCTTCCCTTGACTATTTTACCGACTTATCCCAATCCACCCTATATGTGAGGTATTTGTCAATAACAACAAGATAGGTGGCTGCATCATCCAACTAGTGCTTAGAAACAAAATCATCATTACTTGGGGCATAAACATCATACCACCACCTCCTCAACTATTCAAAACTCAAGTATTTGGGAGCAACTTTCCTTCTCTCTGTCATAATCTAAAAAAATGCAATGGATCCATTGTAAACCCCAGCTAGGGTATCATCAATATGTCTCCTCTGTTTGTAAATCTTCTTCAACACCTTCTGCCTTATTTGCAATGCTTCAAACCACTCCCAAGGCTCAACAGCTCTAGAGGAGGGGAGAATTTTATCACTTACCAACTTACCCCTAGTGTACTCCATGATAGTCTTAGTTTTCTGCAGCAGGAGATCTGTATCCTTTTTGTCCTGTTCCAACACCTGTTTCAACCAATCACTTGCCATTGCAACATCCTTCCCTCTTGACAGGATGTCCTTGATGGCCTCATTACCTTTTATTTGCACCCCTTTCAGCCAATTCATAGTGGCAAGAGTGGAAGCCCTCATCTTTTCCAGCTCAGTGATGGTTTCTTGAAGTAAAGGATGTGCCACAGAAGAGGAAGGGTTAATGGATTACAAGGGTTTCATCAAATCTTTCAAACACTTCCTGAGATTTTCATTTTCTTTCTTTAGCTCCTGTTTAGTTTTTATCTCCTTCCTCAATCTGCCCAGGATGACTGGACTTGAACCCTAATAATCTTCAATATATTGCTCAATAGAAGTGGGACCTAAATTGAAAGTTTGCACATTGTAGTCTTTCACAGCCACATCATCTCTATTCTTATTTGAAGTAGGAGTTGCAATGTGGACAACCCTATTGCTGGCCTCATCTCTTTCAATCTTTGAAATTACCCTAGCCTTCTTCTTACCTTTGTCTTTCCCAATGCTGGCTAGCAGCTTATCCCAATTTGGTGGAATGTCCTCTACAACAACTTGCTTTCTCCTTATTTCCTTATCCAACCAATCAGAGACAGTGGATTCCAACTACACTTTGCCCTGGTCCTCCTCCTGTTGATCTTTAGGGGTCTCTTCACTCAAGTTCAGTTTCTTAGAAGTTTCATCTATCTTTCCCTCCTTTCCTTCAACATACTCTTCCTCATGTTTAGGTGATGGGATCTTCTCTGCTTCCTCTTCCTTAGGAGGGGATTCAACCTCTTCGTTCATCACTGGCAACTCTACATAAGCAACCAAGTGAGATTGCATTATCTTTTCAACTTCTACTTCTGCACTATATAAGTCACCTGCATGGAATTCCTCTCCTTCAGTATCTAGATGTTCTTCAAGATTTTTTGACTTACTAGGTTTGCTTTGAGCTTCATGAGCGGAAGGTACATCATCATGCTGTTCCTCACTAGAAATAATCAGAGGAAGGTCAGCCTTAGACACACTATCCTTAGGAGAAGGAGTCTTGGAAATCCTTGTATACACCTTGGCCTTCTCCTCTAAACTTTCTACATTCACCATTGGTGGGGTAGCTTCTTCCTCTCCTACCTTAGAGCTCGCTTTCCCTGACAACTTTATAATTCTTTTCCTTTTAGGCACAGGCACATCAACCTCAAGATTCTACCCCTTAGCCTCCTTCTACTCAAACTTCTTAGTTCTTGTCCTCTTCTTATCCTTTGGCTTTCTTTGCTTCTCGGTCTCTTGGACCTCTCCCTCTTGGAAAACTTTGATTTTGATCTTAAATGGAGAATCCAACTTACCTTTTCCCTTAGGGTCCTACTCGATCGATTCCTCAGAGGTGGAGTGATGATCTAAATCTCCCATTAACTCATAGGTACATTTCACTCCTGTATTTTCCAACTCCCACAGCTTGTGCCTTAGCCACATCCTGGTGAACTTGATAACTGGATCCATCAACTGTTTTAATTTTTTCTTTTCCTCTTCTAACCAGTCTATATCACCAATTGGTCTATCTTTTATGGCCTCACAAGCATGGTCCTGGATCAAGTTTCCATCATCCTGAAGTTGATCCAACACTACCTTCACATTGTACAATCTAACTAATTCAACTGGGAGGCGAGAAAACTTCTTCTTTCTAACCTCAAATTCATCACTGCAATTGGTACAGTAGTCCTTCAAATTGACCTTATGGCCATATTCTCTACTAGCCTTCTTTTGAGCTTCTCCTGTAATATCAAACTTTGATCTCTTGGAATGAAAAGATAAACCAAGGGTACTCATTTCTTCTTCTGAAGCCTGGGCAGAAATAATGGAAGGACATGCCACCCAGGTGCCAATCCTCAAAGGGAAGTCTCCAAATCCAGTCTTATGCTTGTCTCTCTTGACAATGGCATCAAAGTCACAAATCTACCTAGTTACTTCCAACAATATAATGCGATCAGTGGGATACCTTGGAAGTCTGTATGGGGCCCTCTGATAGCCATCAATCCAAATGTAAGAGAAAGTTGGGAACTAAATAAACCATGCCCCATATTTCCTAATGAGCTCTTTTGCCTGGTCTGAAATCCTTGTGTGCTCTGCTCCTTGAAGCATTCTAGTGATGTGCATGGTAAATGCATCATTCACCCTTCTATAACTCGAGCTTCCTAGGTGTAATTGAGGGAAGACCTCATAGATGGCATCATGTCCAAAGATTCCCTTTGTGCTCAATCCTTTGTAGGGGTGGAATCTTGCAAGTGCATAGACCAAATATGAATTCATTGTGAAGGTCTTGGTATGCAACACATTAGATCATTGTTCATGAATCATTCTACTAATTATACTAGCCTAATGATAGTCAAACAGCTCTCATTCCATCCTCACAATAATATGGCACATCCAATTCTCAAATACCCCTGCATTTCTCAATCCAACCACCTTGCTAAGCAAGGTGATGGCATCATAGTACTCCTTGAACTTTATTCTAAATAACTATTTGGGAAGCTTGGAATAGTGAGACTTGGGCTTCTCCAGCCAAGAATTGATAAGTTGTTGTGACTTCACAGCCTGTTCATTGTAGAACTCCTGAGCTGCCTTCATGTTGAATGCCACCAAATGAGATCTGTCTAGCATATCAAAAGTTTGGGCAATGGAAACAAGGTTGAGATTTGCTCCCACCATTCCTTGTGGACCAATAATCCTGTGTGTATCCTGATCATAGTACCTGGAACACTCGAGGACAAGCTCATAGCACTGTACCATGGAAGGGAAACCAGCCACATGTGACAAGCCTGATTCCATCATCCTTCTGGGTACTAAAGGGGAATCCTCTATTGCCATCCTTCCTTTAAATTCTTCATAATCCCATAATCCAACATTGGTATCAATCACCTTAGACTAGATAGATGTAATTTTACTCTCAGGGATCTTACTCTTAATGTCCATTTTGATCCTTTCTGCATCAGTCATTGAAGATCCCTCCACTGCCTTGCTAGATTCAGCCATTGTGAAGCAGAAATCGATCTCAGAATCAACAAATCTAAAGTAAATGGTGTCCACAAAGAACAGGGATAGGAATGCACCAAAGAAATCACCATCAAATCTACATTTCACCAACTCAACTCAGAAAATCTCCAAATCACAATGCACAGTTGGGGTCTGAGCAGGATCTAGGAAAATCTGGACAGGGTGGAAAATCTTTAATTTAGCCCAGAACTTAATTTCTTTCAATGAATAACTTAGGGGATCACCGAGGCCATCAAAATGAACATTTAAGCACATGCTAAAATAAGACAAAACCTCAAAATGAAAGGGCCAAGATATCAAAACCAAAATGAAAGAGGGTCCCTGCTTTCAGTGGGGCGTGTGTGCGAAAACTGCACAACAAATGGCGACCTCTGCTGGCAAAATGCTCTAGAGCATTTGATGACGAACAAGAATCAAGAACCTAGAATCTCTGGTTTTAGTTCCACTACCAAACAAACAAATAAGAATGCAAAGATTTAATGAATCAGAACCAAAGGATAGATCGAATCTTCTAGAAATCAAAAATCCAAGCGTGTGCACAAGAGTTCATTTCCCTCCTTAAGGTACTGCAAGAACCAAGCTTAGTCAAGATAGGCTACGTAAAGGATTTTAACTTCAAAAGAAACCGGATAGAGCTTCGCTTCCAGTTAGGAATCTATAGTCCCGACGAGGTTATCATTGTGACTCTCCTGAACATAGCTCTACTATCAGCCAAGCATTTATAGCCCCGATAGAGATATTCAGGTACCCGTGATAAGTTGAATTCATTCTTTTAATTTTCAAGACTTCCCTTTTCCTTTTTTTTTGTTTATATTCTTTTTGGGTCACTTTCATTTCAACCTGTGAACAATGAAGTTCACACTCAGGGCTGAGAACCATAGTGGCGCTGAAGCAGAAATAAGATTTTTCACCTAAAAAAACTTCACAAGAGTCCTACAGTAACATCAGGATTCTTAAGACATATAATAGATATAAGATTTCATAATACTTCAAATTCAAATCAAAACCAGTGAGCCATCCTCATTAAATCAAACATTCAAACTAGTTGATGGTAACAAAAATGTCAACCATCCTTTCAGGATACAAGACCAAAGTCCACCAATAAAACACTTAGAGCAATCCCAGATAATGATATATTTTCCATACAGGTGCAACACATCCAGGAGAAAATAGGAAAACCCTCAAAGCAAAAGAAAAACAAAACAAAAACCAAACCAAAAGCAAGCCTACACTAACCAAAATGACAAAACAAAGCAACAAAATAGAAAGGAAACCTAATCTAACTATATATAGGAAAAGAGCTGAAAACAGCTCAAGACTGGAAATAATGCTTCAGATTCTACCCATTGACAGGTAGTGGGATATCTTCTCTAGTGAGATTTTTCAAACAAAAAGCATTAGCTCCTAGAATTTTTGAAATCTAGAAAGGGTCAAGCCAAAGTTTATCAAATTTTCCATGCTCTCCCTTATGGTCATGGGGTTTATCCCAGTAAAGAACCAAGTCAGAAATCCTAAAAGCTTTAACCTTGGCTCTTTTATCAAACCACCTCTTGACAACCCCTTGATGCTTGGAAAAAATTTCTAGGGCTTTGTCTCTCTTTTCCTAAAGGTGTAACAATTCAGCAAGTCTAACCTCACATTTATCTCCCTCATCATAATAGTCATTAATGAACTGCAAAGTGGGAATCTTTAACTGAATGAGAAACACAAGCTCTAATCCATAAACCGGGTGGTAGGGTGATATCCCTATGGAAGTTTTATTTCTTGTGCGG
The DNA here is from genome assembly GCA_007258455.2 of Sequoia sempervirens. NCBI lineage: Eukaryota > Viridiplantae > Streptophyta > Pinopsida > Cupressales > Cupressaceae > Sequoia > Sequoia sempervirens. Next base: position 282,379,934 of record VDFB02193867.1, on the reverse strand, counting down.
TTTGCCCAAAGAGTGAATCTAAGTTGGGTATGCCAATCCTTCGGATTTCTTTCTAACAATTTGCGGATAACAGTCAGAAGGTTTTTGTTGGATGACTTAGCTAAACCATTACCCTGAGGGTAATAGTTGGATGCAAACTTAATGATAATCCCATGATCTAAATCCCAATTAGAGAACTTTAATGATGAAAATGCAGGACCATTATCACAAACTAAGGACATAGGACATCCAAAATGATTAATGATACCTAATTTGATGAAGTTAATCACTACCTCTGAAGTACATTGCTTGCAAGCAAGGGCCTCAATCCATCTTGTAAAATAATTAGTGATAGTAAGGGTATACCTGTGTCCTACAGAGGAAGGTGGATTGGTGGGACCTATGAAGTCCATCCCCCACTATGCAAAAGGTTTTACCTCAAAGACTGGTTGGAGTGGGAGTGCTGCATACTTCTCCTTGGCTGCCACAGTTTGGCACACATGGCATGTCCTCATGTGATTGTGTGTGTCCTTGAACAATGTAGGCCAATAATAACCTGCCCTCAAAATATAGTTTGCAGGAGAATGCATAGAACCATGGCCAGTACCATATTTGTCATGAAATTCCAACAACACCTTTTCAGACTCTTCCTTTCCTAGGCACCTCAAATAAACACCTTCATGATTTCTCTTGTATAGAACAACTCCTTTTAGCATGAAACTGTCACTCTTTAAGCGCAGTGCCCTTCTTTGTACTGTATTAAGATGATAAGGGCATCTTTGAGTCAAGAGATAATGGAAAATGTCATCATACCATTCCTCAGGGGAAACATCTTCTAAATTGTAACTCTGGGCTGTTAGATCAGGGCTTGTCTCTACCATTGTCTTTGTAAGCCCTTGCCCTCTGACTAGCTTCATGGGTCGAATCTCAACGTCATATTATTGTAACATAGTCACCCACTTAGCCTTGCGTTCTCCTAACTCATTCTACATTAACAACAGCTTAATTGCAAGATAAAAAACAATAGCAAAGATCTTGTTTCTGGGAATATAATGTCTAAAAAATTTTATAGCCCTGACTAAAGCATAAGCCTACTTTTCCACATTCAGGTATATCATCTCTGCATCCTTTAATGGTGTACTCATGAATGCTATAGGATGCTCATTGCCTTGGTCAAACTTCTGAGTTAACATAGCAGCACAAGAGTGGTCAGAAGCAAAGGAATATATATAGAATGGTTTAGCATAGTCCAGACTCGCCAAAATTGGGGCTTCGGCAATAACCCTCTTTATCTCAACAAATAGTTCTTTTGCTTCGGCATTCCATTCAACCTTAGCCTCCTTCTTCAACATCGCATTCAAGGGCTTGACTATTTCTATGAACCCAGTGATGAATTTCCTCACAAAGTTGATCTTACCAAATAATGATTTCATTTCTTTCTTGCTTGTAGGTGGTTGGATTTTGAGTATAGCCTCTATTCATTCTGGATCAATGGCAATTCCTTTCTCAGAAAGAACATGCCCCAACAATTTACCTTCTGTGACTCCAAAGATGCATTTCTTTGGATTGAGTGATATCCCAAACTCTCTACATTTCTAAAAAACTTTGCACAAATATGAGATATGATCACCCCTCCTCTTAGAAAAGATTGTTAGATCATCCATATAAATGATTATACACTTACCAATTATGTCTTTGAAGGTGATGTCCATAGCTCTTTGGAATGTGGCCCCAACATTAATCAAACCAAAAGGCATCCTTCTATAGGAAAAAGTGCCCCACTTGGTGGTAAAAGCAGTCTTGTGTGTGTCCTCATACTATACCATGACCTGGTTGTATCTTGAATAACCATCCAAAAAAGATATCATCTGAGATCCATTGACAATCTGGAGCACTTCATCTAGTGAGGGTACTGGATAATTATCTTTCTCTGATGCTCTATTTAGGTTCCTAAAATCTACACATAACCTAATTTCACCATTTTTATTTCACACTGGAACCAAGTTTGCAACCCATGTAGAGTGTCTAACTAGAAATATGATTCTTGCAGACATCAATTTTTGCACTTCCTTATGTATTATGGGTTCCAGTAAAGCATTGATGAGTCTTTGCCTCTATCTGAAAGGCTTTACTCCTGGATTGAGAGGAATAGTATGGGTTATGATTGATGTATCATAAGTCTTTAAGTCTTCATAACTCTAGGCTATCACATGTGGATACCTATGTAATGCATCGATGATTCATTTTCTTTCGTCTGGAGTGCTTACTTTACCAATAAAGATATTTTTGATATTATCCTGAGTTCCCATATTATATTTATCACACTACCCACTAATGGACTCTTTCTTGGTATCCTGTTCTTGATCCCTAACCTTGTCCAGATCAAAGATTCTCTCTAACTGTACCATTCCTCTGGGGATAGTGTTGGTCTTCAGATTAATTACCCCTTCTAAATCCATCTCAGCTTCTTGGAGCTTAGTTTCATCAATGATTTGAGAAGCAAAGACATCAGTATTAGTAATGAAATCTAAGATATGTTTGTCATCTTCAAATACCTAGAAGTTGGTGACATTATCAAGTACTGAGGGTACTAGGGTCAGCTCTACAGTAAACTTCTTTAATCCAGAAAGAGACAGAGGTTGCAAGGTACTAGCTGCCTGAGCAAGAGAGTCAACTGTTTGATTCTTATTTCATGAAATCAACTAAATGTTGAAGGAATCAAATCCTCCAATGAGATCCCATACTCTGTGTCTATAGTTGGTCATTCTTCTATCATGACAAGAGTATTGTCTCCTAACTTGCTTGACTAATAATTTAGAATCTCCAAAGACTTGCAAGATCTTAACCTTTTTCTTTAACGCCATTAACAGTCTGTGAACCAAGGCCTAATATTTTGCTACATTATTTGTACAATGAAATTGAAGTCTATGAGCAGCAAAAAATGTCTTACCTCTTGGACTAATTAGCTTAAAACCTGCCCCAGCTCCTTGCTTGGATTTGGACCCATCAAATCTTAAAGTCCAGCAACCAGCAACTACAGGCTTTCCCGCCTTTTCACTTGCACTGTTACTACTAGATAGCTCTTCAGAAAACATTACCTTTTTCCCTTTTGGATTTTCTTGGACACTCTAGATATCAATTTTCACTACTGGAGTGGGATTGATACACTTCTATATTTGTTCTACTGTAGCCTAGCACAAGCTACAGTCAAGTTCTGAATGAGAGGCATTATGCACCCTGCACCAATTGGGAAAAAGTAGCTCTCCAAAGTTCATTTTTTTTCCCAATTGAACCTAATCTTCAATGCACTTCTGAATAAACTCCTAAAAATTATCTAGCAAGGCTAGCTGACTATCACCAAGATCCTCCTTAGCTTCAACTGGTTCGTCACCATTTTCAACTGGTTCCACTAAAGCTCCAATACCACTAGATTCCACTGTGAGACCAGCAGGTGCTGTGTGCAACATGATAACTTCCTCTACATCTGACCCTTCAAAAGGAGTCTCAAGCATATAGTACCCCATACTTACTTCTGATATCAGAATTTCATTTGAGGTATTCTGATACTTGGTGATCATGTAGTTCATTCTGGGTTCTCTTTCAATTCTAATTTGGTTTGGCACTCCCTTCCAGGGAAGCCACATATGAGAGTGATTAGTCAAGACATATCCATTCAAGGCTCTGGTGAAGTCTCTTCCCAAGATTAAGCCATAAGCATCAGATATGTCAGCCACCTGTGTGTTGATAACCTGCTGAATTCTGGGATCAAAAGCAACTTGCATATGTATCATATTTAACTCCCTTACAATGTTTACTTCAGCCCTATCTAATTGTGTAACTTTCTTTTGTGAGTCAACGGGAGTAATACCCATAGCTTTACACACACCAAAAGGCATAACATTGGTTGAAGCACCAGAATCTAGTAAACAATTATGTAAATTCTCACCAAATATGCGAACATAAATGAGGAATGGAGGAGTATCTATCTTTCCCTAAAATAGAGTCAAGGGAGTATCCATTTGAGCGACTTGATTCTTGTCTTTCTCTTTTCCCTTATCTCTAGGAGGCATATGGGCCTGATTATGGCTATGATTTTTCCTTCCTACTGATTGAGAACTAGATACTCTATTGATACTTTTGCAAACTGATTCATTTGGTGACCTAGAATTTGCATTATAAGCTCCTAGAACTGCATTCCTAATGGTTGGAACTCTTCGTAACTCAAATGTAGATAAGCTTACCTTTAATTTTCTGAGCTCCTCTGCAATGTATAGGGCCAACTGTTCCTCACTTAGATTAGCAGGGGTCTCTTTTGAATATTCTGTCACTCTGTCTTTATTTGCATCAGCATTTCTCCCTTTTTGCACATCAACATGCCCTGGATCTTGTGATAAATATTGTCTGGAACCCTGAGGCAGTGATGGATTATTGCTAGCATTAGGATCTGGAGGCGTGTTGAAATTTTTCAGTGGAATGGAAGTAGTGAAGGGGCCTCCAGCCTATAGACGTCTATGTGACAATTCCCTTAAGTCATACTTCTTGATAGGTCTCTGGAAGGTCTGTACTTCTTCAACATAAGCCTCTTCTTCATCTATGGGACCATTATCATTCACTGGACTCTCATCAAATAACTGTGTCTTTGCATCCCCATTGCATACCTAGTCTACCTCTTCCTCCAACTGATCAGATTCTTCTTTGGGTAAGTTCTCCTTACTTTGAGGAAAAGGAGCATGATTCAACACCAACATCGATGAATCATAAGGATTGGATGGCACTATTTCCTGACTCCCTGCATTGTTCTCCACTTCGTACTGAAAGATAGAGGCTATTGTTTGGAATTCTTGGTAGTCTAATTCAGAATGTTGACTCATCTTATGGAGCCTATACCATCCTGATAAAGCAGCCTCAGCCAGATATACACCGCTAGGAGGCTTTTCCTGATTAACTAGCTTATTGACAGACTAATTAACTAGTTGATTAACTGGTTGATCCAGTGGAGTGGGAACTCCTCCATTGTTGGGCCCTGTGTTCCAAGTTCTATTATGTCCTAGTGGCTACCTCCTATCGAACCATTGTCCACCACCTTGCCCTTTGTCAAAGTTCTAACTTGAGGATTGCCCTTTATCATAGTTATGTCTTCTATCACTATTGTATCCTCTGTCATTATTAAATCCCCTATCATTATTGTAACTTATGTCCTGGTTATATCCTCTTTTGTTATTGTATCCTCTTTCATTATTGTATCCTCGATCATGACGTTTCCCTTTATCAAAGTGTTGTCCTTGTGGATTCTCTTTATTCTGATTGGACTGCATATTTCTCTGAGCAGCTTGCAACTGGCTGTTTTGGTTCCTCAAGTAGGTCACCTCCATATTCAACTTCTTTATTTGTTCAAACAATTCATCCATTCTTTCCTTGTCAGGATTATACAAAGGCTGATTTGCATTGTTCTGGGAATATCCTAATGCAGCATTGGCATTCAGTGATTGATTCAAAACTTCAGAATTTTGTAGGTATGAAGGATAGCTAGCCTGGGACTGTGTACGCAGAGGTTGATTCACACTTTGTTGAGGATAACTAACTGTGGGTGGAGCTTGTCTCACAGGAGGTCCAGGGTGAGGAACCATATGTAACTGAGGTACTGGATTAATGATAGGAGTATGGTTGGTGAGAGCCTGGTTGAGAGCCGGGACTTGTCAAGGGTGAGCAACGGGTCCTAATGATGGTAAAGGTCCAGAAACATGCTGCCTCAAGGCAATGCTTACTTTCACAGCTTCAGCATAGGCATCAAGTAAGTTATCGAGAGGGTTGTTCTTCCATTTAATGAAGGTGGATGCCAGACTGTCAAGACCTTCATAGTAAACCTCTAAAGTAGTGGCTTGATCAAACACATAAGGAGCTTGTAATCTAGTATAAGCACGATGAAACCTATTATTGAAGGATCCTATAGGCTCATTGACTTTTCTCTTAACATTAGTAAACTGATGGTAAAAATCATTGGAACTAATGGGAACTCTGAACTTTTGTGAGAATGCATTTTCTAACTCAGTCCAATGCTGGATAGACCAAATAGGTAAATGATTGTACCAATAGAATGCATCCTCCCCTAATGAATAGGGAAAGAGTCTACATGCTACATCCTCATGGTTGATTCCTCTGTCCTTAAGGGAAGTCTAAAAGATCCTGACATGTTCTTCAACAATTCTATTGGGATCATTCACATGGAACTTCAAACAAAAGTGTTAAGGGTTCTTAGGCATGACATTGTAAATAGCGAAACTCAATGGAGATGGGTTATTAGCCAAGAAAGCCATTGGTGGAGGTGGGGGTGGTAATGGCTGATTTATGACTGGCTAAGGTTGTGGAATGGGAACGCCCTCAGATTCAGATGAAGATGAAGATAGGGATGATGGACACGACAGAGGTGGGTGGGATGATGATGATTCTCCCCTTTTGTTAGTCCTTCTAGACCTAGTAGGGTCTGGTAATTCCTGAAATTCCTCCTCTCCTGGAGAAAATCTAGTTCTTCTGCTGAATCTTTCAGGGGAGATGGCATTCAAAAATTGATCCAGCTTGCTTGTTCAGGCCCTCCTTCTAGCGCCAATCTATTGATGATGTTTTCTACATAGCAACAACTCAAACATAATATAAAATACTATCTCTCTTGAAAGGTAAATCTCTATCAGCAAACCTAAAGAGATAACCCCAACGTCTCTAATGTCAGGTCTTGATAATGCATAAACAACTCAGTGATAAATGTGAAAATGTTGGTAATCACAATGGGACCTTGCTACAAGCAAAATACTGAATCTCAATTTATCATATCTAGCAATATAATGATACTTCAATCTGAAATTTAACCCAGTAATCAAAGAAATAACAAAAGATACGGGTTTCAAAGATATTTCTAAACTTAATATTGAACCTAAGATTAATAATGTAAATGACCAACACTCGAAATGGACCAATCCCTCAAAACTAATCTCTACTTAACCCAGAGAAATCTGCAATCTTATAGAAATAGTGCAATCTTCTAAGGTGTTAATATTTTCAAATCATGAACATTCATTCAAACAACCCTATTGCAATTGAAATTAATAAACCCTCACAATCAAACTAAGGACAATGAATATAAAATTCCAAGCTAACTTTGCAAAGCAACTATAAATCAGTTGGTTGCGAAAAAAGTATGGACTAGGGATTGCTACAACACTTCAAATATCAAACCATGAACACTATTAGATCAAATCTAATCTAAATACTATTTTCCTCAAAGCAATTCTAAAGATAGAATAACAAGAACCATGCAAGATAAGAAGAAACACAAGTATGGCACCAAATCATAATGTCATTACTCACATCAAATTATCCACTGCAGCAACAATTCCAGCTTTATGTTACAATATTTGCTTGAGATCACCTACTTGCTAACTTTTTTTCTACTAAATTCACTCCAACCATCTCTTTAATTGTCTATATCTAGAATTTCCTCAGCCTCATCAATGAGGCAAAATGCCAAATATATAGAACCCCCCAAAACATGTCGGCCTAGATAGGATTTTACAATAATAATTAGACACAACAAGTCGGCCAAGAGAAATTCAAAATGAAATAAAATATGCATGAAATACATGAACTCCATCCAAGTCAATCTGGGGTCTCCAATGCAACTCGGACCAATGCATGGAAAAATAATAGGGAAGCACAAATCTCGATGTAGCTCATCACTAACTACCTTCCCCTTTGTCCTTATTTTGATCCAGCATTTCATGAACTTTCAAAAGCACCCTATCCAAGTCAGCCACAAGTGGTAAAGGAAAAATCCTAAGTTGTCTCTCAATTGATGCAATTTCTTCCCTTGACTATTTTACTGACTTATCCAAATCCACCCTATATGTGAGGTATTTGTTAATAACAACAAGATAGGTGGCTGCATCATCCAACTGGTGCTCAGAAATAGAATCATCATTACTTGGGGCATAAACATCATGCCACCACCTCCTCAACTATTCCAAACTCAAGTATTTGGGAGAAATCTTCCTTCTCCCTATCATAATCTCAAAAAATGCAATGGATCCATTGTAAACCCCAGCTAGGGTATCATTAATTTATCTCCTCTATTTGTAAATCTTCTTCAACACCTTTGGACTTATTTGCAATGCTTCAAACCACTCCCAAGGCTCAGCAACTCTAGAGGAGGGGAGAATTTTATCACTTACCAACTTATCCCTGGTGTACTCCATGATAGTCTTAGTTTTCTGCAGCAGGAGATCTGTATCGTCTTTGTCCTGTGCCAACACATGTTTCAACCAATTAGTTACCATTGCAACATCCTTCCCTATTGATAGGATGTCCTTGATGGCCTCATTACCTTTTATTTGCACCCCTTTCAGCAAATTCACAGTGGCAAGAGTGGAAGCCCTCATATTTTCTAGCTCAATGATGGTTTCTTGAAGTAAAGGATGTGTCACAGAAGAGGAAGGGTTAATGGATTGCATGGGTTTCATCAGATCCTCCAAACACTTCCTCAGATTTTCATTTTATTTCTTTAGCTCCTGCTTAGTTTTTATCTCCTTCCTCAATCTACCAAGGATGACTATACTTGAACCCTGATAATCTTAAATATCTTGCTCAATAGAACTAGGCCCTAAATTGAAATTTTGAACATTGTAGTCTTTCACAGCCACATCATCTCTATTCTTATCTGAAGTAGGAGTTGCAATGTGGACAACCCTATTGCTAGCCTTATCTCTTTCAATATTTGAAATTACCCTAGCCTTCTTCTTACCTTTGTCTTTCCCAATCCTGGCTAGCAGCTCATCCCAATTCAATGGACTGTCCTCTACAACAACTTGTTTTCTCCTTATTTCCTTATCCAACCAATCAGGGACAATGGATTCCAATTGCACTTCACCCTAGTCCTCCTCCTGTTGATCTTTAGGGGTCTCTTCACTGAAGTTCAATTTCTCAGGAGTTTCATTTGTCTTTCCCTCCTTTCCTTCAACATGCTCTTCCTCATGTTCAGGTGATGGGATCTTCTCTGCTTCCTCTTCCTTAGGAGGGGATTCAACCTCTTCGTTCATCACTGGTGACTCTGCATAAGCAACCAAGGGAGATTGCATTATCTTTTCAACTTCTACTTCTACACTATATAAGTCACCTACATGGAATTCCTCTCCTTTAGTATCTGGATCTTCTTCAACATTTTCTAACTCACTAGGTTTGCTTTGAGCTTCATGAGTGAAAGGTACATCATCATGCTGCTCCTCACTAGAAACAATCAGAGGAAGGTCAGCCTTAGGCACACTATCCTTAGGAGAAGGAGTCTTAGACCTCCTTGTATACACCTTGGCCTTCTCCTCTAAACTTTCTACATTCACCACTGGTGGGGTAGCTTCTTCCTCTCCTACCTTAGAGCTTGCTTTCCCTGACAACTTTATAATTCTTTTCCTTTTAGGCACAGGCACATCAACCTCAGGATTTTTCCCCTTAGCCTCCTTCTACTCAGACTTCTTAGTTCTTGTCCTCTTCTTAGCCTTTGGATTTCTTTGATTCTCGGTCTCTTGGATCTCTCCCTCTTGGACACCTTTGATTTTGATCTTAAATGGAGAATCCAACTTACCTTTTCCCTTAGGGTCCTACTTGGTCGATTCCTCAGAGGTGGAGTGAGGATCTAAATCTCCCATTAACTCATAGTTACATTTCACTCCCGCATTGTCCAACTCCCACAGCTTGTGCCTTAGCCACATCCTGGTGAACTTGATAACTGGATCCATCAACTGTTTTAATTTTGTCTTTTCCTCTTCTAACCAGTCTATATCACCAATTGGTCTGTCTTTTATGGCCTCATAAGCATGGTCTTGGATCAAGTTTCCATCATCCTCAAGCTGATCTGACACTGCCTTCACATTGTACAATCTGACTGATTCAACTGGGAGGCAAGAAAACTTCTTCTTTCTAACCTCAAATTCATCAATGCAATTGGTCCAGTAGTCCTCCAAATCGACCTTATGGCCATATTCTCTACTAGCCTTCTTTTGAGCTTCTCCTATAATATCAAACCTTGATCTCTTGGAATGAAAAGACAAACCAAGGGTACTCATTTCTTCTTCTAAAGCTCTGGCACAAATAATGGAAGGACATGCCTCCCCAGTACCAATCCTCAAAGGGAAGTCTCCACCAAATCCAGTCTTATGCTTGTCTCTCTTGACAATGGCATCAAAGTCACAGATATGCCTAGTTACTTCCAATAGTATAATGTGATCAGTGGGATACCTTGGAAGTCTATATGGGGCCCTCTAATAGCCATCAATCCGAATGTAGGAGAAAGTTGGGAACTAAATAAACCATTCCCCATATTTCCTGATGAGCTCTTTTTCCTGGTCTGAAATCCTTGTGTGCTCTGCTCCTTGAAGCATTGTAGTGATGTGCATGGTGAATACATCATCCACCCTTCTATAACTCAAGCTTCCTAGGTGCAATTGATGGAAGACCTCATAGATGACATCATGTCCAAAGATTCCCTTTGTGCTCAATCCTTTGTAGGGGTGGAATTTTGCAAGTGCATAGACCAAATACGAAGTCATTGTGAAGGTCTTGGTCTGCAACACACTAGATAGTTGTTCATGAATCGTTCTACTAATTATACTAGCCCAATGATAGTCAACTAGCTCTCGTTCCATCCTAACAATAACATGACACATCCAATTCTCAAATACCCCTGAATTTCTCAATCCAACCACCCTGCTAAGCAAGGTGATGGCATCATAGTACTCCTTGAACTTTATTCTAAATAACTTTTTGGGCAGCTTGGAATAGTGAGACTTGGGATTCTCTAGCCAAGAATTGATAAGCTGTTGTGACTTCACAGTCTGTTCATCGTAGAACTCCTGAGCTGCCTTCATGTTGAATGCCACCATGTGAGATCTGTCTAGCGTATCAAAATTTTGGGCAATGGAAACGGGGTTGAGATTTACTACCACCTTTCCTTGTGGACCAATAATCTTCTGTGTATCCTGATCATAGTGCCTAGCGCACTCGAGGACAAGCTCATAACACTGTATCGTGTAAGGGAAACCAGCCACATGTGACAAGCCTGATTCCATCATCCTTCTGGCCACCAAAGGGGAATCATCTACTGCCATCCTTCCTTTAAATTCTTTATAATCCCATAATTCAACATTGGTATCAGTCACCTCAGACCAGATAGATGTAATTTTACTCTCAGGAATCTTACTCTTAATGTCCATTTTGATCCTTTCTGCATCAGTCATTGAAGATCCCTCCAATGCCTTGCTAGATTCAACCATTTTGAAGTGGAAATTGATCTTAGAATCAACAAATCCAAAGTAAATGGTGTCCACAAAGAACAACGACAGGAATGCACCAAAGAAATCACCAGTAAATCTATAATTCACCAACTCAATGCCACAAATTCAACCAAGCACTCACAAGAATGCACTCCTCAGCTCAAATGTTGGCAAGCAATAAGCATAATAGCATAAAAGACCTCAAAAATCAATTAAATACCTCGTTTAAAGCTCGTAGGAAGACATTAATGCCGCTGACAAGAAATTCAAAAAAAACCCAAGAATCCGAGGACAAGACAAAATCCAGAAAAATCTGGCCCACGCTAAATTCCACGAAGAATGAAAATCTCTGAATCACAATACATAGCTGGGGTCCGAGCAGGATCTGGGAAAATCTGGATAGGGTGGAAAATCTTGAACTTAGCCTAGAAACTTAAGTTATTTCAATGAATAACTTAGGGAATCACCAAGGCCGTCAAAATGAACATTTAAGCACATGCCAAAATAAGACAAAACCTCAAAATGAAATGGCCAAGATACCAAAACCAAAATGAAAGAGGGTCTCAGCTTTCAGCAGGGCGTGTGTGTGAAAACTGCACAACACACACAAAGGAAGAGAGCAAATGTTGATTGTTAGGGCATGGGGGTTTTCCTTGGTCAAACCCCTCTTAGGTAATTAAACCAAAATGATGAAAGAAAGTAATGAAACATGCAATGATGGAATAAAAACCTTGCCTTGATGATTGATCTTGAATTTCTACAACAAAAGATGAAGATTCTGCCCTTGAATGTCTGAAGAAGGTATTTTAATGACTTGGAATGATAAAACCCTAGCTTGCTTAACTTGAAAACATGATGAATGGTAAATGAATGATGATGAGATGTAAATTAGTGTTAAGAGACTTATTTTTATAGGCAATTCACCTTATTTTCCCATTAATTGGATCCCTAAGGCCGACATGGAGAAAAAATAAACTTAAAACCTATATTTTCCTACTAAAACCCTAAAAATGGCTCAAATGGGACTCATTTTCCACTAATGGTGAATGGGTCCCACCTAGATGGGACTAATTCACCACTAATGGTGAATGGATCCCACAGGGGCCATTTTTGCTAGCTAGAATGCCAAGAACTAAGAAAATTATGTTTATATGATGACTATGTCAGGTATTTCATCAAATTATGCCTGGGGATGCATAACATGGGCTAATAGGGGCCTATTAATGATGATGTAAAGAGTAATTAGGGCTTGGGACACAAAATTCAATGTGAAAGCGTGAATAAATACACTTTACAACACTAAAATGAGGTCCACATATACTAGAAAGGCACAACATCCAATGTGAATGTGTAAGACACATTACAACACTAGATTAACATTGATTTTATTCTACAAGCCTTCTAGATTACTGTGAGGATGTATTTAAATATATTTTATAATATTGAACTAGGGGAAAATAGGTTTTTTAAGTCTAGAAAAGCGAGAAAGTCTCTTACAGTGCTTTACAACACATTTACAAGACGTTAAATGCATGTTATTCAATTTGCAAGGGTCCAAGACCTAGTGTGGATGAATAAAATGCCTCAAAACACTTGAATCAAGGCCTCATTAAGTCCATTTTATAATGAATTAATCCCATGTCAAGCAAAGGGTACTTTTTTCTATAGTGCAATAGTGATATAGAGAGTAAGAGAAATCCATTCCTTTGAGGATTAGGGGATAAGCCAAAGATCCTAGAAAGTTATTAGATGAGTAGATACACATGATGAATGTACCCACAAAGGAAAATAAACTTCAACATGATTAATGGGCCAATCATTCTATGCTTACAAGCTTGGTCATAGAAATCGGGAAAGAGTTCATTGATTTCAACTAAGTGTGTAATACATGCATGTAATAGATTTGAGCATATAATTTAAAGAGGATTTTTCACATGAGTTTTATTTTTATCAGTTTTAGTGTTATGTGTTATACAAGGTGTTGGTTTAACTACTAGTTCAAACAAGGAGGAAAGGAAGGGGCAACTAACCCAAGCAAGGGCTCACTTGAGGTGAGCTATAGTTGAAAATTTATCATGGTAGTTTATATTCTTGTGATCTTAACTAGATTTATCTATTAAAATTAATTTACTGTAGTCAATAGGTTAATTAAATAGCTTGTAGCATTTGTAAGAAACTTATAGCAATTATTGTGAGATTTCTAGATAATTAAAGAGTTTGCAGGATAGATTTCTTATTCAACCCTTAGGCGAATCTATATACACCTAAAATCGGTCAAGACAATTAATTAATTAAATACTAGCTATTTAATTAATAAAATATTTTATTTCATCTACTTATAAATAAATCCTCAATTTATTTATATAGTTCACACTTTTCTAAATTCTTCATCTTAAACCACATTCCTCTAAATTTAATTGAATAAATAAATGTCTATAGTTTGTTTTAATTTAATTAAATATCTTCTCACTAAGTTTGAATAATTTCAAATTCAAATTTAGTCACATGTCTATTGTAAACACCGAAATTTGGTTTAAGCCCGTGACTTCAATATTCTTCATAATTCATATTCTTCATGGTCATGATAAAATAATCTTAATTATTTAATTAATTCATCTTAACATTAATTCTTCTATTAATTAAATAATCTTAATTATTTAATTAATTCAAACTTTTCTTTATTCCATTTGATTAATTAAATAAATTCTTTTTATTTAATTATATTACTAATTAACTTTATCCTTCTCGTTAAATTAAATAAATTCCTATTTAATTTACCTTTATCATATTTCAACTATAATTAAATAAATTCTTTATTTATTTAATTATTCATTTAAATCCCTTCATCACTTAATTAAATAAATCTTATTTATTTAATTATTCTTCAAATATCAAATATTGAATTAAATGAATTATTTAATTCATGAATTATATTTTAACGCATTCCTCTATATTTAGATAATTGTGTGAGTTATCTAAGTATTCACTTTTACTCAACTCAAAGATCTATTCAAATCGCTCAGTTAACTCTTGATTTAATGTTTGAGTGGAATTCTCGAGTAATCTCTTCGTCAAATCATTCAATCATCTAGTTCTAACTCATTTGCAGGCCTTAGAGGTCTCGGGAGCAAGTCAACTAGCTCTTGGCTAGAGGACAATAATGTGGCACGTGGATGTCCCCATGGCGCTTTGTGGACTCGTACGTACAAAAAACAGAGAGAGCCTACCAAAACACACAGAGCCTACTGACAACTCAAGGACTGAAATCCAATTATTTAATTAAGCTAACAAAATGCTAAAATGATAGAAAGTACAACAAGAAGAATACTAAACATGCAAGAATCAAACTAATGGAATGAAATGACAAGAGATAAAAGAGAGATCGAACTCATGGGAGGTCCAGCTCTATGTAGCCTCCTGCAAAGCTCCACATGAACAACCTGCACACACAGAGACAATGAAAATTGTTGGGGCTGTTTCGAGGGTTTTCCTTAGTCAAACCCCTATTTTGGTGTTTCCACCTTTGCATGTACATGAGGATTAAATAAATATTCCTATTTAATTAATTAAACTTTGTGTGTGCATTCGAACAAGAGTTGCTTTAATCCATCTTCATCTTTGTCATGCAAAAATAATTCTTTTGTTTTCGAATACCAAACTAGAAGATTAAATCATTTATTTAATCTTTAATTATATTTCTAATTTATATCACTCATGTCATTACTAACTGTTATCAAAATGCATGACTAATCAGTCAATCTCAACCGTCTGTTGATCTTTCAATTCTGGCCTGTCGTTCGAATAATCAATTTTCTATAAATTGATCTATTCTTCATCATTCCAATCTCTTGCGAAATATTATGACTTTTGAGAGCACTTATCTTGAATCTTCGATGTTTTGCTAAATAACTATCATAGGCTATACTTGCACAAACCTTTGAAAATTTGAGGGCAATTATACTACAACAACAAAATGGAGAAGGGAAATCAAGATGAATCATGCAAATACGTACAAATTTGGTGAGATTGTTCAAGTTTTATTTACGTTTTTGACTTTCCTTTGTTCTTTGTTGCTTAGCATTAGATTGAATTTAGAGATCTTAGATTGCATTGCATGTCTGTTCTTAATCTTTTCTTTCTGCACTCTCTTGGCGTTGCATTTGGTGAACCTGACGTGAAGACACCATCTTCACGTATCTGTATACTTTTTTTTTTGGCAGGTTTTTTCGTATGAAATGACACATCAAATTGACGAAACACTGCAATTGAAATTCACAAATGCATCAGTTTGACGAAGTGATGCAATTGACTTTCTGAACCGCATCTAACACCAGAAATGACACATCTAAAAAATTCTGATGCATTTGAAAATTCTTGAACCGCAACTGACTGGTAAAATACTGAGAATGCAATTGCAGAGAAAATCAATGCATCTAACTGGTAAAACAGTGATGCAATTGACTAGTAACCTTTTGTTTCTATTTTCAGAAATCTAAAATTTTCAATTGATTTATGTGTTACTAATATCGGATTTTCAGCGTGTGGGATTTTTTTTTGGAGTTAACGAGTTTTTATAGGATGATTGACAGAGACAATATAATGAATCTTTCTACAGAACGCATGTTGAAGACCTTAGTTAATTTTCTGGAAATAGATTGTTTGGTAGTGTAGCAAATCTTTCATTTGGATTAAAATTAACAAGTGTTTACTGTGTTTGGTGTGAAATAAAATTGTGTAATTACCCTCATGATTTGGTACATCAGAGTATCCTCTCCCTTTGCGCATCCGTGCGATCCTAGGTGTAAGAGAAATGATTACCAACTCTAGAACTTGGGCCTGTTTTGGTGGGAAAAAGTACTCACCCCAGGATGACTTAGACCGGTAGCACCCTGAACTCGAGGGACTTCCAACCGGTATATAAAAGTGGATTCTTGGGGAAAACCCAAGAATCATGAGTATGGTTCCGACGAGATGGATCCAAAAGGGGACTCTCGCTGCATGGATCATGCCCCATGAACGAAATACCCGTAATAAACACCTTTTTTTTAGAGACCAACCATTTTTGGCCGTTGCTCGATATAGTGCAGTGTACAGTATCATGCCTGAAGACACTCACTACTAATCCCCTTGAGTAGAGATAGCAGTTCTTGGGAGGTCATTTCCCAAAGAATTCAAAATTGGTGTGCTCGAATGACGTTAATGAGCCATGGAGGGGGGCCAATGCCACCAAATTTCTAAGCTATTTTCTCTTGAGAAGGAAAGGTGTTTATCACCAATCTGGGGTATTTAGGTAGGCTATACCAAGTATACAAACCCTTGGCCTTTTGGCCAATTAGGATGTGCTTGTCTGGTGTCAATTTAAATGTTCTTTGAGTCCAAAATCCAATTGAAAATACTTTTTTTTACGATTGTCCTTGTTTGCCAAAATTTGATCATGAAAAACAGAGTCAGTTTTAAATCTCAAATCACTGAAAATACACAGAGAGTTGCAACAATTCACCAGAATGTCGTAATTGATTTTAGAGTTGCATCTATCATTTTCGATCACATCTATTTAGCGAAGAGTCGCATCTTCCAGTTTAACTCACAATTGCTTTGCGAAAAACCACATATGTTATATTCTGAGTCGTAATTGTCATTATGAATCACATCTGTTAGAAGGTTAACTGCATCTATTAGAGTCAAACATTAAACTTTATCAGGGACACGCAATTGATCATCAAAAAACTGCAACTGTGAAACTTAACTGTAACTGTTAAACTTAACCACATCTGTGAAAACTTGTGACACATTTTCCTGATTATCAAAAAGTTAGAATTCACATTTACTATCCAGTCAACACAGTTATACCAGTTTCAGTTATCTTTCCACAAGCATTCTTTGAACAAAAACCTGAAATGATTTGCTCAAATTTTCATCCTTTAGTATCATTTAGTCACAACTGTAGTTGTCTTAGTTCCCAATTTTGGTTTCATCTTGGAGTACATATTACATTGAGATTAAACTTCTAGGAAGGTCAGTTTTACAAACTTTAGGATAGGTGCCCCATCTATACTCTAGAAAAATCATAGTGTCAATGAAATTTGTCATTGAACCTAGTCCTTTTATCCTTTATCCTACAGAGAGTTCATCCTAGCTCATCAGTCTAGTTAGGAAACTCAACTTGTCTTTGGTCATCGTCCTATATTGGTTCTTTGACTTAGTTAAAATTGACACCTTGGTTGGACTTTAGGTAGTTGGTACCCTTATCTTAAGTTTACAAAATTGATTACCTTAGAAGTTTAGTTGGACTTTGCATTTTTAGATATTGTCATTCTAGACTAGCGTCATCTTAGAACATCCCTTATTTTGCATTTAGAAAATACCAAAAACATAGACTAGAGCCATACTGTCCATAGATGTAGTTTTGCATCCCTTGCATATTGAGCTAATCTTACATGGTTGAAACTAGGTCTAAGAGAAAAGAGACAGCAGAAAAGATGTCAAACCCAAATGAGTTAATCAACCCCTTTTCTTCAAGACCTCACAAGACTTTACTCAACAAATTCACCACTAGAAACACTCAAGGACATATTATGGTAGAAGACACAGAAGTCGCTGCACAAGACCCTGAGTTTGCCTCTTTTGTAGATGAGTACCTAGAAAATGATCATCAACGATACTTAGCCAAATTGCTAGCTGAAGGCATTACCTTACCTGTTGGATTCAATATTAGCACCTTACAAAATCAACCTACAAAGGGGACAAATACAATGACTGCTAGTACTACTATACCTCAGGTTAGCACAACTATGCCATCTGGCACACCTACACAAAGTACGACAGTCCATACGTTTCCATTTGGTACATCTGGCATGACATCGAGATTTAGTTTCACTATAGGGGCCTCATCATCCACTCCCTCCAGTCCTCTGGTTGGGAGTAAAAGACCTAAAACCTCAGCTTCTACACCACATGTTAGTGTCACGAGTATCATACCATAGTCGATGGCCATACCTAGTGCTCAAGTCACTAGTACTATACCACGAATTCAACACATAGGAGGCATTCCCTCATTTCAATATGGCTATTAGAATCCATTTACATATATTTTGAATCAGAATCCTTTCTCACAAATTGGTAGTCATAATCCATTCACACAGATCCCGAATCAAAACCATTTTATGCAGACTCCGACCCAAAACACATTTACCAACATTCTAAATCCAAACCCACCTCAAATACCAACATTCAATCAAAACCAATCACGAGACTTTGGATTTCAGAATACATACACAGATCTGCATAATCCACCTACCACATCCTTGACCCAGGTTGATGTCTTACAAGCACAAATGCATGCACTACAAATGAAAATGGACAACATGTCAGTGTCAACTATGAAATCCTTTTCAACAAAGGACATATTCCCATTTCCCTTTGATAGATCATTGTATATGACCCCTTTCCCTCACAGATATGTCGTACCGAATCTCCCTAAGTACAATGGCAAACGGAATCCAATAGAACACATAAAGGAATTTTCTACCATATGCATAGATGTCACATATGACCCCACATATCTTATGAGACTATTTCCAAGAAGTTTTGTAGGAATTGCACTAGAGTGGTTTTAAGGTCTAGACTCTGGCATCAGATCTTGGGGTGAACTGGTTGAGAAATTTGTGGAGCAATTCTCCTTCAACATAGACCACGAGATAAATATAGAAACTTTGTGTCACACAACACAAGATGAAGGGGAAACATTTATTGCATTCTTCTAGAGGTGGAGGACTATAGCCAGTCAGTGTCCTGTTGAAATACCTGAAAAACAAAAAGTTACTATGTTCCAAGAAAACCTTCATACAAAACTAAGGAGTAACTTACGAGTACATTGTTGTACATCTTTTTCAGAACTAGTGGAAAAAGGGGTTATAATAGAAAATGATCTCATTGAAAAAGGTGAACTTAAGACATCAACATCCAATAGGAATCTGATTGCACAAAACACCCCCACTGATAGAAACAGATTTTGGTCTCGCAACAAAACTGTCACCAATGATGGGGTAGTTGATGCTAAAATAGTACAAGCGAGACCACTCATCACATTGCAAGGACCTCGCACTTTTTACAACATGCTTAATGATATAAATCAACGTCCTAACATGGTCCAAAATACTCAACATCCACAACAACAAAGGAGGTTTCAAAAACATGAGTTCACTGCCTTAGGGGAACCCATTGAGTCTGTATTCAAACAACTGTTATAGCATAATCTTATACAGCTATAGGAACCAAGACAATACGATCTAGGACAATTAAAACCAATTTGGTGGGCTACTTGACCAATAATCACCATGCCACATTTTCTAAACAAGACTATGCAACTGAAAAGATGAACCATAACAACCCTTTACATCTAGAAGTCCTTGTTGATGATACCAAAGTTAGACGAGTTTTGGTAGATGGAGGAGCAAGGTTAAATCTGTGCACTTTAAAACTAATTAAGGCATTGGGTATCTCAAAATCATGCGTAGACACAACCAAAAGCATTGTCATTAAAGCTTATGATGATGAGGAACACAAATCAAAGGGGGTGGTAACACTTCCTATCAAAATTGGTCCTGTAGTAATGGAGACAAAGTTCCAGGTCTTGGATCTCACCCTTCCTTATAACCTTCTGCTAGGTAGACCATGGATTCATGCCATGAAGGTGGTCCCTTCCATGTATCATCAGTGTCTTAAATTCCCTTACAATGGCACAAAAATAACTATAGATGGTGACCTAGATCCATTCCAATATTGCACCACTCTAAAAGAGATCCCCCAACAGCAAGTGCCAATAAACCAAGAGGCTTCATCGTCTAATCCATCTTCCTATGTTGATCCATCCACACTCATTTGAACATCTATTTCACCCGCAATTCCTACCACTCCTAGGGTTGAGATCCAAGAAAAGGGTTGTGGAGAGTATTACATGACAACATCTTATTATTTTAGCCATTTTCTTCCTCCTAAGTCATACGGTTTACCTACACCAAATAGGGGACAGTCTATGGTCACTATACATGTTCCTCCTACAACAACTTTCACTAAATGGGGTGAATTAAGCAAAGAGGCCATAGAGGCAGAAGATGTCACTTCTTGGTTGTATAAGGAAGATAATGAGGAACCTCTCTCACTTGCTCACATTCCTACAGATCTATATGGAAAAGGTTTTAAAATTATGTAGAGCAAGGGATATGATGGACATAGCGGGTTAGGCTTAAATCAAGATGGACAGATTGAACCAATCCTTTTTTCTCAATGGACAAAAGGTTTAGAGCTAGGGTTTCAACCGATTCAGATTGGTATTCCTAGTACCACATCACCCTTAATCAAGGAAGTAAATGCTTCAGAAGATATTGATACATCTCATGAACTATCTGACCAATATCACTATCACTCCCCTGACTCCAACGACTATGAGTGGGATTCCCTATCCTCCACTTCATCCATGGACCTTGATAAGTTATTTGGAGAACTTGACTTAATGTTAAGATCCTCACCAAATCCATTGAATTCCAGTCCACCAAAGAAAATGACAAAAGAGGAGTGGTTTAAACACTACTATTGGGAATCACTTGATCCTACCTCTTGGCAACCTGAGCCATCTATTTTAGATTGTCAAACCTTGGCATTAGGCCCACCTATCAATCTACCTAGATCCAAACCTAAGAGAAAAAAAGACTTAGTATGAGACTTTTGTGACCATATGAATAACTCAATCCTTACCTTGAATCCATTAAACTTTTATAACTCCGACGATGACATGCCCTTAGTTTATCCCCAACTCATTGATTGGGACCAACAAGACACACCTATCTTAGACATTTTTGAGAACGACGAAGCAATTGTTGAGTTCCTGGGATTATGAGAAGGAATACCTAACGATGATCACAAGGCTGGTTTTACCATTGAATTGGACAACAAAGCATATTTTGGGGAATCTGTTCAACCCTCTAGTCGCAAAAATGAGAAAAAGAATAAACAAGATAAAAAGGACGAGTCTCTAGGTAAAAACTGAAAGGCACCTTTAGAGAATGAAAAAGTAAAAAGAAAGGACACATATGAAGGTGAAAACATGTCTGAGGCACCTAAGGATGGAGGTTTGAACATTCTCCCTATTGCATAGGAAAATTCACCCATGCTCGTTGAAGAATCAGTAGAAGTTAACATAGGCACAAAAGAGAATCCACGACTGGCTTATTTTGTAGTGTCATTGACAACAGAAGAGCAACCAGAGTTCCCCAACTTCTTTGCATAGAGATAGATAAATTTTGCATGGACATATGCAGACATGCCTAGCTTGGATCCTGAACTTTTTCTACATCACTTACCCTTACAACCAGCGCCAAACAAATGAAACAAAAATTGAGAAAAATGCATCCACAGATTGCTTTACTAGTCAAGGCAGAACTCAAGAAACTGTTAGACATTGGGTTCATAAGATCAATCGACTATGCCGATTGGATCTCCAATCTTGTACCATTCACTAAACCAACTGGGAGCATCTGCATCTACACTGACTTTAGAGATATCAACAAGGCTTGTCCTAAGGATGACTTCCCTTTACCTAACATAGACATGATAGTTGACATGACAGCAGGATATGAGATGTTGTCCCTTATGGATGGATTTTCAAGATATAACCAGATCAGAATTGCAACTGAAGACCAACCTAAGACGGCTTTCACTTGTCCTTAGGGAATGTATTGTTGGAATGTTATGCCCTTTGGACTCAAGAATGCTGGAGCAACCTATCAACGTGCCATGACTACTTTCATGATCTAGTACACACTCTTATGGAGGATTATGTCGATGACCTTATTGTTAAATCCAAAACAAGAGCAGAATATTTACAAGTTTTAGACAAGATATTTCAAAGGCTGGAGAAGTATAAATTGAGACTCAATCCCAAGAAGTGTGTGTTTGGAGTGAAGTCGGGAAAGCTATTAGGATATATCATTTCCAGATGAGGCATTGAAGTGGATCCAGCCAAAGTAAAAGCAATCATAGACATGCCTCCACCCACTAATCTCAGTCAACTAAGGACACTACAAGGAAGACTGCAATCCATCAGAAGATTTATAGTGTAGTTAGCAGATAAGACACATCCTTTTCAACATCTACTTAAGAAAGGAGTACCCTTTGTATGGACAGTTAGGTGTGGAGAGGCTTTTCAACTGATTAAGGAATATTTACTTACACCACCAGTCTTAATGCCACCCATTGAAGGAAGACCATTGATTCTTTATATTACAGCAACCCATTCATCACTCGGAGCATTGCTTGCACAGAATGATGATGAAGGTCATGAAAGGGTAGTCTATTATTTCAGTCAGACTTTGGTAGGTTATGAGCTCAACTATAGTACCATTGAACGTGCCTGTCTTGTAGTAGTATTTGCTACACAAAAACTAAGGCATTATATGCTAAACCACCAAACAATGTTGATTGCTAAAATAGATCCTCTGAAATATCTTCTCAGCAAGGTAGCATTAATAGGACGACTGGCCAAATGGGTTATGATACTTAGTGAGTATGATATCTAGTATGTACAAAGAAAGGCTATTAAAGGAAAATTCATTGCTGATCAGTTAGTCGACACACCCATACAAGAAGATCACCCATTAGTTGCAAAATTTCCTGATGAGTTTATATTTACAATGGATACAAACACCACATGGAAACTATACTTTGATGGCTCACATACAAATCATGGCTCAGGGGCTGGTATACTGTTTATCACACCATAGGGCGATTCCATCCCTAAGTCATTTAGGATTGCATTTCCATGTACTAATAACATAGCAAAGTATGACGCTCTAGTGACAGGGTTACGCATGGTAGTCAAATGGAAAATTAAGCATCTACAGGTATATGGTGATTCTCAACTAGTAATCAGATAGGTAAATGATGATTATGAGACTAAGGATGAGAAGCTTGCTCCCTACAAACGCATGGTTGATAGCTTTAAAGAGTACTTTGACAAAGTCAAATTTCATCAAATACCTCATGTTTTAAATAGGGCAGTAGACGCTATGGCTACACTTGCATCACTTCTCGACATTCCTAACAATGTGCCTAAGTTTGAGTTCTTGGTAGAACAACTTTTGGTCCTAGCCTACAATATCCTAGATTTTGAAATGGTGTGTGACATTGTTGGTCCTGATTCCCCATGGTACAAAGAGGTCTATGACTACCTTCATGCCGATGTCATACCCACTGGTCTATCAAACAACCAACATAGGACATTCCTCTGCAAGTCAGCCAAATACACCATCGTTGGAGATACCATATATAGACACGCCTTAGATAATACCCTACTGAGATGTCTTGATTCTATTGAAGCACAAGCAACCTTACATGGGGTGCATGAGGGTATATGTGGTTCCCATTCTAGCGGCCCTACCTTAGCCAAAAAGATTATGAGACTGGGTTATTATTGGCCTACTATGGAAAAAGACTCATATGTCTTTGTAATGAAATGTCACCAATGCCAAGTTCATGGAGACTTGATACATGCGCTAGCACAGGAGCTTCATCCTATAACATCACCATGGCCCTTTGCCCAATGGGGGCTCGACCTCATAGGTAAGATCCACCCCACATCATCTAATGGACACAAGTTTATTATCACTACCATTGAGTACTTTATGAAGTGGATTGAAGCCATTCCTATGATATACATTACCGGCACATAGATTTCTAAGTTTATCCTAAACTATATCATCTGTCAGTATGGTGTCCCTTAGTCCATCATCATGGATAATGGCCGCCTATTTAAGAATCAAGAAGTATGCCATCTTTGTGATGAATTCCATATTCAACATCATTTTTCCACTCCCTATTACCCACAAGGTAATGGCCAAGTAGAGGCATCTAACAAAACCATCATTAGAATCCTCAAAAAGACTATCAATGATGCTGGCTGCAATTGGAATTTACAACTTAATCTCACCTTATGGGCTTATCGCACAAGTATCCGTACTCCCACTGGTGCCACTCCCTATTCTTTAGTATTTGATTATGAAGCTATTCTTCCTATTGAGGTCGAGATTCCTTCCTTAAGGGTATCCTTGAAAGGCCATATTGATGATGAAGAGTACCGAGTATCGAGACTCCATGAGCTCAAATTCCTAGATGAGCGCAAACATAAGGCACTAGACCATCTTCAAGCATATCAAAATCGCCTTCGTCGTAGCTATAATAGGAAGGTTTTGAACAGAAAATTTGACATTGGTGACCTGGTTTTAATGGAGAACCCAAAGAATCAAGCAGAAAGAGACAAACCAAGAAATTTTGAACCAAACTAGTTAGGACCTTATATTGTTACAGAAGCTTTTGGATCAGGAGCGTACCAACTCTCTACTCCTGAAGGGGAACCATTTTCCTCTCCAATCAATAGTCTACATCTGAAGAAGTTCTACGCATAGCTTCTGAGAACCTTGTCTTAATTAGTAAAAATACAAAAACATTATAAAATCAAAAAAATTGTTACCAAGGTGAAAACCTGGAAAACATGCGTCTTGGTAACACCAAAAACAAAAATTTAGATAATCAAGAAAATAGTAAAGACAAATAATTCATCCAATAGTGAAAACCACTTCGGTGGCACTTTGGATAGGTGTCGTGGTGAAAACCTGGTAAACAGGTGCCATGTGTAGTTGACTCTGCTCCTTTGTCTACTATCATTCTAATCTAAGCACTTCCCTATACATACTACCTATCCTTGTACATATCCCTTATTTTTTGTATCCATCCCCTGTATATACCATTCATAATAAGTGGTAGTCTTTCCCATGACCTGGAATGATTGACATCGATTACATTTCATATCCTCCATTTTACCATATTCATAATCCATTGGTCTTATACTCGATTGGGGGAAAACACTTGATGTGTGTCATATTGGTTCTTCCATTGGCTATGTTGAAGACATAAAACCATAGAAAAACCCACAAACATCACAAAATCACTTGAGAAAACACAAAAACATTAGAAAACTTCAAAAAAAAAAAAAATTAAAACATTTTGAAAATCCAAAAATAGAGTCAAAGTCAGTCGCACTTTTTAGTCTTTGTCGTTTGTTGAACTACATTGCCTCTGTGACTAGACGTAGGCAAGGCCATCTGCCGATGTGCCCCTGAGGCATTAGGTTAGTCCATTTAGGTTATTCTATATAAAATCATGATTCAATCCATATATCTATATGACAAGGTCATTGGTCGTGTCGAACTACGTTGCCTTTGTGCCTGGACATAGGCAAGGCCATCAATCGATGAGCCCCCGAGGCCGCACTAGGTCAGTCCATTAGGGTTTGTCAGTCAAATTCAAGTCAAACTATGAGGTCTCTATGTGTATAATGTAGGCAAGGCCATCAATTGATGAGCCCTCGAGGCTGCACTAGGTCAGTCCTTTAGGGTTTGTCATCATACACAGTCCATTGTTAGCACATCATATCAAGTCATGCATCAATCTGGTGAACAAGTCAGTAATGTCTTTAAGTCAAATTAACCAAATTCCCAAGGAAACAATCAAACCAAATCAACTAATGTTTGCTACAGGATGTGTCCTTCTTGGAGACAAGTATCATCAAAACAATCAACTTTTGTCTTATTCAGGATGAGTTTGTCCTGAATACTGATATCAACAAAACAATCTGTCTTATACAGGATGAGTCCTTCCTGCATAATCAACATTGTCAAACAATCAAACATAGTCTTATGCAGGTTATCACATCAACGATATCTAACTCAACGTCTTATATGATACATGTCTTTTTGAAACTAGGCTTTGTCATGCCTTATACAGATAGTCATAACATCGAAACTAGACTCAAAGTCTTATCTAGTATGTGTATCTCCTGACATCAGGCTCTATCAATCAAATCTTTTATCAATCAAAACAATTTCAACAAACAGATCAAGTTTTGGCAAATACTTAACTGGCTTTTTGACTGTATGGGTTATTTATCTTATCATTTTCTTTGACTTGATGACTTGGAATTATGTTACTAGCTTTCTCAAGGATGTCCCGTGAAGGATTTAGAGAAGCGAAAATGTATCAAAATTCTATTTTCTTTGACTGTTGTCTGTCAACTATCTTTTAAATTTGATTTTGAGTCATGTTACTAGTTTCCTCAAGGATGTCCCATGAAGGATTTAGAGGAGCGATGACGTCTCATGACCCGTCTTTTACTTTATTTGTTGTCTGTGGTTTGTCTTGACAAAAAGACTGGGGCAACTTGTGCCCTTAGTATGAGTTAATGACAATCCTTGTCTATGACTGTCTGGTGTTAGCAAGTGGATGACCTTGCACACCTTGATTTATATCATATCTTGGTGTTTGTCTCCATTTGTATTAGTCCCGCCCAATGATGATAAAGTGCAACACCTTTTGTGATACAACAAAACATCGAAGATTGCTAATACTAACATCCATCTCATTTCTTATTATTTCTCCATCTTTCTTTCTGCACTAACAATTCTTCTTTCTTGCATTATGATGGAGTCCTATGACACACAACAATATAAGTCATCCTGCATACACATACATGTTAGAAAAATACATACATATATACATTCATCATCATACAATATGGATCATAAGCATTCTATGGACAAAACCAATGTACATACATGCATCACATTACATTTGTATAGCATCATAGGTAACATGCATTGTACATATAACATCACATTGCATCTCATAACTATAAACTGCATACATCATATAGAATCCACATCACATAGAATCAACATTATATCATTAGCTGCATAAACACATCATAAAATAGATATGATCATCCATCACATAGGCATCTCATATAAACAACACATGTATAATAAATGACTGCATAATCAATAAATAGAAATGCATATCATGAGAATCGCCACCAAAATCATATATATATATCGCTCAACAGTGTCACATCACAATGTCATAATGTATTAATAATATATGGAAGCCCGCAGGCTATAGAATCATAATACAATGCCTCAATATATATCAAGAAGTGCCCCTATCCTAAACTACCACTGCTATCATGGCTGGAGTGTGCAGATGAATGATGTCAGGAACCTAATGCCCTATGAGCTGAGTGAGGCCTATCATATGGACCTGCTCTATGTGGCTACTCCACACCCTCTGTGCTAACTATCTTGGTGTGAGTCTGGATCTGTGATCTACTGCTACATGCCTAGGAGAAGCTGGGAGCCCATCTCTCTGGATGAACCTCTGCCTCATACAAATCACGGTAATAAGTATCCCTCTCCCCAGCTCTGACTAACTCTCTGGTGAAGGCAACTGATGGTCTAATGCACAAAGCTCTGAGCTTTGTAAATCTCTACTCAGTCTCCTGTCTCTGAGCTATCGCCTGATCTCTGTCCATCACAGCTTTGTCCCTCTCCATCTGTAACACATTCCTCACGGACATCAAGACTCTCATCTGCTCCTCTAAGGATGCAACCTGAGCACACAATGTATCTGTATTAGGATCAATTGCCCATGTGTCATCATGTCTGGCCCTTGGTACACCATCCTCCTCCTCATCCAACTCCAAAATTGGATCTCGGATCTCTCTCTCATGATCATCATCCTCCTCATCGTCCTCCTGATAAGCACCTAGCAATCCTAAAGTGTCAATCTCTACCTCCTCTTGCTCTGCCTCCTCTGCAAGAACATCTAGAATGGCCTCCTCTCCGGGATGCTCCTCCTCTATACCAATCTCTGCATGGACCTCCTCACCACCTCGTCCAATATCTGGTATGGCCACATCCTCCTCTCCCTGTCTCTCCTCTCGAATCAGTGATAGTGGTGGCCCTCATCCCCTCCGTCCACGTCTCCCTCTCCTACCACCTCTCCACCCACCTCTACCATCATCTCCATCATCACCCCGGCATCCTCTACCTCCCTGACCTCTACCTTTGCCATGCCTACTTCGTGGTCCTGTCCCTTGCCACTCTACTAGCGCTGGCTGCTCTGGATCTGTCAAAGGAATTGGCCTATGAACAACCCACCACTGATTGTACTCCTGGGTGGTACCTGGGTCTGTTGGATAGTCTCTCCATCCCCATGGGATTTCTTGTAGTGTATTAATGTCTACCTCGGCTGTGGCCACTAGGATCTCTCACAATGACCTCACGAAGTTAGCCTGACCTCTCAACACATCCTGCACCTCTCCAAACTGCCGTAGAACACAATTTGGCAAGTGATGCTCTATGATGTGGACATGTGACATTGTCTGTTTAATCAAGTACTGAGTCTGACAATAAAATGACAAATGCTCATCCTCGTCTGACCACTTTGTGCAACCCAAGTATGGCCTCCATGTAAACTGAACCATCGTGTCTATGGCATGCCTGAAATAACCTGTATCTCCTATGTGGTGCTGAGTGTTAGCCTCTGCATAGTGGAAGGAATAGGGAGCTCCGTGTGGAAGGTCAACTATCACTGGTGGCCGGAAGATAGTGATGTGTTCCCATGCCCATACCATCAGAAGTGTGGTGCCACAACTCATAGACTGTGCCTCTCGGTAGGCAATATCATACAAATGAAAGTACAACATACCAAGGAGATAGGGACGCCATGCATATACCTCACGTCTCTCTAGCATCCCTACTAGCATCTCCCCCCATCCCACAAGAAAACCATGACCTCGATGGTCAGGAAGAACTATGCCACCTATCAAAGTACACACTAGATAGTCTAGCTACCTATACCTCTGAGCCAACACACGCCACCTAATCTCATAGTGGTCGAACCCTAACTATCTGATGTCTGCGTGTGGATAGTATCTGCACATCTCAGTCGCACTCCTCTAGGTATCATACCTCAACCATGTGCCTCTAATAGGAAGTCTAAGTATCCTATAGACATCCTCCAAAGTAATGGTGGCCTCTCAGTTGGTAGGTGAAAGGAAGATGTCTCTGAGTGCCGCCGCTCACACAATGCTTTCAATAATCCCCAATTCGCTTGAATCTAGGGCATGTATATAACGTGAAGAAGACCAAGGTGCCGTAAGAAACGTTGCTCTGCACTCCACAAGTTGTCTCTAAACTAAAAAGTCATCGGTCTCGACTCTCGAGTATATACTGTGTCTAGCACAACTTGCAATGGCATTATACATGCCTCATGTCAGCATCAAACATCTATTCTAATGCAAACTGACTAAATTAACTGCTATTCAAATGTGTCATTGTTTTGCAAATGCGTCATTATTAGAAACATGCATTGTTATTTAACATATGTGGTGCATAAAAGTTAGATGCGTCATTTCATTAGACACATGCGTCATTCCTTTCCACATGCGTAGCTTCATCATGCATATGCATATATTCTCAAAAAATACTGTGGACAATTACCTTTTAAAAGAAAATGCATTGCAATATAAACGAATGCGGCTATTCTAAATGCACATGCGATGTTGATTATCAAATGTGTTTCATTAAACTACAAATGTGTTGCAATATAAACAAATGTGGCTATTCTAAATGCACATGCGATGTTGATTATCAAATGTGTTTCATTAAACTACAAATGCGTCGAACCGCAGAAAAACTATGCTAAGCATTTAGCGTGAATTTGCAAGTGCATTGCTTCACATGCAGATGCATCGTTTGGGCATTCACATGCGGCATTTTCTCAAAATGATGCATACATAAAATTTGAATTAAATGCATAAAAATACGTGCAAATTAAAATTTTCAAAATTCAAGTTTGGGGTACATACCGAGGGGTCAGTGTTGGCTGGCCACCTAAAGGTCCAGATCCTATATGCGTGATGGTGGGTTTTCAGAACAGGAGACATCATCCCTGTGGGTGCGGAGCAAATTCTCAATTCTTGAAGCTAGGTGGGTGAAAATGAATTGGTTTTTACCCCAATTTCTATATATACCTAGGGTTTTGGTGGCATTCTTTTCTACTAGCCACGTCAACTTCCACGTTCAATCAACTCATACCCATACGTACCATGTCCGATTTCAATTCCGTCAACTCCACTGCATTTCTAGCTATCCAATGGACTAATCGGGGTCATTTTCAAAATTTTCTGAACTTTTTCAAAAATTTGTCAAATTTCCTGAGGGGGAATACCATTATCCTTCACCTATTTTGTACTGGGCCATTACTAGGGCATATTTCTTATCAATTTTCTTTGACACAACACCGAAATGACATTGTATCAAAGAGGGGCAAATGTAGACACCGAAATTTGGTTTAAGCCTATGACTTCAATATTCTTCATAATTCATATTCTTCATGGTTATGATTAAATAATCTTAATTATTTAATTAATTCATCTTAACATTAATTCT
Organism: Sequoia sempervirens; assembly: GCA_007258455.2. Taxonomy (NCBI): domain Eukaryota; kingdom Viridiplantae; phylum Streptophyta; class Pinopsida; order Cupressales; family Cupressaceae; genus Sequoia; species Sequoia sempervirens. The sequence goes on along the minus strand of VDFB02193867.1, from coordinate 282,349,309 downwards.
TCTATTAATTAAATAATCTTAATTATTTAATTAATTCACTCTTTTCTTTATTCCATCTGATTAATTAAATAAACGCTTTTTATGTAATTATATTACTAATTAACTTTATCCTTCTTGTTAAATTAAATAAATTCCTATTTAATTTACCTTTATCATATTTCAACTATAATTAAATAAATTCTTTATTTATTTAATTATTCATTTAAATCCCTTCATCACTTAATTAAATAAATCTTATTCATTTAATTATTCTTCAAAAATCAAATCTTGAATTAAATGAATTATTTAATTCATGAATTCTATTTTAACACATTCCTCTATATTTAGATAATTGTGTGAGTTATCTAAGTATTCACTTTTACTCAACTCAAAGATCTATTCAAATCGCTCAGTTAACTCTTGATTTAATGTTTGAGTGGCATTCTCGAGTAATCTCTTCGTCAAATCATTCAATCGTCAAGTTCTAACTCATTTGCGTGTACATGCGGATTAATTAAATATTCCTATTTAATTAATTAAAATTTGTGTGTGCATTCGAACAAGAGTTGCTTTAATCCATCTTCATCTTTGTCATGCAAAGATAATTCTTCTGTTTTCAAATACCAAACTGGAAGATTAAATCATTTATTTAATCTTTAATTATATTTCTAATTTATATCACTCTTGTCATTACTAATTGTTATCAGAATGCATGACTAATCAGTCAATCTCAACCGTCCATTGATCTTTCAATCCTGGCCTATCGTTCGAATAATCAATTTTCTATAAATTGATCTATTCTTCATCATTCCAATCTCTCGCGAAATATTATGACTTTTGAGAGCACTTATCTTGAATCTTCGATGTTTTGCTAAATCACTATCATAGGCTATACTTGCACGAACCTTTGAAAATCTGAGGGAAATTATACTACAACAACAAAATGGAGAAGGGCAATCGAGATGAATCATGGAAATACGTACAAATTTGGTGAGATTGTTCAAGTTTTATTTACGTTTTTGACTTTCCTTTGTTCTTTGTTGCTTAGCATTAGATTGCACTTAGAGATCTTAGATTGCATTGCATGTTTGCTCTTAATCTTTTCTTTTTGCACTTTCTTGGCATTACATCTATAACACTTTTTGGCCACATCATCAAATGTCACATGTATTTAAATATGACTAATATTTAAATTACATTATTCTCAACCAATTATCTTCAACAAAATTTTAACACATGGCTTTTTCTCACACACTTTATTCTCTCATACATTTGGAATGTTGCCCTTGGTCAAGGAAACATCCTCCTTGATTCTTCCATCTCCACCATTCATCTCTCATGCTGAAATCTCAACCGTTGATCACTGCCACATCACAAGATGTTTTGGAAATCCTATAAATGCAACCCCTTGCTACAACATTTATCATTCACTTTTGAGTAAGCTTATTATGCAGGAATAGCATTGGAGCAATTGGAGAATTTGGAGTTTAAGCATTTAGCATTATTTAGCATTTATCATTTGAGCATTGTAGTATCATTTAGAATCATGTCTTAGTTTATATTTGCATTTTCATTAGCAATCTTAGATTTCATACAACATTCTTACCATAGAATTTAACATCATTTATCATAGCTTAATCTTCATCTTATCATTAGCAACATGTCATTAATATCATAGCATCATGGCTTTAATCACATAATTTCATGTAGGAATTAGATTCTTACACTTTGAATAACATCTCCTTTCTCAAGTTGTCATTCTAACAATCGTAGTGCATACGCAAATCTAAGAGCCAAAATGATTTAATGAATCCTTGAGAATAGAGAACAATGGAATAGTTTTAGATATTTTTTTTGTTGCAATTAGAGTAGTTTTATGATTCAAATCTTTAATGTAATACGTCTCATTGATGTTTGTGTGTTTTATTATTGATTTACTAACTCTCACAATTTCACACATACATAAATTGGCACCCACCGTGGGGCACAAACCTTATTTTTAATAATTTTCTAGAAAAAATTTTGTAAATAGGTTGGACATGATCTTTTAGCGCGATCGTGAGTTCTTTCAATGCATACGACAAATCTTTTAGCTCATTCAATTTCTGTTATAACGCATATGAAAAATCTTTCAATGCATCTGGGGATTGTTACGACACATATGATATTTATTTCAGTACATCCAACAACTATTTTAGTGCATTTAGGGAGTCTTTCAATGCTTTCAATCAATACTTTAGCACATTCATTAGTTTCTATAGTGCATTGCATTGTTCTTTTAGTGCATGCATTGATTATTATAGTGCATAGGATAGTTCTTTTAGTGCATTGATGTTTTAGTGCATATGATCACTGTTTTAGTGTATCTGTTTAAATTTGCAAAATCTTAAAAATACAAGAACTAATTGGTGTTTTTTGCTTGTAGGTACTTTTATACGTTGGTTAAAGATAATCTTATGAAACTATTGATGATGTATGAAGGGGCTAGAGTTGTTTTATTTCTTTCTTTTGATTAAGATAGGCATCTAGCTTAATTAAAAGGTTAAAGAACCTCTTGTCTTTCGTGCTTGAAGTGATAGGCCTATGCTCTCCCCTTAACTGGGTGATCAAAATTCTAGACTCACTATTTATGCTTTATTAACACCTTTAGAAGGCTTGTCATAGTGGGAAAAATTACTCACCCTACGAGAATGACCAAACCAAGATCTAACATCTCAAAGTGCTTAAATCATCAAACATATCATATCCTTGATTGTTAAGCTAAGTTTCATCATTAGGATTTATCATCCTTTCATCATGAAACAAAGTTGTATAATCAAATTAAACTTAGTCTCATCAATAGAATTGGGCATTCTATTTGACTTAGTTTTCATCCTTAGCACACTTCCAATCAAAGATCAAAGTTTATTCAAAGTGTAACACTTGTATGCCCATTCAAAAAAGATTACAAAAATAGAAACTCAAGGAAAAAGAACTTGAAACCCCAAACATTGCAACTCAAAACATCACAACCCCAAATGTTGAAACTCAAAACACCACATGGTTGAACCTGAAGAGAATCCTTTCCATGGAACCCACAACACTGAAAGTGAAGAAATAACCAAGGAAGACATCCAACATATTGAACAAGATCCAAATTTCCACAAGTGCTTAGAAAATATTTTTGAAAGAAAAGGGGAAAAATACCTCCTAATGTTGGCTAATCGAGGTGTCAAACTTCCACTTGATTTTGATGTTAACAAATTGAAAACAACTCCTAAAAATCTTGAAAATGATTCACAAGATACCAAACAAGTGGTTGCCTTAACTCATCAAATGAAGAACCTTCAACAACAAATTCTTGATATGCAAAGGGGAACCTCAAAACGATACTTAATACAAGACATTTTTCCATATCCATTTGATCAAAGTATCCACATGATTCCTTTTCCAAAACATTTTGAATTCCCCAAGTATGACAAATACAATGGTAAAATAGATCCAATAGATCATGTGAGGTAATTTAGAACCATAAACTTATTGAATTTGCACACGAAGAAACTTGATGAGATTGTTTCCATGTAGCCTAGGTGGACAATGTCTTGAATGGTTCTCCAAACTTGCACCACCAATTAACACTTTTGAAGAGCTGGTTAACAAGTTTATCACCCAATTATATTCTTATAACATCCAACATGATATAACAATGAAAGATCTTTGCAACTTGAAATAGAAAAAGGGTGAATCCTTCCTCATATTCTTGCAAAAATGGAGAAGGTTATTTGCAAGATATTCTCGTCCCATACCTGAAAAGGAAAAGATAGAAATCTTTATCGATAACCTAAATGATGAGATGAGCTATAGATTGGAATTACAATGTCCACCTACCTTTGAAAAATTGATTGAAAATGGAATAAAAATTGAAGAGACTTTGGTCAAGAGAGGAGTCATCAAAATTTACAATGAAAACAACTCAATAAATTCCTCCAACAATTACAATAGTGGTGAAAAACCAAAGTTTTGGTAATGAAACAAGAATGTTGGTAACAATGATGGTGCAATTGAAATCCAAAATGCAAAACCTATATTCAACTTAACCGCAGTTGCCACCAAAACCAATCAGACCAACAATCCACCCAACAACCAAAACAATAACCAAAATGTCAATCAAAACAACAATCAAGGTAATGCTGAATCTAGAACACCATCGTATCAAACATCATCAAATTGAAGAAGGTTCACACATTTGGGTCAATCATTAGAATCAACATTAAAGGAGTTTCTTGCAGCCAAGGTCAGAACGTTACCAGAGGCAAGAAATTGGGAACCACAAGTTAAACCTTCATGCTAGAATGACACACACTATTGCAACTTTCACAAAAATAAGGGACATAAAACCAATGACTGCATATAGTTGAAGCACTTGATACAAGACTTGATTGACAACAAAACCATATTTGTAGGACCCCAAACAAACAATGATCATGGAGTGTTCAAGAACCCTCTACCCAACTACGATGAAAAGGGGAATCTTCTTCATCAAACACAAAAGGAAAAAATGTGAATTATGTTTATCATTCTACCATTCATTGTGTTGAGGTAGTTGAACATCAAACCAAAGACATTGAAATCAAGAACCCAAGAAACATTGCTACAACTAAAAATCATCACCATGATATCGACCCGACCTCACATCAAATCAATGACCTTGTGCCAATAAATCTGATCACCAACATTTCTGCAAATAACAATAAAATTAATGTCATCAAAATCAGAGAAGAACAAGACAATTCACCAGTCAATGCAATCACAAGAGGACAAGACAAGGTAATAATGAAAGGAGCTACCCCTTCCACGTCCAAAACAACTACTACCCCTGCAACTCAATATAACATAGTTGATCAATTGCAAAAAATTCCCACCCAAATATCCATATTAGAACTTCTCAAGATTTCACCTGCTCACAAAGAAATCTTAGAACAAGCTCTAGTCTCCACCACAGTACCAAATAATCTAGAGATTTTCCAATTTCAAACTATGGTGGGACACTTGACTGCACCTCACTACTTATCCTTTTCTGAACACAATGATGTATCAATCACCCATCCACACAATGGTACCCTCCACATCGAGGTCCACAAACATTGTGTCAAAAATGTTCTAATAGATGGAGGAGCTATTGAAACTTGTTTGTGCACTAGGTTATTTAGAAAATGTTATTGATCCTAGAAGGAAAATCACCATAAAAGCCTATGATGATGAAGAGAGATCTTCTCAAGGGTTGATTGTGCTACCAATTCAAGTGGGACCGATTGTCAGACATAATATACCAAGTATTGAACAAGGAGTTAACATACAACATACTCTTGGGACGTCCTTGGATCCATGATATGCAAGCAGTACCTTCCACATATCACCAGTGTTTGAAGTTCCCTTTCAATGGTCAAGAAATCACTATTTTAGTAGACTCCAACAACCCCCAATATTGTAACACACTCAAGACAACCCAAGATGCCTTTGCGCCACACAACAGGGAAGCTCCACCATATAGCTCATCAAACAATGAAAAAAAACTAAATTCCTTGTCAAAGTGGGTTGCAAAAAAGGACCAATCAAAAGATAAGGGTATCAGTGATTCCACTTCATTAGGTAATCAAAGTCAATCAGATTCTTTATCAAATCAATTTGAGGAAAAGGTACAGTCAAAAGACAAAGGTGTTGGTGACTCTACTCCATCAAATCAAGAAGGTCAACTCAATGCCTTATCGAAACAGGTTGAAAAGATCCAATTGAAAGACAAAGGCATTGGGGAATACTCATTTGAGCAATCGTTATGTTTATCACAACTTTCATCTTCTCCTAAGTCATATGGACAACCATCAACATCAAGACAAAAATCATCACAACCAACCACACTCTTTGATGGCACCTTTGTAAGAGTAGACACCCTAGTGGATGAATCAAACGACAAGGAGGTTAAACTAGTCATACAAAGATGATGAATCATCACAAGCATCCACTTCAAATGTACAAATAAAGCAATATGGAAAAGGGAAAACAATCCTAGAAAAGGTGGGATATGAGGGAAAAGGTCCTATTGGGAAAAGAAAAGGAGGCATCATAGAACCAATACAACCTATCACAATGAATGCCAAGGACAAAACATGACTAGGGTATAGAGAAGAATCAAAAGAAGAAATCGGGCAGCAGGTTGTTGAGAGAATCCTCTAATTAAGAGATAGTTTCAAAATGGATTCTAATGAGTATAAATGGGATTCCCTCTCTGAAGAGTCTTGTCATGATAAAGAGATTGATGTGATACAAAAGTATACACCAACACATATGGAGGGATAGAGCTCAAGTTCTAGACCACTTGAAATTGGATCACAACATATCAATGACTCGAGTGAAGATGATTAGGCTTCAAGCAAGATAGATACTTTGGAAGAGAGTAACATCATAGACCTCATATTGTTATCAAAAATTTTGATGACATTGCTATCATGACACTCACCCCTTTTGACCTCAACCAATCTAATGACTCTGCCATTAGTACACCCTGAACTGATTGACCGGTACCAATCTAAGCTGCTTGATCTACCCACCTTTCCAAATGATGATGCCATTGTAAATTTCCTTTGTTCTGATAACCCTGAAACATTTTCCATCATCGAATCTCATAATGAAGCTCCAAACAAGGGGAGTGCCAAATATCTTAGCTTCAAAGCAATGAATATTTAAAATGTATCTAATGGTGAAAACCATTCAATGGCACCATTAAATCAAGAAAAAATCAAAATAAAGAGCTCATCTGATGGTGAAAACCTCTTTGAGGCACCAAAATATGGGAGATTTGACACTCTTCCTAAGTACTATCATGAGAGGTCTTCAGTGTTGATCGAACCTATGCAATCCATCAACGTTGGTACAAATGAAACAGTCAAGACTACATCTGGCAACATCCATGACATAGGAAGAGAAACCAAACTTCACTAAGTTCTTTGAAGAGAGGAAAATAAACTTTGCATGGTCCTACACTGACATGCAAGGTATAGATCTAGAGCTCATAATGCATCATTTATCACTACCACCTAGAGTAAAATTGGTGAAACAAAAGTTGAGGAAAATGCATCCACACATCACCCTTCTGGTAAAAGCTGAATTGAAGAAATTGTTGGATGTAGGATTTATCAAACCTATTGACTATGTTGAGTGGATATCAAACATCACGCCAGTTTCAAAAATAGGCAAATGCATTAGGATATGCACAGACTTCAGCAACCTTAACAAGGCTTGCCTGAAAGATGATTTTCCTCTACCTAACATTGACATCATTGTAGACTTGACAGTTGGACATGAAATGTTATCGCTTATGGATGGATTTTCTGGTTACAATCAAATAAAGATAGCACTCGAACACTCGAAGATCAAGATAAGACAGACTTCACATGTCCTTGAGGCACTTTCTACTGGAACATAATGCCTTTCAGGCTAAAAAATGTTGGAGCCACATATCAACGAGCAATGACCACCATCTTCCATGACATGATGCACACTTTTATGGTAGACTATGTAGATGATTTACTAGAAAAAACATTTACTAGAGAGGGACATCTGGAAGTCTTAGACAAGATCTTCACCAGATTAGAGAAATTCAATGTGAGGTTAAATCCCAAGAAATGTGTATTTGGTGTAACATCAGCTAAACTGTTGGGACACATTGTGTCATCCAAAGGCATTGAGGTGGATTCCGCGAAAGTTAAAGCTATCATGGAGATGCCTCCTCCTAAGAATATCAGTCAACTCAGATCATTACAAGGATGATTCCAGTCCATTAGGAGGTTCATCGCATAATTTGCTGATAAAACTCATCCTTTCAACCATTTGCTGCACAAGAATATTTCTTTCAAATGGGATGAAAAGTGTGAAGCAACCTATAATCAACTAAAACAGTATCTGATGTCACCACCCATACCACCAACCGAAGGAAAACCATTGCTACTCTACATTGCAACAACTTAGATATCTTTGGGCACTTTACTCGCATAGGAAGATTATGCAGGAAAGGAAAGGGCTATTTATTATATCAGTAGAACCTTGAATAGTTATGAGATCAACTACACCTTTATTGAAAAAGCTTTCCTGGTGGTAGTATTTTCTACTCAACAACTAAGACATTACATGTTGACTCACACCATTAAACTCATAGCCAAAATTGATCCATTGAAGTATTTACTCGACAAAGCTTCCCTAACAGAAAGACTAGCCAAATGGGTAATGATATTGAGCAAGTTTTATATCTAATATGTAGATAGGAAAGCAATCAAAGGTCAATCCATAGCAGATAAACTAGTTGAAGCACCAGTACAAGATGATCATCCAATGAGCAATGAATTTCCAGATGCCAATGTCCTAACAACATCAACACAACAATGAATGTTGTATTTTGATGGATCTTACATGCAACATCGATCAAGCATAGGAATATTGTTTATCACACCTCAAGGACACACCATTCCAAAGTCCTATAGGTTAATGTTTCCATGCACTAACAACACAACTGAATATGAAGCATTGATCATTGGAATCAAAGTGGTAGTTGAATGAAAGATCACAGAGTTGCATGTCTATGGTGATTCCCAACTAGTCATAAACTAGGTAAATGATGACTACCAGACAAAGGATGATAAATTAATTCCATATAAATGAATAGTTGATGATTTCAAAAAGTACTTTGTGGAGATCAAATTTGAGCATATTCCTAGAGGCGACAACAAAGTTGTTGATGTTATGGCTACAATCACATCTCTCTTACAAATTCTTGAGAAATGAGCCAGTTATGAGTTAATGGTGGAACACTTGTTTAACCCCACCTATGATAACCCTGAATCCCATTTCATATACCATCTAGTCGAAGCTGATGCTTCTGACTATAGGAAAATGTACACTTATGTAAAAGACAATACCCTCCCACCTGATTTATCCCAAAACCAAAAATGAAACTTTATCCGACAAGCAGCTCGACATACCCTGATAGCCAATGTACTTTACCAATGAGGTCTAGATAGTACTCTCCTTTGGTTTCTTGAACATAATGAAGCTAAAACCATTTTACATGAAGTTCATGATGGTATTTGTGGCACACATTCAAGTGGACTAACTTTAGCTAAAAAAATCCTACGTTTGGGGTATTACTGGCCAAATATGGAGAAGGAATCTTTTCAATATGTCAAGAAGTGCCAAAAATGTCAAATCCATGGAAACTTGATACATGCACCAGCACAAGAGCTGCAACCTTTTGCATCAACATGGCCTTTTTTTAGTGGGAACTAGATCTTGTAGGAAAAAATCATCCCTCTTCATCAAATGGACACAAGTTCATCATCATAGCCACATAGTACTTCATGAAGTGGATCGAAGCTATTCCTCTAACCACCATCACAGGAAAAAAAATTTCATCATTCATCCTAAATTACATCGTCTATCAGTATGGCATTCCCTAATCCATTATCACAGATAACAAAAAACCTTTCAAAAATTAGGATGTTCAAGAAATTTTTGAGAGGTTTCATATCTAGCATCAGTTTTCTACACCATACTATCCATAAGGAAATGGCCAGGTAGAGGCCTCCAACAAAACCATCTTGAAAAATCTTAAAGAAAACTATCAATGATTTTGAACGTGACTGGCATGTTTAACTAAACTCTGCTTTGTGGGCTTACAAAACCAATATTCGCAACCCGATAGGAGCCACACCCTATGCTCTAGTCTATGGATCATAGGCCATTCTACCTATTGAGGTTGAGCTGCCATCACTCTGGGTGTCACTAAAGGGGATCATTTCATATGAGGATTATAGAGTATCTAGGTTACAAGAATTGGAATTGTTGGATGAACGCCGTCAACAAGCAGTTGATCACTTGAAAGCCTATCAACAGAGAATGTCTATAAGTTACTATTATCACTTGAAATTGCACCCCTGTTGAACCTGATGCTCAACACCTCAGTGTAACATAGGAAGACCTCTAAAGTTGTGGGTCACTTGTAGACAAAGGTCAACCTCCGGAGAAGGTCGGCTTCCTTGTTGGGTCATCACCTAAAACTACTAATTTTGAAAGGAAAAGGGAGAAGGAAAATGCATAAAAATAAAACTAAACCCTATGGTGATACATTGAACGGATAAGAGAAATGGAATACTTGATTTACAATTGAAAATTGACAATGAACACAAAATTACCCATCAAACTCTATAAGCTTTGCATTAATGTATCACAAATAGGCTTGATTCACACAGTTTTTCAAGAGAGGAAAAGATTTTTCACATACTAGAATCCATATGTGATTATGTAAACATAGTTTGTGATTTATATAATGATACTTTTGTAAAGGAAGGCACAAAAACAAAGGATAAAGCCATAAAGGAATAGAATAAATTCACAAAATAACTTGATCATGAACCTAAAATGCACAACACTTTGCAAGAACAAGATGGTAATCTGAAACATCAATAGTGACCAAGGTAAACTCTGTATATTATGCTTCAAAATGAGTTACAAAAGTTTGCTAATTTGAGAAAGGACTGCAAAAGTCATAGACTTTCAAAAATCATAAGGAGAACTCCTTTACAAAGAGGCAAAAATGCCTTATATACAAAAAGATGTTGGCTCCCTTAGGGCTTACAAAATATCAGCCTTCAAAAAGATCTACCCCTAGATCTTTTTAAAATGAAGTTAATGCGGCATTCATGCGTATCCCTGCTGTCCATGTCGGTGTGAAGAGTCGTACCTAGGAGAAGCCTTCATATCTTTTGCAACCACATTATTAACTTCATGTCTTCGTGTCCACCTTCGAACCTCCTTGCCGAGCTGCTTTGAATGCTTCTGATCTTGGAGCGAATCCACATCGCTTTCATTATGTTGATCTTCCTCTCACCGGTTAAATTGCCATGGCTCACCTATAGCTTCCTCTGATTGGTCGAACAGATGCTACATGGGATTTCCAGACGGTCAAAGGTCATTCAGGCTGAATCATATGTCGATGAGAAACTGACCATGTCTCCCCGATGCGATTATGCCTTTCAGCGATTATTGGCATAGCTCAAGATTGTCGGCGGGACCTCATGTCGAATGCAAAAGTTATATTGATCCCTCAAAAAACCATCGGCAAGAAAATCGTTATTGGCCATAGGTCATGGTGAGCCCTCAGGAGTCATACCGATGTCGCCATTTCATTGCCTAGTCATGTGCATTTGGCAAGACATTGGCAAGTCGGGAAAACCTCATGCTGAAGCCCCATCATTATAACAATGTGATCCTCTATCAGTGAGACACCCATGTGTCATTTCTTACCAAAGGAAAAACACTATATCGAGACCCTTCATTTCTTCAGCAGGACCTCCTACTTTCGTCGAGACATCATGGCGACTCTACTTTTCCTTTGCGTCGAGCTCACATTCTTTCGGCAAGACTCCATCGGGTCGACAAGACCTCATATCGAACTCAAACTTTCATCGAGACTTCTACTTGGTCGCCGAGACATCACGAAAAAGAACAAGAGTCTTACCAATGTCCCTTTCATTGGCAAAAACATCACTATTGGCAAGACCCTATCCTTTTAGTAGGACATCATGCCAAAGCCACCTCGACTCGGTGAGAGCTTTCTTTCTTGTCAGGGAGAGATCACTCGATCGGCGAGACATCTCCCTAAAGGGAATCCCTTTCATTTTGGCAAGACCTATCACAGTCGACAAGACCTTGTGCCAAGCTCAAAATATTATGCCGACGCTGTTTCACTTCAGCAAGAGTCCACCTCATCGGTGAGACTTTACCCCTTTGCTAGCCCCTTTTTCTGAGAGCCTCCTCTATCGGCGAGACCTCTCGCTGAACCCACCTTGCTTCGATGAGAACTCTTATTGAGCTCTCTTCATTTCAGTCAGGGAGACTTTGCTTGGTTGGTGAGACCTCTCACCAAGCTCACAACTTTTGTTGAGACCTCCTCATGTCAATAGGACATCTCCCCGAGCTCATCATTTTATACCGAAGGCACCATCCTTTTGGTGAGACATCATTCAGTCGTAGAGATGTTACAGCGAGGCCCACCCTTTCTTCATGATGACATTTCTTTTCACCAAGACCTCTCAGCGAATGTGAACCCTTCTCCCTGACATCGGCCCTGTGAAAAACTTTAGGCGTGACTTTCACGTGTCGGGAAGACCTCTTATTGAACTCATTTCCATTCACTGAGAGCTCTCCCTTTTGGGAAGACGTTATAGCAAGCTCACTCCTTTTCTTTGAGTCCAAACCCTTCTTTCGCTGAGAGTCCCACCAGGCGTGCCAAAACCATATAGCGATGTTGCCTCCTCTGGCTGAGACTTCATGCAGTTGGAGAGACATCATCCCGAAGAAAATCATTCCCCCCGATGCCACCCTTGTGAATGACTGTCAGCAGGACTTCCTTGGTCGGGGAGAGATAGGAAACTCATGGCGGCCAAAATGTCCCAACGACCTGAGGATTTCGAATAAATATAGCACAATAGCCAATCGGCAAGACAAATGGAGGGTCTCAACGACTTTATTTTTGGGGAGTTTTGTGCCAAATTTGATCAAGGAAAGGCTTCCAATAGACTTCCCTTTGAAATAACATCAGATGAAAACCTTCCCAATGAAATCTGAAGACTTACACGCTGGGCTCAACCCTTGTCGGAGCCACATTTAATCCACATGCCAAATTTAAACATAATTTCCCCTGATTGATCCCGTAGGTGAAAATTGGGTAATAGTTACAATCACAGAGTAAATCCTAGAACATTTCAAGTGGGTGACTTAGTATTGGAAGAGAACCCCCAAATTAACAGGATCGAGCAAAGAAGGGGAAATTTGAACCAAATAGGCAAGGTCCCTTTGTCATTGTATCAGTCTTTGGATCAAGAACATATCAGTTGTCTACACCTAAAGGGGATTTGTTTGATGAGCCCCTCAACAACTTGCATCTCAAGAAATTCTATACTTGAATCATCCAGTGCATCAGAACAGGTCCTAAAAAAATACAAAAACATCATAAAATGTCCTGAAAAAATGGTTGCCTTGATGAAAACCTAGCAAACAGGCATCTTGGTAACAACAAAAATCAAAAAATTGAAAAAATACAAAAAAGTGAAAAATTAGAAAAATAAAAAAAATCATATAATCTGAAAAAGTGCAATAAAACAAGTAGTGAAAACCTAGGAACATGCGCTATTTGTGCTAGGTTTGCTTTTCCATCTATTTGAGCATGCCAACCATTTTCTTTCACCATTCGCTTCCATCATCAATCTGACTATCATCAGAAAGCTTCATGTACATATCTTGGCATCGTGGTCGTGTCTCACCCTAGATTGGGGGCAAAATCTTGAACTCACCGGGGGCAATAAAATTTGAGCTTGAATCAATAGATAAACAACAATAGGACAAACACAACAAACATCAATGATCATAGTGTAATCCAACATTGAACATCAATCACCATCAATAACAAATCAACCATCCAAATCAAACAACCAAATCAATCAAACCAAAGGTGAACTATAAATGGATGATGTTCCTTCTGAATCATGGATTTCTCATGTCGAGCATGAATGTTCAACTATTGTACTTTGATTTTTGTTATCATATCTCTAGAGCAACTCGATGATGTATTGAACTAGAGGGGCCAGGAAGGAGTATGATTTTTTCTTTGTCTACTATCTGTGAGTTGATCATTATTACTATGCAAATTGTCACGAGATGTGCTCTACAAAGTATTACTAATGACATTCTAAATTTGCATATGAAAATGGTTAAATCTTGTCTGTTTACACAAGCAATACTTAGGTCATCTTGGTGTAATTATACCTAGATGTTTGTGTTAACTTGCAATATCAAAAATCATGGAAGCAGTACTTAGGTCATCGTGGTCTAATTGTACCATCAATTCTTGTACTCACTTTCAACATTTTAAAGGCTCAATGATGATAAAAAGCATGAAAAATTGGTTGTTACAATGAAAAAATCTACATATTAAATCTCCATGGTTAAAGTAGATTGCATCCTTGTTAGTTTGCATCTGTATCTACATGGTTTCTAAAGTTGCAACAATTTCACAATGATGTTATCTCTATCATCAATGGATTGAGTACATTTGACATTATCCAAAGACACATTAGTTACATCATCATTTGCACACATTAGAAAACACATTAGTTGCATCATCATTTGCATACATTAGAAAAAAAATCAATTGCATCATCATTTGCATTCATCCACCTATGCATCGCATCATAATATCCACATCAAAAAACACAAAAAAACAAAAAAATAAGTGCACTGCATCTCACTTGCATAAACAAAATCATTTCATCTATTATTAATGGATTAAGAAAATGGTCCATTAAGATGATTGAAAGACATGTCCAACAGTGTCAGATTTCCAAGAAGAAAAAGTTGTTGAAGAACATGGCATGGCATAAGATGATTGAAAGACATGTCCAACAATGTCAGATTTCCAAGAAGAAAAAGTTGCTAAAGAACATGACATGGCATAAGATGATTGAAAGACATGTCCAACAATGTCATATTTCCAAGAAGAAAAAGTTTTTGAAGAACATGACATGGCATAAGATGATTGAAAGACATGTCCAACAAAGTCAGATTATCAAGAAGAAAAAGTTGCTGAGAAACATGACTAGACAATGAAGATATAATTCCATTGTTATGAACATCTAAAACCAGTAGTGAAGATACCATGCCATTGTTATGAACATGTAAAACCAGTAGTGAAGATATCATTCCATTTTTATGAACATCTAAAAATAGTAGTGAAGATGAATTTGTTATTACTCAAAACCAAGACTGACAAAAGACTAACTGGATCAACATAATCATTACATGAGACACATCATTTGCATAATCAAATCCATCTCACATAGCATAAAACATCATCCATAAAGCATATAGAATTATCAATCATGCATTATCATATCATCATTGTATAATCATCATAACCATCATGATCATCATCATATAAACATCATAAACACGTAGACCTATACACCATCATATGATCACTCCACATATACATTCATTGCATCATTTATTTGCATTAGAAAAGTACAAAAACATAAAAACCATCATATTTCATTTGCATCACATACACCATATAGGCATCATTCATAAAGTATCATAGAACCATAATCATCATCATCGTCATTATATAGAACATCACCTAGCATATATAATAGAAATTAAATGCATCCATCATAATCATCATGATCATCATCATATAAACATTATAGACACATAGATCAATCATCATCAATACCACATATCATATATATCTCAAAATAATGTCAAGTGTACAAGGATATCCAAATATCGAGAGGTACATCATAAAAAGAAAATGGTAGTGAATCATCAATGTCTCAAATACATCACTATGTACATTAGGAATAATCGATGTCCAAAAATACATCAAGAATCATAATCGGAGCTATGTCGTGCTCCCCTCAAATGGTGCTGACATCAATGGACCAATGCCTCCCCCACCAGACGGACTTGCACCAGGATCTATCCAATCTCCAAGAAGTGGCTATGTAACACCTCTACTAGTGGTCTGAGACTAGGTCCTACCTGATCTGGATTATGCATAGCTCTCCCAGTGCTTTGGATGAACTGCATCATGATATATCACTTTGTAAAACTCTGCCTCCTGCACGATATGTTGTACCTCTCTGAAATAGTCTACTAAACCTATGGCCTCTACAACTCTCTATAGTCTCAAAAATGCCCTCTTCCTGACCCACCCACAGTCTCAGGTTGTCCCTCTCTACAGTAAGTGTGGCAACCTGTGCCTTCATCTGACCCCATGCCTGAACCTGGGCCTAGATCTGAGTAAGCTAGGCCTATACTTGTTGTACCTACTATCTCATAGCATCCATCTCGATCGTCAGTCCAGTAATCTCTCCTTGAGCTTGGGCTAGCAAAGCCTATACCTACTCAAGCTGACCCTGCAATGTCTGAACCTGTACCTATAATGCAACAATCTAAGTCTGCTACTGCTGCGAGGGTAGCCTGATCTCCATGTGTTGTTGGGCCACCACTACCAATGATCACCTCTTGCGAGGCACTCTCAACTCTCCAACATCTAGACCTGGCCCTCCTCCTCCCTCATCACCTCCATCATCATCATCTTTGCCTCCTTTATCTCCATCTCTATCCCCATCATCACTGCTCTCCTCCTCCTCCTCCTCTCCCACATCTCTCCTCTACCCATGCCCATGTACTATAGCCCTCTCCTCCTCATCTAATAGTGGCACTGGCTCATCCATGCTCAAAATATGTGGGAATGGATGTAAGAAGAGGTATTGTGCATACTCCTCTGATATCAACACCTCAATAATCCCTGGATGCACATCCCAAATGATGGCCTATAGACCCTGGAATGCTGCAACTACTGCATCATATGACATAATAGGTCCTCACTTTGTAGCATCCATCTATCGCCGTGCATAATGAGCCACTCTCTAGGGTATGCCTTGGACCCTACCATACTACCTCAATACCCTCAATAGTAAGAATCTCTCAATGATAAATCAGGTCTAGCCAATTAGATACATGGATTGACACAAAAATGACATCTCAATGTCATCCTCCAACCATTGCTCACAGTCAAGATAAGGTTTCCATGTCACTGGCTCGAAATCATCAAGTATCCTCCTCCAATACTCCAATTTTCCTAGCCTAGGCTAAGCAACTGGACCTGCACAAACATGTACATATGGCCTCATGGTGGGTCACTGTCTATCTCCAACTGGACAGGTGACCGCTATCTACTCCTGGGCCTAGATCTGAAGCAATGTGACTCCAGCTGATAAACTAGCACCTCGTAGGTAGACCACTTGGTGTAAATCATGGTACAGATGAGCAAGCATGCAACATCTCTAGGCATATCAGGTACCCTGAGCGATCATGCTCTTAAGAATCCTGCCCCATCCAACTAAAAGTCCCTTTGACCTATGATCGGGATAAAGGAACCCTCCAATGAATCCAACAATCATAGATGACAATGTGGCATAAGCATCAACCATATCCCTCTAAGAAATCTCATAATCTCGTAACCACATATATGATCATCCTAAAAAACTCTACAAAGTGCATGAGTGATATCCTACTCAGTACAATCATACAAGACTAGCTCTCCAACAATAGCTATCCATAGAATCTGATAGACATCCTCTAAAGTCACTATGATCTCGCCAGTGGGCAAATGAAAGGTGTTATGCTCACTATGCCACCTCTCTACTAAAGCTGTCAGTAGACCCCTGTAAATCCTAATCTAGGGCATATCTATCAAAGAGGACAATCCACATTGTGCAATGATAGCTACCTTAGGTGGCATCAGGTGTGGAATCAACTCCCACATCCTTGGGAAACGCTCTTAAAATTGCAAATTCATAAGAGGCTCCTATCATCACAAAAGATCACAAATCAATAATCTTGTCAATCAATCAAAATTAATCAGCTTATCATTCTAATCATCTCTGGTGAGACTTTGATCAAATCTTGTGAGCATCAATCTATCATTCAACCTCACCTATCAAGAGGTTCATAAATCAATTCAACCTCACCTATCATGAGGTTCATCAATCAATTCAACCTCACCTATCATGAGGCTTATCGATCAATCAATGCACCTCGCCTATCATGACATTAATCAATCAATCAAACTATCATTGGTCCTCACCTATCATGAGGTCAATTATCAGTATCCTATCATTGAATCTCACCTATCATGAGATTATTCATCACCTAATCTATCAACATCATCAATCAATATCAAATCAAAGGCTGACGCAATCAAACATCATTGAAATCAAGGAGTTTAATCAAGAAAATCATCAATCTAGTCTAAATTTCACCAATGTGCTAAAATAGTGCTTTAATGCACTGAAAAACTCTATGCGCCAGAAAAATTAATCTATGTGCTAAAACAGAGCTTCAATGTGCAAAACTATCATATGCACCGGACAATTTCACGGATGCACCGGAACATAGTCCCTATGCGCCGAATCATCCTATACGCTACCTCATTTATCCTATGCATTAAATCTAGACATGGTTGCAGTAAAACTATTGATGTTCTAATCTATTATCCCTATGTGCTAAAAACCTAGTCCTATGTGCTATTATAGTCATTCAATGTGCTAGATGACTAACCCTATGCGCTAGACTCACGAATGTGCTATAATAGTTTATGAATTTGCTACATTGGGTGTTCAATGCTCTAAAAAATTAACAACTGAATTCAAAATGTGAAAAAGAGTGAGAAAACAAATTACACAAATTATGAGGGAGGTTTTCGTGGTACATACTAGAGGTCCATATGTTGTTGGGCAGTTGTGACATCTAACACACTCGAACCGGTGCATGTGATAATGGATCACCATTTTTCTCAAAGTTGCTAACTCACTCAATCACTCTCAATTTCAAAATTCACAATGCACAAATGAAATGCAAAATCACCTTTTTAAGGTCAATTAAGTGGGATTTTATGGGGTTGTTTTATTTTATTTTTCAAAAGGGGCTTAATTAATCAAATCATCACCTAGTGACTTATACATCATTTTTTGGGAGATAAATCGTTTCTGGAGCATAAAATTTTGGAATCATCATCAAATCATCGAAAAATCATCAAAATTTCCAAAACATTCAAAATTTCATTGATTTATCTCCCGAGGGGGCATATATCCATCATCACTTGAAAATTAGCATCTGGGGCATAAAAAAAATTGTCGACAAACAAATTTTTCTTTGAAGCAACGTGCAAACACATTACTTCAAAGAGGGGCAAAATGTATACACCTAAAATCGGTCAAGACAATTAATTAATTAAATAGTAGCTATTTAATTAATAAACTCTTTTATTTCATCTACTTATAAATAAATCCTCAATTAATTTATATAGTTCACACTTTTCTAAATTCTTCATCTTAAACCACATTCCTCTAAATTTAATTAAATAAATAAATGTCTATAGTTTTTTTTAATTTAATTAAATATCTTCTCACTAAGTTTGAATAATTTCAAATTCAAATTTAGTTACATGTCTACAACACTTTTTGGCCACATCATCAAATGTCACATGTATTTAAATATGACTAATATTTAAATTACATTATTCTCAACCAATTATCTTCAACAAACTTTTAACACATGGCTTTTCCTCCAAACTTTATTCTCTCATACATTTGGCATGTTGCCCTTGGTCAAGGGAACATCCTCCTTGATTCTTCCATCTCCACTGTTCATCTCTCATGCTGAAATCTCAACCATCGATTGCTGCCACATCACAAGATGCTTTGGAAATCCTATAAATACAACCCCTTGCTACAACATTTATCGTCCACTTTTGAGTAAGCTTATTATGCAGGAATAGTATTGGAGCAATAAGAGCATTCGGAGTTTAAGCATTTCACATTATTTAGCATTTATCATTTGAGCATTGTAGTATCATTTAGAATCATGTCTTAGTTTATATTTGCATTTTCATTAGCAATCTTAGCTTTCATACAACATTCTTACCATAGCATTTAACATCATTTATCATAGCTTAATCTTCATCTTATCTTTAGCAACATCATTAATATCATAGCATCATGGCTTTAATCACATAGTTTCATGTAGAAATTAGATTCTTACACTTTGAATAGCATCTCATTTCTCAAGTTGTCATTCTAACAATCATAGTGCATACACAAATTTGAGAGCCAAAATGATTTAAGGAATCCTTGAGAATAGAGAACAATGGAATGGTTTTAGAGATTTGTTTTTCTGTAATTAGAGTAGTTTTATGATTCAAATCTTTAATGTAATACATCTCATTAATTTTTGTTTTGGAATCAAGGAACACTGAGAGGGGGGTTGAATGAATGTTATGTAATTTTTAACTTTATTAATTTCTGATATTTAAATCACTTATAACATTCAACCAAAAGAAAGATGCATGAAAATAAGAAAATCAGCCACAACACCATAACACAAAGATTTTTTTATGTGGAAACCCTATTAGGGGAAAAACCACAGTGGAGGTCAATCCACAATATGATCTGAGTATACTCAAATAATTGTTTACAAAAGGAATGCACATGCATTTAGGAACACTGCCTAGAGCTCACTGCTCAAATACAAAAGGAAGACTCACTATCTTACAAAAATATTTGGATTACATCCAAAAGATTTGAACTGAGAGAATAGAATCTACTATTTCCTGATTACAGTTTCGTTTAAGCACATTAATTGCTTTCTTGACCTTCTGTCTAATTATGCTCTTCTTCTCTATCTACTTTAATTTGCATCACAAATCCTTTATTGCACAAGTGAAACTATGCATATTCACTCTACAATGCTTCTAACTTTCACACATACATCAACACACTTCATACACACATCAAAATGATATAAATGATCACTTATATATATATACGACTAGAGATTTAATCAACCACATGTCGGCTTCAACAAAATAGAAAATATTTACAAACTATCAGCTCAATCCACAAATAATTTTCAATGCACACCAACCAAAGTTGTCCACAACATAGTGAGGACCTAAATCAACATGCTTGAACACAAAAACACTTAAACAATTATTCCTCGAATATCCGCAACATGCTACAATCACTTAATTGGCCTTCTTGCAATGTTAAACAAAAAATTAATCAACCAGATCTTCTAACTTGCACACGGATTGATACAAGGCTCTAAGATTCAAAGATAACATAGAATATCATACATTGAATGACCTTCCCTCAGATCCACAACTCAAAATGATCACAAAAAATTGCATATGAATTGATGAACACAATTCTATCAGATGCTCTGTTCTAGCTTGATAGTTAATCTCAAAACTTTGATCTAACTTCTGGTATGATCAAATAATAGCGTACATATTGAATCACTAACTAGGATTTCCATCAATGACAACACCAGATGACTTGTGCAGTGTCTCTTGCCAACAATCTCCCCGTTTGGCATTGATGGCAACACTTAGTGAAAAATGACTAAGTGTTGGATCAATACCAACATGAATACACTGCCAATGTTCAAAACTCCAAAAACACAACTCCCCTTGAGATGATTAGGGAATTTTTCACTACCCCATTCTCCCCCTTTGACATCAATGGAAAAGGCAGGAATCTGTATACCAAAATCAAACTAAAACTTCAAACTACATATGTACAAACTTGTTTGTACAAACATACACAGACTTGAATATATCTACAAAATTGGTCTTCAATAGGCTCAAACTAGTGTCCCAACTCTTTTTTAGATTTTCCAAAATAGTCATGTGACCACATAATAGATAAGATTGCATCTCTATTGATTCAAGGTTCGTCGGATCACTGGCCACCAAAGCTTCTTGTGCTTCCTTCAATGCACTCAACATTGTTTCCATCTTCAGACCAATTAGGCCTCTAAGCTCACATGCTCTTTCCACAATTCTATCATTATCATACTTCAAACTCTTTAGCTTGTCAAGTAGGGATATAACCTAACCTTCTTGCTTTCCGATAGAAGTAGTTAAAGGATCAAAGGCTTCAGAAATATCAGCTAACTATTTCTCACGATCCTTAATCTTCTTTTCATTATCCTTAGTAAATTTAGACAAAGATAAACATGACTTATAGATATTTCCTCCTTCAGATAGTGCACTTTGAATATTCTTCACACAGGTAGCTAATAATTATTTTTCATTAGAAATCATGCACTTTACCTTATTGAACCTTTTATCATCAAATTCCTTTTGTACCTTGTTCTCAACTGACTTCTCAAGGGACTCAAAATGAGTACTTATAGAATTAATAAGCTTCTTCAACTCACTAGAAGGAGAACCGGATGGATCCTTAACATGAGAAGGCATGATTCTCTCCAAGATTCTGGATGCAAGACTCAATAGCTCACTATCCTCAATGTGATACTTCAACAATTCTTCCCTAGAATACGCTTGAGTAAATGATGCAACTTTCAATTTTGAATCAGAGACAAAGTAGCCAAATTAATAGGACCTTCACCCAATTCAAGGTCAAACTCTTCCCGTTTCTCTTCCAGAAATTTCTTCATTGGCTCTGTAGTGTCTCTTGCTTCCACAGGAACTTCCTTTACTTCAACCTTCTTTTCTTCAATCACTGTTCCTCAGCTACAGATTCTTGCTTGTCTTTAGGAATCTCAACTTCTTCAGCTATCACATCTTCAGGAGATTCAGTCTCCATAGGAACTTTTGTTTCATGTCTATCAAGAGGAATCTAAGTGTCCTCAACTGTATCTTCCTTTACCTCTTCAACCACTGGACCAGATGCAATATCTTCATCATGAACTTCTTCAAAAACAACATTGATTCTATTCTTTAACAAAACTTCCGTTAGAATTCTTTCAGTTTCTTTTGCTACCTCTTCAGTCCGACCAATCATAAGCTTGTTTACTCTTTTTTTTCTCTTGAAATCATTCTTAGCATCATTCAAAATTTTCTTCATCTCTTCTATAGACATCACCGGACACAGATCAACAAGTATTTGTTCTCTCATTTGTTCTTCTTCAGTTCTAGAATTCACTCTCCTCATTTCTAAGACTTCATACAAACCTTTGGGTAACTCAAACATTATTTCAATAAGAGTCAAATTGAAAGCATTCAAATACTTTATTGTTGCTTCTTCAAGAATTCTTCGACCAACACTATCAAAGGTATTGTACCATTCACATAGTGGCTTAAGATTACTATCCTTGATTATGCTCTCTCAACTTCCTTTACAGACATACCTGGTTTGTCAGTTTTCATCTTCTTCTTTGCTTTCTCCTCTTAACCGGAGGGCTTGTCCTTACAGACTATTGTTGCCTTTGTGCCCTGATGCTTAATTTCTCTCACTTCTTCATCAAATTTTGTTTCCTCATCTTCCTCAGCTCCAACATAAACTCTTTTTCTTTTATCCTTCTTCCTCTTTCCTTCTCTACCAGGTGTCTTCACTTGAGCTTTCACAAGGCTTGATTTCACTATAGAACCAGATAAGGGTGTAGAGCTCCTTGTTGATCTAGATCAGGAAGAGAATGTTGCCAGACTAGCAGATTCAGTTCTAGTAGGATCTTCTTCAACTTGTTCTCTCTTTCTTCTAGCTTCTCTCACAGCTTCTACAGATATACCCATGCTCTCTGCAAAGGCTTCAACTTCCTTCCTTACCTTCCAGACTATCATAGGTTTCTTCAACTGCTTATATACTTGCATATCTTATTCTTCATAGGTTCCAAACCTCTCTTTTGTTGAATCCTGAGGTTTACTCAACAAATGTTGTGCATATATTTCCAAGATTTTCTCCTCAACTTCATAGCCCATTTGCATAATCTAGATTGTTCTAGGATCTGTAGCTTCCATCAAGCATTGATCAATGTCAACCATAAAGAAAATTTTGTCCTTGTAATTTTCCATAATAGACTTAGGAATTCTTTCTCTTGCTTGCATCTCACTTTGAAAACTCTTGAAATATCCCCAAATAACAATTTTCCTTGTCTTACTATCACCAACTCTATGCAAGATATCTCTAATTTGAACAACTACCAGTTTATTAGCTTGCCATTGTAATTTTCCAAATCCCAGAACTTCATTCATGAAATGGAAGAATAGACACAACAATATATTACCATACTTAAAGGAATTCTTCTTATCTTTCTTGATCTTACCAAGATTTTCAATAAGCTGACTCAAGAGTAACTCACATAGATCATACTCTGCATTCTCCTTCACCATCTAATATGTTGCATAGATAGCTATACCAGATACAAAATTATCCAAGATGGAATGATAGATCTTGTAACCAATGACCATAGATGCAAATCTGACATCCACTTTGATAATATCACCAATTTTTATAGCTCTTTTATCAAAAACTGAACCAATTGCATCAGAAACTATTTGATTCTTCATGGACTTCAAGATCGTCAATGCACCAGAGGAATTTAAACTAGTAACAATGCTTATGGCTTCTTTTGTAATCTTAAAAGGTTGACTCAACCACATAAATTCAACATGAACTCGGCTCAAAATATACCGGACCTACTCATTTTCTTCAAACATGGGAAATTTTACAATTTGCATGAATTTCTTCTCCTCTAAGGTTTTGAATTCAGGCTTTACCTTGAAATCTTCTCCAACTATATGATTTGTATACAAATTCAACAATTGCGAGCTCTCAAACTCCTCAATATTTGCATGAATGTATGCCCTAATGACTTCAATATGCAAGACGTCATACGGAATGGATGAAAATGCACCTAAGGGCTTTGTCTCAATAGATTTGAAAGGATACCACTTGAATTTTGGATGGGGTCTATCCTTGATATCAACTACCAACAGAGCAACCATTTTCACAAATTCACAAGTTCACAAGTTTTCCCGATAAATACCATTTCACCAGATTAGGGTTTGATTGTCGAATCACCTTCACACTTGAATCTCACCACAATTCACTTGCAAAGCTCTCCAAACTTCTTATTCTCAAAGTGAAAAGTGACAAATGAAGAATACAAATGAGCTTTTATCATTCACACACCTAACTTTTTGTCGCAATAAATTTTTTTTCCCTAACTCATCCAAATACCCTATTTCCATACTCTGTCAAAGATAACTTTTTTGTGGACCTTCAACTCTGCATAAATACTCTCTCCAACCATTTCAACAACATCTGTAGATGATCAATGCAATCATTGCACTCATCCATATCTCGGTACCAACTATCGGCAGGGGGTTTGAAGTATTTTCTTAAGAACTCCCCCTAGGCTAGAGGCCTTAATCTAATTCCTGGAGGAATTACCAGAAGTTGGTTCTAGTGTAGATTCATTTCCTGCATCATAAGCACTCTTCTTCTTCACCCATGTCTTCTTCATTTGCTTCCTAATCTCATCTGTAGTAAATTTTCCTTTCCCTTTTCATCCTTCTGTATGCTTTTCTTTTGATTTACTGGACCCTTCTTGCTTCTACAGAATCTAGCAATGTGACTGGATTTTTTGTAATTGTAGCACACCATATTTCTTTGTCTAGACCAGTTGTTCCATTGATTTTCTCTTGATCTACACTGGTTAGCAATATGGCCAAATCTATTGCATGTATAACATCTGACATCTCTATTGAAAAAGTTGTTTGACACATTTTTGCATTCATTTGACTTATGACCATACTTATTGCAATTGAAACACTAACCTGAGAATGATGGACCACTTGAATTCATTCTACTTCTACATTGAGCTGCCATATGACCAAATTTATTGCAAACAAAATAGTAACCATTGAACCTTTGAGCATTAGGTTGTCTTACCGGATACCTTCCAGCTTTGATCATCTGATTTCCTTTCCTAAATCTCTAGTCAATATCCAAAACTTTCTCCTTCCTCATATCCAAGACCTCGCTTGTCACTTCTAGTCCTCCAACTTTTAATCAGTTCATCAAGCTTGGTTGCGCTAATCTTCAACTTCTAGGTATGTGCAGGATCATGATGGGCCAAAAAGTGGTGATATGATGGGTATGTGTGGGGTATGTGGCTGGCGACTTTTTTTTACCCAAAATTGATGAAATGAAAAGGGTTTTTAATGGAGATTCTTAGCTTTCCACCAATATAAATTATGCTTTACTTTGAATTTAATAAAAAATTATTATTCATTTTCTATTTGAATTATGACTAAAGTCCTGATTGATAGGCTGATTAAAAAACATCTATAGCTTTCAAATGGTATCACATTTTTTGAATACAAAACATGCATCACATTCTATGCTTCTCATACTATAGGATTTTTAAAAAAAATTGAATGCCATGAAGTTTTGACTAAGTTAAGGTGGTCAGACATACGAGTTTTTATATTTTTTTAAAGTTGTAATAAAAAATTCATAATTAATTATTTACTTGGAAAAAAATTACAAAAAATATGCATCACATCAGGACATGAGTCCTCTACTTATATCTAAAATCTTATAAAAAAATATCATCATTTTATTGTGGTTAGGGTGGTTAGACAAACACCTACTTCTTATTTTTTCCTTGAAATTTAAGTGCTACTGTATTGAAATTTCAAATTTTCACCAAATAGATTTTTAAAAAAAATAAACCTAGTAGTTTATAAACTACATTTAATTTGCTAAATATTCTATTCTTATAGATTTTTGAAATAATATAGATAACTTATTCAAATTTTTACGTCAAGTTGCTTAACTCTGATTTTTCTAAATTTTTTGCCACTTAAAGGCTTGTTTCTTCCATGATGATCCTGCACATACACTTCTCCTTGAATTCATTTGTAGTAGCAAGTTCATCTTTGAGATCAACAATCTACTTTTCAAGCTCTTCTTCATTATTTATGGATTGTTCCAATTCAAGCTCCAACTGATTGAATCCATCAGTAATTTGGTTGCATTCTTTAGATTTCTCTTTCAAGGACTGAGCAAGATTCTCTTCATTCTTCTTTCTATCTTCAATCTCCTTGTTCATACTCATCATAATAGATTCCATCTCATGCTTTAGGACTGCATTAGCTCTGGAAAACTTTTCACATTCTTATGTCTTTTCCTTTAGGGCTTGACTTAGTTGTTCATCTTCAATGCTTTTACTCTCTTTCTGCTTGATCTAATCACAAAGTTCCCTTCTCTTCTCCCTGGAATTATTGATTTTATCTTTCAATGATTGAATGAATTTCTCAGCATTCATGAGATTTTCCTGCAATTCTCGGACTTCAGATTTTAACTGATCAAGATCATCTAGGGCCACAAAAAGTTGTTGAATATTGCTTGAATCCATTGAATCACTTTCCCAGATATTCCCCAAGCTTTTAAAATTCTTCCAAGGAACTAGGCTCTAATACCAATTGTTGGAATCAGGGAACACTAAGAGGGGGGTGAATCAGTGTTATGCAATTTTTAACTTTATTAATCTGATCTTTAAATCACTTATAACATTCAACCAAAAGAAAGATGCATGAACATAAGACAAGCAACCACAACACCATAACACAAGGATTTTTTACATGGAAACCCTGTTAGGGGAAAAACCACGGTGGAGGTCAATCCACAATATGATCTGAGTATACTCAAATAAGTGTTTACAAAAGGAATGCACATGCATTCAACACACTTCCTAGAGCTCACTGCTCAAATACAAAAGGATGACTCACTATCTTACAAAAATATTTGGATTACATCCAAAAGATTTGAACTGAGAGAATAGCATCTACTAATGCCTGATTACAGTTCCAGTTAAGCAAATTAATCACTTTCTTGACCTTCCATCTGATTCTGCCCTTCTGCTCTAATTTTCTTTAATTCGCATCATAAATCCTTTATTGCATAAGTGAAACTGTGCATATTCACTCTACAATTCTTCTGAATTTTGCACATACATCAACACACTTCATACACACATAAAAATGATATAAATGATCACTTATATATATCCGCGACTCGATATTTAATCAACCACATGTCGGCTTCAACAAAATAGAAAATATTTACAAACTATTAGCTCAATCCACAAATAATTTTCAATGCGTGCTAACCAAAGTCGGCCACAACATAGTAAGGACCTAAATCAACATGCTTGAACACAAAAAAACTTAAAAAATTATTCCTCGAATATCTGTAACATGATACAATCACTTAGTTAGCCTTCTTGCACTATTAAACAAAAAAATAATCAACCGGATCTTCTAACTTGCACACAAATTGATACGACGCTCTAAGATTTAAGGATAACATAGATCATACATCAAACGACCTTCCCTAAGATCCACAACTCAAAATGATAACATAAAATTTCATATGAATCGATGAACACAATTCTATCAGATGCTCTGTTCTAGCTTGACAATTAATCACAAAACCTCAATCTGACTTTCGGTATGATCAAATACTGACATGCAGATCGAATAAATGACTAGGGTTTCCATCAATGACAACACCAAATGACTTTTGCAGTATCTCTTGTCAACAATTTGTGTTTTTTATTATTGATTTACTAACTCTCACAATTTCACACATACAAAATCAACTCAATGTTAGAATCTTTAGGTTTCATTATGCTTTGAGGACAAGGGTCAATATCAAACAACAATTTTGGGAAAAAACTAAAATAGAAAATCAGCTGGTAATTATGCCAATTCAAACTTGAAACAAAAATATGAAACTCAATATTATCAAAAATAGAAAACTAATTGTAGATCTGAGAAGGGCAGAATGATGTTTACTAGTCACCAAAAGTCACTTTCTGGAAGTTGTTTAGGACTCATTCGCCCATGGGTGAATGGGTCTTTTGTTAGGGTTTTTCAGAAACTTTTGGGAGCCTATGATACTGATCTATAGCTTCTAATTTGTCCATGTTTTGGTGTCGAAAAGTCAAAAATCAGATATGTAGATTAGATTTCATGATTTGATAGCAACTTTTGCAACTTTGACAGCTTTCCTAATCTTTCACTTCAAAAGGTCTTCAATTCAACCTAAATTTGCAATCAAAAACATAAGAGAGAAAAAATGTTTGTTTTGGGTGAATGGGGTTTTTCCTTGGTCAAACCTTGTTTTGGTAATCAAAACTTGAATTGAAATAAAGCGTGAAAGAGGGAATGAAGAATGAACAATGCAATGTTACCACTCAACAAACCCTTGTATGAACCTTGACCTAATGGAAATATTATAAGGTCTTCAACTTGCATGAAATGGATTCAATGAATGTGGATCTAGATTACTTGAGTTGATGTTTGAATGCTTGAACTTGATCTTGAAACCTAAATCACAATGTTAGCTCCAAAAACATGCATGATGCAAGAAGACTCTAACACAATGAATGGATCTTGAATGCTACAATAAATATCTGATAAATTTTCTCTTGAATGATTTTGAACATCAACTTTTCTCTTTTGAAATTTCTCTTCATAGTGCTCTTGAAGTTCTTGAAAAAAATGCTAGGTGAAACTTAGTGAAATAACCTTGTATTTATAGGTATGTATCCTTAATTTACCAAAATTCAAATATCACAAGCCGACATTGAAATATGGATTTAGGGACCTTAAAATACCACCAAAAATATATTTTAAATTTAGCTTCAAAGGCCTAGGGAGGACCCATTCTCCCATGGGCGAATTGGTCCCAAGTCCATATTCCTATAACACACATTGCTCAAGGTAAAGTGTTATGTATTGGCATTAATTATTGTTGGATTTCCCCTTCGGAAAATATAATTATTAGGCTTGTAAATGAATAATAGGAATTATTAAGGCATAATTAAGTCCATTTTAATTAAGAGGGCCTAAACATGTGTGAAAATGTAAAGGGATACATCATTCAGCACCAAATTAAGGCACTATTAAAAGTCCATTTTAGTTAGGAGGGCCCAAAAAAATTGTGAAAATGTAAAAGGATACATTTTTCTACACTAAATTTAGCCCCCACTTTAGTGAGAGGATGACCTTGCATCAATTTCACACTAAAGTGGACAATCAAGAGAGGTCTAATTGTACAATCATTGGAAAGATAAGATGGAAGAGATCAAGGAGGATGATCAAGCCCCCAAGATCCAAGATCTCATGGAAAAACCAACAAAGGCATAAGGAGACACATTCCTATGTTAAACATATATATGTAGCAATGACAGGATACTCAATTGAATGTATAATGGCAGAGACTAAAAGAAATAAAAGAAAAAGAAAATGGGTGGATCAAGCCTCAATTGTTTGTCCAACTTGATGTGGATTAAGCCTTAGATGTTTTTCCAAAAATGTTTACAAGTGGAACTCGTTGTCCACTATGTAAACAATAATGCACACTCACAGGGGCTAGTGAAATCCGTTGTCCACTAGGTGAGCCCCCAAAAGTGGCAAATGAGAGAATCGTATTGGGCTCCCATAACCATACCAAAGTTATACCTCCTAATAACTTTGATAAGACACCACACAATATGAAATTTGAGACTCATAAGGCTTAGCAAGCTGCGTTATGCTAAACACCTATGAACAAACATGGCCCCATTGGCAAGCAAGGTGTGTTATGCTTGATGGCCATGAAAATGGTTGTAACTTCAAGCTTCACAAGGTTAGCAAGCTACATTATGCTAAACACTTATGAAAATTCAAATAGGATAAGACATGTTCAAATAGATTTTTCTTAGTTCATGTAAGGTCTCCTCTTAGGGAACATTGTGCCTAATGTCTCCAAGAGAGGACAAGTCTAGGATAAAAGATTCAAAACTTAGGGAATGCAATCCACAATATCACCACTAAGAGGAATGTCATATGCTAAAAAGAGACACAATCTTGGAGGACATCAAACCCAATGACACCACCAAGAAGAATACACAACACAAGAAGCAAGAAGACTACACTATGAAACATAAGATATAGTTAAAAAAAATTAAAATGATAATTCCAATGTATGCCCCCATTTTAAAGAAATTGTTAAACACCATTTTTTGAGAAATTACTTTAAAGTAGAAAATGATAAATGCTAACAATAAAGAAGACATGAGAGCTTACTTTGAAAGCCCTATTTCAAGCATATGTTTCCAAATGAAGCTATGTCATGAAAAAGGGGTTACCCCAAAATGAAATCCCAAATACACAAGGGATCCATTGATTTAGGTTCAGTGTATGTCTTTGCTACAATGATATTATAGAGCTCGAAAAACATCATCATTCCCCAAATACTCATGGAACAGGAAGAATGACACATAGAGAGTGAAAATAAAGAAAAGGCTTTTGGGTCAACATGGAAGATACCTAAATGTCTCAATGCCTTGCATCATCCCAAAAAAGAAAAAAAAAAGACAAAAGAAAAGGTAAAAGGTTTATGACATATAGAAGAATGTAGGTACAAATAAAGGAATGAACATAAAGACATGCCAAACAAAATGATACAGGGGACCCCATTACGTACATGCAATCACACAAAGAACATGAAAATAAAACAAAGAAAAAGACTAGTAAGGTGCATGTGAGCCAACCTATAGTAGGTCATCTACATCCCAATCTTGTTTAGGCAGGCAACTAGCCAAAGGGACAACGTTAAGTGCCAAACTAGGACAATCACCAAATTCAACATGTGGTAAATCACTCTTTGTAGGAGGATCATTAGTTTGTTATCATTTAAGCTAATAGAAGAGGAAAAAAATTAATTTAAATCATTATGCACTTCTTCATCAATTTTTGTAATTTCATTATCATCGTCCAAGTTAATCACAACAGGTCTATCAAGATAATATCCATGGAAGGTTCTTGTTCTTTTTGTGTTTGAGATATAGGTTTTTCTTGTTTTGAAAAAGGAGGAGAATCATCATGCATTGAGTTTGGATTTTGATTTTATATGTTGTTCTTTTCTTCTTTTCTTGTAACAAATGAGTAATAGCACAACATCTACACCTAGACACTCTCTAGCATTTCCATTTCCTTTTGTTTATTTTTCAAGTTGTGATTGTGTAGGAGTCATAGGTTTCTTTTCTTTGCTTAAGGGAGGAATGGAAGGAACCATGGGAAGTTGTTCAACGACTTTCTATTTAGCTTTATAAACTTGTTTTATTTTAGGAGGCATAACAAGACTTATTTGGTTATCTCATGGTCGCTTATAGGAAATGGGTAAAGTATTTGTCATGGATTGGTCTTGGTTACTTTGAAGGGCTTTTGGCTCAGTCATGGTTTCATCAAGGATAGGAAGCTCAATCATGGGTTGAGGTATATTGGTAAGGGATAATTCTTCTATGAAATTTTCCTTAAAAGTTTGATAGGATTTTGGTAAGAATTCTTCACATGGCCTAATAGGTTCCATAGGTTTAGGACAAAATAAATTCAATGAGAAATTCCCATGGGAAGACACAAGATCAAAGCCACTATGATGCATAGTAAAAATATCTTTGCCAAATGGAAACTGTAAACATTTATGTACTACCAAAGGGATGACTTTCATGGTGTGAAGCCATGGGTAGCCTAACTTCACACAAAATTCATCCAATGAAGGGATGATGGAAAATGAGACACTTAATGTTTTTAGTCCAACTTTTAAAGGAAGAGTTATTGAACCTATCGTAGGGAAAGCAAAACCATTATGCATTTTGATTCATTCTTTTGATTGTTTATAAGTATCTTGATAAAGATCATGAATAAACAAGAATTCTTCAATTATCAAATTCTCTACACAAATGGGATCAATTAATATCCCATTAGTAGGATTTTCATTGATTCTTTCAACAATGTTAAGAGGACCATTGGTCGTATGTTTAATTATGTCATGTTGACATGAGAAAGCAATATCAAGGGGCATTTTGGTTAGTTGAACTTAAATAATTCCAATCATAGTATTTATAACACTTTCCTAATTTTCTTTCATTTTTTCATCATCTGTGTCAACTTTCATCACATCATTCTTAGTTTCACTAGCTTTGACAAAGGAGATGTTATGATTTGGCATAGGATTAGTAAAGATTTAAAAATTTTGGTTATGAGGGGATATAGACTTATTACCTTGATCATTAACACCACCAATTTGAATATAATTAGAATCAATGAGGTCTTGCACAATATGTTTAAGATGCTTGCAATGTTTTGTATCGTGTTGATTTTATCAGTAAAAATGAAAAAAAGGAATTTTGTCTATTGTATGGAGGTAAAGGTTTAGTAGGATTAGGAGCTCTAACATGAGGTAAGGAAATTAAGTTATTGTTCAAGAGTTGCAACATGGTGTAATGAAGGGTATTAGGTATAGGGGTAAATTTTCTATTTCTTTCTCCAAATGTGTATGGATTTTTCTTCTTTATAGTAGCTACTTTGAGTGTCAACATGTTGAGTTGGTTGAGGGGGATTAAGTTGTAGAAAGCCTTTATGTTGTTTCTTGAATGGTTGATATTTGTTTTAATGCATAAATTCAATTTTTTTAGGATGGAAAGAGGGATTCTTCACTTCATGACTACTAACTGAACTTTGGTAATGATGAAGGGTAGTGCACAATTGTGTAAAGTAGGGAAATTTTAACATCTCAAGTTTAGCCTAAATTTTCTTCTGCAAATTGGCAATGAACATTCTTTGAAGGTCAACATTGGGAATCTTAATGCTTATTTGTGAGTAAAGCAATTGGTATCATTCTATGAAATCAGTGACCCTTTCATCATCCTTTTGCTTGCATGTCATTAAATCAGCTAAGGTCATCTTAGGACCCATGTGTATTTGGAAGTGATTGAGAAAGGAATCAATAAGTTCATTGAATGAATGTATTGAGTTATTCGGTAAGGAGTAAAACCATTACAAAGTAGTATCCTTCAAGGATCTAGGGAAAATTTTAGCCAAGATTTTATCCTCAAAAATTAAGTCACTACATAGGGTTGTATATGTAGAAACATGACTTACAGGATCTCCTTTCCTACCATATTTCTCAAAACTAGGGATCTCTATATACCTTGTGGCATTTGTGTTCTCAATATCTAAGGATAAGGGGTTTCTTTTGACATATTGTGATGGTTGGCCATTTTTATTTGGACTCAATGTAGCCATTTGTTGTTGGAGAGATGAAACATTTTGCAAGAGTTGGCTAAGGATTGGGTCATTGTTTGTGTTGTGAGATGGAGGTGAATAAGGTGGAGGTGTATATGCGTTTGGGGGACAAGTGAATTGTAAATTTTTGAGGGGGAATTGGTGAGGATATATGAGTTTTGAATGCACAAAGCTAGAGGGATTCTCAATGGAAATACCTAAGGCAGCATGGGCATTGCTAGTGGGTTGCATGGTTGTAGTAACAGTTGGATTAGTGTATGTTAGAATAGAGGTCATGGTTGTGGAAGGAGGAATTCAATTTCCACCTTGACTTTGAATATATCCCAAAGCTTGAGCACAACTAGTCATTATAGGAACATGGTTGGTAATGATCTAATTTAAAAGCTATGGATAGAGTTTCTATTCATTGTTCATTATCAATTATTCTCCTCATGTTATCTATGATAGGAACCACAACACCAACAATGTACTCAGAACTTAGAAAGTTTTGCAATTTCTCTAACTCTTCATCCATTCTTCTTAGGTTCTCTTGAGGGACATTAGAAATCCTTGATTCAACATTAGTGACATTAGTTTTTGGTAAGGAGGTCATAGGAAATGAAGTTTCAAGGGTATGGTGCATAGTGGGTTGACTAGTGTCAACACTATGAGTGAAAGAGTTATAAAACCCAAGATCCACGACGAGTGATGTATCATGGGATAAAATAAGTCTTGAACTACATCTCACAATAGTATTAGAAATAGGACACCAAGCTATGAAGCTCACACAAGTTTTACAAACCCAAGGTGCACCCAAAATGGAGAATAGGTAAAATGCAATCAAACGCCCGAGTGATCCCACAATACTGGTTTACATTTTTTTGGTGATCTTGATTTTGCTGAAATCACATATTTTTAGAAAATGTAATGATTTAAGCCTTGAAAAGTCACATTTAAAGGTTTGGACCAATTGAAGAGGGTTTGATTGAACCACCTTAGATCAAACCCCCTTGGATCTATAGAACCCTGCTAGTTTTGAACCATACCTATAACAGAGTGTCTTTTACACCTATCAGAATGCTAATAAAAAATCACTTTTTATTTACCTTTTGGGGGATCAAATGAATTCATTTTAAAAAAAAAAAAATTTAAGTATGTATTCCTTATTATAAGCTTCCCAAAAGTATAATTTTAAATAAATTTAATTTAATTATTATATTTATTTTTATTTCTTGTGAATGTAGGTTTTTCACAAAAAATCAAGCTCTTTGTTTTGCATGTGGAAAAATAGCAGATTATGTGCACTACCTTGATCCAAAAAATTCGATACAACCATAAAAAAAAAAGATAAAATATTTATACAAATTCATAGGAAAAAAAATTATGTTGTATACAATGAGCATCACTCCTTAAAAATGGTGTTTACTAAAAAAAACTAGTTTCGAAGGAGGTGGAAAAAGAAGTGCAATACGATTCCAAAATTTTTGAAAAAAATATATTTAGAATCTATAGACAAAATGTCACAAATCACTAGTTTGCATCATCTTCAAATTCCTCACGGTTTAGCCACTATGGATGCCCAAAAGTGAAGATTTAATTAAAAAAAATCAGTTCAGTGTCCATTTTGGCCAAAAATTGTAAACCAGTATTGTGGGATCACCCACCCTAGAATGTAAAGCGCAATGCAAAAATGCAAAAGAAATTTACAGATTTAAAACAAGATAACTTTTTTATTGTGATATTTAAAAACCTAAAAATGATGTCTTTTTTAAATACATATTTGACTTCAAACAATTCACTGAATTTGACAGATTAACCTTAATATAAATGATTTCAGGAAACAAAAATTTTGGAAACTGAAAGAAAAAATTGAATGCAAGAATATAGAATATAGAAACATTGTTTTTGATGCTCAAAAATTCAAAAAAAATCCCTAATCAAGGACTTATTCACCCATGGGCGAATGGGTCTCACTTTAGGGTTTTTTAAAAATAATTATAGATTTATGAGTTTGTTTTTATGCTTCCAGATTCTAGGTTCAAACAAGTGGTTATAGTTTCAAATTTCTAGAAAATCATATCTAAATGCATGTGCAAAATGATGTTAAATGACAAGCAAAAAGACCTAATTTGAGATGCAATTTCGATTTACTTTTCTAATATAAATGATTGGTCATGCAATGTTATGCAAATGCTATGCAAAATGACTGAGATTTTTGTATTTTCTAGATTTTAAAGAATGTAAAAATGCAAACCTAAAACCCTAAATGAGGTGCAAACTAATGCAAGTAAACAGCCCCAAATGAGATGCAAATCAATGAAATGCAATGCAAAGTAATGCAAATCCTTGATCTAGGGTTACAAATGGACTCCAAAATTAAAAATTTATGATCCTCAAAATTTGGGTTCACCAAAATGAATAGGTGGAGAATAGGTTCACCAGAATTAGAATGATAACAAGGGGGTATGATGAATCTATTTCTCGCTATTCATTAGGAAATGAGATCCCCACAAAGAATCGAATAACAACCCTTAGATGAATCAAATCAATGTGAGAATATTCAGGTTTCCTTATGCTTTGAGGATGAGGTTCAAGTTCAAACAACATTTTTGTGAGAAAAAATAAAAATAGAAAATTTCAACCTAATTATACCAATTCAAACTTAAGACTTCAATATGAAACTCAATATTAGCAGAAAGAAAAAACTGATTATAGATCTAAGAAGGGGAAAATGATGTTTACTAGTCACCAAAAGTCACTTTTTGAAAGCTTTCTAGGACTCATTCGCCCATGGGTGAATGGGTCTTTTATTAAGGTTTTTCAGCAACTTTCAGGAGCCTTTGATACTAATCTATAGCTTCTAATTTTTCCAAGTTTCAGTATCAAAAAGTTGAAAATTAGATCTGTAGGTTAAATTCCATGATTTGACAACAACTTTGACAACTTTAACAACTTTTCCAACCTTGCACTTCAAAAGGTCCTCAATCCTTCTTCAACCTAAATCTACAATCACAAACACAAGAGAGAAAAATTGTTTGTTTTGGGTTAATGCGGGTTTGCCTTGGTCAAACACTATTTTGATAATCAAACCTTGAATTGAAATAAAGCATGAAAGAGGGAATGAAAAATGAACAATGCAATGTTACCACTCAACAAACCCTTGTATGAACATTGGTAATGGAGATCTTAGAAGGTTTGTAACTTGCATGAAATGGATTCAATGGATGTGGATCTAGATGAATTGAGTTGATGTTTGAATGCTTGAACTTGATCTTGAAACCTACATCACAATGTTAACTCCAAAAACATGCATGATGCAAGAAGACTTTTACACGATAAATGGATCTTGAATGCTAGAATAATTTTTTGATAAATCTAATGTTGAATGCTTTTGATTATCAGCTTTGCTCTATTGAAATTGCTCTTCAAAGTGCTCTTGAGGTTCTTACAAAAAATGCTAGGTGAAACTTAGTGAAATAACCTTGTATTTATATGTATGTATCCTTAATTTCCCAAAATTAAAATATCACAAGCTGACATTGAAATACAGATTCGGGGATCATAAAATAGTGCAAAAAACATATTTTAAATTTAGGTTCAAAGACCTAGGGAGGACCCATTCACCCATGGAAAAATGGGTCCTAGGTCCCTATTCCTGGAATGCACATTGCTCAAGGTAAAGTGTTATGTATTGGAATTAATTATTGTCAGGTTTCCCCTTTGGAAAATGTAACTAATTAGGCTTGTAAATGAATAATAGGGCTTATTAAGGAATAATTAAGTCCATTTTAATTAAGAGGGACCAAAGAAGTGTGAAAATGTAAAGGGATATATTTTTCAACACCAAATTAAGACACTATTAAGTTCATTTTAATTAGAAGGGCCAAAAAGAGTGTGAAAATGTAAAAGGAGACATTTTTCTACACTACAATCATATAGAGGATTACATAGTTGGAATCACAATATAGGGTTTATGAATAGTAGAACAACAAATAAGAAAAATTAGATCAAATTGCTTAAAGTTAAATAAAAAAAGGGTAAGGGAGATATACTCTATGTATACTAAATATAATACTTTTAACTTTTCACTCTTCCAATAAATCATAAACAATTTCCATTGAGATAGATGGGTCATCTCTTGAACTATTATTATGTAAAGGATATAAAGAATGCAGTTAATGAAGAAATATTGAGCTAAGGAGAAGATAGTATAAGAGAATGTTTTTTGAAGAGATGAATAATAGAGATGCTTAAATTAACAGATTAGCAAAGAAAATTGATCAAATGGTAGGATTGACCACACAAATTATACAATGCTTCCCTCTTATCAAGGTTTATGCCATTTACTTAAGGAAAATTTTATTAGCTTTCAATTTATGAAATATATTGTTATATCTCCTACAAATTGAACTCACCTAAATCTTTCTTTAATATTTATCAAGCATCTACTATTGAACACCAATGTCAATTGTGTGAATCTTATCATGTTTGATTGTTGAGTATGACATAGAATAGAACCTAATTCCATATATAGATGATGTGCAATTGAAGGTAGTGGTCACCTTTATAAGGAATGAAAAAAATAGAGGAATTCAAATATAGTGATATAGAGAGTAAGAGAAATCCATTCCTTTGAGGATTAGGGGAGAAGCCAAAGGTCCTAAAAAGCTATTAGATGAGTAGATACACATGATGAATGTACCCACAATGGAAAAGAAACTTCAACATGATTAATGGGCCAATCATTCTATGCTTAGAAGCTTGGTCATAGAAATTGGGAAAAGGTCCATTGATTTCAACTAAGTGTGTAATGCATGCATGTAATAGAATTGAACATATAATTCAAAGAGGATTTTTCACACGAGTTTTATTTTTATCAATTTTAA
Source organism: Sequoia sempervirens (assembly GCA_007258455.2). Lineage (NCBI taxonomy): Eukaryota > Viridiplantae > Streptophyta > Pinopsida > Cupressales > Cupressaceae > Sequoia > Sequoia sempervirens. The sequence continues at coordinate 282,310,930 of VDFB02193867.1, read as the reverse complement.
TGTTATGAGTTATACATGGTGTTGGTTTAACTATCAGTTCAAACAAGGAGGAAAGGAAGGGGCAACTAACCCAAGGAAGAGCTCACTTGAGGTGAGCTATAATTGAAAATTTATCTTGGCAGTTTATATTCTTGCGATCTTAACTAGATTTATCTATTACAATTAATTTATTGTAGCCAATAGGTTAATTGCATAGCTTGTAGCATTTGTAAGAAACTTATAGCAATTATTGTACGATTTCTAGATAATTAAAGAGTTTGCAGGATAGATTTCTTATTCAAGTTTCAAGATCTTCATAAAAAACAATATTGTCAATATCTTCATCTCAAACCCTCAATACATACACTCATGGAGGGCCAACACACCACCAAAAGACAATACCATGGATCCAAATGAGGTCCAAAAATACTATGATAAAAATTCATATGATGTACACCTAGATTTGTCTCATTATTTGTTATTACTTCATTTATAAAGATACTCTATAATGCATCATAAATGGGTCAATGTTCTTTGTCCACTTTTTAACTGCCTAGATAACGATGCCTTTTACATATGTTATAAGTAATTATCACATCTTCCATTACCATAAAGGCATTAGATACTATTCAAATTCTTATACACATCACAAAATGTTACACATGACAAGGAGTGTCACTTCAAAAATTAACATGCCCCATTATGTTGGAGCATAAATAATAAATAAAATAATGTCCATTATATCTCTAGAAAGTTGCTAAATAATAAATAAATAATTCTAGAAACTATCAAAGATTGAGACACTTAATTCACAATAAATTGATTCCATAGTTATGGATGTGACCCTGAATGAAAGACATTTCTTTTTTATATATAAATGCACTCATCTTATTATTTCTCAAACACTAATATATTAGCAAATCAATTAAAATATTTGTCAAAGATAATCTTCAGCAGATCCTAAACTAAATAGATTTATTATTTATTTATTTAATTTCAAACATTTAATTTGTTATATTATCAATCCCAACTTTATCTTAAAATTATTTATTTATCATTATAATTTAACTAACTTACCCAAAAATGCTTTGTTATATTTACCCTTACAATTCATACAGAATATAAGTACTAAAAACAAAATTTTATAACCAATTTACTCTATAAAACTTTGGCAGCCTTCATAAAAAGAAAATGTTTATCAAATTGAGAAGAGAGCTTACAAATAAGCTAATAAACTTCAATCACGCCTGCAGGAAAGACTTAGTTTCTAAATCTTTCGAAGAGACAAATGATGGTGCGGTCTATCAACTGTAAGCACTTCTGCCCAATGTTTTGGAATGACACAACACTCCAATTACGAGATTAAACGCAAATGCAAAGCTGAGTCCCACTGCCAGTCCCCACCACAAATCCTCTTCTTCATCACTTGTATCATCTTTATTCGCCCCTTCTTTTCCCTCAGGCCTATTCGTAGGCTCACTTTCATCCTTTGGCGAAGGCGAGCCCGACTCGTTCAGTTGGAAGCCGTATAGACCTGAATTATGTGAAAAAGATGAGGCTGCAAATGTTGCGAATTGTGCCCCTCGCGGTATGGGTCCTGCAAGATAATTGTATGACAGATTTAAGTAGCTTAGGTATGTGAGATTCACCAACTCTACAGGAATAGCTCCAGACAGTTGGTTTTGCGAGAGGTCAAGGGACTCTAGCCGTGCCATTCTTCCCAAGGACTCAGGTATGGTACCAACTAATATGGTTTCTTGAAATATTAAGGATGATCAAACCAATCAGAGATCCCATGCCTTCAGGGACAGGACCAGATATTCTATTGTCTGACAGATCAAGGCATTTTACGAAATTCAAAGCTCTCACATACTCCAGCTCCAATCCTTTGTTTCTGATGATTATTTTCTCTACATAAGTTTTATCTGTTTGCCATCCAAACTCAGACTTTTTTATTTTCTTACCCATTTGCCATGCCCCTCATCTCTGAAATGCTGTCCGGAATGACTCCTGTAAAACTGTTCATTGAAAGGTCTAATATTTGAAGAAACGGTATCTTGCTTACATCAGCAGGCACACTTCCTTCAAATCTGTTTGATCTTAAGATCAAAATCTTAATATTAGGAAGCTGTAGAATCCAATTTGAAGAAATGCTCCCTGTCAGACTGTTGTCTCCCAGATCTAATATCTGCAACTGCTTACAATTTGCAAGCGTTGGCAGAGTTCCATTTAGACGATTTCCCCCTATTTTCAGTGTTTGAAGAGAAGTGATGTTTCCCAACTCCGCTGGCAACTGACCTTCTAAAAAGTTGTTCTCCAAATTCAATACCTCAAGATAACCGCAGTTTACAAAACCTGGAGGAATCTTACCTGTGAGTCTATTATTTGACAAATCCAGAATCTGCATTGTCGACGGTTTACATATGGTAGGTGGAATGCTACCACTGAGATTGTTGTGAGACAGAGACAGATAACTAAATTTATACTCGCCAATTTCAGCTGCGATGGATCCAGAGAAGTGATTTTCTGACAGGTCTAACGCAACAACTGAAGGAGGAGGAAGCGGAAGCGGACCTACAAAGTTATCGTGATGCAAGTCCAGAATCTTCAATGTTTTGGGCCCCATTAGCTTAGAAGGTAAAGCGCCTGTAAAATTGTTATAAGAAAGGTTGAGCTGTCGAAGAGAAAGGGAATCCCATATCCATGCAGGAATATTGCCCCATAATCTGTTGTTGGACAAATCCAAATCAGAAATGTCGTATTGAGTTATTACGAAGGCCGGCAACTCCCCCCTCATGTTACATGATCTTAATCTCAATGTACTGAACGAGTTATGGGGAATCCAAGTCGGACTGACTTTCACAGTTAACACATTGTTCGAGATGTCTAGATATACCAGACTAGAGAGATTATGAAGGTAGGACTCTGAAAAGTCTCCGCTAAACCGATTGGAGGATGGGGAAAGAACGTTCAATTTAGATAGATTTGAAATGTTGTGAGGTATGGCATCTGTTAACAGGTTGTTGCTTAGATCAAGGGTACTGAGGGAAAGGAGTTGACTAACGGAAGCCGGTATTTTGCCAATCAACTGGTTATTACTCAGATGAAGTAGAACAAGGGACTTTATGTTGGCCGAGGAAGGAATTGCGCCGTTCAGTTCATTGTAGCTCAGATCAAGCGATGTGAGGGAAGTAAGATTCAAGTGAAGGGATGGAAAGGAACCGGTCAATAGGTTCTGACTAAAGTCAACATAGCGGAGCTTCCCAAATGCATCGAGCAACATGGAGGGTATGTTGCCCTCCAACCGATTACATGAAAGATCGACATAGGCTAAAGGAAATGTTCCTAATGGAGGCTTAACCCCAAACGACGGAATACTTCCATTTAATTCGTTATATGAGATATCCAACATTACAAGTTCTGTAAGATTTGCAATGGTGCGAGGAAGCATACCTTGGACAAAGCAGTTGGAGAGGTCCAAGAGAGTCAAGGAGGAGATGTTCCCAATTGAATATGGAATAGCTCCTGCTACACTTGTTTCTGTAAAAACAAGGCTGTTAAGCGATGCAGAATGTCGCGGCAAAATACTTGAAAGTTTCCCTCCCAAGTCCAGATTAGCAGACAAGTCAACTTCTTGCAAGCTTGGAAGGCTCAATAGATGAGATGGGATGGAACCATTGAGGTCACAGCTGCTAATCTTGAGAGAAACCAGGTTGGAAAGGTTCTGTTAGCGAGTAGGTATGGACGAGAAGAAGGAATTGCCACCAAGTTGGAGTTGGGTTAGACGGGTAAGATTTGCAAGGGAAGGGGGAATTGGCACAGACAGGTTACAGTTGGACATTTGAAGACGCCTGAGACTGTACATGGTGGAGACAGCTTTGCCCCATTCATCTCTTGCCGCTTGCTTCATATTCACCCCGTCCAGCAGCAGCACCTCTAAATCCCTCATGTTTCCTATCCACATCTGCATGTCCTCAATTGTGGTGGAGGAATAGGAAATGTAGGAATTGGTGGAAAGATCCAAGTAGCGCGACGCGGACATGTTGCCCAACTCCCTTGGTATCTTTCCTACAAATCCAGCATTTGACAAGTTCAAGAAGTACAAATATTTCAGCGTGGGGAGTTGCTGAGGGACACTAACACCAATGAAGGCATTGTAGCTCAAATCCAAGACTTGTAACATCTTTAGATCAAACAGTGGAGAAAGAACGTTTTTTTTATTACTCTCAACAAGAAATGAACTGAGATCAACCGAATGACGTGCTTTGTTATTTTGTGGCATTGGATTCCTTTCCACTGGCAACAGTCGGTGGAGTTATTCCACGTTTTCAGTCGACCATACGGGTCGTGAAGACCTCGCTTGAAATCCAAGAGGGATTTTTGTTCATCTTCTGGACAACAAGACACCCAACAAATCCGAAGCAATAGCAAAGATCCCACAAAGGTCCACAACAAACTCTCCGACAAACATCCCCTGGAAGAAACATCCCGAGAGCCCATTGTTGGAGATTATAATCCCAACTACCCCTGCTCCGCATTTAAAGAAGAAGCTTCTCTTGATATTCTGGTTGACTCTGCCACCGCTGCCACCAACCATTCTGGAGAGTTCTCACCAACCTGGCAATTTGCTTATGAACATACTGTTTTGTATTTTGGAAAACTCCAAGCCCTCTATAAATAGAGGCAGTTGTAATGAGGCTTCTCACTCTTCTCAGAGTCCAGCTCCGTAGAGCTGCAAGGATAGAATATATGTAATGTTTTTGATTATTTAATATAATCTGTGTTAAATTTGTGGTTGCCATTTTATTCTATTTCTGTTCTGCTCTCCCCTGTTTTCTACATGTGGTATCAGAGCCCAGAGAGATCTGAGGGAGTCTTCTAGTTTGAAGATTGCATGCCACTGCTTTTAAGAGAAAGTCAAGTTACTGAAGAAGAGTGCAGGTGAGAGCAGAGAAAGGTTTGTGGGCTTCAAACTGTCAAGGATTGGGAGCGCATGTTTCTGAAGCTGCAGAAGTGTTTGAAGTTGGGGTGAAATCGTTGAAGAAAAGAGTTTGCAGTCAAAATCAAGTGTTGCCTTTCGTAGGAGAGATGTGCAGCCACCGAGATAGTCTGCAGAAGATCTGAAGTGTAGCAGAAGAGGAGCTACTTGAAGACTTTCTTGTGTTGTTGAAGCTGTTAAGAAGATCACAAATAGAGTTAGACGCTGCTTGAAGGAATGAGATGAGCCAAAGATGGTTGGGGCTGCTGAGAAAGTCCATGAGGTCGTTGGTTTTCGTGAAGCTGTTCTGAAGAAAGGAAATTCTAAGTCGGCTGTTGTTGTAAGACTATGGTAGAGGTGTAATTGCCGGATGAAGCCGCAACTGTTAAAAGTCGAAAGGAGGCCTGCTAGTGTTTTATGAAGCCCGTCCACATTAGATTTGAAGAACCAGTCAAATAAGGTGCGTAGTTTTTTGGAGATTAGTGTCAAGATATTATAGTAAAAAAAAATTGCAAGCCGCTAAGATTACCATCAAAGGAGAATTGTCAAGTTAAATGTCAAGCTGAAAAATATCACCATGGATGAGTGTGCTGCCGGCAAGGTGAGTAATCGAAGGTGAATTTGAGGAGGAAATCCTGTCACCATTTGTAACAGACGTCAAAAAGAAAAGGAGGAGATCCTGTCACCATTTATGACAGATGTTAGGAGGAAGTTAAGCAAGATTTTGGAGGTAATCCTGTCACCATTTGTGACAGATGTCAAGAGTCTATTAGGATCCCCGAGCACCCATAGAGTGACTCTATGCGAGGTGTTGATAAAACAAGTGAATCACACCTGAACCTACGATGGACTGGTAACCAAGAGGGCCAGAGCTCGTGGTTAGAGCATCCCAATTGCAACATGGGATTTCCTAGGTTCGATCACTAGATGTAGAAGATTTTAGATGCCGCAGTATCAGTGAAAGAGGCAGAATGTAATGAGAATTTGTGGTAGTTGTGATTAGGGGGGAGTGTTGGAGATTATAATCCCAACTACCCCTGCTCCACATTTAAAGAAGAAGCTTCTCTTGATATTCTGGTTGACTATGCCACTGCTGCCACCAACCATTCTGGAGAGTTCTCATGACCTGGCAATTTGCATATGAACATACGGTTTTGTATTCTAGAAAAACTCCAAGCCCTCTATAAATAGAGGCAGTTGTAATGAGGCTTCTCACTCTTCTCAGAGTCCAGCTCCGTAGAGCTGCAAGGATAGAGAGTCCAGCTCCGTAGAGCTGCAAGGATAGAATATATGTAATGTTTTTGATTATTTAATATAATCTGTGTTAAATCTGTTGTTGCCATTTTATTCTGTTTCTGTTCTGCTCTCCCCGTTTTGTACACCCATTATGAGCGGAACAATAGGAAGCAACGAACTACACCCACAGAGTCCGCATAAAGTTCCACGCACTCATTGGAAATCCAAATATCCTATCAAAAGATTTAAATCATAAAAAGGATAACGCGAGGCTTACGCAGTGTAAGCAACTTCGTAGCGAGTTGCAACGTGCTAACGACCACGACTTTTCTTGACTTGAAAAAACACAAATGCAGTGATTTAATTGCACTTAAATACCTATTATTGTGATCACACAGCAATTGGAAAAGCTTAAGACAGCACGAACCGTTCAAAGTTGTATTGAATTTCCATGGTGGTCGTTACTGCGTAGAGTTCATGCTGAATATCGGTGGGCAATCGTCGTATTGTAAGATGACAAGGAAGTAAAAACGCGCCATCTAATTGTATGGAAAGAAAAGCTTGCAAAGACGAAAAACAAACGGTGGCTAGTGAGGACAGGGAGCTTTATCTAATATACTTATTATTAAGGAAATTGGTGTTGAGAGAATTGTAGGGCGTTTGAACTCCCATCCGGAGCCGGGTCTTTCGGGTCAGGGGTTTCTTACTCAATTTTGTTTGCATATTAAAATCTGCATTAATTGAGATAGGAAACAACTACATTATAACAATACATTTAGAATACATATTAAATATTAATAAATGTATTTTAAATTAGTTATCATTATTATAAGTGCTATGCAATAATTAGTTATATATTATATAATGTTTTAAAAAGTATTTTTTTTAAAATTATTTTATATGTTTTTTAATTAATTTATATGTTAGTAGTTAGAATTTAAAATTTAAAATTTAATTGTTCTATGTTGAGATTAAAAGTTTTTATTATTAAATTCAAATTTTTAATATATTTATGTTGACTAATTATTCGATTTTTGTCTATATACATTGTGTTTGGAATTTGCATCTCTTTGTTGTTGTTGCTTGTTTGAAGAGTGTTGTCTATAAGATACTAATAATGAATTTATATAAAAATATGTGTTTGAATCATTTTATTAGTGGTTTGCAATGTTTCTAAGAGAATAATATTTGAGGCTATTTCCCAATGTTCCATTTTTTGTGTCCGCAAAAGAGGAACAAAAGTGTGAATATTGTTCTGTACAAAATAATAGGAGCACATAGGAACAAGTTAAACAATGTAGCATACTCTTAGTATATGCAACACTCAAATTAAGCAAAAGAGTTGGCAAACACTTATGACAACCAAATGAAATCTCAACAACACAAACTCCTATTGCACCAAGTCTATGATAGTTGTGCTTAAGATGGTGATATGATGCAGGAGCATCCAATGGTTACAATGATCCTCATTTGGAATAGTTTAATGAGAAGTTGACAATTACAGAGGTAATGCTAGTAGGGATGATGAATGAGCCTGAGAACATGAAAGTTTATTCAAATCCCAACAATTATTTTTCCTTATGTAAGGGCACCAAATATCATTCCTCATGGTTATGTTGAAAGCATGTTAATGTCTATATGTAAGTTAAACAAGAAGTTTTTAAGTAATATTATTGGACTAGATTCTTGTAAGGCAAGTATTTAATCTAGATTTGATTAATCAAGATATTGTTCATTGTTGTTGATTTTATAATGTGTGTTTGAAATGGGTATGATTTCTAGTTTATCTAAAATCACTAAATGTTGTAAGTGAACATGTGAGTAGCTACTTAGATTGGTTACCCTTCAATAGGTTCTTGATCCTTGAATACATCAATTGGTATCAAAGAAGGTTATTTGTTGGGAGGAGTTTTGAGGAATTCATGTCAATATGATTGAGGAAATTGAGAGACAAAGAATGACTAATATGTTGGCTTTCCTCCAATAAGACAATTGTTAGGTAAAAGATGTGCTAACATACTCCACTATACGAAAGTGGGTAGAGGGTGTTTAGAGAGTGTGCATCTTCCAACAACAAATTGTTGGGTAGACGATAGCTGTTGAATGTAAGGTTTTTATTGATAGTTGAGAGTGAAGATGTCTTTAAAAAAATTATGAATATTGTCTTGAAGAGGCTAGTTGAGTGGGTAACTATGGATTAGTATCGAAGGAAAAAAACCATCAATATGATGATGGTCATCTATTTGAGATTAGATAAGTTGGAATCTATGCAACATGAAGAATTTGTAGTAGATGTGACCAAAAATGATGAAGAATGTCATCTAGGAAACATGAGAAAAAAGAACCTAATTATAGTTGAAACGTGTCTTTTTAGAGGCATGAATCTGTTGGTGGATGAGATTGTAGTAGAGAATGGTGATGAGAAAAACCTTTTTTTTTAACATTATTTTTTTCCAATAAGGAGGAAGGTAAAACTCAAGAAGTGGAAGCCCTAATACTAGAGGATAATGAAGAAGAGAAAATGGTGAAAAAATATAAATAAGTACAAGTTATAGATGATAAAAGTTTTATTTCTCTAGAAGTTTGTTTGGAGATAATAGGTTGTCTAAGAATTGATTCTTCATAGGATATATTGTTGTAGTTAAGAATGAAGAAACAAAGCTAAAAATGGATGTTGATTTGTAGATATATGAACCCCTGTCCTTCTATCTCTATCTCTATCTCTCTTTCTCTCGCTACTCTCTATCTCACTTCTCTCTCTCTCCCTACTATTGTCGCATGAAATTGCACCTTGTTGAACACGAAGTTCAGCATTCCAATGACACAATGGAAACAACCTCAAAGTATGGGACCTTCACGTGTATGAGATTGAATCTCTAGAGAATATCGGCTTCCTCTTTCAATCCAAGGGCAATGTGCTAGTCCAACCTAGCACATTAAAACCTACCACTATCCTACTCTAACAACTCACAGGGGAAAAGGGTTAGAAGGAATGTGTGAAAGGGAAATGGAGGTGGTACAACAAGATAGAAAATTATTTCTTCCTAGACAATATTTTCTCAAATACAGTATTGAAAAGGACCAAAAGACTCACAACTTTCTCTATTTGGTTGATTCTCACAAGCATATAAGAAGGTTAGGTTTTAACAAGTTGCTGGAAGGAAAGGAAGGTTTCTCAAACCAGCAACTGCAAATAATTTAACTCAAACATGCATACATAAAAATATAAACAAACATGCTTAGACATGAAGGTAATGAAAGATTACTCATACATAAAAGAGGAGAGAACCAACAAAAATGATCAACTTCACTAATGCAAAGGCATATAGCCAATCTTTACAATGGTAGAGTGTAAAATATAGTGTCTATAATATAAAAACCCTTGAGGAGCCATAGGAAGAACCCTTAGAAAATATACAAGTGTTGCTTTTATAGATCAATCATAACTTAGATGAATGCAACTCAAAACCTAACCCAACTAGGGTTAGCAGTCGAAGAGATCTGATCAAGGAAATATCTATTGTGAAATCTATGCCAAGAAGAGCCTGGAGAGAACAAAGTTTGCACGCCATCCTCCCTGCCATAAATATTTTCTTGAAAGTCATCCAAATTCCCCACAAAATCAAGGATATGTTGGAATCAAGGAACACTAAGAGGGGGGTGAATTAGTGTTCAACAAAATTTAACTTTATTAACTTGATCTTTAAACCACTTATAGCATTGAACCAAAAGAAAGATGCATGAACACAAGCCAATCAATCACAACACCATAACACAAGGATTTTTACGTGGAAACCCTGTTAGGGGAAAAACCATGGTGGAGATTAATCCACAATATGAGTATACTCAAAATAAGTGTTAACAAATGGGGGCACATGCATTCAGGCACACTGCCTAGAGCTCACTGCTTTGATACAAAAGGCTTACTGCCCAAAAGAAGATTCACTATCTTGCAAACAACTAGAGAAATATGAAACAACATCTGCTAATGCCTAAGTATAGTTCTAGTTAAGCACATTTATAGAAGTCTTCACATTCTATCTGATTATGCTCTTGAAACTCTATCTGCTTTAATTTGGATCACCAATCTTTATTCTGCGCAAGTGAAACTATGCACAATCAATTTATATTTCTTCTAACTCTCACACCATTTATCAAAATGATATGAGTAATCAATTAAATATATATCTGCATCTAATGATTACATCAACTGCTTGTCGACTTTAACAAAATATAAAACATGCACAAATTGTCGGCTCAATCTATAAACAATTATTAATGAGAACAAACCAAAGTCCACCAAAACATAGTAGAGACCCAAAACAACATGCCACGAACACAAAACACCTTAAAAAATTATGCTTTGAATATCTACAACATGCTACAATCAACTTGTCGACCTTCTCTATCAGATGCCCTATTTTAGCTTTGGTAGATTCGATCTGACTTCTAGTACGACCAACTAATGAGGTACAGATGGAATTACTGATTAGGGTTTCCATCAATGACAAAACCAAATGACTTGTGCAGTGTCTCTTGCCAACAATCTCCCCCTTTGGCATTGATGGCAACACTTAGTGAAAAATGACTAAGTGTCAGAATCAGTACCAACATGAATACACTGCAATCCACAAAAATTCACAACTCAAAATTTCACAACTCCCCCTGAGATGAATATGGCACCTTTCACTATCCCACACTCCCCCTTTGACATCAATGGCAAAGATGAGAATCTACATACCAAAAATCATACAAAACTGTATATGTATAGACATGCTTTTCTAACTTACATGGACTTGAATATGTCTACAAAAGTGTTCTTCAATAGGCTTAAACTACTGTCCCAACCCTTTTTGAGACTCTCCAAAATAGTCATGTGACCCCAGAATAGGTAAGATTGCATCTCTACTAACTCAAGATTTACTGGATCACTGACAGCCATAGCATCATGTACTTCCTTCAATGCACTAAGCATTGTCTCTATTTTAGGACCAATTAGTCCTTTGAGCTCACATACCCTTTCAACAATTATGTCCTTTTCATGCTTCAAACCTTTAATTTTTTCAAGCAGGGATATGACTTGACCTTCTTGCTTACCCACAAAAATGGTTCGAGGATCAAAGGCTTGAGAAATATCTGCTAATTGTTTCTCATATTCCTTGATTTTCTTCTCAGTGACTTTTGACAAGGATAATCATGACTTGTGGATATTTCCACCCTCAGATAATTCACCTTGAATGTTGTTTACACAGGTAGCTAATAAATATTTTCCATTAGCAATCATACACTTCAATCTATTGAACCTGTTTGCATCAATTTCTTTCTGGACCTTATCCTCAACTAACTTCTCAAGAGACTCAAAGTGAGTACTTACAGAGTTGATAAGTTTCTTCAGCTGACCAGAGGGAGAATCAGATGAGTCCTTGACATGTGTGGGCATGATCTTCTCCAAGATACTGGATGTGAGACTTAGCAGCTCAGTCTCCTCAATGGTGTGAGATTTCAATATCTCCTCCCTTGCCTTGGCCTGAGCAAATGACGCTACCTTCAACTTTTGAATAGGAGATAGAGTGGCCAAGTTGATAGGACCTTCAGCCAATTTAGGGTCAAACTCCTCTTGTTGTTCTTCTAAAAACTTCTTTATTGCTTTAGTAGTGTCTCTTGCTCCCATAGCAACCTCTTTTACTTCAACCTTCTTCTCTTCAATCACAGATTCTTGCTTGGCTCTGGGAATCTCAACTTCTTCAACTAACATATCTTTAGGAGCTTCAGTCTCCATGGGAATTTTAATGTCTTGCATATCTAGAGGATTTTGAGTATCCTCAATTGTGTCATCTTTCACTTCTTCAATTCTTGGACTAGATGGAAATCTTCAACATGAGTTTCTTCAGAAACAATGTTATATCTATTCTTCAACAGAACTTCCTTAAGAATTTTCTCAATGCATTTTTCTACTTCCTCAGTCTACCCAATCATAAGCTTATTCACCATTAATTTTCTCTTAAAATCCTTCTTAACATCATTGAGGATTTTCTTCATTTCTTTTATTGACATTATCGGACATAGATCAGAAAGTATGTGTTCTCTCATTTGTTCATATTCAGTTCTTGTATTTACTCTCCTCATTTCTAAGACGTCATATAACCCTTTAGGTAAATCTGACATTATTTCTATGAGAGTCATATTGAATATATTCAAATATTTTATTGTGACTTCTTCAAGAGTTCTCTAACCGGCACTATCAAAAGTGTCATACCATTCAAAAAGTGGTTTGAGATTACCATCCTTAATTAAAGCTTTTTCCTCTTCCTCTACAGTCATACCTGATCTATCAGTTTTCACCTTTTTCTTTGCTTTCTCTTCACTGGAGACCTTGTCCTTAGAGACTTTTGATGCCTTTGTTCCCTTATGCTTGATTTCTCTTACTTCTTCATTTGATTCAGTTTATTCATCATCTTTGACAACAACATAGACTCTTGTGCTTTTATCCTTCTTCCTCTTTCCTTCTCTTTCAGATGTCTTGACTTGAGCTTTTACTGTGCTTGATTTCTTTGTAGAACCAAATGCTCAAGAGTGCAGAGCTCCTTGTAGATCTAGTTCTAGTAGAGGATGCTGACAGACTAGCCGACTCAGTTCTAGTAGGCTCCCCTTCTTCAGTTTGTTCTCTTTTCTTCCTAGCTTCCCTCACTGCTTCAACTGATATACCAATGCTTTCTACAAAAGTTTCAACTTCCTTTCTCACCTTCTAGACTATCATAGGCTTCTTTAGTTGTTCATGCACTTGCATATCCTTCTCTTCAAAGGTACCAAATGTTTCTTCTAACGGATCCTGAGGTTTACTCAACAAGTGTTGTGCATACAACTCTTGAATGTGTTCTTCAACCTCATATCCCATAGGCATTATCCATATTGTTCTAGGTTTTGAAACTTCCAACAAACACTAATCAATGGCAACCATGAAGCAAATAGTGTCCTTGTATTTTTCCACAATAGATTTAGGAATCCTTTCCCTAGCTTGCATTTCATTCTGAAAGCTTTTGAAATAACCCAAAATAGTAGTTTTCCTTGCTTTTCTATCACCAATTCCATATAAGATGTCTCTGATTTAAACAGCTACTAGCCTGTCACTTTCCCATTACACTTTACCAACTCCCAGAACTTCCTTCATGAAGTAGAAGAATAAACATAACAACATATTTCCATACTTGAAAGAGTTTTTCTTGTCCTTCTTGATTTTTCCAATATTTTCAATTAGTTGGCTCCGGAGTAACTCACATAAGTCCTATTCTCCATTTTCCTTGACCATTTGATATGTTGCATAGATTGCAGTACTAGATAGAGAGTTATCCTAGTTGGAGTGATAGATTTTATATCCAATAACCATGGAAGAAAATTTTACATCTAATTCAATGATGTTATTAATTGTCATGGCTCTTTTGTTGAAAATGAAACTAGTTGCCTCAGTGACTGTTTGGTTCTTCATAGATTTCAATGTGTGCAACCCACCGGATGAATTCAGACTTGTAACAATGCTTATAGCTTCTCTTGTGATCTTGAAGGGATAAATTAACCACATGAACTTGGCATGCACTTGGCTTAGTATGTACCGAACCCATTCATTTTCATCGAGCATGGGGAACTTCACAATCTATGTGAACTTCTTCTCCTCTAGAAGTTTTAAATTCAAGCCTTACACAAAGATCTTCTCCCATAATGTGATTTGTGTATAGATTTAACAATTGGGAGTTTCCTATTTCCTCAACATTCACATGAATATATGCCCTAATATCTTCAATGTGCAAAACACCATACGAAACGAAGGAAAATGCACCTAATGGTTTTGTCTCAATAGATTTGAATGGGTGTCATTTGAATTTTGGGCAGGGCCTATCCTTAATAACAACAACTAATGGAGCAGCCATTTCCAAAATTTCAATTTCACAAGTTTTGCAGATAAATACCTTTCGTTGAATTAGGGTTTGATTGTCGAATCGCCTTTGGACTTGTATCTCACCAAAATTTACTTGTAGAACTCTCCAAACTTCTTCTTCTCGAAATGCAATGTGACGAATGAGGAATAGAAGTAACCTTTAATCATTCGTACACCTAACTTTTTATCACAATAAATTTTTTTTCCCTAGGTCTTTTGTATACTTTGTTTTCATGGACTGTGAAAGGAAATTCTTCTACAAACCTTCAATTCTACATCCACAATAGTTGCCAAAACATCTGCAGATCACAAATGCAGTCGTTGCAATTTTCCACATTCTGATACTAACTACCGGCAAGGGGGTTAAAATACTTTCTTGAGATCTCCCCCTAGGCCAGAGGCCTTAAACTAATTCCATGAGGAATTTCCAGCACTAGATTCTGGTGTGGATCCATTTCCTACATCAGAAACACTCTTTCTCACCTATGTCTTCTTTATTTGATTCTTGATCTCATCTGTAGTGACTTTTGCTTTTCCCTTATCATCCTTCTATATATTTTTCCCTTTGTTTTTTGGACCCTTCCTGCTTCTGCAGAATCTTGCAATGTGACCAGATTTGTTATAATTATAGCACACAACATTTCTTTGTCCAACCAGTTATTCCATTGATTTTATCTTAATCTGCACTGGTTAGCAATATGGCCAAATCTATTGCAGGCATAACATCTAACATTTCCATTGAAAGAGTTGTTTGTCATATTTTTGCATTCAATTGACTTATGACCATACTTATTACAATTGAAACATTGATCAGAGAATGATGGACCACTTGGATTCATTCTACTTCTACATTGAGTAGCCATATGACCAAATTTATTGCAAACAAAGTAGTATCCATTAGAATTTTGAGCATTGGGTTGTCTTACCAGGTACCTTCTAGCTTTGATCATCTGATTTCCTGACCTAAATTTCCTTTGACCAGATCCAGAGCTTTCTCCTTTCTCATATCCAAGGCCTTGCTTGTCACTTCCACTCTTTTGACTTTTTATCAGTTCATCAAGCTTAGTTGAGCTAACCTTGAACTTCTCCTTGTATTCATTTGCAGTAGCAAGTTCATCCCTAAGAATAATAATCTATCTTTCAAGCTCTTCTTCATTACTTCTGGATCATTGCAATTCAATCTCTAGCTGATTGAATTCACCATTAACTATGTTGCATTCATCAGATCTTTCTTTCAACAACTGAGAAAGATTCTCTTCATTCTTCTTGTTTTCTTCAATCTCCTTGGTCATCCTCATCACAATTAATTCCATCTCATGCTTTAGGACAACATTATCTTTGGTAAGATTTTCACATTCTTTTGTCTTTTCCTTCAAGGCTTGACTTAGGTGATCATCATCCATGCTTTTACTCTCTTTATGCTTGAACTGATCACATAGATCCTTCCTCTTTTCCCTAGACTTATTGATTTGATCTTTCAATGATTAAATGAATTTCTCAACATTCATGAGGCTTGCTTGCAATTCCCAGACTTCATATTTGGACTAATCAAGATCATCTAGTTCCACCAAAATTTGTTGTTGAAGACTACCAGAATCCATTGAATCACTTTCCCAGAACTTCCCCAAGCTATTAAACTTCTTCCAAGGAACTAGGCTCTGATACCAATTGTTGGAATCAAGGAACACTAAGAGTGGGGTTGAATCAGTGTTCAAAAAAATTTAACTTTATTAACTTGATCTTTAAACCACTTATATAATTGAACCAAAAGAAAGATGCAAGAACACAAGCCAATCAATCACAACACCATAACACAAGGATTTTTATGTGGAAACCTTGTTAGGGGAAAAACCACAATGGAGATTAATCCATAATATGAGTATACTCAAAATAAGTGTTTGCAAATGGGGAATGCACATGCATTCAAGCACACTATCTAGAGCTCACTACTCAAATACAAAAGGCTTATTGCCCAAAAGAAGACTCATTATCTTATAGACAACTAGAGTGTTTGAACTATGAAATAGCATCTTCTAATTCCTAAGTATAGTTCCGGTTAAGCACATTTACAATATTCTTCACATTTTGTCTGATTCTTCTCTTGAAACTCTGTCTTCTTTAATTTGGATCACCAATCTCTGTTTTGCGCGAGTGAAACTGTGCACAATCGATTTATATTTCTTCTAACTCTCGCACCATATATCAAAATGATATGAGTAATTGATTATATATATCTTCATCTAATGATTACATCAATTGCTTGTCGGCTTTAACAAAATATAATTTAACATGCACAAACTGTCGGCTCAATTCATAAATAATTATTAATGTGTATCAACCAAAGTCAGCCAAAACATAGTAGAGACCCAAAAAAACATGCTCGAACACAAAACACCTTAAAAAATTGTGCTTTGAATATCCACAACATGCTACAATCAACTTGTCAGCCTTCTCTGTCAGATGTCCTATTTTAGCTTTGAGAGATTCAATCTGACTTCTGGTATGAGCAACTACTAAGGTGCGGATGGGATTACTGATTAGGGTTGCCATCAATGACAATACCAGATGGCTTGTGCAGTGTCTCTTGCCAATAGGATATGGGTATAAATCCATCAAAAGGGATAAAGAAACAACAATGAATGAGTATGGCTACTATAAATCCACTTGCAAGAGTCAAAGAAAGTGTTTAATGTTGTCCTTGAAGCCCTAAAAATCAAATCTGGGTGCTCAAAAAGTGATTTGAACATTAATGTCATCACCCAAAAAACACACCAAATCCATGGGAAGGTTAGGGCGTCGGGCCCAAAAAGAAACCTTTGCTTATGCATTAAATGGTCTAAACCCCCAAAAAAAGTGCATTTTCAAGAATCGAGCATCGAGCTTACCTCATACCACATGCTTAGAAGAAGGGATGAGCAAAATTCAGAACCCAAAAATCAGAGGTAAGAGAGAAGGCTTACCTTCGAAAATTAGAGACCTGTAAAGGTGAAGGCTTACCCTCGAAATTCAAAAAATTTGACACTTAGTCAAATTTTTAAAAGAAGCTATCAGGAAAAATGGGGGAGAAGAAAGGTTTACCTCCTACAAAGGAAAGGAAAGAAGGAAAACTAAAAGCCCGAAATAAACAAATTTGTGAAAATCAGGAAGAAGCCTTACCTCTTACTTAAAGAAGTTAAGAGGAAAGCTTGAACCCCGAAATTGGAGGTAAGAGTTAAGGCTTACCCCTGAAATTCAAAAAATTCACACTTATTCAATTTTTTGAAAAAAGATTTTGGGGGAAAGGGAAGGAAGGCAGGAGGCTTAAGAGGAGGAGTGGAAGGAATGAAGAAGGGAAATAGAGTGATGGAGAAGGCATGTAGAAAAAAAAGCAAGTGACAACCTGAAAGCCTGAAACTCCAAGACTTAGCCAATAGGACCCTTCAAGGAGAATTCATGCAAGATGGCCCATGTAGGATCTCTCAGGTTAGTTATCAATGGTGGGTCATCAAAGGGTGACATGAAATGACAACATTTTTGGTGACTTCTACGAGATGACTTCTTGCTAATCATGGGATCAGAGGCCTTAATAGTCCATTGGGTACATAGTCATGAAGGGGACTTACAAAACTAGACCTCCCAAGGAAAAAAAAATATGTACAGGCCTGCACATGGAGAAAATCAGGAAACTAGAAACATACATTCCCTTAAGGAGAATGCAGGGTGTGCAAATGCACTTCATGAAAAGCAAGATATTTATAACATGTACATTAAACTAACATAAAGAAAAGAATGGAAATATTCCTTTATCAAAGATGAACCAAGTTTGAAGGAGTTGATTCCCCTCAAACCATAGTTGCAAACCTCACCTAGCTGAAACCACTGAAAACCATTGCCAAAATGCATGTAACTGCACAAAATGCCTACAAGGTGAAAGATCACTTCACTATAAACTTTTCCATTGTAGGGGAACCATATGACGCAAGTGTCAGATTCATTTGACATTGGTTCCTTAGGTCAACATACAGCAACAGGGGTGAACCTTTCTTAAGATAGGCCAACATCCAAGAGAAAACCCTTTGTAGAGGGAAGAGGACTCACCTCACAAAAGGATAGGCCATTACCATGACCACTGACCTCATCATTGCATGAGCTAAAGAAAAAAAGAGAAAGTTTCCAACTCACATGGTGATGCAAAATATGCCAAACCTATTTTTTGATCTACACAAGAAATATCCTTCATGCAACTCAAATGAAAAGCTTTGAAGCTTAGGCATACTATCAAATTGAGTAAAATGAGCATCACTCTCCAAAAAAATGTGTGGCTACTCAATGGTGGATTTTTCAATGTGTTGGTTCCATGTGAAGCATTCTAACTCAATCACATCATCCCTAATTTCAAAGGTCACATCTTCATCTTGAATGAAGACCTCATATTCAACATTGCTACATTTAGGGACAACAAAAAACCAACAAACATCATAATTACATGCATTGATGCACACTTCATCAACAATGTATACCTAAACTTTGTGAGACACTTCAAGTGAAGAACTGAATTCTTCAAGTTATCTCTATGTTTTAATTTCCTCTTGGCAACTGGTTGCAATAGAAATAGACTCTTGGCATGTAATGGCTACCATATCCTCTATTGTTCTTTTACACTTATGTTGTTTCCCACAAAGATCCTCTTTTGGGGGTGACAATTCGATGTTTAAACCCGAACAAAAGGTTTCTATAACATCCTAAAAGAGGCCCTACAGCTTATAAATACAGACCTCAATAGATTGGGGATCTTCATCCATAATAACAAGGGTTGAACATGTTTGTTGTTGTTGCTCCAAAACCTTGGAGTTGTCTTCATCCATCAAGCCCAAACCAAGCTGCTCAAAAGCCTCAACTAACATAGGTATATGTGATCTATCTATTACCATATTTTCACCCATGGCTCAATCAGGTAGAGCCCATTGATAGAAAGAAGAAAGAAAATGGTACATTTTCTATTCCCCTTACATTGCATTCATATATATAAATGAAATAACTTTAGATATTACAAAACATAAATCAACGCATTTATACAGATGCATGAAACATAAGAAGATTTTGCAAATTTCTTTTGAAAAGTTATTTTATTAAATAGAAATATTCATTTAACTCACACAAGTCATGAGTTTAACTGATGCTTGCTTATTCAATACAAAACAAAATCAACATATACATGAATAAGTAAACAAATAAAATGAATATGCATGTAGGGAGGGTAACCAGTCATTGCCTGTGAATGACTGGTTTTGTTGAGTCTTTTTCTCTGGTTGTTGCCTGAATTGTTCTGGTCTTTTCCTAGCTCCTTGATACTCATGTTTCCTACAAATTAATCAAAGCAATGTGTTAGAGTAACACTCTAAGCAATGAAAGGTTGCACACCATACATGATCATTTACCCATTCATGTGTAAATTGATCTTAATTTGCATTAAACAAACATCCATATCTTGAATGTACCAGAGAAAGCAGTGTAACCATCAAATATACTTGAAATGCACATATATTTTCTAACTTTTTTGCTTCATGTGTAGCTAGAGGTGCAATCATGTTTTAATTCAAGATGAGTGGTGGAAATGTGGCTCCCACGAGGGTTGAGTCCAGCTCATTATTTGTGCACAACTTTTAAGTACACTTCAGTGCATTCAATACATATTACAATAACAATATTTTCCCATTGAAATAGTGAGTATTAAAACTTAAATGGAGCTATAGTGCCAACACAGATCATGAGGAAAGATTCACAATAGGCTTGTAGAAGACAGAGACAAAGATCTTTCTCATTTCATGGTGGTCCAATCAAGAAGAGTTTTATCATTCACAACAGTGAATTGATAAATTCATTGGTCTAAGTAACAAGCCACTACTCAATAGAACCACAATGAAACAATACAGATCAAAAAAATGGTGATAGTTATAAGCATGAGAAATAACCATTGCTCAAGGATTGAGTTTTTTTCCTAGAACATGATGCATTAAGTGATGTTCATATCTAATGAATCCATCACATAAATGTTATCTTCAAATGCAAGGAATAGAAGGTTATACAGTAGCTTAAGGAGGCAGTGATCTTGAGCAGTGACAATCATTTTCACTTGTAAATAGTTTCACTGTGTTGTTAGCAAATAGCATAAATCATGAAATCATTGTGATGAATATAAAAGGGGGGACATGTTTTGTGACATTCATAAATCTTGTCTAACATAGCTGACTTATAGTCTTAACCTTACAAAGTGATATGGTTAGTGACTATTGTGTAGAAGGATGACAGTGGTTAGTACAAACATCGGAGTAATAAATACAAAGGAAATGACCATGTCATACTCTTTTTAAGAATGATGTAGTTGGACAGTCATAAATACAAAGAGGTCATGAACAATAAGATTCTTAAAGAGAAAGTATAGTCACAATTTCAGTGACAGTGAAGAAGTTAAATGCCAATTTATGGTCACAGTTAGAGACCAAATGATATTATTTGGTCATAGTTCTAAAGCTCAAGTTGGGAGCCCAATCATTTAACAATAGCACAATGATAATTGTGCGATGAACATTGGGAACTCTTTGAAGCACTTACAATGATAAAGATACATAGTGAGATTAAGGCATAAAAGATAGTGCTAATGTAAACCTTTCAAATCAGTTTTTGAACAAGATTCAGATCATGAATAAAACAGTGCTAGATAACCCTCATGAATAATTACAATGATAGTTATTTAGGGTCGTTTTTGAATACATGAATGATAATATTTTCAGAATCTTCAGGAAGCCTTTCAAGCAAAAGAGATAGACATTGTAACTATTATAGCCATGCCATAGTGTTGAAAGAAAAATGCATATAAAAGTTA
Organism: Sequoia sempervirens; assembly: GCA_007258455.2. Lineage (NCBI taxonomy): Eukaryota > Viridiplantae > Streptophyta > Pinopsida > Cupressales > Cupressaceae > Sequoia > Sequoia sempervirens. Next base: position 282,289,945 of record VDFB02193867.1, on the reverse strand, counting down.
CAAATACAAATTAAAGACTGAATTTTTAATCTTTAACAAACTTTTTAGAAAGAGTTGAATTTGGCATGGTCGTGGCCTGTCATATACAAAATTTCTTTTTCAATATTTTTTGGAAATGACTACAAATACAAAAATAAAGAAGAGTTTCAAATCATTTATATCTGCAAAACCCCATAAAGAGGTCAACTAGAAAATATGGCCATAACGAATGCCCTCTTTTTCTTTAAGAAGTTTACAGAAAATGACAAAATGGAGGATGCCCTTGAAAACTTACCTTAAGCTTTTCTTCGTGATTTTTATTTTTGCTATGGAAAATACAGAAAAAGGTCCTCCTATAGCCTTAAAAAAATTCCATTTTCATGGCATGAAACCTACAAAAAGTGGAATGCTAGGTGCAAAGAATACAGCTTGTAGAAAGGTCAAAGCCCAGCGCAGACATAGTTGTATTGAAATACAGAAGATTCAAGAAAGAATTTCATGTTAATGGCACGACTAGGTAAAAGAAATACAAAGCATAAAATATAAAATCAACAGAAAACAACAAAGGTCATGGCTTAAAAGCTCACTGTGGCTTTTAAAATAGAGTTTTCTTTTAAAATATGGAATAGAAAATACTTACCATGAGATTTCCTAATGAAATCAACAAGAAAACACAAGTCGATATCTCTTTACAGCTGCAGAATTTTGTGGAGCTGCTCCAAAAACCCTCATAGTGGCAGCAACCAGGATTCTTCAGGAAGCTGAACAAATGAAATGAAAGTTTCATTCTTTTGATTTTAGGGATAATACCCTAAGTCAAGTGGAGGCTGATTAAAGAATAGGCATTTTTCTTTTTCTTTTATGATTTATACAATAAATTATTTAATCCATGGCTTTGCACTTTTATGCCTTAGAAGGTTTTATTATCTTCTAGGTTTTTTCCCTCTTATATATGATATGTCACTATTTTGTGACCTTGTAGGTTATCCATACCGAATACATGGGATTAAGTTCTTATATTTTGCATTTACTTCATATTGTAAAATGCTTGAATTAAATGATATCTTATAAATCATTTAATTTAAATATTATCTTTCAAATGTAAAATAGGAAATTATGCTTTTGTGAGCCATCAAAAGATGAAGATATATTTATATTTATGATTATGGAGGGAATTTAGGGAAGTTGAGTTTTGTTTGCCAACATGAGGAGGAAATTTAGGGGTGATTCATTACCTTGTTGAAAGAATATAGTATTTTTTACTCCATTTGAGCATTTCTAGAAATGGATATCGTTTGATCAAGTTATGCTTGAATTTTGCAACCATTTTGAGCTCATGTATTGAAGATCTAATGGCTATATTTTTTGCTTTTTCAAGCCATTTGACCCAAGAAGCTTCCAGTTCCTATTTTGGTGCAATTGTTTGAAGCTTGCTTACTTAGTATTTTTTTGACTCATTTTGTAACTGATTTCTTGATTATGCAGTTTGTACACTTAGTGACTTTTGAAGTCCTTTGGTAGTATTTGCAGACTTTTCTAACTCAATATTTTGGCTTGTAAAATAGTAGATATCATGGATAAACAATAAAGATGAGTTTTCACCTTCTCAGTTCTTTTGTTTCATTGTGTGCATGTGTTTGATTATTGAAATTACTTGTGAATGTTCCCTAATTCCTTGTGGTTTTTATCTCAACTTAGCACTTTTTGCAGAAATATATATGTATATTGCAGGTCATAAGTTGTGTCAAGAATTTGTGAATGCTTTTAGTTGTGAGAGTTAACTTTCCCTCTAATATTTTAACATCTTTTAAATCTCCTTATGAAACACTTATGCAATATGCATAGTAGTTGAGCAATGTGATTTTAGCTTTATCAATTGATTAGCTTGTGTTTGTAAACTATTTACAAGTTAGCTTAGTAGTTAGGTGCATCACCATAGAGATAAGTCATTTTAGTTTATGTTATCTTTTATCCTTTTCCTCAAACATAATCAGTAGTTTAGGTGAGTACCAAGAGGAATTCAACCTTGTCCGAAGGTTGACCTCTCTTTGTAAGTAGCTTGCAGCATTAGAGGTCATCCCATGTTTTCACTGAAAAGCTAAGTTCTACAGATTTGACTTGTCAAATCTTGCAGCTTAGCTAGGGTGCAATTTTAGTAGTTAACACTATCCTCCTCATTGTTAATAAAAAAAGGGAGGACATCAAAATTGAATATTGGTTCCTCTACTCTATCATTTTTTCTACCTTTTTAATGTATTGTTGTTGCAACATTGTTTCATCTTCAATCTTTTCTTGTAGCAAAATAAGGCACTCATTTTCTAGAGCATAAGAAGGCTCTTCAGGAATAGCCTCTTCAATCCTAGCCTAAAACAACTCCCTCCTCTATTCTTCTAACCAATTAGGATCACATACCACAGGTTCACCTTTAAAGAGTGAAATAGGAAAAGAGGGAGCAAAATGGTCAAAAGGGCATTAAAACTCTTATTGGAGCTCTGGAAGGGGCTTCTCAATAGGATTAAAAGTATGAGCCTCCTCAAGGATGGGTTCCTGTGAGGAATGGAGGCTATCAAAACTTAGGATCTCCAACATAGGAGATATGCTTGATGGCATAAGAGGTTCAATAGGGGTTTCAAGAAGTTGATTAGGATTCTTGAAACTAAAAATTTTGTGCTTGCATATCTCCTACACAATAGGTTGTTCTAGAACAAAAGGAGGGCTAGTGGAAGTTTCAAGAGGTTTGTTAGGGTTCTTGAAACTTAAAAATTTATGCTTTCTTACCTCCTCCTTAGCGGGTTGTTCTAGAACTAGTGGAGGTGTTTGTTTGAAACTAGGCACACAAGGGGTTGTCTGAGTCTCGGGAATTTATGCTAGAGAAAGGGCGAGTCTGAGTTGCTCTTGCCTAGCAGCAACATAATTTTTTATATACTCTCTTTTTTTCCTTCCTTGATCCTCCAACCACTGCTCATGCATCCATTGAGCTTCCATATTTTGTTGTTCTAGATTGTGAGATTGATGAGAAAACTCATCTTGTTGTGGGAAATAACCTTGTTTCCCCTAATAGGCTTGATTTTCCCACTCCCACTCCTCCTGTTGTAGTTAAAACTCTTGTTGTCTTCTAATCTCATCCAGTTGTCTATTGAAATCAATAAAAATGTTGGTAATTTCACTTGCACTTAAATTATCAAAACTCTAGGGTTGACTAGGAGAGAAACAAGGCTGATTTTTAAAATCATGAGTCTCTTGGGGTTGTTGATATGGATATGTAGGTATCTAAGAAGACTAAGCAGGGTGGGGTGGGTGTTATGCGTTTCGAGAAGGTTGAGAACCCACAACAGCAGGGTTCTGTGAAGTGAAATGGGAGGCATAACTAGCCTGATATGGCTGATTAGGAGGAACAAATTTGGCATTATATGAAATGGTGGGGTATACATATGGTTTCCATTATAATATGAGATTTTTAAGCATGGGAATGAAAGGAAACACCTTGAAATTTTGAAAGGAAGGCACAAGACTTCCCAACCATAGATTTTGGGTGCATACCAACAAAGTCACCCAAATTGAGTTGCAAAGTTTCCAAGTGCTTGAAGAATGCCTCCAGAGGCTAAAATGTTGAAGAGAACCACTCCCTCAATAAAATGTAGAAAAACTAGGTTGCTTGAACCAAAAAATTTATCTCGAAGTCACCATGGTGTTTGAAGATATGCCTCAAAGGGAAATATGTGTTGAAGAAAACACGAAATTATTCAATGAAGAGAAAGTAGCCCCACCGGGTGTGCCAAAAACTATTGTCACATGAAATTGCACCATGTTGAACATGAAGTTCAACATTCCAATGACACAATGGAAATAACCTCAAGGTGTGGGACCTTTGCATGTATGAGGTTGAATCTCTAGAGAATTCCAACTTCCTCTTTCAATCCAAGTGCAATGTTCTAGTCCAACCCAACACATGAAAACCTACCACTATCCTACTCTAACAACTCATCAGGGAAAAGGGTTAGAAGGAATCATGAAAGGGAAATGGAGGTGGTACACCAAGATAGAAATTTGTTTATTCTTTGCCAATATTTTCTCAAATACATCATTGAAGAGGACAAAAAGAAAAGCAGATCTATGTTTGGTTTATTCTCACAAGCATATGTACAAGAAGGTTAGGGTTTGACAAGTTGTTGGGAGGAAAGGAAGGTTTCTCAAACCAGTGACTACAACATGCATACATAAAAACACAAACAAACACTCAAGCATGAAGGTAATGAAAGATTACTCATACATAAAAGAGGAGACAACTAACAACAATGATTAGCTTTATTAATGCAAAGGAATATAGCCAATCTTTACAATGGAAAAGTGTAAAATATAGTGTCTATAATAGAAAACCCTAGAGGAGCCAGAGGAAGAACCCTTAGAAAATATACAAGTGTTGCTTTTATAGATCAAGCATAACTCAGATGAATGCAACTCAAACCCTAACCCAGCTAGGGTTAGTAGTCAAAGAGATATGATCAAGGAAATATCTATTGTGAAATCCACGCCAAGAAGAGCCTAGAGAGAGCAAAGTTTGCATGCTATCCTCCCTACCATTAATATTTTCTTGAAAGTCATCCAAGTCCCCCACAAAATCAATTATATGGGTATAAATCCATCATAAGGGATAAAGTAGTAACAATGAATGAGTATGGATGCCACAAATCCACTTGCAGGAATCAAAGAAAGCATTTAATGTTGTCCATGAAGCCCTAAAAATCAAATTTGGGCACTCAAAAAGTGATTTGAACATTAATTTTCTCACCTAGAAAACACGCCAAATCTGTGAGAAGGTTGAGGTGTTGGGCGTGGAAAGAAATCTTTGCTTATGCATTAAATGGTCCAAACCCCAAAAAAAGCACATTATCAAGAATCAAGTGTCCAACTTACCTCAGAGGTATGAAATAAATTTAAGTTTTACCTATACATAATATTGTTGTTGTTGCTCCTCATCTCCCATCATGGGTGACTCTCCATTTGTTCTTTCCTCATATGTCTTTGTGTATGTAGTATGCATTGTTGTCTCATCTCCTCTAGGTGTCACATCATGCACCTCATATTTAGTTGTGTCTAGGGGAGGCTCAGTAGTATCTCCCATATGACCTAGACATACATGACTACACATACAAGAAGGATGAGGCATAGAAAAATGTCTAGATTTCGATGCTCCATCAACATCAACTAAACCACTAGGAGTATCACTATCAAGTAGTTGGGAAAACTATGAAGACTATGTAATCAAATGGTTTGTGACCAAAGAGTGTATAGCTAAGAGACTATGCATTGTCGCATCTATAACAATGTATCGATGGGCTACTTGAGGTAGGGGAATACAAGGAGGGGGGGCATATGGAACTTGCATCTGACGTATTGCCTCAAGTATATCTTGGGGCATTCCCATACATGCTCCATAAAAATGCCTAAAATCAAAATAGCTCACTTTTTTTTAAAAACAAACTTCACATATAATTTGCAAAGAAAATAAAGAGAGACATTGAGATTGTTGTTGGGTGGTTTATCAAACACCATCCACCAACATTCCCAAAAGTTTTTTGTTATTCCCTCATGTGTGGACCATTTTATGGAAAATTTTGGTTTACGTAAAGCACAAAAAAATATTGGGCTATATCGGTTTTATATATTTTTTATTTTTTAACCTCATCATAGCTCAAACTGTTACCATATTCCATCATCTTTGTGTCACTCTCCTATTGAAAAGAAGTATTTTGTCATGTGATGTCTTGCACATGACTTATTATGGCCTCTATATTAGGTGTTATTGAATACTGGTATCTTTCAGTAATATTCCTCAATTTAGTCACATTTATCATAATTAAATCTTGAATTGAAGGAGGATATGGTAGAGGGCTTAGTGGAGAGGTTTTTCTATCAATTTCTTTTGCCATTTAAACCCTGTTTAAAATTTAAAAAATTAAAATTAACATAATTTTAAAATAATTACTAAAATATATTGAAAAAACCTAATATTAATTACTAAAATACACCTTGAAAGAGACTGATAAAATAATATTAATGTTATTCATAAATATATATCTCCAAATTGGAAGCTTAGTAAAAGGTTGTTGCAGATTTGAGAATTGATTAAATTTTTAGGTGATTTTAAATTGTCTCACGTATATATGGAAGGTAATGAGGTGGAAAATGAAGCAACGAAGGAGGTTATTGACACAAAAACTAATGAAGTGGTAGTAGATTTGACAGTTTCTCTGCATGAGTTTCATAGCTTATCAAATGTGAATGATGATTACAATGTGATCGGTTAAGTTGAAAATGACAAGAAAGCATGACGGAAAATTAAGGCAAGTAGGAGGAGGTACATGAACATAGAGAGAAGTAATTACACCATGGCTTTAAAGGGTGTGATGACATAATTTTACATGCACTGTCAATTGAAAACATTCTATTCTAGAATGGATTCAACGGTGTGCTTGAGCAAAAATACAAAGAAAATGGCCTTTCTGGAGGACTAAGAGAAGAATGATGGTGGTGTTCAAAACCAATTTTTTTGTGGTTTTGCATGCTCTAAGGTTGGCATTAGGGGATGTTTTCATAAATGATACAAGGTGATACTGTGTTAACACTGATATCACCTCCATGTTTATGGCTATGATACTGGGCGTAGAGGAAGAGAAGATTTAAAAAAAAAATTGTTATGCATGGTCTGGCCATGCTAGAGATGAGGCTTGAATGAGGTTTTGCAATGTGCTTCGTCGGGGCTCATACCTGAAGGAGTATGGCCACGTATAGGAGATGTATGTAAAGTGCCTATTGGTTCATATTTGTCATTTGGGATCTAAAGATGGATGTAAAAATTAAATATAAATTTTAAAATATTAAAATAATTATATTTTTTGTAATAATAATATTTGAAATAATAATAATATTTGAAATAATAAGTGTTGAATATAATTTGCAAGATCAAATGAAAAATAAATTGTAGAGATTAAAAGATTAAAATAATCACAAAACAAGAACACAAAATTTATCGTGGTTCGCCATTAATAAATGGCTACGTCCACACTCAAGGATTATCTCTTATTATTATCAAGTTCTCAGTGAATTACATATTCAGCCAGCAGCTTATTTATGAATCAATCTCCAATCCAATAAATGGAAAAATCCATTCGAAATAGACAACTTCTAAATTGGAAAACACATGATAATAGAAGTTATTATAAAGAAAGAAATCATTTCAAATTATGAGAGAAACTTGCTAATTTGGGCTTCACTGAACCCAACAATCTCCCAATTGAAGACCAAATTGTTGCTTAGAGATATCCCTCTATTTCCAGACATTACTTTGAAAACTCCACAGGCCTATCCCTAGGCCCACCTCTCTTAGGCATGTTATCAAACTACTCATCTGCCCTTTCATACATTCTGGTATCAGCATCTTCTAATTCAACTTTCCAATGCTCTGCTTCCAATTTTGCAGTCATGTACCCTGTGCCAACAACGGTGACTAATGCCCGAATATCAGAGCTCTTTGTTGCTAAAAGGTAATTAAAAAATAAAAAATAGAAAATCAAGAACACAACAATTTGAGCAATTCCACCAAATTCACTGCCAACTTTGACAACAGTCTTCTTAGATTTAGCTGTGCCAACTTCCATAGTGGTTGACATATTTCCAAATGCACAAGTTTTGCTACAAGCACCATTACAAACTAATTCCAAACTTTCACTCTAATCACCATTACAAACTATCTCATCTTTGATCACCATCAAATTTTCACTCTCATTTCCATTAATTTCAACTGCCCCAGGTTCTATGGCGTCAACCTGCTCATCATCATCTAACTGATCCCCAAAAGTGTCACTATCAATCATACTAAGAAAATTATTAATAACAAAATCAGTTTTAGCATCTAATTGATCCAAAGACCTTTGCTTGGCAGTCCACAATGACAAATCTAAAGTAGGACGAATAACTCCCACTTCAGCATGACTCTCTATGACATACATGGTGCCTAATTTTCTACCCCTTGCAATTACCAAGGCCTCTTTTTAAACTTTGCATCTATTTGATTCAAAACTAATCTCACAACCTTGAGAACCCAATTGTCTAGCTAAGATTACATTTTGTTTGAGTTGGGGAACATGTCTAACATCACGTAACAACCAAGTATATCCATTTTTCAATTTTAATGAAATATCCCCTTTTCCAACAACATCACAAGATTCATTGTTACAAAGAAAAATCTTACCAAAATCACCACTTTACAAATTTTTGAAATACTCCTTGCATAGAGTGACATGAAACGATGAACTTGAATCAAGCACCCAAACATTAGTTGGAATTTCTTCTTCAGTTAAAATAAAAATGCCTGCATCTTCTTGGTATGTTGTGTTGGCTTCGTTATTGATCATCTTTTCTTGTGCCTTTTTATAGTTCCAACAGTTCTTTTTCATGTGACCCGATTTTCCACAAAACCAATAATCATTGTTTCTGCCTTTGGACTTTGATCTTCCTCTTTCATTATTTTTGCCTTTATCTTTACCCCTTCCTCTATTGTCAATACTTACAACAATCAAGGCATCACCAGATGAAGGCTCTTTATTTTTTCTCTACATATCTTCGCTCAGAAGAGTGGCTACAACATCATCAAATTTCAATTTTCTTTTGGCAGCCACCGAAGTGCTCACTACCATCACCACACCTTCCCAACTATTTGGTAAAGAACATAGTAATAAAATAGCTTTGATCTCATCATCCAAATTTATACCTACAGAAATTAGCTAGGTGACTAATGTATTAAATTCATTTAAATGATTTGACATAATCCCTCCTTCATGCATTTTTAAATTATACAACTTTTTCATAATGTATACCTTATTGGAAGCCAATGCCATCTCATACATTGAAGAAAGTTTGTCCCACAACTCCTATGTAGTTTTCTCTGCAAAGACATTAAATAAAATATTACTAGACAGCGACAGGAAAATTGTAGCTATTTCCTTTTTGTCCAGCTTCTCCCATTCTTCATCAGATAAAGATCCTTTCCCTTTGGTTTTTCTAGCCAATGCATTCGAAAGATCTTGCTTGATAAGTAATGATTACATCTGCACTTTCCATAGACCAAAATTTTGTCCTGCAAACTTTTCAATTTTCCATTTGTCTGCATCTTCCATAGCTACAGAAATTCTTCACCGATTTCCTACACCAAAATTATCTAACTGAACTCTGATACCAATTGTTGAATATAATTTGTAGAATCAAATGAAAAATAAATGCAAAAATTAAAAGATTAAAATAATCACAAAAAAAGAACATAGAATTTATCATGGTTCACCATTAATAAATGGCTATGTCCACACTCAAGGATTATCTCTTATTATTATCAAGTTCTCAGTGAATTACATATTCATCCAGCAGCTTATTTATAAATTTGTCTACAATCCAATAAATGGAAAAATCCATTTGAAATATACAACTTCTAAATTGGCGAACACATGCTAATAGAAGTTATTACAAAGAAAGAAAGCATTTCGAATTATGAGAGAAACTTACTAATTTGGGCTTCACTGAACCCAACAATAAGAACTATTATAAAATAAATATTTATGAACTAAAAATTCTCAAATACCTAAAAATGACTCAATACACTCTTTTGCTATAGCATTATAACAAACTAGAAATTTTCAAACATTAAGATAACTATCGTAATATTTATATATAATAAACTAAATAGCAAGCAAAATATATGTTGGATTTTATAGATATGACACAGTAAATTTCAGTATATTAAATAAATATTCCAAAGTAACTTATTGATTTTGATTGTCATGAAACATAGTTGCTCATAAAAGTCATTCTAATATTAGAGTGACTATAATTCAATAGTTTCCCTCCTCCTATTGGGGAGAAAGAGAAAAACCTACAGTCAAGAAATGGAGAGGATAGACAGGAGATCTACGTTATATTTTTCACTCCTTTCTTGAAGGTTCGATTACCATGGGAAGCCACATTCATTGCAGTTCAACATTTGTTTCAGTCTAGATTGGAAACCCTCACCAATGAATAATATTTCATCAAAGGAGATAAAAATTGGTCATGGTGATGGTACACTTGGATTCACTCCTTGGAATAGTGAAGATAAAAACATGTTCCCTCTCCCCAAATCAGACATCACAGCATGTTGTGCAACAATACACAGGTGATTCATTTTTACTTTTTTGTATATTATCTCCACTCATAATCTATATGTCTTCTATTCAAACCAAAACTTACAAACAAATATGTCTAGAAATATACTTATATTTTCTATGTGATAACTTTTGTTTTGTGAAATCAAATTAAGCACACTTATAGGACATTAAAAAACCAAGTTGGCTTGGATTTTCTTAAGTTGTATTTTATAGGAATAGGAACGTGCATGAAGTGTAATATTTTTTAATTGTCATGAAAGAATTTCATGGTTTAAGCTTTTAGGGTTTTATTTCTTTAGCTTTAGCATTGGTTGGTTGCAATGGTATCACTTTGTATTCAGGAAATTATTGAAGAAATAAGCTATGAAGCAACACTCTTCCCATCATATTCGTTGGATGGGATTGACCTCAACATCACCTCAGAAGATTCTGAACACCAGGAAGAATACAATGTGCCTTTTCACTACTTTCTACCTATAGACATGTGAAATTAGCATTATGCACTTAGTTCACCTTCATCCGTTCATTAGGTAAATTAAACTCATTAATTCCATTCCTAAGGTTGTTCATTTAAATTAAATAAATCAAACATCAACCTTTTAATTAAATAAACCAGACTTTATTTAATAAAATCTCAAATTGCATTTTCCATCCCTTTTGATTTAAATAAATCAAAGTATTTAAATCAAATAAGTCAAAATCACCTAAACATCATCTAAGCTAATCTAACCCTGATTAACCTAATCTAACCACCCATCACATCCTCTAGTTTTTTCCACTTGCACCAATAAATCAATTTATTCATTTATAAATTCAACATTTTCCATCAACATGGCATCTTTGAGGAATATTCCCTCTAGTTTGAATTCAAAAAAAAGTGGACATGTACACCCAACAAAGCATTTATGAGCTCTTACATGGCTCTTGCATGTCCCTTGCACAAGTCAAACTCAGCATTTACTCTCAAATTCAAATTTGAAATCTCCCTCTCTTGGGCACATTGGCCAAGATGTGCTCATTCCTCATCCTATGGCAAGTTGACAAGTGGCCTCATCTCACTTGTCCAATCTTTATCCCACATTGCTCTCTTATGAGCATTCTTCCAATTTGAAAATATTTAAATAGAGGCTCCATCCTTCAACAAATCATCCACAATCTTTATGCAAAGTCATTCTCTTAAACTGAGAACTGATTTTGTCCACCATCATTTGCAACATCAAGCTTATCAAGGGTTGGGAAAGGGCTATTTTCCACAATAGCACCAATCCAATATGAGATAAAGTGTGCATTATGTATCTTTCATGCTTTCAATTTAGTTTATTTTGTTATCATGTTTAGGAAACATTTTTCATTATTTCATGGGAGTATTTGTGCATTTATATGAACTAACCTCATTGTTAACAAAATGTTGGAGGAATAGCTTTGTGTAAATTTGCAGGTGCTCACATATGGCGCTAGAAGGACCAACTATCCCAAATATCAATCAAAACATTGTACCAAACTTTCAAAACTTGTTGTCAACATCACAACAACAGACGACAAATGCACAAGCAATTGCAACATCGTCAAACACCCCCTTAACATCACAAAGCATGGCCTCTCAAGGACCAACCACATCAACAGCACCATCCACCACACAAAACACCAACACCACCTTCAGAAACACCATTCCAAATCCACCATCACCCCATCCATGAATTGGGACCAACTTCAAAAGAAAGAGTTGAATCAAAGTATGAAGAACGTTATCAAAGCAAAAGAAGCTGAGAAGCATAATGGACAAATCAAATATGCATGGATACCAAACCATACAAACAAAGATCATCCCAATCAAACTCCATTAATTAAAGAAATTATGGGGAAAAATAAAAATGGGAAAAGTATCCATCAAAGAGGTCCACAAAAGCAAAAGCAAGCTTTTCAAGCGACGTACAAAGTGTATCAAGCAATTGGTCCTAATTCCATGCACACTTCCGTATCCACCCATCATTGCTCATCTTTCCAAGTTTGGAAAGTCAAAGGTTCCAAACTGTCAACCACTACATCTCTTATCCTTAAACACACTCCATCCACACCTCCACGCATGATATCCAATTCTCACATTGACCATGTATTGGCAATGATTCTTTATCATAAGGATTCAAAAGGCACTCTATCGCGATGTGTGCACCAAGACAAAGTCAACTCCAGTATCAATAAAGTAGATCAGAAATCTCAAAAGTTGCATTCAAGTGTACGTATCTTAGCAAAGCAACTTCTTTAGGCAGGATACCGATGGCACAATATGACAGGGGCATCTACATCAGCAACACCTTGTGATTCAACATGAGCTTAAAATCTTCCAAAAAAATCAAAAAATTAAAAAAATATAAAAATTCAAAAAAATTAGATAAAGGATTGAAAATAGTAAAGAGAAAAATCATCCTCTAGTGAAAACATACATAAACCATTGATACATAAACCATTGATCCAATCCATTTTCATCCATCTGCACCCATCATCCAATTTATCTTGATCTTGATGAAAGTTTGGGGCACACTTTATGCTTGCTTATGGTAAACATCTTGACATGGGTCATTTTCATTGATCCTATCCTATCCAACATTATCTGAGCCATGAAGCATTAGCCAAATGAGCAGTCTTTATCTAAGCACCTTATCTTATCGCAAGATAATCCTTGGCATCCTTGTCGTACTTACCATATCCATCCATCCATGCACCTATGTGAGCATCCACCCATGACATTCCCTACATTGCTAGACACTGGGGGTGGATATTTACATCTTGCTTCGAGAATAAATCTTGATCTATACCCTCCAACTTATGTGGCAATCTGAACATTGGCAAACGTGAAACCAAATTGGTCAAAGCATTGGTGATCCAAAATCTAAATCACTAGCCCATGGCACATTTTGACAAGAAGGTGTTCCTTATCAATCGTCATCTTTCATCGAACATCAATCCAAGTAATCACTATCAGTTGCATCTAAGTTGCGCCTCAAACATCACATCAAATCATTCAAACAACTTTTTGTTCCAAATCAAGCTTCATCAATCATGATCAATCAAATCCAATCCAAAAATCATCATCTCGGGATATCCTTGTGTATCCTTGCATTGTTGTGTATCCTCAACAATGTTATCATCATCAATCCAATCAACATCTCAATCCTTGTGTTGCTTAACACTATCCTTGCATTGTTGTGCATCCTCAACAATTTTATCATCATCAATCCATCGATCTAATCAATCAACCTTAGCTTGGTCTTCAACAAAAAAAATCCAAACAGAGCACTAATATCATCACATATCCATATCCAAATTGCCAAAATCATGCAAAAATCCAAAAACATCCAAAACATTGAAAAATCCAAAAACAGTCATAAAAGTCAGAAAACGTCAAAAACATGGAATCCGAACTACGTCGTCTCTAAGCTTAAACGTAGGCAGGGTTAATCTTTGATCAACCCCCAAGACACAAAAATCCAAAAACATTCAAAAACACACAAAAAATCCAAAAAACATTGAAAACATGTCAAAATCCAAAAACATCCATAAAATCTCAGAAAACCCCAAAACATTCGAAAAATCAAAAAATCAAAACATTTTTAAAAATTTCAAAAACACCAAAAATAGCCTCAAAACATTCCAAAAATGTCAAAAACATCTGAATATTTGAAAAAATCCACCCGTCCTGTTTCGCTTTCACCCGTAATAATTAATCATCCATAATAAACTGATCGTCACCTTCATCCTTTGGCAAAACAAATAGAAAAAATCACAACAATCAACAAAATCAATCTTCAATCGTAAAATCAAAATTGAAACAACAAACAATTAAAACAAAATCAAACTCTTGATCATTCGCAAATATGTCAATCAACCTTATATCAATAGCCTATCAATCAACTTATCAAACCATCATCATCTTCTACAATGCATGTCCTAGGATATATTGTTCCGATAATGGGCATCATTTTGGATATCACTTGGATTCTTATCCTATCAAAACACATCCCTTTGGCTCAAGATATGAAGAACATTGGCTTGTTTGCGTACTTGATCTTTTCTTTTGACTTATCTTATTGTGCTCATTCCAAGGACCTCTCGATGATATCCGAACAAAGGATTAAGAGAGATAGGAATGGGGCAATGATCATTATCTTTTGTCTATTGTGCTTGTTGGACATTCTTGTAAAATAACTTGGGGAATACTTTCTGTTTTAGGTACGTCCTAGCAAGGTTTTTGTATGTCAAGTGTGAACAAGAATACTCCTATCTATTTTTCGAGTCAAATTCCATTGCACTAGGTACAACGCCATCCTGGTTCTTTATACCTTGATGTATCGTACCTACGTGTGTTATCAAACATAAGGTAAGTATCCCTTTTAAAATCCCAGTCCTTGATAAGCAAATCATCATCATCTATCATCATCATCATTTCTCATAATGTTGGCTTGTTGGATCCTCTTGTCATCATCTAATTTCTTCTTTTCTGCACTAACATTGCATCATAAATAGTTAAACATCATCACCAATGCATCCATCCTGCATCCACAAACCATCAGTATTCTACATATCATCTCACATGCATAATCATTATCATAATATAGATCTGTTAGTCTAAGCATTTCATAAATCATCACATTTGCATAAATCATACATTTGCATAATCACAGCATATCATCATCATAATATAGATATGTTAGTCTAAGCATCTCATAAAATAATACATTTGCATAATCATGGCATATCACATCATCAATCGCATCCATCTCACATCATATCATCATTTAAGTTGTTTTAGATAATATAGATTTGTTATTCTAAGCATCTTAAAACTATCTCATTTGCATCATCATCCATAACCATCCATTTTGAACCTCTTTATTGCGAGATCAACCCTCAAATTGAATCTTTTCGATTGATCTCTCGAGGGGGCAATGTACCAGTGTACTTTCCGCTGGGGCACCCCAAAAAAAAAAAAAGAAATTTTTTGAATTTTGATCGTGGCAAGTTTATTCTTTGAACCAACATAGCAAGTACATTGCTTCAAAGAGGGGAAAAATGTAGACACATGAAATTAGCATTATGCACTTAGTTCACCTTCATCCATTCATCAGGTAAATTAAACTCATTAATTTCATTCCTAAGGTTGTTCATTTAAATTAAATAAATCAAACATCAACCTTTTAATTAAATAAACTAGACTTTATTTAATTAAATCTCAAAATGCATTTTCCATCCCTTTTGATTTAAATAAATCAAATTATTTAAATCAAATAAGTCAAAATCACCTAAACATCATCTAAGTTAATCTAACACTAATTAACCTAATCTAACCACCCATCACATCATCTAGCTTTTCCCACTTGCACCAATAAATCAATTTATTCATTTATAAATTCATCATTTTCCATCAACATGGCATCTTTGAGGAATATTCCCTCAAGTTTGAATTAAAAAACAAGTGGACATGTACACCCAACAAAGCATTTATGAGCTCTTACATGGCTCTTACATGTCCCTTGCACAAGTCAAACTCAACATTTACTCTCAAATTCAAATTTGAAATCTCCCTCTCTTGGGCACATTGGCCAAGATGTGCTCATTCCTCATCCTATGGCAAGTTGACAAGTGGCCTCATCTCATTTGTCCAATCTTTATCCCACATTGCTCTCTTATGAGCATTCTTGCAATTTGAAAATCTTTAAATAGAGGCTCCATCCTTCAACAAATCATCCACAATCTTTATGCAAAGTCATTCTCTTAAACTGAGAACTGATTTTGTCCACCATCATTTGCAACATCAAGCTTATCAAGGGTTGGGAAAGGGCTATTTTCCACAATAGCACCAATCCAATATGAGATAAAGTGTGCATTATGTATCTTTCATGCTTTCAATTTAGTTTGTTTTGTTATCATGTTTAGGAAACATTTTTCATTATTTCATGGGAGTATTTGTGCATTTATATGAACTAACCGCATTGTTAACAAAATGTTGGAGGAATAGCTTTGTGTAAATTTGCAGGTGCTCACACTACCAACATCAACTAATAGAGGAACAACAATCTTG
The DNA here is from genome assembly GCA_007258455.2 of Sequoia sempervirens. NCBI lineage: Eukaryota > Viridiplantae > Streptophyta > Pinopsida > Cupressales > Cupressaceae > Sequoia > Sequoia sempervirens. The sequence continues at coordinate 282,273,697 of VDFB02193867.1, read as the reverse complement.
CTTCCTGAGGAGAGTAATAGTTCAATTCAAGAAGCAACTGCATCTGTTGACTTGGAATTAGATCTAATGTTATCTGTGGGACTACAAAAGATGGATAATTAATTGAATTACACTTTTTGTTTCATTTTATTCCAAATTTTTGAATTGCCAGTATTGTGCATTGTAACCTTGAGCCCACACCTTTCAATGAAACAAGTTTTTCAAAAGTAGCTTAAGATTATGCATCTTTAAAGTATGCCACTTTCACTTAAAATGGCATTCAAGCATGTTACTGGAGCTTTTTTTAAGTTGTATTTATCTATTTTTATGAGATATGAATGAAGATAGGTCTATTTACATGCATATGGCTCGATAGATGAAGCTTCGTAGTTTTGATTTTGTAAGTTTTGGTGCTACTGTAGAAGTCATGAATAACTATGGGCAATATATAAAGCTTAGTAAATTGAAAATTCCAATCATGGTAGCATTTACATGAGGATCCTAAAAGTTGCACATCAATAATAAATTTGAGTAATTAAAGATGTTGGAGTATTTATTTGAGCAGTGCCATAGCTTTCAGACCATTAAAGTATTTATGACTTACTAAGAAAATATTTCTCTCGCACATATGAATTTCTCTCAATACATAATTTTCTAGGATGTTTTTGTTTCCTCATCCAACCTTCAGCTTTCATTAAGTTCTAAATTTTTTGGAGTTTGAGGTTTTTATTTTATTTTATAGTTTGTCCATATTGTTTTTGTACTGAGAATGATCGTTATATTCTTCAAGAGTATCATAATTTATAAGAGATAGAGATACATGGCGCTTTGTTTTTTTTTAAACAGATGTTTGATATTCATCAACATTTGATAAAAATATTTTCTTTCATAATATTTTGTATTCAAAGGATTATTTTTTTATTAGTATTTTTTCTTCTTATGATTAAATAGGAAATAACCTTATGACATAATGTTTGATTTACTCAAACTCGGATAAATTGAAGGATGTGATTTGTTTCATTTTCTTTCTCTTTAGTACTTATTTAGGTCACTAGATTTACACTTACACTATCTATTATTTCTTCACATTGTACTTTTCCAATCCCATGGATTCATTGTGATCTTTTCTGACATTAATATCTTTAGCATTATTGTTATCTTATTAGTGACTCATGATGCCTAATTCACATCATTTTATTTCTCTTAAAGTAACAAAATCTAATTTGGTTAGTCTAAAGAAAGAAAGTTTAATATGCATATAGCTTTTCTTTTAAGAATGAATTTCTCTCTGATATCCTATTTTCTCTTTTATTTTGGATTCATTTTGACTTATTTGTGGTATGTGTAATGATTAGTGCACAAGTGACAAGTTTCTATGTAGTCAAGGTTTGATCTTAAGCTTGTTGGCTATGATTTTGACCCTAGGTCAAAAGAACAACATAGATTTGAACCCCCTAGTTTCCACATTTATATTTATGGGCTCAAGTTGACCCCCTTCCTACTAGTTATGATTTGTTGATTTGATCTTAGAATATATTCAATTTACATATTAGATGGTTGTATAAATGAAAACCCTAATTCATTTTAGGATCACTTAATCATCTTATCTTTGATTTTGACCATTGCATCATTATTGGAGAGCATACTATTAGCTAAAATCAGTTCATATACATCGATAATGATAAATTAGGCATCTCTACTTGATTGCTTGCTTTATCTTTGATGATGTATGCACTATTAATTTAGCTCAATGGTTTGACTAAGGATAAGATACCTTGCACAAAAAACTCTCATGGCATTTGTAGATACCAAGTTAGGTTTTCCTAATTGCATGTTTAGCTACCTAAGGCGAAGAAATTTCAAATGGTCAAGTGTTAATAGATCAAGTCCAAAAATAAAGGTCAATCTATAAGCATGGATTTTATAATTTTGGAACTAACTCAAAAACAGAGGATAGAGTATATAACAATATGTGATGTGACTCAATCATGGTTGACCTTGAGTAATTTCTCTATATTGTACATGTACATGTCATCAAATGGTAGCTAAGATATGTCACCCCCACCAATCAAGTCTTCGCATTTGTGAATTCTTCAATAACTCCTCTAAAGAAAATGATTTTGAAATATTCATGAGACAACTGGCTTTGCTTGGATTTTTGTAAAACCAAGTAGAAATATTTTTGCATATAATCCTCCAATGGTTCATCCTCTTTTTGTTTAATTTGAAATATATCAGATCCCCTCACACATCCCTACTTCTATAGTACTCCTAATACTTGATCAAAAAAAATATTTCACTCTTCTAGTCAATTATGGCATCTCTACCCAATCCCATGACCCATCTCAAGACAACATCTTTAACAATCCTTGGAAAAATATTTAAGCAATGGGCATCAAAGGCGCAATCATAGCTTCTATAGAGGATGTAAAATTTGAATAGGAATGTAGATCTAGATCTTCATTCATTAATGTATGAAATTTTAGAAAGGTGGAAGGTGGAATTATTTTCATTTTTGCTTCCCCTTCTTGGTTGGAAATAGGGAATTTAAAGGTAGAGGGATCAGTAGGATTATTTTGATTTGCTTCTTCACCCATTATGTACCAAACTACTTTAGTCCATGTAACTATTCTTGAAACAAGTTTGGGTAATAGAGAGGACTTTTGAGAAAGGTTCTCCAAATAGGGTTTAAGGGGATTCAGTCATTTGGTAATAAACCTTAGAAAATAGCCTATGGAATAATTGGAAACTTGACTCCTAAGTAATGACTACCTCTTGTAATACTTATAGGGACTTCCCCTCTGGTGTAACAGATTCACTCACGTACCCTTAGTTTCCTAATGCTTTATTTGTGAATTATGTGGTTGCATCTCCCTCAATGGTTATAGTTGCTTCACCTTTGGTAGTAGTAGCTAGATATGGAATGTTTCTATATTTTGAAACGAATCATCCCAAGTGGTATCTTCTTCACTACATCTAATTTATACTAGAGCTATGTGAACCATATTTTTTGCATGGTGCACTATTTATAGAATTTATATATATATTTTTTATGATGTTAATCCTATGTTGCAAAATTTAATTTTTAATTAAAATAGAAAAGTATATCTAAAATCCAAAAATTCTAATGCTTGACACTATCATTGAGAATGACACCAAAAATGAAGAGAAAAAGCAATCCCCAAGTAAACTTGGTGTAACAAAATCTCACACATAACTCAACAAATAAACTATCCATTGATCAAGTAGTTTCTTGGTTCATGATAATTTATTTAAATTTCAACCAAGGGATGTATCTATTGGCATGACATTAATAATGTATGTATGGCATTAGATTCTAATATTAAAAATAAGGAAATAAACAATGCATACAATGCAAGAAAGTAAATTCTAATTGAAATGGACTAAATAAATATATTCTAGAATTGTAAATATTCTCAAGATAAATAAAAAATTGAACTTTAACAAACTAATAACAATCTATAAGTTGATGAGTCACATTAAAAGCATAAAATAAGAGTATGTTGAACTAAAAATGCAAAAACCTAAGTTGTCTAGGATAGAGACCCACCTACAATCCACATCAAGTGGGCCCTTGCTTGGGTAAAATCATGTCATCAATTCCCTTACTCTATGTGAAATGGTGACTAAATTAGAGTGATTCGACTACTTACAATGAACTCAAAATGAAAATAACCATGAAATGTAAACTTTCCTTCTATTGATCTCAATAAGTTTAATTACATTCAAACTATATTTAATATTCACTATTCACTATTCACTATTCACTATTTGCTATATACTTTATTATTGTTACTACATAAAATTTACTAATTTGACATTCATCCTACTAATCCCACATGTAAAGATGGAGAATGATTTACTTAGAAAATAACAGTCAATCTAGGAGTCTATTTCATAGATGGGTAAGGGTTCGCATTCCCATCATAATAGTATAGCAATGATTACATGTGCCCATGAAAAAGAGTTATGGATAATTCATTGAGAAGAACAAGCATTAATTTATTGACTCATTCAAATTTACATATAAGATCCATCTATGCATGATAAATTTCAAAGCTCTCCATCTACTTGAAACTATTCATTCATTGCTTTGTTGTAGGCACATACAAATTTGGATACAAGTATTAAATGCTAGTTGTTTTGGAAAAGTGGCTAATAGGGTAAAATCATTTCAATACACCTAAGCAACTTGTAGGCATGTCAATTATCACAACTAAAACAAGAAATGTTATATTATTGTAGAAATAACTACTTAAATTTTCTAACAATAAGATATCCTTCTATGTGAGTTCCCAAAATAAAATAAAAATAAAAAAACCTTTTCCCTAACAACTAAGTGTTGGTGTAAATAGGCATTTTTCTTATCTAGTCTTATCTAGGTCCTATTTACATCTTTAAGTCCACTTAGGTCCTAGGAGGGTATCTTTCTAGTTAGCATTAATTAGGGGGGAATCTTTCTAGTTAAGCAGTAGTTGTCACTTATCTTATCTAGTTGACTTTTATTTAATGCTTGTGTCCTAGGTTATTTAATGTTGGATCATGTTATTTAATTATAACACAGCCATTTAATGTTGGTACATCATCACACTTGCCTATATAATCAAGGCTTCATATGTACATTGTAGCTCAGTTAGTTCAGACAGTTTTATCATTGTAAGTCCAATACATCACTATAACCTTGAGTATTGCATATGTACCATTTCTTGCATCCATTGTTGTAATTTCATATTCTTTCATTTCCCTCTTGTAGAAGGTTGTTTTTGGTTTTTGCAACTGATCCTAGAGGATTGAGTTCTTGAGTGACTCTAACATGGCATCAAAGCTTCAAAATTACAAAACCTCTTCTTAGATTTGAGTGTATTTCAAGATTGAGATTTTATAGGGTGCACATTAGGGAAAAATGAACCTCCCAATTGAATCGAGAAGGCCCAAAAACCCATATTTTCATATAAAACACTTGATATTTAGCCAAAAAAAAAAATTGCCATTTTTGAGGTTTTTAGATTTTTAGGTAGAAAAAGTTCGTATAGTTGTATGGATCTATACAGTACCTAGCTCACATCATTAGTCTATAGAGTAGGCATTTGTCAGGGAATATTTGGTCTACAGTCACATCATAGGGATCTATCAATAGGTACAATTTTTGTGTCAACGTTGTCATCAAAGGTACGATTATCAACAATTTTTAATATTAAAAATCACGGTTTAAATTTTTTTGCCTCCATAGTTTATTTTTACACCCATCGATGGTCTTATTGTCAATCTTAAAGGGCTTAATCAAAAATTGAGGGCTCATATCCCAATGGAGTGGTGGAGTGGCACAACTCCACTCATGGCCCAATCTCCACCTCACAACTAGATCAAGGGTGGCAGCACTTTATCTTTTTAAAAAATTGTTGAATGAAGTGGTCACATGCACATCCAAGCAATAAATTTTAAGCCTCAGGTGCTAAATTTGATCCCCTGGAGACCCTAATAGGGTATTTTTTTCTCCAAGCCATAATTTTTCACCTAGGTGTCAAAAATTTGCAAATGAGATATCAACAGAAATCCAGTTTGCACTTTATAGTGGTGCGAGCCGTTTTCTCAAATTTTTCCCCAGGTGAATTTTATTGCTAGTCGAAGTCAAATTTTCCTTCTTGGACTCTCGAGATCATAACTTTTTGCCACGATCTCCTATTTTTACAATTCTTACAATGTTGGAAAGGTATTGAGGAGCTCTACATTTTTATTCATGCACTTTTCCTAGATTCAGCCCCAAGTACCTTTTATTCAAATTTGTGAAATTGTGCATGTTTTGGTTGATTACTTGGACATATTGTATTTTGGAGAAGTTTTGTCCACTTGGGAAGGCTTCATTTTTAGTATAGATCATATTGGGATCTGGTTACCTTCAGTTTTCTAAGATATTTTTGAAATTTTTCCATCCTTAATCCATCATGGCATTGTAAATTTGGAACTCATTTATGGCATTGTAAACGCACTACATATAAAGTGTCACACATATTATTGGGAGGATTATTGATTGATTGGTTGGGGGGTCTCTTGGTGCATTATTTTTATCTATTTTCTTATGCTCTTTTATTTTCATGGATCATTCTAAGGTTCCTTTTTATAAAATCATATAACTATTCAACATGCACAGAGTATACTAATGAATGAAGGTTACTCTCTATATGTCAAAAATAAGGTACCTTAACCTACAGATGATGAGAAAAAGATAAAATAGATGATTGAACATACCAAAGATCTTGGATGTCTTTGTAAAATATTTTATCAAGATTTTTTGAACTCCAAGTTGAATCATGCAAGAATTCTCATGAGGCTTGGGAAAAAATGAAAAACATTATATGGTTCTATAGATGAAGTAAGAGGCTATCAAATTGATAATGAACTAAACCTAAGAACTTTGATAACATCCAAGAATACATCACTAAGGTTAATGATCTAAAATAGAAATATAAAGCATGTGGAATTGATAAGAATGACATTCAATTAGTGTACAATTCATTGAACAAAACTTGGTCTTGATTATGTTGCTTTTTTTTCTAGCTTTCATACTCATAAGTTGGCTATGGGGTCTGCATATACTACACCTTCTTTTGTATCATTTTCTGAGATGTTGATACATGAGCAAAAAAAGCTTATCTTGATGGGTCTCATCAAGTATTCTAAATCTTAGGCATTGTTAGCTAGTAAGGTGAAAGGATCAGATAATATTGATAATAAACAAAAGAAATCAAAGAACAATCCATATTCAAATCAACCAAATAATAAATCCTCTTCCTCAAATAAATCATCTAAGAATAAGAATTATATTTGTCCATATTGCAAGAAGTTTGGGCATGATGAATATTCTTGTTACAAGAAGGATATTGATGAGTTGAAACATCTTCTCAAAAAGAATCAAATTGATTTTCCTTCTAGAATGTTTAAGTAACCTTTTTCTTCTTCTTTTTCAAAATGGTCTAATAAGGGAAAATTTGGTGTGTCTTCTACATCAGGAAATAAAGGAAATGCTCTTTGTGATTTTTCAGGTCCAGGATCAAGGGGATGGCTTCTAGATTCAGGAGCATCTCATCATATGGAATCTAAATGTAGTCTATATTCTCTTATTTTGAGCCTTGTACTATGGCTTCTATTTTGATGGGAAACAATACATACATGAGTGTACTTGGGAAGGGGTCTATTAGTTTTGGGGAAAACATTTCTAGGATGTATAGTGTGTTCATCATTCAAGACAAAAAATTATCTTTCCATATATCATATTACACATAGTGGATATGGGAGGACTATGGAGTTACTCCTAAATCCCTGATTTAGTCATCATTCGAGACTTGGAGAGTAGAGAGATTATTTCTAAGTACATGGGATGATTGATCATTCATCTCGGTTGTATACCTTTGCATATTTTTCTTCTGATGGTGATATTGTTCCTTCATATATTGATCACACCTTTAGTGTGAAATATTATTTAGAGGAGACATTTGGCTTCTTGAACTTTGGTTTTCTCACATCTAACCCCATTCTTGAGCCTTGCATTTTATCTCTCTATATTCAGTTACATTTGTTGAAACTCAGATTGGCATAGGTTTGGCCTCTTGTGATTCAGTGTGCAGTAGGATCTACATCATCTTCCAACTACATCTACTTGGGATACATACTTGACATACATTGGTGGGTTGTTTATTGAGCCTCACATTTCAAATTTGGGAGACACTATTGATTGCATACATCTTATCTTTGATGGAGATAATTTTTCTTCAGTTGTTGTGATGGAATACTCTAACCCTCTTATTCATTCTGTACATGATCACTCTTTGCATCTTGATATGAGTGTGGATACTTTTGGACAACATTTGGAGGAGGCTTCTTCAAAGGAAGTATCTTTATCTTTAGAGTGTGTTCTACATTCATTTCTAGGAGGTTTTAGATTGATATCTTAAGCTGTGTGGCCTAGAACACCTTTTTTGAGTTTTTCATCTTTCAGCATCACCATGGAGACACTTGAGCATCATTCAAAGAAATCACATATCATTATTCTTCCCACATGTTCCTTTTTAGAATGGGAATTTTTTTTTCATATATCATCCTAGTTTTGTTTCTTCCTAAGGGGCGGAACATTATTCAATGAGATTGGATCATCTCTAGCATTCAATGTCAAGATTCTACCACTATAGGAGACTCATCATTGAGGGGGGGCTGCATGGTCTCTCTTCTTCTCTCTTATGGAGGGTCATTTTCCTTGGATGAGGTTTTATCCCTCTCATGCATCATTGAGATTTTTTTTTTCATCTATCTTTTGGGGAGGGTCAAACCATTCATTTGTGATACACTTTCAATAATACCCCTTCTTTTCTAAAAAGTGACACTTACATAGGGTAGAATTAAAATGATAGTATACCTCCCTTTCTAGTAGTCTAAAGCATCTGTTGATAGTGGCCCTATCCAAAGTTACTAAAAATTTATTATCTTCAATATCAATTTCCCATGTTTCAGGGTTGTAGCGAGATATATATTCTAGCACAAGCTATGTACATTGTGCTACTATAGGGAAAGTAGTAGCCTCCAAAAGGCCACTTTCCATAACCCTCTAAGTGATAGGGTCTCTGTTTTGTTTATGACTTCTCTCCCAAAAACCATTTAAATTCACATGACCTAACCTCATATCCCCTATTTCACGCAGAGAATTGTCTAATCCAGCCAAATGCTCATATCCCAGGTATTTGTGTCTCATTTTCTCCCAAATATTATCCTTAATCCAAAGATAATTCAACAATGCTACCTTGCAAAAAACTAATCTTCAATTACCGGGAAAATATTTAGAAGTGTCACTTACCCGATGATATGCAACCAATTCTAACTCAAACTTCTTCTTTGAATGTTGACCGTGTATCTATTCTTTCTTTCTTCTAGAATTGCATTTCCCAAAAAAAGAATAATTATGTCTCAAAAGGAACCTTAATTCCACTTGATCAAACATTTATTTCACCCACTTCAGTATTAACAACATTTAAGGCCTAACATATAGGCCACTTGGTGCCAATATTGAACATCTTTAATGTACTTGATAGGGGCGAATATTTGAATTACTTTCAAGAGCTTTGTTGGGAGCCAATGAAGTTAGAAAAATTCAACTAGACTTACCTCAAAATATCTTTTTGTTTCTTAGCATATTTTTTCTTCATTAAAGTGCATCTTGGATGACATTTACAAAACTACGTCGGAACTAGAATTAGTTAGGAATTAAGCATTAGTTTCAAAAAGACTTCCAACAACTATGAAAATCCCACTTTTCTTTAAGGAAAATCTTCTTAAAGAGATTCTTCAAAAGACAAGTAAGTTATAAAACTTGTGTGGGATTTGAAAATGTACTGACAACTAGCTAAAAGACAGGCACCAAAAAGAAAAGAGTTTGAGAAGTTAAGCAACCAAGCATAAACCAAATGGTAATGCATTTTCCAATATGAAGGAAAGCAATAATAAAAAACTACTATTAGAGATAGCAAGTGTATAGGTGTATGATATGAGCAGCAACCATCTCTCCTTGAAGAACCAACTCTCCTTCAAATTCAAACTTGAAACTTCTACTCCCTTGGAGTAGAACAAGCTCAGGTATGTAAGATGAAATATAATAAGCTCCCCCTGAATCATAAACATCGTTATCCAAATAAGTGTTAGAAGAGGGAGTTACAACTCCCAATCTCATTCTCCAATACTCAAATGTCTCTTTGGGCAATGGTTTGGTAAGGATATCAGCTATTTGCTCACCAGTATTCGCATATTCAAGTTGAACTTCTTTTTCACTCACCTTTTCTCTCAAGAAATGGTACTTAATAGCTATGTGCTTGGTTCTTGAGTGCATAACTGGATTCTTAGAAATATTGATTGCACTAGAATTATCACACATAATGGAAATAGGTTCTAAAAATTCTACCCAAATATCTTTTAGTGTTTGTTTCATCCAGAGAACTTGAGAGCAACATGAGGCAGCAGCTACGTATTATACTTCAGCTATAGACAACGAAATATATTCTTGCTTTTTACTGTGTCGAGAGACCAATCTACCGCCAAGGAAGAAAGCACCTCCACTCATGTTCTTCCTATCATATACGCACCCAGCCAAATCTGCATCTATGTAAGCTTGCAATGTGAATTCATTGTGTTTATCATACCATAAAACATATGTCAAACTACCTTGCAAATATATAAAAATTCTTCTTACTGCATTCAAATGAGATTGTTTTGGAGAAAAATGAAATCTAGCTACCCTAAAAACTGGTTGTACAATATCTAGTCTAGAGGAAATAAGGTACAATAGACTTCCAATCATGGATCTAAACACGGTTTGATCAACATCAGGTGAATCATCATTCTTGGATAGCTTGCATCCAATCACCATAGGTGTACTAACAAGCTTACAATCATCCCTTTAAAACATTTTCAAAATGTTTTTATCATACTTGGTTTGTGAAATAAAAATTCCTTTGTCTAATTGTGAGATTTGCAAACCAAGAAAGTCGAACAACTCACCTATCATTGACATTTCAAATTCTTGTTGCATTTCATTAGCAAATTTCTTGTACAAATCATCATTACTTCAAACAAAGATGATATCATCTACATAAACAACAATGATAATCATATGATTACCTTCCACTTTGGTGTAAATATTGTTGTCAACACATCCTTTCCTAAAGCCTTGTTGATGTAAATAGTTTCCCAATCTAGAGTACCATGCTCTAGGTGCTTGCTTTAACCCATGTAGAGCTTTTCTCAATTTGCATACATAATCTCCTTTTTCAAGTGACTCAAACCCTTCAGGTTGTGCCATGTAGACTTCTTCCTCAAGGTTACCATTCAAGAATGCATATTTAACATCCAATTTGATAAACTTTGTAGTTCTTATATGCTGAGAATTCTAAGAACATTCTAATAGCCTCTAGTCTTGCAATCGGGGCAAATGTTTCCTCAAAATCTATGCCCTTGACTTGGGAGTATCCCTTGCATACTAGTCTAGCTTTATTTCTAATCACTTTACCTTCTATAATTTACTTTGTTCTTGTAGACCCATTTTGTGCAAATAATGTTCTTATCAGTTGGACTTGGAACTAAATCCCATGTTTTGTTTCTTTCAATCTGTTGTAGCTCTTCTTTCATAGCCTTTATCCAATCTTCATTCTTGCAGGCCTCATTGTAACTCTTTGGTTATATTCCAGTTAGAAGACATAAGTTGACTTAACCATCATTTCCAGCATGTCTTCTTCTAGTTTTCACACCACTATCTTTGCTTCCTATAATCTGATCTTTAGGGTGGTACTTCTTAACATACTTGCTTGTGGGTTTGTTTGGAGTTTTCTCAACTATATCTTCTTCATTTTCTAATTGCTCTTCACCTTCATCATGAATTTCTTCAATCTAAGTTTTTGATTGTTGTCTTGATTGTTGCAAATCTTCATATATTCTTACATGTACACACTCAACTACTCTCTTGAGGCATTTTTTGAAACACTTATATGATTTACTGTGAGTTGAGTATCTAATAATATTCCATTATCACATCTAGCGTCAAAGCTACCAATCCCATCACCATATTTCTTAATAAAACACTTGCTACCAAACAATTTGAAGTATTTGAGAAAAGGTTTCTTACCATACCATAGCTCATAAGGTGTCCTTTTACTGTGAACTCTTAATTGGGCCTTGTTTAGTGGGTATACTATTGTATGAACAACCTTTTTCCAATAATCACATAGTAGATTTGACTCTTTAAGCATAGTTCTTTTCATTTCTTTCACACTCCTATTCTTCCTGTCAACAACTCCATTTTGTTGAGGTATTTGAGCAGCAAAATATTGTCTTCTAATCTCGTTTTGTTCACAATAGTCTTCAAACTGTTTTGATGTAAATTCTCCACCACAATTTGATCTTAAACATTTCAACTTCAAATCATTTTCTTTCTCAACCATTTTTTCTGAATACTTTGAACCTTTCAAATGCTTGTGACTTATCCTGTAGGAAAGTTACCCAAGTCATCCTTGAGTAGTCATCAATCAGTAGCATAAAGTATTTGCCACCATTTAAAGATCTTGTCCTGGTAGGACCACATAAATATGTATGTACTAACCCAAGTGGCCTTGTGCTTGAGTACTCTTTAGTCTTGAAAATCACTTTAGTTTGCTTCCCTTTTTGACACTCATTACAAATAGTGTTTGCTAGTTTAGTTATATTTGGCATGTGTCTTACGTAACCATTCGAGCTTACCTTGACAAGATTGTCAAAATTTATGTGTCCTAGCCTCCTATTCCATAACCAACTCTCATCCACTTATCCAATCATACATTGAGCTTCATACCATTCTCTCAAATTGTAGACATTTCCATCTATTATTTTACCTTCAGCAACTAATCTTCTATTTTTCTCTTTCCTGATTTCACATCCTTTGGAATCAAATGAAATATATAACCGTTGTCACACATTTGACTTACACTAAGTAAGTTATGTTTTAGCCCTTCAACATAGTATACATCCTTTGTGAGCAGTTTTCCATCAATGCTTAGGGTTCCTTTACCTTTTATCTTGATTAAGGAGTTATTACCAAGCTTAACTGAACCACTATTCCAATCTTCTAACTGTTTGAATTTGTTCTTGTCGCCAGTCATGTGGTTGGAGCAACCACTATCTATCACCCATATATTTTTCTTCTCTATGTGCAATGATTTTTGTGCTAACATGCTTGATTGAACTTTGTCTTTACTCACCTCTTTCCATTATTGCTTGGTTTCATTCTTCTTTATTGCTACCATTTGTTCGTTTTTGTTCTTGGAAGTAACAACTACATTCTTTTCATGTTTAGTAGTTCTTGCTCTACAAAACTTTATAGTGTGTCCATAGTTATGAAAATAGTAGCATTCAATATTCTCATTGAACATAGGAAAGTTGAAGCTTTTACTAGTCTGACTTAAACTTTTATAGGCTGCTCTCCTATGTCGCAAATTATTGCAATCGTAACACACAATATCCAAATCTCTCAATGGCAATAAATAATTTTTTCTCATGAAATTTGGAGCTGCTCTTTTCAATATTTTTCAATATATGAACTTATGACCATATGCATTTCATCTAAAACAATAACCATAAAATTTAGGGGTGCATACCAATTATTATACCAAGAAATACTTCTAGTTGTTTCCATAATAGCAGTAGACCTTCTCATTCTTGGGGTAGTAGCATTAACTTGTAGGACAACAATGTTATCCTTTGGGGAAACAATATTATCTCTTGGGAGTACAAAATTTTCACTTGTCGCGACATCAATACTATCACTTGGGGCAGCAGCATTTTCACTTGTTACAGCAGTGAAAATAATCTTCTTCTTGGGTTTTTCACCCATATTAGAGCTCTCACCATGTTCATTGCCAACACTGCTATAATATTTCTTCTTTTTTTGCTTACTAATTATATCATTCAGTGCATTAGTGTTGCATTCATTTTTTATTCTTAGCTTTAGATCTTCTTGGCAAGTTTCTAACACTTTCCTTAGAGTTACTTCCTCTTGTTCCAACACATGACATTCTTTTTTCTTTGCCTCAACTTCTAACTTCAAAAATTCACCTATTATTTGTGCTTCTTCCAACTATGTCTTTAGAGTGACAATACTCTTTTCTAATTGGTCTTGTTCTTTTAAGGCATTGTTCTTGAATTTGGTATGCTCTTTCTTTAACTTCTATAATTCATCAAGAGCACAAATCAGCTCTCCTTCAAGATCAGCCTCAACATCATCTTCATCTTCCTCATCACTATCAACTATTTTTATATTTTCAAATTGAGTATTGTTTTCAATCTTTGAAGTATTCTTGTCATTTAGAACTTCTTGATCCATGAAGAGATTAACCTCTTTCTCATCTTCACTAGTGTCTTCAGCTAAATCACTTTCATCATCTGATATTTCACTGTCAATAGTGAGAAGACTTCTCTTCTTCTGAAATTTTTTCTTCTTGGATTTGTAGAACTTCTTAGGTCTGAACATTTTAGCTTCTTTAGTGTTTTCTTCCTTCTTATCACAAGGACACTTAGCAGAAAAATGTCCAATCTTGCCACAATTAAAATACTTAAAGGGTAGCTTGTCCTTATACTTTCCCGATCCTTTCTTCAATTTCTTGAAAAAAATTTCTTCAACATTGTCAGGGTCTTCTTAATCAACATTTGCAACTGCTTCTTTTCCTTTCTTCACTAAGTTGAAGGAAACTTCTCTCTTAGAAGGTTCAGTACTCATAGTCCTCATTTCATAGGCAAATAATGAACCAAATAATTCATCCATGGAGAAATTCTTCAAGTCTTTAGCTTCTTCTATGGAAGAAACTTTAGTGTCATATCTTGTTATTAATGACCTTGGAACTTTCTTAACAATTGCATTATCATCAATATCTTCTCCAATTCTTCTTACAACATTACAATCCCATCCACTCTTAGTAGGTAATCAACAATCTTTTCATCTTCTCTCATCTTTAGACCTTCAAAAAGAGCTCTGATATTTTGTAATTTAGCTTCCTTCACATTCTCATCACCTTCATAAATATTTTGTAGTTTATCCCAAGTTTTTTTTGCAGATTTGCAGTGCATAACTTTGACAAACTTAGTATCAAACAATCCACTAATAATAGCATGCTTGGCCTTGGCATTGTACTCAAGATTAGTTGGAGGAGTTTGCAGAACATTATAACCATTTTTGGAAATCAACCATACATCAAAACTTAAGGAGGACAAGTAGGTTTCCATTCGTCTACTCCAAAAGGCATAGTTAGTGTCATCAA
>VDFB02193867.1:282199576-282258781 GCA_007258455.2 Sequoia sempervirens | reverse complement strand
TGAAAAACATTATATGGTTCTATAGATGAAGTAAGAGGCTATCAAATTGATAATGAACTAAACCTAAGAACTTTGATAACATCCAAGAATACATCACTAAGGTTAATGATCTAAAATAGAAATATAAAGCATGTGGAATTGATAAGAATGACATTCAATTAGTGTACAATTCATTGAACAAAACTTGGTCTTGATTATGTTGCTTTTTTTTCTAGCTTTCATACTCATAAGTTGGCTATGGGGTCTGCATATACTACACCTTCTTTTGTATCATTTTCTGAGATGTTGATACATGAGCAAAAAAAGCTTATCTTGATGGGTCTCATCAAGTATTCTAAATCTTAGGCATTGTTAGCTAGTAAGGTGAAAGGATCAGATAATATTGATAATAAACAAAAGAAATCAAAGAACAATCCATATTCAAATCAACCAAATAATAAATCCTCTTCCTCAAATAAATCATCTAAGAATAAGAATTATATTTGTCCATATTGCAAGAAGTTTGGGCATGATGAATATTCTTGTTACAAGAAGGATATTGATGAGTTGAAACATCTTCTCAAAAAGAATCAAATTGATTTTCCTTCTAGAATGTTTAAGTAACCTTTTTCTTCTTCTTTTTCAAAATGGTCTAATAAGGGAAAATTTGGTGTGTCTTCTACATCAGGAAATAAAGGAAATGCTCTTTGTGATTTTTCAGGTCCAGGATCAAGGGGATGGCTTCTAGATTCAGGAGCATCTCATCATATGGAATCTAAATGTAGTCTATATTCTCTTATTTTGAGCCTTGTACTATGGCTTCTATTTTGATGGGAAACAATACATACATGAGTGTACTTGGGAAGGGGTCTATTAGTTTTGGGGAAAACATTTCTAGGATGTATAGTGTGTTCATCATTCAAGACAAAAAATTATCTTTCCATATATCATATTACACATAGTGGATATGGGAGGACTATGGAGTTACTCCTAAATCCCTGATTTAGTCATCATTCGAGACTTGGAGAGTAGAGAGATTATTTCTAAGTACATGGGATGATTGATCATTCATCTCGGTTGTATACCTTTGCATATTTTTCTTCTGATGGTGATATTGTTCCTTCATATATTGATCACACCTTTAGTGTGAAATATTATTTAGAGGAGACATTTGGCTTCTTGAACTTTGGTTTTCTCACATCTAACCCCATTCTTGAGCCTTGCATTTTATCTCTCTATATTCAGTTACATTTGTTGAAACTCAGATTGGCATAGGTTTGGCCTCTTGTGATTCAGTGTGCAGTAGGATCTACATCATCTTCCAACTACATCTACTTGGGATACATACTTGACATACATTGGTGGGTTGTTTATTGAGCCTCACATTTCAAATTTGGGAGACACTATTGATTGCATACATCTTATCTTTGATGGAGATAATTTTTCTTCAGTTGTTGTGATGGAATACTCTAACCCTCTTATTCATTCTGTACATGATCACTCTTTGCATCTTGATATGAGTGTGGATACTTTTGGACAACATTTGGAGGAGGCTTCTTCAAAGGAAGTATCTTTATCTTTAGAGTGTGTTCTACATTCATTTCTAGGAGGTTTTAGATTGATATCTTAAGCTGTGTGGCCTAGAACACCTTTTTTGAGTTTTTCATCTTTCAGCATCACCATGGAGACACTTGAGCATCATTCAAAGAAATCACATATCATTATTCTTCCCACATGTTCCTTTTTAGAATGGGAATTTTTTTTTCATATATCATCCTAGTTTTGTTTCTTCCTAAGGGGCGGAACATTATTCAATGAGATTGGATCATCTCTAGCATTCAATGTCAAGATTCTACCACTATAGGAGACTCATCATTGAGGGGGGGCTGCATGGTCTCTCTTCTTCTCTCTTATGGAGGGTCATTTTCCTTGGATGAGGTTTTATCCCTCTCATGCATCATTGAGATTTTTTTTTTCATCTATCTTTTGGGGAGGGTCAAACCATTCATTTGTGATACACTTTCAATAATACCCCTTCTTTTCTAAAAAGTGACACTTACATAGGGTAGAATTAAAATGATAGTATACCTCCCTTTCTAGTAGTCTAAAGCATCTGTTGATAGTGGCCCTATCCAAAGTTACTAAAAATTTATTATCTTCAATATCAATTTCCCATGTTTCAGGGTTGTAGCGAGATATATATTCTAGCACAAGCTATGTACATTGTGCTACTATAGGGAAAGTAGTAGCCTCCAAAAGGCCACTTTCCATAACCCTCTAAGTGATAGGGTCTCTGTTTTGTTTATGACTTCTCTCCCAAAAACCATTTAAATTCACATGACCTAACCTCATATCCCCTATTTCACGCAGAGAATTGTCTAATCCAGCCAAATGCTCATATCCCAGGTATTTGTGTCTCATTTTCTCCCAAATATTATCCTTAATCCAAAGATAATTCAACAATGCTACCTTGCAAAAAACTAATCTTCAATTACCGGGAAAATATTTAGAAGTGTCACTTACCCGATGATATGCAACCAATTCTAACTCAAACTTCTTCTTTGAATGTTGACCGTGTATCTATTCTTTCTTTCTTCTAGAATTGCATTTCCCAAAAAAAGAATAATTATGTCTCAAAAGGAACCTTAATTCCACTTGATCAAACATTTATTTCACCCACTTCAGTATTAACAACATTTAAGGCCTAACATATAGGCCACTTGGTGCCAATATTGAACATCTTTAATGTACTTGATAGGGGCGAATATTTGAATTACTTTCAAGAGCTTTGTTGGGAGCCAATGAAGTTAGAAAAATTCAACTAGACTTACCTCAAAATATCTTTTTGTTTCTTAGCATATTTTTTCTTCATTAAAGTGCATCTTGGATGACATTTACAAAACTACGTCGGAACTAGAATTAGTTAGGAATTAAGCATTAGTTTCAAAAAGACTTCCAACAACTATGAAAATCCCACTTTTCTTTAAGGAAAATCTTCTTAAAGAGATTCTTCAAAAGACAAGTAAGTTATAAAACTTGTGTGGGATTTGAAAATGTACTGACAACTAGCTAAAAGACAGGCACCAAAAAGAAAAGAGTTTGAGAAGTTAAGCAACCAAGCATAAACCAAATGGTAATGCATTTTCCAATATGAAGGAAAGCAATAATAAAAAACTACTATTAGAGATAGCAAGTGTATAGGTGTATGATATGAGCAGCAACCATCTCTCCTTGAAGAACCAACTCTCCTTCAAATTCAAACTTGAAACTTCTACTCCCTTGGAGTAGAACAAGCTCAGGTATGTAAGATGAAATATAATAAGCTCCCCCTGAATCATAAACATCGTTATCCAAATAAGTGTTAGAAGAGGGAGTTACAACTCCCAATCTCATTCTCCAATACTCAAATGTCTCTTTGGGCAATGGTTTGGTAAGGATATCAGCTATTTGCTCACCAGTATTCGCATATTCAAGTTGAACTTCTTTTTCACTCACCTTTTCTCTCAAGAAATGGTACTTAATAGCTATGTGCTTGGTTCTTGAGTGCATAACTGGATTCTTAGAAATATTGATTGCACTAGAATTATCACACATAATGGAAATAGGTTCTAAAAATTCTACCCAAATATCTTTTAGTGTTTGTTTCATCCAGAGAACTTGAGAGCAACATGAGGCAGCAGCTACGTATTATACTTCAGCTATAGACAACGAAATATATTCTTGCTTTTTACTGTGTCGAGAGACCAATCTACCGCCAAGGAAGAAAGCACCTCCACTCATGTTCTTCCTATCATATACGCACCCAGCCAAATCTGCATCTATGTAAGCTTGCAATGTGAATTCATTGTGTTTATCATACCATAAAACATATGTCAAACTACCTTGCAAATATATAAAAATTCTTCTTACTGCATTCAAATGAGATTGTTTTGGAGAAAAATGAAATCTAGCTACCCTAAAAACTGGTTGTACAATATCTAGTCTAGAGGAAATAAGGTACAATAGACTTCCAATCATGGATCTAAACACGGTTTGATCAACATCAGGTGAATCATCATTCTTGGATAGCTTGCATCCAATCACCATAGGTGTACTAACAAGCTTACAATCATCCCTTTAAAACATTTTCAAAATGTTTTTATCATACTTGGTTTGTGAAATAAAAATTCCTTTGTCTAATTGTGAGATTTGCAAACCAAGAAAGTCGAACAACTCACCTATCATTGACATTTCAAATTCTTGTTGCATTTCATTAGCAAATTTCTTGTACAAATCATCATTACTTCAAACAAAGATGATATCATCTACATAAACAACAATGATAATCATATGATTACCTTCCACTTTGGTGTAAATATTGTTGTCAACACATCCTTTCCTAAAGCCTTGTTGATGTAAATAGTTTCCCAATCTAGAGTACCATGCTCTAGGTGCTTGCTTTAACCCATGTAGAGCTTTTCTCAATTTGCATACATAATCTCCTTTTTCAAGTGACTCAAACCCTTCAGGTTGTGCCATGTAGACTTCTTCCTCAAGGTTACCATTCAAGAATGCATATTTAACATCCAATTTGATAAACTTTGTAGTTCTTATATGCTGAGAATTCTAAGAACATTCTAATAGCCTCTAGTCTTGCAATCGGGGCAAATGTTTCCTCAAAATCTATGCCCTTGACTTGGGAGTATCCCTTGCATACTAGTCTAGCTTTATTTCTAATCACTTTACCTTCTATAATTTACTTTGTTCTTGTAGACCCATTTTGTGCAAATAATGTTCTTATCAGTTGGACTTGGAACTAAATCCCATGTTTTGTTTCTTTCAATCTGTTGTAGCTCTTCTTTCATAGCCTTTATCCAATCTTCATTCTTGCAGGCCTCATTGTAACTCTTTGGTTATATTCCAGTTAGAAGACATAAGTTGACTTAACCATCATTTCCAGCATGTCTTCTTCTAGTTTTCACACCACTATCTTTGCTTCCTATAATCTGATCTTTAGGGTGGTACTTCTTAACATACTTGCTTGTGGGTTTGTTTGGAGTTTTCTCAACTATATCTTCTTCATTTTCTAATTGCTCTTCACCTTCATCATGAATTTCTTCAATCTAAGTTTTTGATTGTTGTCTTGATTGTTGCAAATCTTCATATATTCTTACATGTACACACTCAACTACTCTCTTGAGGCATTTTTTGAAACACTTATATGATTTACTGTGAGTTGAGTATCTAATAATATTCCATTATCACATCTAGCGTCAAAGCTACCAATCCCATCACCATATTTCTTAATAAAACACTTGCTACCAAACAATTTGAAGTATTTGAGAAAAGGTTTCTTACCATACCATAGCTCATAAGGTGTCCTTTTACTGTGAACTCTTAATTGGGCCTTGTTTAGTGGGTATACTATTGTATGAACAACCTTTTTCCAATAATCACATAGTAGATTTGACTCTTTAAGCATAGTTCTTTTCATTTCTTTCACACTCCTATTCTTCCTGTCAACAACTCCATTTTGTTGAGGTATTTGAGCAGCAAAATATTGTCTTCTAATCTCGTTTTGTTCACAATAGTCTTCAAACTGTTTTGATGTAAATTCTCCACCACAATTTGATCTTAAACATTTCAACTTCAAATCATTTTCTTTCTCAACCATTTTTTCTGAATACTTTGAACCTTTCAAATGCTTGTGACTTATCCTGTAGGAAAGTTACCCAAGTCATCCTTGAGTAGTCATCAATCAGTAGCATAAAGTATTTGCCACCATTTAAAGATCTTGTCCTGGTAGGACCACATAAATATGTATGTACTAACCCAAGTGGCCTTGTGCTTGAGTACTCTTTAGTCTTGAAAATCACTTTAGTTTGCTTCCCTTTTTGACACTCATTACAAATAGTGTTTGCTAGTTTAGTTATATTTGGCATGTGTCTTACGTAACCATTCGAGCTTACCTTGACAAGATTGTCAAAATTTATGTGTCCTAGCCTCCTATTCCATAACCAACTCTCATCCACTTATCCAATCATACATTGAGCTTCATACCATTCTCTCAAATTGTAGACATTTCCATCTATTATTTTACCTTCAGCAACTAATCTTCTATTTTTCTCTTTCCTGATTTCACATCCTTTGGAATCAAATGAAATATATAACCGTTGTCACACATTTGACTTACACTAAGTAAGTTATGTTTTAGCCCTTCAACATAGTATACATCCTTTGTGAGCAGTTTTCCATCAATGCTTAGGGTTCCTTTACCTTTTATCTTGATTAAGGAGTTATTACCAAGCTTAACTGAACCACTATTCCAATCTTCTAACTGTTTGAATTTGTTCTTGTCGCCAGTCATGTGGTTGGAGCAACCACTATCTATCACCCATATATTTTTCTTCTCTATGTGCAATGATTTTTGTGCTAACATGCTTGATTGAACTTTGTCTTTACTCACCTCTTTCCATTATTGCTTGGTTTCATTCTTCTTTATTGCTACCATTTGTTCGTTTTTGTTCTTGGAAGTAACAACTACATTCTTTTCATGTTTAGTAGTTCTTGCTCTACAAAACTTTATAGTGTGTCCATAGTTATGAAAATAGTAGCATTCAATATTCTCATTGAACATAGGAAAGTTGAAGCTTTTACTAGTCTGACTTAAACTTTTATAGGCTGCTCTCCTATGTCGCAAATTATTGCAATCGTAACACACAATATCCAAATCTCTCAATGGCAATAAATAATTTTTTCTCATGAAATTTGGAGCTGCTCTTTTCAATATTTTTCAATATATGAACTTATGACCATATGCATTTCATCTAAAACAATAACCATAAAATTTAGGGGTGCATACCAATTATTATACCAAGAAATACTTCTAGTTGTTTCCATAATAGCAGTAGACCTTCTCATTCTTGGGGTAGTAGCATTAACTTGTAGGACAACAATGTTATCCTTTGGGGAAACAATATTATCTCTTGGGAGTACAAAATTTTCACTTGTCGCGACATCAATACTATCACTTGGGGCAGCAGCATTTTCACTTGTTACAGCAGTGAAAATAATCTTCTTCTTGGGTTTTTCACCCATATTAGAGCTCTCACCATGTTCATTGCCAACACTGCTATAATATTTCTTCTTTTTTTGCTTACTAATTATATCATTCAGTGCATTAGTGTTGCATTCATTTTTTATTCTTAGCTTTAGATCTTCTTGGCAAGTTTCTAACACTTTCCTTAGAGTTACTTCCTCTTGTTCCAACACATGACATTCTTTTTTCTTTGCCTCAACTTCTAACTTCAAAAATTCACCTATTATTTGTGCTTCTTCCAACTATGTCTTTAGAGTGACAATACTCTTTTCTAATTGGTCTTGTTCTTTTAAGGCATTGTTCTTGAATTTGGTATGCTCTTTCTTTAACTTCTATAATTCATCAAGAGCACAAATCAGCTCTCCTTCAAGATCAGCCTCAACATCATCTTCATCTTCCTCATCACTATCAACTATTTTTATATTTTCAAATTGAGTATTGTTTTCAATCTTTGAAGTATTCTTGTCATTTAGAACTTCTTGATCCATGAAGAGATTAACCTCTTTCTCATCTTCACTAGTGTCTTCAGCTAAATCACTTTCATCATCTGATATTTCACTGTCAATAGTGAGAAGACTTCTCTTCTTCTGAAATTTTTTCTTCTTGGATTTGTAGAACTTCTTAGGTCTGAACATTTTAGCTTCTTTAGTGTTTTCTTCCTTCTTATCACAAGGACACTTAGCAGAAAAATGTCCAATCTTGCCACAATTAAAATACTTAAAGGGTAGCTTGTCCTTATACTTTCCCGATCCTTTCTTCAATTTCTTGAAAAAAATTTCTTCAACATTGTCAGGGTCTTCTTAATCAACATTTGCAACTGCTTCTTTTCCTTTCTTCACTAAGTTGAAGGAAACTTCTCTCTTAGAAGGTTCAGTACTCATAGTCCTCATTTCATAGGCAAATAATGAACCAAATAATTCATCCATGGAGAAATTCTTCAAGTCTTTAGCTTCTTCTATGGAAGAAACTTTAGTGTCATATCTTGTTATTAATGACCTTGGAACTTTCTTAACAATTGCATTATCATCAATATCTTCTCCAATTCTTCTTACAACATTACAATCCCATCCACTCTTAGTAGGTAATCAACAATCTTTTCATCTTCTCTCATCTTTAGACCTTCAAAAAGAGCTCTGATATTTTGTAATTTAGCTTCCTTCACATTCTCATCACCTTCATAAATATTTTGTAGTTTATCCCAAGTTTTTTTTGCAGATTTGCAGTGCATAACTTTGACAAACTTAGTATCAAACAATCCACTAATAATAGCATGCTTGGCCTTGGCATTGTACTCAAGATTAGTTGGAGGAGTTTGCAGAACATTATAACCATTTTTGGAAATCAACCATACATCAAAACTTAAGGAGGACAAGTAGGTTTCCATTCGTCTACTCCAAAAGGCATAGTTAGTGTCATCAAACATAGGTACTTTCACAAAAGCGGATTCATGCTTAGACATTGTGTTCACAAATTAGAATCTACCCAAGCTGGAGAAAAATTTCTAACAAGGAACTAGACACTCTAATACCAATTGAAGGAACACAAAGACCACTGAGAGGGGGGGTGAATCAGTGGACTACAAATTTTAACTTTCTAAGCAACATGGCAGTAAACACTGAAAGCATAAACCAGTAATATATGAGCAATGACATAACAGAACCAATCTCCTTTAGCTGTGCAAAACCAGGTAGCAAATAAACAAAGAGGTAATTGACCAAATCTCCACATATTCACCAAGTTATTACTAGCACATCATTATTCCAAATATTCTTTGCCATGTGTATGCCATGTCAACATTCTCTAAGTTGTCTTTTTGCATATTTAAACATTGACCAATGTTGACTTTGATTTGAGCTATGAAGTTTATGTCGCTATGAGGTTCATGTCATTGTTTTCTTTTTATCCTATAGTTGCACATTGTTATTGTAGTTGCACACTGTTCTTTTAGTTGCACACAATGGTTTATATACCATGAGTTGGCATCAATGACAATCTAATGCCAACCAACAAACTCAATGCCAACAAGTAAATTTGCATTGAGGTTATCTCTAAGGTTAAAATTATGATTATAATTCTATATCTAGCCCTAACATTAAACCTAATTCTAAGATTAATACTAATTCTAATTATCACCCTAATTCTAACCCTAACCCTAAACTTAATTTTATCTTTAATCGTAACCCTAACCCTAATGATTAACCTGATCCAAACCCTAATATTAGTTCCCTAATTATAATTTTAATACTAAATCTAACCTTAATTGTATCTCTAATCGTTATCCAAACCCAAACCTTAACCCTAATCCTAATCCTAACCCTAACCTTAATCATAACCTTAATCTCTAACCCAAATTGTAATCATAACCCTAACCCTCACCCTAACTACAACCCTAATTCTATCTATGATTATAACCTATACCCTAATCCTAACCCTAGCCCTAATCTTAACCCTACCCCTAAACCTAATTCTATCTCTAATCCTAACTATAATCCTAACCCTACCTATAACCCCAATCCTATGCCTAAGCCTAACCCTAACCTTAACCCTAACTAAAACCTTAATCCAAAACCTAACCCTAACCCTAATTCTATATCTAATCATAACCTAATCATGACCCTAAACTTAACCCTAAACCTAATTGTAATAGTAACCCTAATTATATCTCTAATTGTAACCCAACCCTAACCATAACCATAATTCTATTTTTAACTATAACACTTCCCCTAATCCTAACCCTAACCTTAATTGTAACCCTATTCCTATCTCTAATCTTAACCCAAACCCTAACCCTAATTCTATCTCTAATTGTAACCTTTACCATAATACTAACCATAACCCTAATATTAACCCTACCCCTAATCCTACTTCTATCTCTAATTCAAATTGTAACCCTAACCCTACCCCTAACCCTAATCCTAACCCTAAGCCTAATTCTATTTGTAATTGTATCCCTAATCTGAACTCCAATTGAAACCTTAACCCAAAACCTAATCCTAACCCTAATTCCATCTCTAATCATAACCCAAATGTTAACCCTTAATGTAACCCTGACCATAATATTAACCCTAATTGTAATTTTAACCCTAAACCTAACCCTAATAGTGTTTCTAATTGTAACCCAAACCCTAACCCTAATTCTATCTCTAGCACAAACCCTAACCCTAACCCTAATTTCATCTCTAATTGTAACCCTTACCTTAATCTTAAACCTAACCCTAATCTTAACACTACCCTTAAACCTAATTCAATCTCTAATTCTAATTATAATCATAATCATACCCATAACCAACATTTGTAACCTTGAACCTAACCCTAACCCTAACACTAATCCTAATAATAATGCTAACCCTAACCCTAATCTCTAATCCTAAGCCTAATCCTAGTAATAACGAACTAAACCCAATCTTAACCCTAACCTTAACCATACCCTTCATCCTAATTTTACCTCTCATCCTAACCCTAACCCTAACCCTAATTATGTTGGTAACCTCAACCCAATTTATAATTCTACCTCTAATCGTAATGTTAACCCTAACCCTAACCCTAAACTTACTACTAACATTAATCCAACCCTAATCCCAAATTTATCTCTAACCCTAGAACCCTAACCCTTTCCCAAATGTTAATATCAAACACAATCTCCAACCCCAAACCTAACTCTATTCCTAAGTCTAACTGTAACCATAACCATATTCCTAATGTTAACTCCAATCATAAACCTAAACCTAACTCTATTCCTAAATCTAACTGTAACCGTAATCCTATTCCTAATGTTAATTCCAATCATAACCCTAAACCTAACCCTAATGCTAACCCTAACCCTAATCCTAACTCTAGCCCTAATGTTAACCCTAACCCTAACCCTAATAACTTTGTCTTCCATGTTTTGCTACAACTACTACTAGCATATATATATTATTTATTAATAATATATATAAAACAACCAAGAGAATGGGAAAAAATCCTGCATATCATCCTAGTTTTGCTTCTACCTAAGGGGAAAAACATTATTCAATGAGATTGGATCATCTTCAACATTCAATGTTGAGATTCTACCACTGCAGCAGACTCATCATTGAGGGGGGGCTGCATGGTCTCTCTTCTTCTCTCTTATGGAGGGCCATTTTCCTTGGATGAGATTTTATCCCTCTCATGCATCATTGAGATTATTTTGTTTTTCACCTCTCTTTAGGGAGGGTCAAACCATTCCTTTGTGATACAATTTTGATAATGCCCCTTTTTTCTAAAAAGTGACACTTACATAGGGTAGAATTAAAATCAGAGTATACCTCCCTTTCTAGTAGTTTGAAGCATCTACTGATAGTGGCCCTATCTAAAGTTACTAACAAGTTATTATCTTCAGTATGAATTTCCCATGTTTCAGGGTTTTAGTGAGATATATATTCTAGCACAAGTTATGTACATTGTGTTGCTATAGGGAAAGTAGTAGCCTCCAAAAGGCCACTTTCCATAACCCTCTAAGTGATAGGGTCTCTGTTTTGTTTATGACTTCTCTCCCAAAAACCATTTAAATTCACATGACCTAACCTCGTATCGCCTATTTCACGTAGAGAATTGTCTAATCCAGCCAAATGCTCATATCCCAAGTATTTGTTCTCATTTTCTCCCAAATATTCTCCTTAATCCAAAGATAATTCAACAATGCTACCTTGAAAAAAACTAATCTTCAATTACCAGGAAAAGATTCAGAAGTGTCACTTACCCGATGATATGCAGCCAATTCTAGCTCAAACTTCTTCTTTAAGTGTTGACTATGTATTTGTTCTTTCTTCTAGAATTTCTTTTCCCAAAGGAAGAATAATTATGTCTCAAAGTACACCTTAATTCCACTCGATCAAAGCATTCATTTCACCCACTTCAGTACTAACAACATTTAATGCCTAAGGGGCGAATATTTGAATTACTTTCAAGAGCTCCGTTGAGAGCCAATGAAGTTAGAAAAATTCAACCAAACTTGCCTCAAAATATCTTTTCGTTTCTTATGAAATTTTATCTTCATTAAAGTGCGTCTTGGATGACATTTACAAAACTTCGTCAGAACTAGAATTAGTTAGGAAATAAGCATCAGTTTTGAAAAGACTTCTCACAACTATGAAAATCCCACTCTGCTTTAAGGAAAATCTTCTCGAAGAGATTCTTCAAAAGATAAGTAAGTTATAAAATTGTGTGGGATTCGAAAATGTACTGACAACTAGCTGAAAGACTGGCACCAAAAAGAAAAGAGTTTGAGAAGTTAAACAACCAAGTACCGGTAAAAAGGTATGTTGTGAGTACATAGTCGCAGACCGGTAATGTTAACGAAATTTTATGATATCGACAAAGGAAATTACACGTAAAATAGCAAGGACTAGAGCAAGAGATCATTGAATATTTTCAAAACTGGAAAACTTCAATACTTATACTTGAACTCATAACTTAGGCAACAAATATATAGGCCTCTTAGAATAAGTTATTCAAGGTGAAGCATGTCTAAGAGGTCATGAGAAAATTCCCAACCAAAAGAGGATTTAACTTAGTCGAGTGAGGTCAATAGTGGCATGGTGTGATGGTTTAAAGGTGGCATTGTTGTTCTTGCTACCATGGTTCAAACCCCATTGGGGTGGTATTGTTGAGTGGTTGTATTCCGGTTCATAGCTTCGGGTCAAAAGCGTTTACCCCTTGATATAAAAAACTTAGTCGAGTGAGATTGATGTGGCCCTTATTTAGACATAGATGGTACATATTAAGAGTAAGTGGTGGTACTTGATGAACTCAAATCAAGGAAAAGACATGTCTTTATTAACTTCATTAATTAGATAACATTATGTGACTCAATATCTAGGATAAATTAAATTTTCTATAATAGGACACATCTGTTGGTGTGAGAAGTCTTTTTTCTTTTGACAAGTTTGTCATGTAGTTGATTGAATCACAGTTTCTATTTTTGGAAGGTCTTCTATGAAGAGGATTTGATTACTTGGATGTTATATGGTTCAATTTGTCATGTTTTTTTGCTATAAAGTGTGGATTATTCTAACTATGATTTTTTTCATGAAATAATACAATATCGTGAGACCTTTGCCTGCGGTTTTTCTTAGTACATTACCAAATTTTCCACATAAATATATGTTTTTTATTGCTTCTCATTGTTACTTTTTGTATTATTAATTTTCCAATAAAATGTGCATAAGAATTGAACAATCATATTTGCTTGTCACCCCTATTTGAAATTATAACATTTCTCTTTGACCATCTCTTTCATGAACAACAAACAAATCCCATTAAAAATTAGTACCTCCTAACATTGCATCGTATTTTATTCATAATGACAAATTCTCACATGAACATTTGAGCCAACATCCTATATTTACCTCTTTTTAATTAATCTAAAGTTAACTTTAATATTATTTGACTATATTTTTTATATTTCCTAGTGATTTGGGGACTCTATAAAATGATTTGGGAGCCCTATAAAATATTATCTATCTTTTTATTCTTAATAGCATATTGTATTATTGTGTTCATCACTCTGATAATATATAACTATTGCCAAATCTAACTAAATTAATCTAAAAAATAAAAAACAAATTTTATTTTATTTTACTTTAAATAAATTGATTATAAAAAGTATAAAGAGATAAAACTATAAAATTAATTATATTTTATAAACCCACTAAATTAAAATTTCTAAATAAATTAATTCTATAGCAACTACAAATAAATAAAAGTATAACTAAATTATTTTAGTGAAATCCATTGAATTAGAATGTAGCTAAATAAAAATATTCTATTCTAAATAAATAAATTCTAGCCATTATAAAATAATTTTATTTTTTTATAATCATTAAAATTAATTTTGAAATAATTAAAACTATAAAAAAAATACTTATTGATTAATTAATTTTATGATTTTATTCTTTTAAATTTTAAATGATTTTTTACCTTTTGATTTTATAGTTTTATCAATTAATCACTATTTTAATTTAAAAATTCTTATAACTATTTTTTTTTTATTAAAGGTAAAAAGGGGGATTTTGAAGGGGCTTGCCTCTTTTACAATAACAAATGAAAAAATAGTAAAATAGCCTTTTAAAAGGGATCACTACCATGACAACATAGCTAACAAAATGCTACAACAAAGTAGCGAATGGTTAGAAATTGTGCAACAAAGGAGACAAAATACAACATATTGAAATCCATAGTTTCCTCCTATTCATCCTTCAAGAACTAAAATTGTTTATTTACAACTACAACCAAATTGATTTTAGGGATCTTCTCCTCCTCAACCTTCATCTATGAGTCCTTGAGCTTGGGTCCACCTAATCCATTGAGGCCTAAGGACCTTAACTGATTCTAGATAGTATTTTGATGAGAGTAGCATAATTTTGAATGGTAATTTGTTAACTTCAACCACCTTTTTTATATTAGTTTTGATATCCTATATCTCTTTTTCCAACAAGTTAAGTCTCATTTCTTGTTTGGCCTTCTCTCCCTTCAATCTAGATAGGTATCATCTAAAGCATCCCAATGTTTTTGGTTTACATGATTTCCTCCTATTGGTTCAAAGAATCACTACCAAATTTCTTGTTGAGAATGATAGTTTCAATATTCATCCTATTGAATTCAAGGAAAAATTACTTGAAAATATTATGGTGCACAAAATTCCCTTCTCCAAACTATGAGTTTTATCCCCTAGTAGGTCAAAAAGCAAAGTAACCTCCTTAATACCATAGGTTTTAGAGCATGAAAAGTTAGAAGGACCAAAGGAGGGTCCAATGCATAAGCTCTCGCATTTCTACAACTTGAAGCTAGTAGATAAATCTTCAACCATAGTAGCCTTCTCTTTACCTTTTCTCCTATCTAAAACACTTTTCCCTTGTAAAACGCTTTTAAATAATAAAAAAATTATTACCCATAGGACTATGCATGTTACCTTCTAAGACAAAAGGAGAACCCACAAGAGTAAGGGATATTCTAGGTTTCTTCTAAGGCCCCTAAGCAATAATACTAGATACAAAATTTACCTTTGAAGGGGCACAAATGGGGAGAGTTTCATAGGTAGGACATGGTTGATCAACAACAAGATAAGTGATTGATTAAGAGGAAGGAAAGTGACTCCATGACTAACTTCTAACACTAAATATTTGAGAGAAGACAATAGGGAAAATAAAAAGCTAGTAGAGGTATTATGCTTAAAATGATCTAGGATGAATAAATGGAAAAAGTAGATAATTTAAACTTCCCTTCAAGAGTAGCATACTAAATGGTTTGGAGGGTCACTCCATTCCATGGCTACAAGAGAGAATATCTAGCATAGCCAAAATTAAGTTTTCTAAGTTTTACCTTCCCCTAAGGAAATAATGGAACAATTACTTCTTTTTGCTCCTATCCTTGATAATATTCTTGCCAACTATAGACATGCCTATCACTAGGAAAATTAATTCTTTAGAATTATTTATTAGAGAAGAATATTTATTAGGATATTATATTTAACATAAGTAATCCTAACTTGCATTTATAAGACTAACTTAGAAGGTTTATTCTTATTATAAAGTGAAGTTTGATTAATAAATAATTTGTTAAGATTTCTATATTAAACTTCATGTTTTCAATAAATAATGTATCAATTAAACTAATAACCAAAAAGTTAAAGGTTGTGATCTATATTCCAACCACTTGAATCACCTTTAATGTCAATAATCATATATTGAAAGTATATTTATAAATGCATTTTATATGCATGTGAGATCATTAAGAAAGGAGGAGGGAAATAATATTTTGGATTAGAATTAACATTTGAATTAGGGTTAGCTTTGAGGTTAACACTATGATTAAAATTCTATATCTAACCCTAGCCTTAATCCTAATTCTAATTCTAACACTAATTCTAATTGTAACCCTAACCCAAACCTTAAATCTAAACCTAACCCTAAACCTATGTCTGCCTTTAACATTGATTACAAATCTAACCCCAATCCTAACCTTATCCTTAACCCTCATTATCATCCTAACCTAAATCTATAAAAAATTCTTTAAATTATATATCTAAAAAATAAAAAGTAAAAAAAAATATTTTATAAAATATTCATTTATTAGGGTTTAAGGTTAGGATTAGGATTCAATTAGGGTTATGGTTATTATTATGGTTATGCTTAGGATTAAGGTTTCGGGCGAAGCCACAATAGTGGTTTACAATTGAAGTGAGGAAGGAAAACTCATAAAAAATGAATGCATGGAAAAAAAATGATTTTAGGGGTTCGTACAAACCTACTGGTTCAATTGAACCCATTAGGGGTTCGCTAGAACCTAGGTTCGAGCGAACCCTCCTAATACTTTCCTGCCAAAAAATCCATCAAAACCCCTTATAGAAGGGGGGTTCAAATGAACCAGGGTTCGAATCAACCAGGGTTCGAATCAACCCTGGTTTGAATGAACCCTAGTTCGAACGAACCCCTAGGGGTTCACTCGAACCCCCTTTATTCCTCATCCCCTCCCTGAGACACAAAAAAATCTGAATTTTGGCACTTCAGAGGTCAAGTTGAGGATGAAAATGGAGGAATCTTCACAAACCCAACTTGAATCAGGTAGTCCTTAGAACGAGCTATCCAACAAATATAATTTTAATATGTTTTGGTTTTATTATGTATTTTTTTTAGTTTTATTAAACATAGGTTTTTCATCGAAAATGAAAGTCTTTGTTTTGCACATGTGGAAAAATAGTAGATTATCAAAAAAAATTAAAAAATATGAGTGCACTAGATATTGAAGTCCTTGATCCAACAAAAAAAAATTGAATTTCAATATATACAAAAAGGTATGCATTATACGGTCGTATATGTCTAAATTGTAATTGGTTTGACTTCAAACTTGATTAAAGAAAAAATATTGAATAAAAAACTATCTAACCAAGTGGAAGCACTAGATATCAGAGTTACAAATCTAAATTCGAAAGAATTAGACTTTTATCCTTCATGGAAAAAAATTTGTGTTATACAGTGTGCTTCACTTTTTAAAAATGTTATTTTTTGAAAAAAACCAATTTTTGTGGGAGATGGAAAAATAAGTGCAATCTAATTCCAAAAATTTTGAAAAAAATATTTTTAGTCTACAGACAAAATGTGATGAGACTCTAGTTTTCATCATGTTCAAATTCTTCATAGTTTAGCCACTATAGGTGCCCGAATGTGAAGATTTAGTTTTAAAAAATAATTTCAGTGTCCAGTTTGGCCAAAAATTGTAAACCATTAGGGCTAGGGTTAAATTAGGGTTAGGGAATAATTAAGGTTATGGTTCAATTAGGGTTGCAATTGGGGTTCAATTATGTTTAGGTTTAAACTAGGGTTAGGGTTAGGGTTTAATTATATAAGGGTTAGGTTTTAAATAAGGTTCATTTTTAATTAGGGTTGGGTTTAGGGTTTAGTTAGGGTTAGGGTTCAATTAGAGTTAGAGATACAGGTAGGGTTTTAGGATAAATATTGAATTAGGATAATCTGATATCAGGTTAAATTAGGGTTACTATTAGGTTCTTGTTAAGATACATTTAGGGTTGCATATAAGTTTCAATTATGGTTATTGTTAGGGTTAGGGTTATTAATGTATTTTATAATTAGGTTTCTGCAATAAATCTTGGGGTTATGATTATGATTAGGGTTAGAATTAGGATAAAGGTTATATTTTGTGTTATAATTAGTAATGAAGAAACACAAAAACCAATGACATGGGGGTGAATCAGTGGACTACAAATTTTAACTTTCTAAGCAATATGGTAGTAAACACTAAAAGCATAAACCAGGAGCAAAAGATGTTAGAATCCAAGATTAGACATGCAAACCAGAAAATACCTTCCACAAGAGAAAAATAGTAAAAGCAAGAGTAATTTGCATGAAGATGTGCAAATGAATAATATTCAAGAATTTTTAGTAAATACAAGAGATTAATTGCTTTATAAAAGTAATGTATGTATAACCCTAAAAGGAAACCCTAGTGTGTACACTTAATAATTAATAAATAATTAATTATTAATGTGCCTAAGTTTAGCTTAAGTAACTAAAGTGATAAGTGACTTAATTAATTAACCAATATGATTAAATTAATTAAGTGAAACAACTTATTACTCTAACACCCCCCTTAAGATGAACTTAGGAAATAGCTAAAACACTAAAGAAAAGATGCATGAAAGCAAAGATGGGTCTCGAAAACAAGGCTTGATCAGGTACCCATGTACAAATGCAATGAATGAGAAAGAGGAGAAAACCCAATGGGACAAAACCCCCCTCAATGAGATGACTTGTTGCAAAGAAGCACTGGAAGAACAGTGGTGGAGAAACACTAGAATCCTAAATCTAGAAAGCAAGGAAAGATACCTCTATTTACAAGAAACCATATGAGAGCCATTGAAGGACTCGGGAAGAATCATGATAATGCAACAATAGACCTGATGCCAAGGAACACTGGAAATCTCACAAACTAGAACAACCCTAGAATCTATGAAGAAACAGTAGATGAATAAATGATTCCCCCCATAAGAGGGAATGATATGATGAAAGAATCTAGAAGTTATGTGTATCTCGACGCCCATGCCAAACTTTGACTAAAATTGATCCATGGGAGCAAGTACCATGAAGATTCTGGAACATTAACCATAAAATGAATGGCCCTCAAACTGAGATGTGACCCAATGTGAATCTGATGTGATTCAAGATCATTAACCATAGGCTCTCAATCTGAAATGTGAACCGATGTGAACCAAAAATGTATCAAGCTATGAACAAGATGTGGCGAAAAGAAACTACATAATCCAGATACAACTCATATGAATTGTCATCAATATGAAGATGAGATCAAAGTGTGTGCAATGCAACTACACTATAATCAAATTATTATGAAAGAATCCCCCCAGATGGAACTTTATATAAGTTCTTTTATTACAATAACCCATGATTGTAAAAGGAGAGAATGCAAAGAATGCATAAATTAGAGAGAAAATGCAAACCTAGTGAATGAAAAAAAAAGAGTGCATGCACAAACCAATGTTCACATATGCCTCACTAATTAAAAATGACCTTTGATCTATGTAGAGGATTGAATCATCTTTCTGGTGCCACTTGAATCACAAAAAATGAATAACCGAGGCAAAAGATATTCCCTCTGAAGTGAAAACTGCTTCATCTGACTTCAGAGGCCTGCAAAATAAATCTGGAGTAAAATTTAGAAAAAATACCTTTGCCACTAGATTGGCATCGGAATCAACTTTCCAACGGTATCTCTTTTGCAAAAAACAGACACCGTACGCAAAATTTACACCCGATTTAGTGAAAGTGCTCCAAAAGGGGCCAATTAGGCCTACAGGCAGCCTAGGGGGCTAAAAAAATGGCCCCTGGTCCTGTGCGCAACCAGAAGCTAGTGGGAAAGTGGCTAGGGAGGAGCCCCCAGTCACCCACGTGACCGCGGAAGAGGCTGGGCGCTAGTTGCCTAGTCCTCCAAAGGATCGGCTCGAATGCTAAGGAGCCTGTGGGGGCTAAATAGGCTAGCGACATATGGGAGGGGCGTTGCTTGGTAGCTGCTGCTCCTAGTGGCCACCGGGTGGCACGACAGTGATTCTTGGTGTTTAAAATAGGAAACACAAGTTTTATAACCTATTTTTAATTTATTTATTTTTAAATTTCTCGTAAAGCGTGTTGGGGAGGTTGTATGGCCTCACTGGCAAAACAAATTTGCCTCCTAGATCAACTGCACCAAAATCAACCAAATGACAGGTGTTCCTAGGGTTTTTGGCCACTTCGAATGCGATGGTGACCTTCGTTTGTGCCCAAAGTGCCCCGAAAAATAGGCTACCCCGAGATCTTGAAAAGAATCACCAAGCTTGAAACCCTCACAGATTTCTTCAACAATGATAAAAATCAATGAAACAAAAGCCAATCTTGAATTTTTATAGTGCTCTGAATCCAATGGAGATGCCTGATCTGATCCAAAATGCTTCATAAATAAGATCAAGGCATGAAACCCTCAAGGAACCTCAAACATGCTCTGCAATAAATTTCTCCAAAAAATTGAGAAGGGGCTACAAATCAAGGATCTAATACCATGTTAAAATCCAAGATCAAACATGCAAACCAAAAAATACCTTCCATAAGAGAAAAACAATAAAAGCAAGAGCAATTTGCATGAAGATGTGCAAATGAATAATATTCAAGAATTTTTAGTAAATACAAGAGATTAATTGCTTTATAAAAGTAATGTATGCATAACCCTAAAAGGAAACCCTAGTGTGCACACTTAATAATTAATAAATTATTAATTATTAATGTGCCTAATTTTAGCTTAAGTAACTAAAGTGATAAGTGACTTAATTAATTAACCAATATAATTAAATTAATTAAGTGAAATAACTTATTACTCTGACAAAAGAAAGGTAACTAAACCAAATACACAAAATACATCCCACAACACAAGATATACGAGGAAAAAACCAAGATGGGAAAAAACCTCGATGAGAATAGCTGCTAGAGACTACTACTCTAATCCAGTCTCACAGTAAAAATTCTTTATGTTACAATTTGTGGGAACCAAGCCAAAGGAACACCAATTCCAAGTTTATGAGCACCAACTCAAAGGAGCTTCTACCCCTAATTTGAGCACCTACTCAAATGAATATACAATGAGAGATTTCTAATTACAATTTGAATATCATGTTACAAATGAAGTATTGTAACTCAAACATATTTATGCACTTGATAGACTTTTGTTAAATTGTGTTCCTCAAACAGCTTCTAATCTTCAATAATTCACTACCTCTGCAAGCATTCTCGATTGCCTCATTTTTGTTCTTTTTCAACCTCACAACACACTCTATGATCTCCTCTACATCAAGACAATAAGTCTCTTGAAAAACTTATCATATACCTTCACACACTTTTGCAGAAATAAAACATTCAACACTCAAAAGTGCATACTTTGTTTTTACAGAGTTATCTAATCTCTTCTCCACACTCGTATATCCTCTCTACACTCTTCTCTCCTCTACATATGCATTATGTACACATAGCAATTAATAACTATCTTTGTTATAAATTTCTCCTATAGAACAACGAAATTCTATAGCCATCCTTAAACAAATATTTTTGCAACATTCTGACAGTAACTTTCTGACATTCTTGTAGTAGTATATTTTTAATTGGAGATATCTTACATTTCTCATGTTACCCATCTACAATAATTTAATGCTCTTCTTGAGAAACTAAATGATTTTATGTTGCTTCTTCTTTTTAGACTGGGTACCATTAATGGGTATGTGCAGGATCATGATGGGCCAAAAAGTGGCAATATGATGGGTATGTGGCTGACAACTCTTTTTTTTACCCAAAATTGATGAAATGAAAAGGGTTTTTAAAGAATATTCTCAACTTCCCACCAATATAAATTATACTTCACTTTGAATTTAACAAGTAATTATTATTCATTTTCTATTCAAATTATGACTAAAGTCCTGATTGATAAGCTAATTGAAAAATATTTATAGCTTTCAAATGGTATCACAATTTTTGAATCCAAAATATGCATTGCATTATATGCTTCGCATACTATAGGATTAAAAAAGAAAAATTAATTTCATGAAGTTTTAACCAAGTTAAGGTGGTGACATGAAGTTTTATATTTTTTAAAAGTTGTAATAAAAATTCATAATTAATTATTTACTTGGAAAAAATTAAAAAATGCATCACATTGGGACATGATTCCTCTACTTATATCTAAAATCTTATAAAAAAATATTATCTCTTATTGTGTTTAGGGTAGAACAAACACCTACTTATTTTTTCCCTAAAATTTAAGTACTATTGCATTGAAATTTCAAATTTTCACCAAAT
The DNA here is from genome assembly GCA_007258455.2 of Sequoia sempervirens. NCBI lineage: Eukaryota > Viridiplantae > Streptophyta > Pinopsida > Cupressales > Cupressaceae > Sequoia > Sequoia sempervirens. The sequence goes on along the minus strand of VDFB02193867.1, from coordinate 282,236,860 downwards.
AGATTTTAAAAAAAAAAAACCAAACCTAGTAGTTTAGAAACGACATTCAATTTTCTATAGATTCTATTCTTACATATTTTTGAGATAATATAGATAACTTATTCAAATTTTTATGTCAAGTTGCCTAACTCTAATTTTTCTGAATTTTTTTTCACTTAAGGGCATGTTTTTTCCATGATGATCCTACACATACCCTAATTAAAAATGCGTCTTCTTTAATTTTTAATCAAAAAAACTATTAAATTCTTGTAGCATCGAAGGTTTGATTTTCCCAATTTAACATCAACTTGCAAATCTGATTTCAACATCAAATATATAATAAATAGAAAACTCTATCTAGGACATTGCTAGACACTACAAGAGGTATGAAACCCAGATAAAACATTTAAATAATCTTTTCATTGAGCACTTCTATAGAAAGAAACTTCATCACTAAGCAAAGAATCAACAAAAAATCTAATTTCATTGACCGCCAAAGAAAGAAGATTATAAAACGTGATTGAAAAATGATATGCATCGATCATAGATAACCGCCTTATTGAATGGAAGAGAAGACAAAAAATTTGATGTGTTGACTTAGGGTAAAACTGCCATACCTTATGCTGAAGAAAATGACAAACAAAAAACCTTCAACTTAGGGTTAAACCTGCATGTTTTCCTATAGTTGTCATAATATCTGATCAAAGACATAACAAAACCAATCTCCTCTAGCCGTGCAAAACCCTAGCAAATAAACAAAGAGGTAATCAGCCAAATCTCCACATATTCACCAAGTTATTACTAGTGCATCATTATTCACATATTCTTTGCCATGTGTATGCCATGTCAATATTCTCTAAGTTGTCTTTTTGCATATTTAAACATTGACCATCATTGACTTTGATTCAAGCTGTGAAGTTTCTGTCACTGTGAGGTTCATGTCATTTTTTTCTTATTATCCTATAGTTGCACACTATTCTTGTAGCTATGCTTGTTCTTGTAGCTGCACACAATGGTTTCTATACCATGAGTTGACATCAATGGCAATCTAATGCCAACCAACAATCTCCACCTTTGACATTGATGCCAACCAATCGATTGCTAGGCTTTCAACTGAAGTTTCTCCACACCACATCATCCAGATCAACTTCTCCATTAGATAATCTTTACCATTTAGATAACTTTCTCCCCCTTTGACAACAATGGAAAAGGGTATCATAAAGATCACTGTCAGATTGGATACTACTTTTATTGCATAACGTTCAAAGTAACTTCTCCCCCTTTGTTAGAAAAAAACTAAAGAGACATATGACTGAACACAACACTATCAATTTGTCTCCCCTTGGCATGAACAAAACAAGATTCAAATCTGCACGAACCAAATGGTAATGCATTTTCCAATATGAAGGATCCAACAATAATCAGAAACTACTATTAGAGATAGCAAGTGTATAGGTGTATGATATGAGCAGCAACCATCTCTCCTTGAAGAACCAACTCTCCTTCAACTTCAAACTTGACACTTCTACTCCCTTGGAGTAGAACAAACTCAGGGATGTAAGATGAAATATAATAAGCTCCCCCTGAATCATAAACATTGTTATCCAATAAGTGTTAGAAGAGGGAGTTACAACTCCCAATATCATTCTCAAATACTCAAATGTCTCTTTGGGAAATGGTTTGGTAAGGATATCAGCTATTTTCTCACTAGTATTCACATATTCAAGTTGAACTTCTTTTTCACTCACTTTTTCTCTCAAGAAATGGTACTTAATAGCTATGTGCTTGGTTCTTGAGTGCATAACTAGATTCTTAGAAATATTGATTGCACTAGAATTATCACACATAATGGAAATAGGTTCTAAATATTATACCCAAATATCTTTTAGTGTTTCTTTCATCCAGAGAACTTGAGAGCAACATGAGGTAGCAACTATGTATTATGCTTCAGTTGTAGACAACAAAGTAGATTCTTTCTTTTTACTATGCCGAGAAACCAATCTACCACCAAGGAAGAAAGCACCTCCACTTGTGTTCTTCCTATCATCTATGCACCCAGCCCAATCTACATCTGTGTAAGCTTGCAATGTGAAGTCATCGTGTTTATCATACCATAAACCATAGGTCAAACTACCTTGCAAATATATACAAATTCTTCTTACTGCATTTAAATGAGATTGTTTTGGAGAAGACTGAAATCTAGCTACCATACAAACTGGTTATACAATATCTAGTCTAGAGGCAATAAGGTACAATAGACTACCAATCATGGATCTAAACATGGTTTGATCAACATCAGGTGAATCATCATTCTTGGATAGCTTGCATCCAATCACTATAGGTGTACTAACAGGCTTACAATCATCCCTTTAAAACATTTTCAAAATGTTTTTAGCATACTTGGTTTGTGAAATAAAAATTCTTTTGTCTAATTGTGAGATTTGCAAACCAAGAAAGTCATACAACTCACCTATCATTGACATTTCAAATTCTTGTTGCATTTAATCAATAAATTTCTTGCACAAATCATCATGACTTCCAGCAAAGATGATATCATCTACATAAACAACAATGATAATCATATGATTACCTTCCACTTTGGTGTAAAGATTGTTGTTAACACATCCTTTCCTAAAGCCTTGTTGATGTAAATAGTTTCCCAATCTAGAGTACCATACTCTAGGTGCTTGCTTTAACCTATATAGAGTTTTTCTCAATCTGCATACATAAACTCCTTTTTCAGGTGACTCAAACCCTTCAGGTTGTTCCATGTAGACTTCTTCCTCAAGGTTACCATTCAAGAATGCATATTTAACATCCAATTTGATAAACTTTGTACTTCTTATATGCTAAGAATTCTAAGAACATTCTAATAGCCTCTAGTCTTGCAATCGGGGAAAATGTTTCCTCAAAATCTATGCCCTTGACTTGGGAGTATCCCTTGCATACTAGTCTAGCTTTATTTCTAACCACTTTACCTTCTACATTTAATTTTTTCCTGTAGACCCATTTTGTGCCAATAATGTTCTTATTAGTTGGACTTGGAACTAAATCCCATGTTTTGTTTCTTTCAATCTATTGTAGCTCTTATTTCATAGCCTTTATCCAATCTTCACTCTTGCAGGCCTCATTGTAACTCTTTGGTTCTATTCCAATTAGAAGACATAAGTTGACTTGACCATCATTTCCAACATGTCTTCTTCTAGTTTTCACACCACTATCTTTGCTTCCTATAATATGATCTTCAGAGTGGTACTTCTGAACATACTTGCTTGGGGGTTTGTTTGGAGTTTTCTCAACTATATCTTCTTCATTTTCTAATTTCTCTTCACCTTCATTATGATTTTCTTCAATCTAAGTTTTTGATTGTTGTCTTGACTACTGCAAATCTTCATATATTCTTACATGTACACACTCAACTACTCTCTTGAGGCGTTTGTTGAAACACTTATATGCTTTACTGTGCGTTGAGTATCTAATAATATTCCATTATCACATCTAGCATCAAAGCTACCAAGCCTATGATACCATATTTCTTAATAAAAAACTTGCTACCAAACACTTTGAAGTATTTAACAAAAGGTTTCTTACCATACCATAGCTTGTAAGGTGTCCTTTTACTATGAGCTCTTAGTTGGGCCCTGTTTAGTGGGTATACTGTTGTATGAACAACCTCTTTCCAATAATCATCTAGTAGATTTGACTCATTAAGCATAGTTATTTTCATTTCTTTCACACTCCTATTCTTCCTCTCAACAACTCCATTTTGTTTAGGTGTTTGAGCAGCAAAATATTGTCTTCTAATCTTGTTTTGTTCACAATAGTCTTCAAACTGTTTTGATGTAAATTCTCCACCACAGTCTGATCTTAAACATTTCAACTTGAAACCACTTTCTTTCTCAACCATTTTTCTAAATACTTTGAACCTTTCAAATGCTTGTGACTTATCCTGTAGGAAAGTTACCCAAGTCATCCTTGAGTAGTCATCAATCAGTAGCATAAAGTATTTGCCACCATTTAAAGATCTTATCCTGGTAGGACCACATAAATATGTATGTACTAACCCAAGTGGCCTTGTGCTTGAGTACTCTTTAGTATTGAAACTCACTTTAGTTTGCTTCCCTTTTTGACACTCATCACAAATAATGTTTGCTAGTTTAGTTGTATTTGGCATGTGTCTCACATAACCTTTCAAGCTTACCTTGACAAGATTCTCAAAATTTATGTGTCCTAGCCTCCTATTCCATAACCAACTCTCATCCACTTATCCAATCATACATTGAGCTTCATACCATTCTCTCAAATTGTAGAAATTTCCATCTGTTCTTTTACCTTCAGCAACTAATCTTCTATTTTTCTCTTTCCTGATTTCACATCCTTTGGAATCAAATGAAATATATAACCGTTGTCACACATTTGACTTACACTAAGTAAGTTATGTTTCAGCCCTTCAACATATTATACATCCTTTGTGAGTAGTTTTCCATCAATTCTTAGGGTTCCTTTACCTTTTATCTTGATTGAGGAGTTATTACCAAGCTTAATTGAACCACTGTTCCAATCTTCTAACTGTTTGAATTTGTTCTTGTCACCAGTCATGTGGTTGGAGCAACCACTATCTATCACCCATATATTTTTCTTATCTATGTATATTGATGTTTGTGCTAAAATGCTTGATTGAACTTTGTCTTTACTCACCTCTTTCTATTATTGCTTGGTTTCATTCTTCTTTACTGCTACCATTTGTTCATTTTTGTTGTTGGAGGCAACTACATTCTTTTCATGTTTAGTAGATCTTGCTCTACAAAACTTTATAGTGTGTCCATAGTTATGAAAATAGTAGCATTCAATATTCTCATTGAACATAGGAAAGTTGAAGCTTTTACTAGTTTGACTTAAATTTTTACAGTTTGCACTCTTATGTCCCAGATTATTGCAATCGTAACACACAATATCCAAATCTCTCAATGGCGCAAAAGAATTTTTTCTCATGAAATTTGGAGCTGCTCTTTTCAATATTTTTCAATGTTTGAACTTATGACCATATGAATTGCGTCTAAAACAATAACCATAAAATTTAGGGGTGCATGGGCTGATGCAAGAAGTTGGGTACACAAAAAGTTCAAAAAGTGGAAATGTTTTTGCTGTTTTTCAGAATTTGTCACACTTGGACTGAAAATTTCAGGCACTTACACAATGAATCTTCAAAAAAGTTTGCAATATGAAAGTTATCATTTTGAATCTAGTTTCCAAATATGTAAATTATTCAAATACCTAGATTATAGAAATTAAATTTTGATAGGGATCAATAAAAACCACTTTTTAAAAGTCCCTTTTTTTTACAATACCAAGCACGTGTACGGACAACACTTTTTGACCCAAATAAAAGTATTTTGCTAATTACTTTTGGGAAAAGAAAGCTAACAACATGAAGTTTGGTCTGAAATTTTTTTTGTAATATTTGGTTGAATTTTTTTTTTTATTAAATTTATATTGGTCTTAATTGTTGTTTTTAAAAATCAATGTGTACGGACAACATAATTGGACCTAAACTAAACATTTTTTGACTCTTTTTCTTTTCATTGTGTAGAGAATCGTCTGAAGTTTGATCCCATATAATTATTTTTACAAAAAAATTAAAAAAAAGTTTTTAAAAAACAAAAAAAGTTTGATATTTCAAGTTTAAGGACTAGTTTTCTTAGAAATTAAATAAAAAATAGCAAACATAATCCAATATTAATAAAAATTATATATTTGGAAAGTATGCATCGTGTTCTCTAGTGGGTTTTAATTTTATAGATTGATTCAGAAAAGAAGTCCATCAGACATGTTATCAAAGTTGGACATTTTTCTTTAATCTGCCTTAGTTTTTTAGTTGCAGGTCAAAGGCTAAGGCTCGGATTGCCAAGCCTTTCCCAAGCCTAAAACTAGGGTTGGATATGGTGTGGGAATTCAACTTGTAAATAACGTGTATGCATTTCATAACGCATACGCGTTATCTATTTACCTATTGGGTGAAGGTAACGTGTACGCGTATGCGTTCTTTGAACATAACGCGTACGTGTTGTATAATGCATGTGTTTCTAATATAGTCATTTTTTCCTAATTTAAAAAATACTGGTAAAACATGATTTTCCTGCAACATTATTTTTCTGCAGTACGGTCTAAAAGTGTCATTTTCTTCATTTTTTATTGCAAATTTGTCTTGTGTAGGGCATATTCTATTCAAATTGTTGGAAGAGACAAAGTGCAGGTTGAATTTTTTGAAGTGGAATCAAGTAGAAGAACATTTTAGAAGAATATTTTGAAAAAGAGAATTTTTGGATGTACTCATGATGTTTTTGTACTTCAGAGTTTATAGAAAAAATGATCTTCATAGTACATAGTTTAATTTGAACATTTGAAGGAGGTGGCAATTTGAAAATAAGTTTTTTGAATTTTATTTTTTGTCATCAAAAAGGGTTTGGTAACCATGGGTGATGAGAAAAGACAAAAAAAAAAGATGTAGAAAGTTAATGACACCTGAAGAAATTCAAGCAAATAAAGATAAGGAGGCAAAAAGACAAAGGGAAAGGAGAGAGGATTCGTCAAATGAAAGATTTGGAAGCATCTAGTTCCAAGAATGTTCAAGAGGAAGTCATGAATGATGAAATGAATGTAAATGATGCAAATGTGGAGATGGTGAATATGGAAGAAAATGCAATTACGGAGACAAACTGAATTATGCCTTCAACCTCAACTTTGAATGATATGCAAAAAAATTTGGGTATCAAATCCACCTCCCAATTATATGGAAAATGCACCTATTCAAACAATCTATCCAGGTATGTGTTCAAACCCAAGTTTTGATAATATTGATATTGTTTGTTTAGATGAAGTTGGATACACCATTGATGAGATCAACAATATTAGGGTTGAAACAATGCAGAAACAAAAAAATGATGAAATTATATCATATGAGAATGCAAATGAGAATGAAATCCCTAATATTGATGAAAATGAGAATGAAATCCCTCATATTGATGAAAATGATAATGAAATCCCTTTTACATTTGAAAATGAAAATGAAACCCCTTGTGTGAATGAAAATGAAACTCCTATGGATGAAGGTGAAAATGTTTTTTTTACAATTGAAACAGATGTGCTAGATAACCTTTGTGGTAAAGTTTCTTCGAGACAAATTAAAAATTATAGAAATAAAATATATAAAATGTTATTTTCTAGAAAGAAATTAGGATTCCAATGTCAACTCATGGTGCAATTGATGAGAATGTTGAAAATGAGAAAAGTGATGAAAAAATTAGGTGTTTTCGTAAAATAAAAAAAAGAAAGATGATTCGGTAGAACAAGTCATATCTAGTGTTGCTAATGCTATTGATGTTATTGGTAAAAAATTTGATCGAAAGATAAGAATGTGGCTCGTCGTGCAATAACAACTGCTCTATTTGATCAAACAACTTCAAATAAAAAAATGTTAAGTAAGATTAGTAAATGTGTAAAATTAAATCCTAGAACTTTGATAAGAGTTGCTAAAAGAAGAGAAATTATTGAAAATGATCCTATTAATCAATGTTGGAGTTTTAGTGGTAGACTCCCAAGATCATACATGAAATTAACTAATGAAATTAAATATTTAATTGATAAATTTTGGCATGATAATACAAGAGTATCACCTCACATTAGGGATGTCTTAAAATTAAGGGTGGGTTCCAAAATTCGTAAACCTCATCCAAAGCATCTCTTAGATATGACTCAAATTGAATTATATAAAAAAAAATTAGATGCTTCAATCTTACCATTGAATATTAACATAAGTCAAAGATCATTCAAAAAGTGTAAACCTTGGTATGTTAGAATTAATAAGCAATGAATCTCTTGTTGTTGTAAGACTCGTGTACAATTTCGTTATTATTATGATATATTTTGATATATATGATACACTTTGCATGCTAACCAAATTATGCAAGACATTTGTGGCATTAATATGCCACCTGAAAGAATCAAAGATTTTATAGCAGGTTTGTTTTGTGATTCCTTTTAAATGGAAACTCATTTTTTTAAAAGCATGCATTTTTGGAGAATGCGATAGATGTGGTAACTTTTCATTATTAGGAGAATGTATGCATGAAAGTAGTTTAGATGAATTTGACAACAATTAGTGGATGTAAAAAAAAATTAAAAATGTTGAGTATTCTTTAAAAGATGGAAAAACTTGAAAATGTGTTAAGCTAATTGTGGAAAAAGTTAGTGTGCATGCTTTTATTAATGAATTTAAAGATAAGTTTGTACCTAAATATGTTCAACACTCTCATAATGCTCATTGGCTTGATAATCAATTTCGTTTATGTAAAAACACATTCCCAATTGGAACTATATTGTCAGTTGTTGATTTTTCTGAAAATTATACTCTTGCTCCACAAGAAGAAATTCAATCACAGTATTGTATTCAATGAAAGTAGCTATATTTGTTCACATTGTTTATAGACATGTAGAAGATAGTACAGAAGATAATACAAAATTTTTGAAAGAGTGCCATTTTTATGTAAGTAATAATCGATTACATTCATTTGAGTTTGTACAATATTGTTTTGATATATTTTATAAAAATTTAAAAGAGAGAGGAATTCAAATGCTAGAACATCTCATATGGTTAGATAATTGCATGGGTCAATTCAAAAATGCTAGAATGTTTTATTGGTTATGTAGAGTTCATAAGGAAAATAATATCCAACACATATGGAGTTTTTTTGAAGCTAGTCATGGTAAGGGAGAACACGATGGAGCAGGTGCATGTGTGAAAAGAGCTCTTGCTAGAGAGCAACTAAAATTTGAGGATGCTGCGAAATTTAGAGATGCATGTGCAATTGTAGATTGGTGCAATACCAAATTATCTACAAGAACAAGTGAGATCTCAATAATTTGATGCTTCTTTTGGTTAGTTGAAGAAAATGATATTTTTTCTCGACAAGATTGTGAAACAATTAATGGATCTGCAAAATGGAATTTGTTTAAGAGTTCTAATGCAAACATATGGACAATATAGACAAGGGAGTTGGCATGTTTTTGTCAATTTTGTACTGCAGGTGATTGGGAGGCATGTGAAAATACATAATGGGTCAAACAATGGCAACAAAGAGCCTTAATACCTACATCGACAAATGTTCAACATGGAATGATAATTGAAGATAATCAAGTGTTCGCATCAGATGATTATGATCGTGTTTCAGATCTTGTACAAGAAGGTACATTATTTATTGAGTTGAATTTTGTATGTATGTATGTTTATATGTGAATTAAATATAAGTCACTTTTTATTGAATTTTGTATTTATTTTTGTAGGACATGTGTATGTTGTTGTTGCACCTGAGGGGAATGAAGACGAGATAGACTACTAGTTGGCTAGATGTGTTAAGAGAAAACATAAGTTGGCACATCCTAGAGTGGATGATGACAACTTTGAGTATCCAACTAGTTCAGTGGTTGTTGTTGGCACTTGGCTTCAAAAATATTTAATGAGAAAGAATGGCTTGCCTGCATTTGAAGATTATGAAAGACACAAGAAGATTATAGATTATTCACATTTGATTTTGGAAACCAATATAAAACTAGTTAGATATCAAGGGAGGCCTGCTAATAAAGTTTTATGGACACTTTCAATGGATGATCATGAGACAATCATAGATGCATTAAAAAAGAGAGAGGATGCAGATGGTACAACAGAGTAAATAAATATTGGTAGGTATATCTAGTTGTTTATATAGTTAATTGATATATATATTTGTATTTAATCGTTTCCTAATTAAAGTTTTATATCATTTTTTGTTTCAAGTCTCCCAAATTTAGATGCTTTACAAACAAGAGAGGAGATGTACATATATTACAATGGAATTCAAATCTAGAGATAGGTAACTATATATAGATCTAGATACATTTAATTGATAGTATAAATTCATTATCTCAACTCCCCTTAATCCACCCTCTTGCATCCCTTCAAGTCATTCTATCAACTCCCCTTAATCCACCCTCTTGCATCCCCTTAAGCCATCCTCTTAATGTTGGAGTTATTGCCTCAATCTCACAGGCTGAAACCTCTAAGAAAGCATGGTCGTTGTGACATTCCTGTTGTCTGGCCGACTGGCAGTTTAATAACCTTGTGTTTTGCTCATGTCACTGAGACAAAGCTGATGTCTTGCCGAATGATGTCTATCGTTGTGACCTAGATGTATTCGCTATGACCTTTTGTTAAGTGGAGACCTCTGGCTGACAAAATGTTCTTATCGGGTTTTGGGGAGAGTCTTGGGTATTTGATATGACTCATATCAATGAGGAATGTCTCATCGATAGCATATGGCTATCAGGGTAACACAAGGGTCTCGGGGAGAAGTCCCAGTGACAATGGAAGGTCTCACCAATAGGGATACACTTGGGGTCTTTGCGGTGACTCAAAGACTTCGATATGAAGTTTTGGCGACAAATGGAGAGTCTCGCCGATAGTTGTATGGCTTCGAAGTAACATAAGAGATCTCGGTGAAACCTCTTAGCAAAGGTCAAATGTCTTACCAACTCGGTAAGACATGGGTGCTCGATGTGAGGTCTTGGCGAAAGACAAAATTCTTGCTGACTGGTGATTGGGGCACTTGATATGACTTAGGACCTCGGTATGAAGTCCCGGTGAAAGTGATGAGTCTCGTTGACTGGTGGATGCTTCGGAACAACATGAAGACTCGGTGAGAGGTCTTGGCGAGAGCAGAATGTCTGGCTAACAGAAGACTTCAGGGTAACTTAAAGGCATCAGTATGATGTCTTGGACCAAGAGTGATTGTCTTACCGATGGGAATTTTGATGTCGGTATAACATCTCAATGAAAGCTATATGTCTTGCTGACTAGGATGTTTTGGTATATCATGAAGAGCTCGTTATGAAGTCTTGGTGAAGAGCGTTTGTCTTGTCGATGGGATCCTAATGTCAGTATGACCTCTTAGCGAAAGATGGTTGTCTTGCCGACTATTGCTCACATCGATATGACTTTGGAACATCAGTATGAAGTCTCATCAAATGGTGATTGTCTTGCCGATGAGAATACTGAGGTCAATGTGATTTGAAGACTTCGGTGTAATGTCTAGGCAAAGAGCGATAGTCTTTTCGACTGATGAACTCTTCAAAATACCTTGTGATCTTCGGTGTGAGGTCTTGGCGACATGGCGAAGTCTTAGCGGTAGCTCTCTGGACTTGATGTAACCTCTTGCTGATAGGGATAACTCTTGGTGATATCGAATGCTGGTTGTGTTGGCATTAGGGAGACACGGTTAGTGTCTCACCAACAAGCCAACACAAGTTGAATGCTCTTGACCGTTTGAAGACTGTCCAACGTGGTGCGATTTGGACCAATCAGAAAAAGTAAGATGTGAACCGTTTCCTGAACCATTTTTGTGTGGAAGTTGGAAAACTAAAACACGAGGAAGTGGAAACATCTAATGATGTTGAGCTGGATGATTCATAAGTTTTGATCTGACAGTTGGAAAAGAACGATTTCATAGAGCCTGCAAAGATCGAATGTATATACGTATGCATTGGATGTTCTAGAGTAGAGTGCTGGTAAGAGTACAAGAAGAGCCGAGAGCTAGAGGGATAGAGAGTTGATAAGCCAAGGAGCTAAAGAGCCGAGAGCTAGAGAGAGATAGTGAGGGCCAAGTGGTTGGCCGAAAGGCCGAGGCCATGAGGTCGAAGCAGAGGAAGAGAGAGGCAGAGTTGTTTTAGAATCTCTCTTGATCATGAATGCCATGGATGATCTCTCTGGGAGAGTTTGCTACTAGTTGTATCCAAAATGAACAAGATGTAATCTATGAAAGGATATGAGCCTGAAACTATATTGTAACTTTTTGTTGCTGAATAATACAATGGCTCAAACTTTGGAGAGGGGTTTTTTACCCGAAAGGGTTTTCCCCACGTAAAATCTTTGTGTTCTATTTTCTGTAGTATCTTTCATCTGTGTTGTTGCTTGCTATTGAATTTACATGTGTTTCTCTCAGAAGGATTAATGTGGGAAATAAACTATGTATGTTTCTACTTTAGGACATAGTAGTACGTGTCTTTGAGGCAACCTAATCGAAATTAAAGTTACCGAAGGCACTACTGTTTGGAGTTTTCATTAGATGCGCTCCCTTGATTTCCTTACAAGTGGTATCAGAGCCTTCTTCTGGTTGTTGGTTCTAGATATTTCTCCTGTGAAGATTTCTTAGCTTGATGGGCTGGAAGAAATCTATAGGAATGGACTAATGTATTGATCCTTTGATGAGTGGAAGCCTTGTGGTATTCTGAGACAGCATACAGCTTGAAGGATGGTCAAGATGGAAGAAGGGAGTTGATCATGTTGTTTTATTGTGATCTATGTCTTCTGATTGGTAGCGGTATAACCTTGGAGTATGAGGTGAATTTATTTTCTTTGTGGTTGTGTAGCAGTAAAGCTTTCATATTAGGTTTCTGTGTGTCAGGTTCCTAAGTGATATGGAGAAGCCAAGTTTGTTTCTTAGACATGGAAGAAAGTGCTTATGCTAGGTGGTGGTTCCTGGTGTTGGAAGGCACTATTTCCTGTTAACCTCAAATGCTTGAAGGATATGGAGTTAATCATTAGATGATTTACAATCTTCTAGGATAGTCTTTTCTCTTTTTCTTGGATGCATGTACATGTTGGTGGTTTTAGGTTTGGCCTTAAAGGGGCCTGGATTTTCTTGAACTGTTGATTCCTTTTTAAGGATGTTTCATATTTACATGGCTCAGTGGTTTTGTAGGTTTTACATAGTTAAGCAAAACTTGTGGTTATGTGGAGTTGTTGATAAGCTATTTTCTAGAGCCTAACTTTTGGGGTGTTGCTGGATGAGATAGTTTTAGTTCTGCATGCATGCTTTGTGCATGGTTTGAGAAGGTGTGATTTCTTCTTTGCATGGGAGTGTTGGTACATGATTTGTCACTCAGAATTCTTGTGGTGATGCTTTTGGGTTCGTTGATTATGGTGCTCGTTGTGGACATAATTGGCAAATCAGATTTGGCGTGATCTAGTGGTTGAGTCATGTTGTCTACGTGGTTATTCTCTTTGAGATCTCAATTTTGCATTTCCAATGCGATGATGGGTTTGCATGTTTTTGTTGAATGGATCTATGGGTTGTGCACTGTTGTGGGTTGTCTTTACCTACATGGTTGTTGTGAGACACCTTGGAAGTGGACTGTCTATATACATGAGGTTGATTCATTGATGGTACAAACTTGTTAGCTAGCCTTGTCGGTGGTCACTTGTGCATTGGTGTGGTGCTTTGAGATGAGAGGATGGATACTATTAAGTACCTAAATAGTCGGTTATGGGAACCTATAGTAGGTAGTCATGATTCTTGGAGAGCTTGGGTGTCACATTTCAGTGGGAGCTCTAGCAGTGACTGTGGATTCATCACGTGATGGTGAATGGTCTTCTTTAGTGTTGCAGATGTTTCTTGGGAGAGCTCTTTGATCCTGTTGCTGTAGAAGGTTTCTTTCGCATTTGCATGGACATTACTTGAAGATGTGCAACATCTTGGATCCATGGAAGACACTTGGAGTCTTTGGCTAAGGTGTTGGTAGTGCTTGATAGGTGATGTTGATTTTGAGTCTATTTGCTTTATGTCATGGTATACTCTTGCTTGTGCACTGGAGTTTTGGCATTGTGCATTGTACTTGAGACAATGGTGAGGTCACTTGAAGCATGGAATCTCCTATGGGGATGTGTAGATCATGGTGTCATAATAAGTTCCTAATTTAGATTATTGGAGCTTTGACAGTGGTCTGGTAATTCTTTGTGTATTGGGTGCTTTGATTATTTGCTTGGTACTTCATGATAGTGCAATAATGCAGTTGAAGTTTAGCATGAGATGATCAGTTGCTAGTACTCATGGATACATGAAGAATAAGGTGAGGCTATCTTTCTCTTATGAGATAAGTGTTGCTGCTTGTTACTCTTGTTAAAGTTTTTCAGCTGAAAGTCCAAGAAGCCTTCACCTTAGTTGAACATAAGTTCAATAAGAGACCTATGAAGAGATTTCTCTTGGATTAGTCATATATATCTTGAAGGAGTATTCTCGTTCCCACTCTTGGTCTACTCGGTAGTTTATCTGAGAGGTATTTGGCCCTTTATATCTTTCAGATGTGTTTTATGTTTACTTTCATGATATGGATCTTGAATTGTAGTTTAATGGTTCTGAAGGATTCATAGTGGAAGTTGTATAGTTTTGTTTTATCTCCTTGTTGCTAATGTGAATTGGTACGAGATGTTGAATGGGTTGATTTCCTAAAATGGGGAATGTAGTAGTTTGATCTTCTTTAAGAAGCTTACATCCATGTTTTTAAAGTCAGTTTGATCTTGGTGATTGAATGAATGGATGTTGTTAAGGTTTTTTTTTCTTTTGGGATGTGAAGAAGATCATTCTTGACACAACTAGCTATTAGAAGTGAATGTAGGAGGATGCTCTATAGGAAGATGATGTGCAGAATTTCTCTCTATGGCTGTGAAGGTTTGTGGTGAGAGAAATGTTTCTTATGGCAGGTTGTTGTAGGTTGTGCATATCATTGTGGATTTTTCCTTGGTACTACAGGGTTACATTTTCTATGTGCTGGTAGTGGTAGACTTGTGATGCCTTTTGATCTTTCAAATATGGATTACTCAGGCAGTGGGAGTTCCTGTATGTGTCTTCTCTTCTTCAACTGGTTGACACTGGAACTTGTATTTGATGTTAGTGAGTTGGTTATGGATTGGCATAAGTTTACTAATGGTGATACCTTCAAGGTATGTGAGATTGGATGGAATAGCATGAGTTGTGGGTGCTAGTTCCAATTGTGTGGGTTATCAGTTGGATGGAAGCAGTCAGTCTGATTGTTGTTCTAATTGATGTTTAGTTTCTTGTTTTTGGATAAGACTTCATGGTTGTGTTTTGATTGAAGCTTTGAAGTTGATATTGCTTCTGTATAGCGTTTGAGCACAGTGAAGTGGTAGCAGTATCTTGTTGGTGATATCAATGGGATCTTTTGCTTGTGTTCATAGGAATGGTGCTTATACACCTTGGCTTTGTATTCTTCTTCCATAGGTGGCATGTTGGAAGATGACAGGATTGTTGCTTGAAGGTGAACATCCTGGATGTTGGAGCAGAATTCTTGATGGACCATGAGAGCATATTCGAGATCTATGTGGTTTCCTAGAAGGCTATGATCGGTTTGCTTTATTGGTCATTGAGTTGCAGTTGGATGCTTGGTCTTTGTTGTAGATTGTCTAGTGGAGTGTTATCTATTGAATCATGTTGATTAGGTGTCTTGAGTATTGCAGGGTTTGAACTGGTGGAGCTAGTGTGATCCTAGTTTCTGGTTTCTTTGGAGGTGCCTGTGTGATCTTCGTCAAGTGGGAGATTGTTGGAATTATTGCCTCAATCTCACAGGTTGAAACCTCTGAGAAAGCATGGTCGTTGTGACATTCCTGTTGTCTGGCCGACTGGTAGTTTAATAACCTTGTGTTTTGCTCATGTTGCTGAGACAAAGCTGATGTCTTGCCGAATGATGTTTATCGCTGTGACCTAGATGTATTCATTGTGACCTTTTGTTGAGTGGAGACCTTTGGCTGATAGAATGTTCTTATCAGGTGTCGGGGAGAGTCTTGGATATTCGGTATGACTCATATTGATGAGGAATGTCTCACTGATAGCATATGGCTATCGGGGTAACACAAGGGTCTCGAGGAGAAGTCCCAGTGACAATGGAAGGTCTCGTCGATAGGGATACACTTGGGGTCTTTGTTGTGACTCAAATACTTTGGTATGAAGTCTTAGCAACAAATGGAGAGTCTCGCTGATAGTTGTATGGCTTCAGAGTAACATAAGAGATCTCGGTGAAACCTCTTGGCGAAGGTCAAATGTCTTGCCAACTTGATAAGACATGGGTGCTCGATGTGAGGTCTCGACGAAAGACAAAAGTCTTTTTGACTAGTGATTGGGGCCCTCGGTATGACTTAGGACCTTGGTATGAAGTACTGGCAAAAGCGATGAGTCTCGCCGACTGGTCGATGCTTCAGAACAACATGAAGACTCGATGAGAGGTCTTGGAGAGAGTGGAATGTCTAGCCAATAGAAGACTTTGGAGTAACTTAAAGGCATTAGTATGATGTCTTGGCGAAGAGTGATTGTCTTGCCGATGTGAATCCTAATGTCGGTATAATGTCTCAGCGAAAGCGATATGTCTTGCCGACTTGGATGTTTTGGTATAACATGAAGAGCTCGTTATGAAGTCTTGGCAAAGAGCGTTTGTCTTGCCGATGGGATCCTAATGTCGGTATGACCTCTCAGCGAAAGATGGTTGTCTTGTTGATTGTTGCTCACATCGATATGACTTTGGAACATTGGTATGAAGTCTCATCGAATGGCGATTGTCTTGCCGATGAGAATGCTGAGGTCAATGTGATTTGAAGACTTCAATGTAAAGTCTGGGCCAAGAGCGATAGTCTTGCCAACTAATGAACTCTTTGGAATACATTGTGATCTTCGGTGTGAGGTCTTGGCGACATGGCGAAGTCTTAGTGATAGCTCTCTAGACTCAATGTAACCTCTTGCCGATAGGGATAACTCTTGGCGATATCAAATGCTGGCTGTGTTGGCATCAAGGAGACACAGTTAGTGTCTCACCGACATGCCAACACAAGTTGAACGCTCTTGACTGTTTGAAGACTATCTGATGTGGTACGATTTGGACCAATCAGAAAAAGAAGGATGTGAACTGTTTGCTGAACTATTTCTGTGTGGAAGTTGGAAAACTAAAACATGAGGAAGTGGAAACATCTAATGATGCTGAGCTAGATGATTCGTAAGTTTTGATCCGACAGTTGGAAAAGAACGATTTCATAGATCCTACAAAGAACAAATGTATATACGTATGCATTGGACATTCTAGAGTAGAGTGCTGGTAAGAGTACAAGAAGAGCCGAGAGCTAGAGGGATAGAGAGCTGATAAGCCAAGGAGCTGAAGAGCTGAAAGCCAGAGAGAGATAGTGAGCGCCGAGTGGCTGGCTGAAAGGTTGAGGCCATGAGGTCAAAGCAGAGGAAGAGAGAGGAAGAGTTGTGTTGGAATCTCTCTTGATCATGAATGCCATGGATGATCTCTCTAGGAGAGTTTGCTACCAATTGTATCTAGAATGAACAAGATGTAATCTCTAAAAGGCTAAGAGCCTGAAACTATATTGTAACTTTTTGTTGCTGAATAATACAATGGCTCAAACTTTGGAGAGTGGGGTTTTTTACCTGAAAGGGTTTTCCCCATGTAAAATCTTTGTGTTCTATTTTCTATAGTATCTTTCATCTGTGTTTTTGCTTGCTATTGAATTTACATGTGTTTCTCTCAGAAGGATTAATGTGGGAAATAAACTGTGTCTATTTCTACTTTAGGACATAGTAGTACGTGTCTTTGAGGCAACCTAATCAAAATTAAAGTTACCGAAGGCACTACTGTTTGGAGTTTTCATTAGATGCACTCCCTTGATTTCCTTACACTTAAAGGACCCTTAAGTCATATCCTCTTACATCCCTGTAATCCATAATCTTGCATTCCTTAAGTCATTCTCATAATGCCCCTTAACCCATCCTCTTAGGGCCTATTAATCCATATCGTAAGGTTCATGACATGCATCCCCTTAATCCACTATCTTACATCCCTTTAATCCATTCTATCAACTTCCCTTAATCCACCCTCGTACATCCCCTTAATCCACTCTCTTACATCCCTTTGAGTCATTTTATCAACTCCCCTTAATCCACCCTCTTACATCCCCTTAAGTCATCCTCTTAAAGGACTCTCATAATTCCCCTTAAGCCATCCTCTTAGGACCTATTAAGCCATATCCTAGGTTTCATGAGATGCATCCTCTTAAACCATCCTCTTAACTCCCCTTAAGCCATTCTCTTAAGACTCCCCTTAAGCTATATATCCTCTTAGGTCCCCTTAATCCATCCTATGGCAAACATCTATTGAATTTGTATGGAATTTACTATATACGATTCTTTTCTCGCATGAATTTTTTTCTTAAATGACTCATAAAAATTGTAGTTACTTACATTAATTATTTTTGCAGGTTCTCATCAAGTCAATCTACGAAGTGATTGTTGAACTGAAAAATTATTTTATCAAGAGACTATGTAAATATCAATTTTTGGTCTTCACCTAAAAGTTGATAAGTTTTAATTGTATCTACATTCACATATATGTTTCATCATATTATATAGTTGTAATAAACATCTTGATATACAATATATATGTTTGTTCAATGTCACTTTTTAAATATCTTGTTCCAATTTTATAGATTATACATTTCATGTCTTGTATTTACCACATTTTATATAATTATTCAATTGTATAGATTATACACTTTATACATACAAGGAGATAGTTTTTGTGTTTATTGATTCAAATATTTTCTATCTAATTGGAAAATAGTTAAAATTACCTACCCTTAATTTATTATCAATATGATCTAAACTATTTAAGGAATGTTTTAATTTGTCACCTAACCATGTGATAAATTTTATATATATATATATTAAATTTGATTCTAGATAAGAATTTATATAGTGCATATAATACTTGAAAATTAGATAAAATATAAATAGTCTAATACATGTATGTGTGCATATAATCATGAAAATGAACATAACAAGATATCATAATTGACTGCATATATAATCATCATATTAAAGTCAACTGATATAAATAAACACAAATATGATAATAACATGTTCAAAGTAAAACTAGAGATAGATAGTCCATAGAATTTATATGTCAAGTCCAACACATATATTTAAATAAAACTAGAGATCTATAGTCCATAAAATATAAAACCATCTAACTTTCAGGTTGATGGGTCAAATCAAGTATCCTCTTTGTTCCATGTTGACTAGATGTACCTGCATCATGCTGTAAAAGAGTACAAGAAACTTGAAATTAGATTTAAATTTATTTATAAATTTTGATATAATTAAACATATTTAAACTTAAAAATATAAACTTTTAGATAAAATTAATTTAATTAAATATCATGTATTTATATATTAAAAATGATTTCTAGTATGCATAAATTACCATATGATCCTGTGAATCTATAACTGGCACATTTTCTTCAACAAGTAGCATAAATGTCACTTGAGAAGATGCAAATGCCTGATCTACTATATCCTACATATTCATATAAAGCAAACAATATGTGAAAACCTCGAATATATATTTATTTAAAAGGTCCGTAAAAATTGTATAGGAGATTTAAAGTAAAGTTTACAACCTCGAATGATATGACCTCATGATCACACACCTGAGATTGCCCATGCATAAATTCCAATGATGTCTCAGGTGCACGGCCCGCCATGGGTATCTCATGAAATTCCTGCATATAGATGTACAACAGTTCGTATAGATCATTGACACATGTGTATGTAAATGAAAAAATTAAATTAGATCTATGATGTCTATTTAATTTAAACTTAACAAACTTTTTAAAGCACGCACCTAAGCTGATGATGTCTCAAGAGTGCTCACCATTGTAACTTGTGGTTGGTCAGTACTAGGTATTGTATGACCTCCCTGCATCTAGATATAATATATCAATTCACACATGTGTACAAATTCAAATTAAATTAGATATATATCCACACAAATTATTTAATATATATTGGTTCAAGTACCTATCCAAAAGGTGAGCCCATATCTACAACACTCAACATATGCACACGATGATCATATTAAGTTTCAGGCATCACGTGATCATGCGTCTACACCAAACACTTATTGAATTAATATTATATTATATATATATATAATTTGATGTTATTATTTACATGAATTTTTCATATTTCAAACTTGAATTAAATTTAAGTTCAAAAGATGAACATACCTATGTAGGGAGATCCTCAAAGTATAATAAATTCAGGTATGACCCCATCCCAGATGCATGTACGTCGCTTGAAGTGGATGTCTGTGTATCCCTATAGCCTGAGCCTCCATGCTCTCTATTGGCCACTTCAGTAGCTGTGTGTGTAGCCTGCTAAGTGAGATGTCCTGAAAGTGAACTCAATTCTCCTAATGTTGATAACACGGTCTATTGTTGAAATGCAACGGGAACACTAGGAGAAGGAAGAGGAACAATAGGAGCAATTGGATCACATCGCTGAGGATTGACACGTGCTCCTAGTCTATGTTGGGGCATGCCACGCCTAACTCCCTGAAATGACCTCAAATCAAAATAGTTGGGTTTTTTACCCAACTCAAACTCAGCCCATAACTTTCTCAAAAAGTATAAGGGCACCTCACTATTGCCATGTGGTGGACTATCAAACACCATCCACCATCTTTCCCAAAAATGTGCAGCTATCTGCAAGTGCCTACACCATAAAAGTGAAATTCATTTTTTCATGGGTGGAATGGGTTGGTTTGTTTGGGGGTTAATAAAATATTGGCACATGGCTTGTTTGGTAATTTTCAGGTCATTGATTTCTTTATATGACAATCCATCCGCATAGAATTGTCTCCTCTCTTCTCTCCATTGATGGAACCTAACTAGGTCCACATTAATAGATCGAACAGAATCGACAATAGTTTGCATCGTAGATGAAAACTGTGCGAGATGGGGAGGGGATCTAGGCTCATTTTTTATGAGATCTATATTTCCTTGAATGACAATGAGGTTTGCTCAGATATTCTTTCTTAATTGATCTTCATCAACTATAGGAGGGGGTGGGGGGTTAGGTGGTGGAGAATGTGGAGGTGTGCTAGGGTTATGTTCATGTGGTGGATTGGGATGTATGCCCAGATCTATAGGAATTTCTTGATTGTGCATAAAATCCTCTAAATTAAACAATGGATCCATGTGAGCAATGATATGGCAACTGCATGTTAAACAATTAAAAAATATATATCAACAAACTAATTAAATAATGCACACAATTTGAAAGTTATTTAAAAATCACATTGAACATGCACAAATTCAAAATATATTTCATTTGAAGACCATTTGATTTATAACATTATAAAATCCATAACATTAAAAATTCATAGCATGTACACACATTAAATTGAGTCCAGTGTGGGGTTGTTAATATGAAGGGTAGATTTATGAAATTATGGGGTTTTATTAAAATTTATTTAATCTCATTCATTATTTTCAAATAATACTAAAGATAAGAATGAAAAATTAATAGAAGACATTGAAAGGGACACATAGATATATGCTAGTGACCTAATTGCAATGTACAAAATATAAAAAAGGATGAGTGACCAAGCTCTATTCACCAAATTTATCCCCTTAAGAAATGTCAAATCCCCCTTTAAGACATCGATTTACGATTTAGGGTATAGGATGGCTTAAGGGGATCTATGTGTAGTAAGGTCCTAGGACAAAATGGTCCATGGCTTAAGGGAATAAAATTTGGTGAAGTTGCCTAAGGTAACCAAATTTAATTTTAAGGTCCTACAACAAAATGAATAGATGTATTAATCAAGTATGACAGAATTTAATTAAATCTAAGGACATAAATTGATTTATCTAAATTTTCAAATTTCATGATAAGAGACACAAGATCTCTATAGTGGGACAAAGTAGTTAAGAAGAAATTATAAGTTTAACACTAACATTAAAATTTATAATCGCATTCATTGTTTTCAAAGAATACTAAAGATAAGAATGAAAAATTAATAGAATACATTCAAAGGGACACATAGATATATGCTAGTGACCTAATTGCAATGTACAAAATAAACAAAGATGAGCTTGAGCTCTATTCACCAAATTTTGATAACTTCTTTGATCCCCTTAAGAAATGTCATATTAGGACCCCTTAAGACATCAATTTATGATTTAGGGTGATAGGATGGCTTAAGGGGATCTATGTCTAGTAAGGTGGACTAGGAAAAAATGTTCCATGGCTTAAGGGAATAAAATTTGGTGGAGTTGCCTAAGGCAACCAAATTTCATTTTAAGGTCCTACAACAAAATGAATGCTAAATTAGGGTTTAGGGTTTAGATTTAGAGATTTGATGACATGAAAACATATAGAAGACACATGAATATATTTTTACAAGTAAATGAGAAACCCTACCACCTAAACTTAATGCTTTGAATAAAATATGTGACATTCTAGGAATAGCTTCAATATATCAACAATTAGGAATTTTAGATTTCAATTATAAGTAAGTTGTTGAGTTATGATGGATTTTGAACCTATTTGGACCTCTAAGCACTCTTGGATGATTTAAAAAGGAAGAGGAGATCTAAAGTGATTTAGACCCAATTTTTTTTCTAATCATATATTTTTTGAAACTTTTCTATGACATAGACTCTTCCTTTGAATATTTATATAAATTCTAGACGTGCATGGATTTTCAAAAAAAGAACCTAACTTCCACTAAGTGACGAATCAATTGATCAATTCAATAAATAAATAATCTTAGAAAATGAATCTTTGGTTAAATAGAATTGACTTGCATTTATGAATCATCTATCAAGTTTCTCAAAAAAGTAATTTGAATTTTCCAAATTGAAATGTTCATGCTACAAGTTAGCTTTGATACACTAGTTTAGAGAAAGTACAACATTTAGTTTTCCTAATCTAGAACAATGCCACTACACATGAGAGTTAAAATAGGAATTAGATTACACACAACCTATAGATCTTATGAATAACATCCTATAAATTAAGGCTTAAATATGATCATAGTGCATCCTTACATAATTCACAAAGGATCTCATCCAAATAAGAGAAATGGGTAGAAATCATTCATGCTTCACATTTTAATATTTATTTGATTTAAAATAACATTTATGTGTCTAGCTTTGTCCCTATTGCACATAGTCTAGATCAACAAGTATGACTTGCATTTCTATGTTTTTTTAAGAGAATATATCATACACTATATAAGCTAACAACATTGATATAGAGTGATTGCATGCTCATATCAACTAGCATCACGATATATGAACTTATTAAATCAGGAACATAGTTTCACATGAGGCACATTATTATACTTCACCGGTACACTTTCTCAAGTTAAATTATACAAATCATGAAGCTTTCTGAGATAAAATTAGATATCAAATTTATATTAAATGTGAACATATTATAATTAAATCAATTTGTTGGTTAATATATAGATCTATACATCGATTGTTTGTACCTCCTTTATTAGTCAATTATGAATTTCATTGGTAGTTGTGTGGATCACCAACAACATACCAAAGTGTACCTAACCTATGGACTATAATTTGTGATCCCTCCCTACATGTTATGTCATCAAATCTTACTACACATCCTTATTTTACCTCTTCTATTATATCACATGCCCCTAATATTGAACTTTTCATCACTTCTACCCTAAATAAACTAAGAACCATGAGTGAGAGTAAAAATCATACAAAGAAGGTTATGTCAAATATAAAATGTAATCTAAACCTCCTTGAGGAGCCCTAATTTAGGGTTTTAGGTTTATGTTTTAGGGTAAATAGCCCATTTTAGGTTTACGTAAATTAGGGTAAATAGGGTTTTAGGTTTACGTTTTAGGGTTTAGGTCCAAGGATTAACCTATGTAAATTAGTTTTTAGGGACCTATGTAAATTTTGTAACCTAGGGTTTCTAGGGTTTTGAAATTTCTAAGTTAAATGTGTCCAATTTAGGTTTAGTTTTTATGGTTTTCAATTTACAATTTAAATTTCTTTGTTTCGTTGATGTTTTTGGTTTTTTAAATGCAATTAAAAACTATAAAACATTGAACTAAAACACACTAAACAAACAAAAACTAAATACTAATTACAAAATTAAAAAAAAGATATAAAGCAAAAAAAAATGAAGAATTCAACCAACTTGGAGATCGATGAGGTCGGTTGTGTCGATGGGAGGAGGTGGCAGTCAAATTTTTGTTCACTGAAGGCCTTTAAAACATGTATGCACTCTCCTTTGTTCTTCTCAAACACGGATTAGAATGGTGAAAAATGAAATACAGTCGTTTATTTAAAAAAAACTTTTGAGAAACACGTACACGTTTCATAATGCGTACGTGTTTTAGGTTCACATACTTGAGTCTAAATGTGTGCGCATTTAGATCTAGGCTCGAGTACCCGATCCATGAAGCATACGCATTTCTTCGAAAATGCGTACGCGTTTCCTGCGAAACTTTTTGTTTTGCTCAAAATTTCCCCTCTTCGTGTACCCAACTTCTTTCTTTTACCCGCATACCAATTATTATAATGAGAAATACTTCTAGTTGTT
This sequence comes from Sequoia sempervirens, assembly GCA_007258455.2. Lineage (NCBI taxonomy): Eukaryota > Viridiplantae > Streptophyta > Pinopsida > Cupressales > Cupressaceae > Sequoia > Sequoia sempervirens. Next base: position 282,212,585 of record VDFB02193867.1, on the reverse strand, counting down.
TCCATAACAGCAGTAGACCTTCTCATTCTTGGGGCAGTAGCATTAACTTGTAGGATAGCAACGTTATCCTTTGGGGCAGCAATATAATCTCTTGGGACAACAACATTTTCACTTGTCGTGGCATCAATACTATCACTTGGGGCAGCAGCATTTTCACTTGTTACAGTAGTGAAAATAATCTTCTTCTTGGGTTTTTCACCCATATTAGAGCTCTCACCATGTTCATTGCCAACACCGCTATAATCTTTGTTCTTTTTCTGCTTACTAAGTATATCATTCAGTGCATTAGTGTTGCATTCATTTTTTATTCTTAGCTTTAGATCTTCTTGACAAGTTTCTAACTCTTTCCTCAGATTTACTACCTCTTGTTCCAACACATGACATTCATTTTGCTTTGCCTCAACTTCTGACTTCAAAAATTCACCTATTATTTGTGCTTCTTCCAACTGTGTCTTTAGAGTGACAATACTCTTTTCTAATTGGTTTTGTTCTTTTAAGGAATTGTTCTTGAATTTGGTATGCTCTTTCTTTAACTTGTCTAATTCATCAAGAGAACAAATCAGCTCTCCTTCAAGATCAACCTCAGCATCATCTTCATCTTCCTCATCACTATCAACTATTTTTGTATTTTCAGATTGAGGATTGTTTTCAATATTTGAAGTCTTCTTGTCATTTAGAACTTCTTGAGCCATGAAGATATTAACCTCTTTCTCATCTTCACTAGTGTCTTCAGCTGAATCATCATATGATATTTCACTGTCAATAGTGAGAAGACTTCTCTTCTTTTGAAAGTTTTTCTTCTTGGATTTGTAGAACTTCTTAGGTCTGAACTTTTTAGCTTCTTCAATGTTTTCTTCCTTCTTCTCAAAAGGACACTTAGTAGAAAAATGTCCAATCTTTCCACAATTAAAACACTTAAAGGGTAGCTTATCCTTATACTTGCCCGATCCTTCCTTCAATTTCTTAACAAAATTTGCTTCAGCATTGTCGGGGTCTTCTTAATCAACATTTGCAGCTGCTTCTTTTCCTTTCTTCACTAAGTTGAAGGTAGCTTCTCTCTTAGAAGGTTCAATACTCATAGTCTTCATTTCATAGGCAAATAATGAACCAAATAATTCATCCATCGAGAAAGTCTTCAAGTCTTTAGCTTCTTCTATGGCAAAAACTTTAGTGTCATATCTTGTTGTTAATGACCTTGGAACTTTCTTAACAATTACATTATCATCAATATCTTCTCCAATTCCTCTTACAACATTAACAATCCCATCCACTCTTAGTAGGTAATCAACAATCTTTTCATCTTCTCTCATCTTCAGACCTTCAAAAAGAGCTCTGAGATTTTGTAATTTAGCTTCCTTCACATTCTCATCACCTTCATAAATATTTTGTAGTTTATCCCAAGTTTGTTTTGTAGATTTGCAGTGCATAACTTTGAAAAACTTAGTATCATACAATCCACTAAGAATAGCATGCTTGCCCTTGGCATTGTACTCATATTCCTTTTTAGCATCAAGATTAGTTGGAGGATTTTGAGGAACATTATAACCATTTTTGGAAATCAATCATACATCACAACTTAAGGAGGACAAGTAGGTTTCCATTCATCTACTCCAAAACCTTGGCATAGTTAGTGTCATCAAACATAGGTACTTTCACAGAAGCAGATTCATGCTTAGACATTGTGTTCACAAATTAGAATCTACCCAAGCTGGAGAAAACTTTCTAACAGGGAACTAGAGGCTTTGATACCAATTGAAGGAACACAAAGACCACTGAGAGGGGGGGTGAATCAGCGGACTACAAATTTTAACTTTCTAAGGAATATGGCAGTAAGCACTGAAGCATAAACCAGTAATATCTAAGCAATGACATTTAATAGAACCAATCTTCTTTTGCTGTGCAAAACCAGGTAGCAAATAAATAAAGAGGTAATCGACCAAATCTCCACATATTCACCAAGTTATTACTAGCACATCATTATTCCAAATATTCTTTGCCATGTGTATGCCATGTCAACATTCTCTAAGTTGTCTTTTTGCATATTTAAACATTGTCCAATGTTGACTTTGATTTGAGCTGTGAAGTTTATGTCACTATGAGGTTCATGTCATTGTTTTCTTATTATCCTATAGTTGCACATTGTTCTTGTAGTTGCACACTGTTCTTGTAGCTGCACACAATGGTTTCTATACCATGAGTTGGCATCAATGACAATCTAATGCCAACCAACAAACTCAATGCCAACAAGTAAATTTGCATTAAGGTTATCTCTAAGGTTAAAATTATGATTATAATTCTATATCTAACCCTAACATTAAACCTAATTCTAAGATTAATACTAATTCTAATTATCACCCTAAATCAAACCCTAATTCTAACCCTAACCCTAAACTTAATTTTATCTTTAATCGTAACCCTAACCCTAATGATTAACTTGATCCAAACCCTAATATTAGTTCCCTAATTATAATTTTAACACTAAATCTAACCTTAATTGTATCTCTAATCATTATCCAAACCCAAACCTTAACCCTAATCCTAATCCTAACCCTAACCTTAATCATAACCTTAATCTCTAACCCAAATTGTAATCATAACCCTAACCCTAACCCTAACTACAACCCTAATTCTATCTCTAATTATAACCTATACCCTAATCCTAACCCTATCCCTTATCTTAACCCTACCCCTAAACCTAATTCTATCTCTAATCCTAACTATAATCCTAACCCTACCTATAACCCCAATCCTATGCCTAACCCTAACCCTAACCTTAACTGTAACTAAAACCTTAATCCAAAACCTAACCCTAACCCTAATTCTATATCTAATCATAACCTAATCATGACCCTAAACTTAACCCTAAACCTAATCATAATAGTAACCCTAATTATATCTCTAATTGTAACCCAACCCTAACCCTAACCATAATTCTATTTTTAACTATAACACTTCCCCTAATCCTACCCCTAACCTTAATTGTAACCCTATTCCTATCTCTAATCTTAACCCAAACCCTAACCCTAACCTTAATTCTATCTCTAATTGTAACTCTTACCATAATACTAACCATAACCCTAATATTAACCCTACCCCTAATCCTACTTCTATCTCTAATTCAAACTGTAGCCCTAACCCTACCCCTAACCCTAATCCTACCCCTAAGCCTAATTCTATTTATAATTGAATCCCTAATCTTAACTCCAACTGAAACCTTAACCCAAAACCTAACCCTAACCCTAATTCCATCTCTAATCGTAACCCAAATGTTAACCCTTAATGTAACCCTGACCATAATATTAACCCTAATTGTAATTTTAACCCTAAACCTAACCCTAATAGTGTTTCTAATTGTAACCCAAACCCTAACCCTAATTCTATCTCTAGCACAAACCCTAACCCTAACCCTAATTTCATCTCTAATTGTAACCCTTACCTTAATCTTAAATCTAACCCTAATCTTAACACTACCCTTAAACCTCATTCAATCTCTAATTATAATTATAATCGTAATCATACCCATAACCCACATTTGTAACCTTGAACCTAACCCTAACACTAATCCTAATAATAATGCTAACCCTAACCCTAATCTCTAATCCTAAGCCTAATCCTAGTAATAATGAACTAAACCCAATTTTAACCTTAACCTTAACCATACCCTTCATCCTAATTTTACCTCTCATCCTAACCCTAACCCTAATTATGTCAAGATAACCTCAACCCAAATTATAATTCTACCTCTAATCGTAATGTTAACCCTAACCCTAACCTTACTACTAACATTAATCCAACCCTAATCCCAAATTTATCTCTAACCCTAGAACCCTAACCCTTTCCCAAATGTTAATATCAAACACAATCTCCAACCCCAAACCTAACTCTATTCCTAAGTCTAACTGAAACCATAACCATATTCCTAATGTTAACTCCAATCATAAACCTAAACCTGACCTTATTCCTAAGTCTAACTATAACCGTAATCCTATTCCTAATGTTAATTCCAATCATAACCCTAAACCTAACCCTAATGCTAACCCTAACCCTAATCCTAACACTAGCCCTAATGTTAACCCTAACCCTAACCCTAATAACTTTGTCTTCCATGTTTTCCTACAACTACTACTAGCATATATATATATTATTTATTAATAATATATATAAAAAAACTGAGAGATATCCTTCTCAAGGTGCTTTTATGTGATTAATTGATTAAAAAATAGATGTCTCAAGAAGGATATCTCTCGACATTTTTATATAAATTATTAATAAATAATATATATGCTAATAAATAGACTTCAAATGATTAGATAGCATAGATCGGGTGTTTTGTATACGTCATGCTACTAGTTTGCCATTAATACAGAAACGACAACGAGATTTTGTCGTGCATTGCATGAACGGGTAGCTTTTTGAGTAGCTTGGTGGGCTGGTAGGTCAATACTATAGAAAAGACCTACCAGCAATTTTTGATAAAGCACATGTAATATTTTTTGGAAATTTAATATAGGGTGTTGCTCCTAGGCAGTGTTTACGGATCCAAAAAAAAAAAGACTTCAAATGATATCTACTATTAAATAATAATTTAAATGTAATATAATTATATATAAGTATTTTTTTTATATTTATGAAATAATGGTAATATAATTTTTTTAAAATATTTTATTATTATTCATTATATTTACAAAATAAGATTAAATTAATTTATTATTTATTATATAATATTAAATAGACTTTAAATGATATCAATTATTGATTAATAAGTTAAATATAATACAACTATATACAAAAATTATTATTTCTATAATTATAAAATAATATTAATATAATTTATAACTTATACTTATTATTTATTATATAATATTAAATAAAATTAATAATTATTTAATTAAAAATTAAAAATCATTTAAATAATAATTAAAAAATCAAAAAGATAAGATAAGATAATAAGATAATAACAATAAAATCTTAAAATATAAAGTAATAAGATAAGAATAATATAATAACAATATAATAATAATAAAAACAAAAAGCAAAAATTACCCAAAACCTAATTTTAACTCTAACTGAAATCTTAACCCAAAGATAAGAATAATATAATAACAATAAAAGCAAAAGGCAAAAAAACTTAAATTTACAAAGTAAATTTCTAAATTAATATTGAAAAAATATTCAAAATAATTTTTTAAAGCTAAATACATGCTTTAAAAAATCTTTTATCTTTTATCTTTAAAAAAACATTCTAAATTAACATATATATTTTTATAAAAAATATTATAAAATAATATATATCATAAATTAAAATACCGTATTAATATATTATATTTTTTTATAATTTACTAAAAATATTCTAATAAGTTTTAAAACCGTATAACACGGTCTAAAATTATAAAAAAGGTCCACAGACCATCGAAGTCCAATTCGTTATATTGAAATCTGAATTCCATCTTTAAATTGCATTATATTGAAACTTCTGAATTCCATTTTAAATTGCAGTCGGCAACAATTCATCATATTGAAGTCTGAATTCCATCTTTAAATTGCAGTCGGCAACAGTCATTATATTGAAGTTTGAATTCCATCTTTAAATTGCAGTCGGCAATAGTTCATTATACTGAAGTCTGAATTCCATCTTTCAATTGCAGTCGGCAACAGTTCATTATATTGAAGTCTGAATTCCATCTTTAAATTGCAGTAAGCAATGGACGCACATTCCTTCCAGATTGGTGATGAGAATGATGGCGATGTCTTATTACGGATTCTTTGCTCCGACGGTGTTGAATATGAGGGTAATCCTCTGCATCTGCATTCTCTGGTATTGAAAAAATCCAAGTTTTTTGAGGCCAACCTCTCGGAGCGGTGGTCTTTACATATTTCGCCTCCCGAAATCAAGTTAACTGTTCCCATCAATGGCATTGCTGAGAATTACATAAAGTGTATTAGCCTCATGTATTCATCTTACAAGGGAAAAGAACTTTACTTCTCTGGTGTAGATGAAGCCCTAGATATAATTCCGGTTGCCTTCGACTTACTCTTTGAAGAAGGTATTGAGGCATGCATGCAATATCTGGAAGCAGTTCCATGGACTCCCCAACAAACACGCAAGATCAAGTCTTTACTGTCATCTCTGCAAGTAAGTGTTTCTTCCGATTTATCTGGCAGGCTTGGAATCTCCAACTCCTCGTTTGGTGGAGAGTTAGAGCTTCTAAAACAGAAATTGCCAGAAATGTTTTCTGCCATATGGAGAAATGAAATATGTATATCTGTGAGGAGTAGTACGCGGCTTACAATCGAGGAACAGCTGATTGAAATTTTCCAAGGCAATGCATTTCCAGCTATTCAAGATGTATGTAGAGATGTAATTATAAATGAATTTAGTCTCATAATTGAGTGTATGAAAAATGGAGATGGTTCGGCTTGTGAGAATCTGTTGTGGCTGTCGGATGTTGCTAAGCTTTGCAATATTGGAATATTTGGAATTACAATGAAAATATTTGTCGAAGATAAACAACTAAACAAATTGCTTCATCAATACACCAACAAAATTTTCCGAGACCACCAAGGTTGCTCAGATTATCTACTACAAATTTTAGTCGACAGGTATGTGAAGGGTTTGGCAAATGGGTGTATAATTGTTTCCAAGTCTTTTCGAATTTCTTTTCTGAGAATGTGGGTACCAGTTATAGCATTTCATATTTGTAATATATCGAGTTCCGAGATGTACTATAAAATTTTTGTTGAGGGTGTTACTAAAGTGGTAGGGACCCTTCCCCTTGATGACCAGAAAGAACTATTTATGTTCTGGACAAAGTCTTCGGAGAGATTCCGAAAGGAGATGAAAACTTTTCGGTGGTTGATTGATGCAATATGGTTATCAGTGACAAATGCAAATAGCAGTGGTTTCGGGACTGAGTGATGGGCAATGAAGAATTAAACTGTTGGAAAATGATGCATGAGCCTCACTGTTTAATTTAAGATTCCATGCAACAGTTTTTATTAAACAATTAATAAATGTTTGTATTTGCATGTTGCTGCATGTTGACTGTAACAGTCATGTGCATGCATGCATGAGCTATATTTAGAGTTGGTATGCAAAACCTCTATAAAAAGAGGTCATATGTAATGAATTGATTAATCAGAGGAATAAGAAGCTAAACTCCTGTGTTTGTGTGAAAAAGTTTTTGTGCTTCCTCTGTTTTCTGTATTTGTGTTTTGTTTTAGTGTTTGCTGCTCCTATGATTGTTTTAATGTTTTCCTAGGCTTTTGAAATTTACATAAACGTTACTTTAGATTGTTGTAGGTTGTTGTAGGGCTGATTAATGGAATAAGTCACCATTGAAGGACTTGTCAACTGAAATTTTTTGAAACAAAATTTTGGGACTCAGTGTTACTGGTATTATATACGTTTGTTTATAGAGATTATTTATAAGTTTTCCCATATGTGTTACTCTTTCTTATTTCCTGTTTGTATGTTTAATGGGTAGTTGCCTAAATCCTAATTCTCTAACATGGTATTATATATGTTTGTTTATAGAGATTATTTATAAGTTTTCCCATATGTTAATCTCTAGTTGTTACTCTTTCTTATTTTCTGTTTATATGTTTAATGGGTAGTTGCCTAAATCCTGATTCTCTAACATGAGATCAGAGTTAAGACTGTGCTACTCTGAGAACTAATTTGCATCATTGTAAAACCAGATGTAGAGCAAATATCCCTGGGTTTTATGTACACATATGATGGTGGTTCTACAATCAAAATAAGGGAAAAGCAACCTGAAAATGATGGATTTATGGTATTCCACGGCTCGCAAATTCCTTTCACCCCTATTAATTTTTCCTAAAAAATTATTACCTCTAGGAGTTGATTGGCAGGTACAGAAATATTTTATAGACCAATTTGGAGATCTGACACATATTTGATTTCTTATTATTCTGATGATGGCCCCTGTGGAGCAAGATTAGTTAGTGAAAATTCATTCACTGCACTCTTTCCATAAAACCATATGGCCATTCCTAGAGTGATTTATGGACCAATTCTTGAATGGGTGTGAAGCCATTGTATTAACACCACTGCTTAAACCTTTCCACAATTGTTTTTATATATATTCAAGGGAGAAGAAATTTTCTACGTCCCTAATGTCAATTCTTTTGAAGAGCTGAATACGAATGAGATTTTATGAAGAAACATATATTTTCAAACAAACAAGAAACACAAATTGCATATGATTTATAGTCGAACGCCCAGATAAGAGATTAACAAACCTTGTCAAAGCAAAAACATGCATATGCTAGGGCCTGGGCATAACAATGATTTTTCGCAAGAGAAATTATAGTAGCATATTATGCCTTGTGCCATTAGTCCCTGAAATGCAAGTTAAAGTAAATAATTTGCATATACAGGCATGTTACAAAGATTATAAATTAGTTATTCTATGTTGGTCTGTTCAGTGTCATTTTTTTTAAATGGATTCTCTGTTAAATAAGTTATGAATAAAATCATGCTTATAAAGGGCCATGCTTGGGGATAAAATTTAGAGCAACATGATCTATTATCTTTATATATTTTTCTAGTTAGGAAGTTTACCATACATCCATGTCAAGGTAGAAGCAATTGCTGCACCAACGTGCACCATGAGACCTTCTTGAAACTGTTATAAGTGACCAATTAGAATGTTTGAGAACAGTACTATGATTACAAAAATATCGATGAGATTCTGTGTTACTGCAATCTGTATATTCTTCTATGCCCATATCTCATATTTCATCTAGTAATGCGAAAATAACCAAATATATAAACAATATCAAACAACATTTCTCTGAGGCCATAACTAGAGGAAGATATGAGGTATAATTACATAAAAATCAAATGCAGACTAATGTATTGCATTTATATTGTTGGAATTTATTGTAATCCTGATCTCTCTCAGAATTAGTTATAAAATATCATTAAAAGTCTTTATGGATTTGTTTATCCCCTCTTTCCTTCTAACGTCTGCAGCATTCTTAAATGTTGTTTATTTTCCCACACAAATTGATTGCTGGTGATTGTATTTGAATTTGGTGTGAGCAGAAATTTTAGAAGACAACAAGAAGACAAAACAAGATAATGTCTCTACATTAGTAGTTTTTATGGAGGAAGAACATAGAACTGCAACAGCAAAGTGTTGAAATGGAGATCAGTAGTAGTAGTTACGGAAAATACACTGTAGTTCTGGACAGTGAACATACTCTATAGCTTCAAAAAGAGAAATCATTCATAATAGCAATAAACTTGATTGTTAACATTTTGTAATTAGAATAAAAAATTGTTAATGATATTTTGATATAAATAGAAAATATATTTTTTCTCTATTTTTTTGAGTGTTGTTTTTTCTCCATTGGTCTTGGTAGTTGTTTAGTTTGGATTTTAATCCATCAAATTGGTATCAAGGCCCTAGGTTTTGAGTGTGTCGGACATTATATTTTTGGGTTTACAGATTTGCTTCAAATTCAAGTATGGCTTGAGGAGACAGTAAAAGCTAGCAACAACCACCATCTTTTGATGGCTAAAACTATGATGTGTGGCCAAAGAAAATGAAGAGCATAATGGTGGAAAATGATTTGTTGGAGCTAGCAGTATTTGGTTTCACAGATGTAACATATCCAATAGCGTATTCAACTCTCACAAATGACCAAATGACCCAATTGAAGGAAACTAAAAGGAAAGATGCAAAAGCCCTAAGTTTGATTGAGTTAGCATTGATAGAATTCATTTTTCCCATAATAGCAGCTAATTATATAAAGAAGGCTTGGGAAATATTACAAACCCATTACAAGGGGATTGAAAAGGTGAAATTAAAATTAAACTCCAACTACTCTAAAGAGTCTTTGAAACTCTTCAAATGAAGGATGGAGAGTCTATTTCAGACCTCCATACAACAATTTCCATGGTAATAAATCATTTGAGGATTAATGGGGAAATTATCGAAGAGCAAAGGATTTTTGAAAAAATCCTTAGGAGTTTTCTCTCAAAATTTGACCCGATAGTCATTGCCATAGTAGAGGCCAAAGACATCCCAAAGATGATAGTGGATGTGATGGTGGGTGCTTTGCAAACCCATGAGAAACACTTGAATAGTTCTATACCTTCTTTACAAGATCAAGAATTCAAAGCTCAAACAATACAAGAGGTAGAGGGAGAGGAAGAAATAGCTCCAAAAAAAACTCTAGATGCAAAGGTAGAAGCAACTCCAAAAGGTGTTGTAGCTACAAAATAGAAAACTTTAGAAGAATAAATAGTTAAGAGAGAGCAAGAAACTCACACCCCAACTCCAAAGTCAAGAAAAAAAATAGTAGATCAAACCAAAGGTATGACAAAAGTAATGTGCATTGTTATTATTATCACAAATATAGTCATTATGCAAGTAAATGTTGGAAAAAGAAACATGACTAACTTCAAAACAAAATACAAATGTGGCTAATGAGAAAGTGGCTAAAGCTAATTAGTCAAAAGTACTCATCATGTGCAATGTTGGTGAACAAGGAAATGTACTAAAGTATGATATTTGGACAATGGATAGAGAAACCACATGAGTGTAAATAAAAATTTATTTACATTTTTGACAAGAATGTCTAGTCTAAAATAAAAGTGGGGGAATAATGAAATAGTTCTAGTCTAGCGAGCAAAGCGTCTGTTATGATCCACACCAAGCATGGTAACAAAAAGGAGATAGAAAATGTTTATTATGTCCCAAGGATAAAGAATAACCTCTTGAGTGTTGAACTATTGGTCCAAAGAGGATACAAAGTGTTGATAGAAAAATTTGCTCAAAGCATCATTTCTTATAAGAATGAGAGCAAGAATGTGGTAGAAGCAATCCAAATGATAAAGAACTAGTTGTTCCTCTATGAATACAACTTAATTTTTCAACCCAATTTGTAGCTACTTGTCCCAAGCATAAGAAGTGTATAGTAGTACAACAACACACAACTTTCAAGACAGTCATCAAAGACCTTTACAGGCTCTAGCATCTAGGGTATGCATATTTGAGTTATTTTGGATTTAGTCTTTTGTCCAAGAAGGGTATGGTTAATGGTTTAACAACAATAGTATATCCAAATAAAAAATGTGAAGCAAGTATTTAAAGAAAGTAGCATAGACAACCCTTTCAATTAGGGAACTCTAAAAGGGAAAGAGCACCATTGGAGTTGTTGTATATAGATTTGTGTGGCCCTATGAAAACTCCCACTATAGGAAAGAACCAATATTTTATGACCTTCATTGATGACTATAGTCAAAAGACACAGGTCTACTTCTTGAATAAGTGCACAAAGATGAGGGGCCAAAAGGGGTTTTAATTGGCCACTTTTTTTTTAAAATCAAGAAATATTGGTCCCTTGGATGAGAAATTGAGGATAGTTACACTCAAAATTTTAAGATGCAACATTAACAAGGACTGTAGAGCTTCAAATGTACTTTCTAAACTACTTTTTTTTTAAATGGTAGAGATTAAGGGGTTCAACAAAGTTACCCACACAAATTGGTCCTATTTTTTTCAAAAAAACATAACATAACGTCTATTGTGGGTACGTCAAAAGATTAACTTTTTTTTAGTATTTTGAAAATCGCTTCAGTGAGAAATTAGCTAACATCATGTATTGTAGTCTCAAATTTCTCTGATAATTTTTAATGAATATACAATTTTTTAGAAATTTTCAAAGTGGACACATGCTGAAAAACAAAAATTTGACCCTATGAACCCTATAATTTTTGAAAACTAATCAAAAATATTTTTTTTAATATGAATAGAATATATTCTAGTTTATAAAAATTTAATTTATTTGAAATTTCAATGAATGGTTAAATATAAAGTAAAAAATACCAAACATTGGTTTTTGACAAAAAACAGATACACCAACAAAAGAAATTAAAGATGAAAGCTTTAACATAGTCAAAATGTGAAAAAAATTGCATCATTAAATAGCTAAGAGAGAGCTGAACATTACCCAAGTGTTTGTTTTACTCGACCTTGAAACCCACACAAACCTAATGGTTAGCATGAACGAGATTATGTGAAATTTTGTAGAATATGCAAAAACACGTTTTTGGGCATTGGAAAGGAAGTCCAAGCCTTTGGATTGGGAATCTAAAGAAAATCTAAGCCTAAGGCTTTGGAGTTCCCAAAACAAGACAAAACGCGAGTGTGTTATAATGTGCTTGTGTTACATCTCGCTTTAATTTGTTTTTTTGTAAGTTTGTATAAATGTATGTTTTATGTATGTATGTTTCTATATATTTATATGTATGTATGTTTGTATGTATGTATGTTTGTGTGCTTGAATGTATATGTATGAATGTATGTATGTATGAATGCATGTATGAATGTACGTATGTTTTGTATGTATGAATGTAAGTTTGTATGTATTTATTGTGGCATCCATTTCCTTAGAGCGAGTATTCACCATTAGGAGGGGTCCCAAAGTGGCTTTAAAAAGTGTGTCAAATTTATACACAAAAATGGTCAACTTGAAGCTCTAGAGTTATTAGGGTTTATGGTATTAGGTTGAGGCTTTAGGGTACAGAGATGAGGTTTGAGGGTGTAGGGTTTAGGGTTTAAGGTATAGGGTTGAGGGTTGAGGTAAAGTGTTTAGGGTTGAGGGTATAGGGTTAAGTGTATAGGTTATATGGATTAGGGTTTAGGATATTCGGTATAGGGTTGAGGGTTTACCATTTAGGGTAAATTAGGGTAAAATTTTGAATGTAGGGTTTAGGGTTTAAGTATGGTGTTGAGGGTTGAGGGATTATAGTTGAGGGATAATGTTTAGGGTTGAGGGTAGAAGCATAAGTTTATAGGCTATAGGGATTAGGGTTAAGGATATTGGGTATAGGGTTTAGGGTACGAGTTGAGGATATAAGGCATAGAGAACTAAGGGTTGAGAGTGTAGGTTTTAGGATTTAATTATAGGGTTTAGGAGCAATACATTCAAGGTTTATGGTTTAATGTTGAGGGTATAGAGTATAAGGATGAGG
>VDFB02193867.1:282008573-282199476 GCA_007258455.2 Sequoia sempervirens | reverse complement strand
TATGCCAAACATCCTTCTCTTGTGCTGAATCGCATTAAATTGTTCAAAGTTTGTATCTGTCACTTTCTTCCACTTCGAGGATAACTGGGATTCTGGATAGAATTCTTTCAGGACTTCCTTGACTTGAGCTTTTCTGACTCCACCTCCCACGTTCTTTGGAGAAGACATTGCGCCTATAAAAAACTCGAAGTTAGAGAATTTTTTAATAAATTTGCAAAAAGGAGATTTCTTGGCTGGAGAAATTTTGAAAAATTAATTAAAAATCCAGAACTTGATTAAAGGCTGCATGAAGAATAAATTCTTAAATGAAATCGATTTGCCTTTATTATTCTCAAAGAGCATTCGTGGAATTTTAAATAATCTTTTGGATTTTCTATGGTTTGTACTTGAAGTTTTCTCAAATCTTTAATGAAAAATCCAATTCCCCTTTCAAAATCGCCAAAGGTAACCTGCAGTTGTTTGAAGAAAATCTGGAAATGAAGAGAAAAAATCCAATTCAATGTTCTGGAACTCAAGAAAAATCCACTTGCAGTTGAAAAAAGACGTCTTTTCTTGGGAGAGCTTTGCCTGTGAAGAAAGTCGACTTTGTAAATAATAAAATACTGAGCTCACTAGATTGTCTTTTATAATAAAAACCTTCCCAAATTGTTTTAGGTCGATTTCTTTCTCTCATTGGTTGCATTTTGCTTTAAAAACGAAAAAGAAATCTTATCCTGATCTTTGACTTTTCAAACAAGGCGTCCCTTTTGGCTTGGTGATTAAGTTTTAAAATAAAACTTCAGTTTTTCTTTTATTTTTGCCTTTAGCAAAATTCGACCTTCAACTGGACTCCTTGACTTTTCAACTGGAATTTTGACTTCTCAAAGTGACTTTGCCTTAGAAAAAATTCGATTCCACCTTGAGAAAATTCGACTTCCAACTGGATTTTTCACTTCCCAACTGGAATTTTGACTTCTCAAAGTGACTTTGCCTTAGAAAAAATTCAATTCCACCTTGAGAAAATTCGACTTCCAACTGGATTTTTCACTTCCCAACTGGAATTTTCACTTCACTCAATTTCCTAAAGTCCAGTTCAATAATTTTTTATGCCTTAGTCGATTTTTACTTTGTTCAACGGGAATTTTCACTTTCCAACTGGATTTTCTTGAAGAATGCGAATTTCCTCAAATAGATGAATTTTACTTGGATTTTCCCTTTGATCAATGGATTTTCGAACTAGATTTTCTAAAGTTTCAACTGGATTTTCTCAAGGGCGTACCTCTTCCAGACTTAGGCGAATTTTGCCATGATCTACTTGCTTTTTAGTTGATTTTTCAGTGATTTTCCCTGAAAGGCGTGATCTTATCCAGTTGATTTTTTGACTTTGCATGCGCTTTTTCCTCGCTTTTCTCATCTTGCATGCGCCTTTCTCTGATTTGCATGCGCCTTTCTCTGCTTTGCATGCGCCTTTCTCTGCTTTTCTCATGATTTTCCGATTTTTGCTTGATTTTTGCCCGCTTTTTAGTTCCAAAAATGGAAACTTTTGACTCAAATGCTAATGACACCCTGTACTTTCTAAAAATAGAAACTTACTAAAAATAGAAAAAAGCAAAAAGCAACTTTCTAAAAATAGTAAATTCCAGATTGGGCCAGAAATGCCAAAAACGAAAAAAGCAAAAAAGCAAAAAAGCAGAATCCCTAAAAAATAGGAAGTGTCAGAATTGAGCGAAAGCACAGGCGATCCTCGTCTGCAGGGCCTTCTCAGCACTCCCATGACGTTTACGTTCAGTTTCGGGCTCAAACACCCAACTTGGCTCGGATGATGACTCCAGACCTTGACATGAAATTCCCAGATATCAGAGACTTATGAAATTGCCACTCAACGCTAAACCCTAAGAGCAAACCAGTGAGGGTCCCCATTTGCAATGGGGCGATGTGTGAAAAAGGTCACAACAGTACCATGCGCATGTGTGTGGACTATCGTGCTTTGAATCAAAGCACAATAAAAAACCGATACCCCATTCCGAGGATAGATGAGCTCATTGATGAGCTACATGGGGCCAAGTTCTTCTCGAAGATCGATTTGAGATCGGGTTACCATCAGATTCAAATGAGAGGATCTGATGTTGAGAAGACAGCTTTCAGATGTCACTATGGCCATTTCGAGTTTCTAGTCATGCCATTTGATTGACTAATGCTCCTACTACCTCCAAATTGCATGAACCGAAGTTTTTCAATCGCTTAAGGAGGTTTGTGTTGATATTTTTGATGACATTTTGATTTTACAACAAGACTTGGAAGATCATCTCAAGCACTTGGAGGAAGTGCTTAGTATCCTGGAATCTGAGAGTTTGTTCACAAAAGCATCCAAATGTGAATTTGGAATGGAGGAGTTACTGTACCTTGGCCACATAATCAGTGCTGGGGGAGTGAAGGTGGATCCTGAAAAGATCAAAGCAGTAGTTGATCGGCCACCTCCTGAGAACTTGACTCAGTTGAAAGGTTTTCTGGGTCTTTGTGGATTTTATCAAAGATTTGTAAAGGGCTACTCACAGAATGCTGCTCCTCTTACTGATCTCACCAAAAAGGGAGCTTTTTGTTGGTCAGAAAAGGCTCAAACTGTGTTTGACAAGTTTAAGAGGATCATGAGCTCTTGTCCGGTTCTGGCTATTCCGGATTTCTCCAAGCCTTTCGAGCTGCAATGTGATGCCTCTGGTGAAGGAATTGGGGCTGTCCTGATGCAAGACAAACATCCTATTGTGTTTGAGAGCAGAAAACTGAGAGGTGTTGAAAGAGCATACTCTATCTATGACAAGGAAATGCTTGCCATTATGCATGCATTAGCCAAGTTCAGGCAGTATTTGGTGGGGAACAAGTTTGTGGTCAAGACTGATCACAATAGCCTCAAACACTTCATGCATCAGAAGGACCTGAACGAGAGGCAACAGAAGTGGGGTCGTAAGCTTCAAGCTTACGACTTTGACATTGAATATGTCAAAGGGAAAAATAATATCGTGGCTGATGCTCTGTCCAGGAGACCCCATCTTAGCTCATTGTGTGAGCTTACTGTAGATTGGAGGGACATGTTGCTTGCTGATTATGCCAAAAATTAGTTTGCAACCAGCATTATTGAGGGTACTTTTCAGGATGAAAGGTACAAGGTGATTGAGGGATTGATACACTATAAGGGGAGAATCTTTCTCGTGGCTGATTCTAAGCTTAAGAAGAAGATTCTTTTGAAATTTCATGATATATTCCGGTTGCTGGTCACCAAGGATTTTTCAAGACATATAGGCAGATCCGAGAAAGGTTTTCTTGGAAAGGATTGAAAGGAGAAGTACAACGCTACATTCAGGAGTGTCCTGTTTGTCAAGTGAATAAGAATGAGCATACATTACCAGCCGGGTTGCTGCAACCACTCCCTATTCCCAATCAAAAATGGGAAAGCATCTCGGTGGATTTCATCACAGGGTTGCCCAAGGCCCAAGGGAAGGATTGTATTTATGTGGTAGTGGATAGGCTAACCAAATTTGCTCACTTCTTCGCCATTACCAGCTCTTTTTCAGAAGCCCAAGTTGCAGATCTGTTTTTTCATGAGGTGTTTAGGCTGCATGTGTTGCCAAAAAACATTGTAAGTGATAGGGACAGCAAGTTCCTAAGCACTTTTTGGCAAGAGGTCTTCAGAATGAGTGGTACTGTGCTTACTCCAAGCACTAGTTACCATCCCCAAACAGATGGACAAACGGAAATAGTGAACAAGTGGTTGGAAGGCTACCTGAGAAACTATGTGTCAGAGCAGCAAAGAGCATGGGTTAAGTGGCTGCACATAGGCGAGTACTGTTATAATTCTTCATTTCATATGTCGATTAAGATGTCTCCTTTCTTGGCTCTCTATGGGTATGAAGCACCTAGCTTTGCCGATTTGGTGTTTGGTGATAGCAAAGCACCTCAAGCCAAGGACTTGTTGCAACAAAGTCAAGACATCATGAAATCATTGAAGAATAAGCTGCAGATTGCACAGAATCAGCAGAAGATGTATGCTGATCAGAGGCGTGTTGAGTGTTCTTTCGAGGTTGGGGATATGGTTTACCTCCAATTACAGCCTTATAGACAGTCTACTCTCAAGAAGAGTGGAGCTGAGAAGCTCAAACCTCGCTTCTATGGGCCATTCAGGGTCATTAGAAAAGTTGGAGCAGTAGTTTATGAGTTGGAGCTACCTTTTGATAGCAAAGTACATAATGTCTTCCACGTGTCTCGCCTCAAGAAGGCACTTGGACATAATGTGGTTGCCTCATCATAGTTGCCACCTTTGGATGAAGAAGGACAGTTGGTTCTAATTCCAGAGGAGATACTTGATTTCAGAGAACGTTCTTTGAGGAAAAGAACCATCAGAGAATATTTGGTGAAGTGGAAGAACCTGCCTATGGAGGATGCGACTTGGGAAAGTGATGAGATTCTGCAGCACCCTGGTTTGCGATTGCTTGAGGACAAGCAATCTTGGGGAGGGCGGACTGTAATGTCCCCGTCTCAAGCCTGACCGTTTTAGTGACCGTTGGCCTATTCCGGAAACCCGTAGGCTAGTCGGAAGGTAAAATTAGGGTTTCCTATTTTGAAGGAGGTCGTTGCTTGGAGTGGGTGGATTCAATGGCGGATTCTTTCTGGGTTTTCAGAGAGCTTCGCAGTGGTATGTTCTTCTCGGCATTCTGAGCATCTTCAGGAATTTACTATTTTTAGTAAATTCTATTTTTGGTACTTTTACAGTTGGGTTCAGCTTGGTTGACTTCCTACTTCAGTTTGGTCAGTTGGCTTGCTCATTTATGGCTTCGGGGCACCATTGGAGAGATAAGTCGAGCTATTTAATTAAAGTCACGTTTTAATATTATATTTTAACGTTGACCCCCTTGGTCTAGCCTATTGACTTCATGTTGTTTTGAAAAGTGGTCTTTTGAGGGTGGCGCCTTCATTAAAGATTATTTTATAATTTATCAAAGTCAAAATCAAGCCTTAAGTTGGACGCATTTATTAAAGGGTTGAATTTATTTAAAAATGTCAAGATTAAGCTATGAAGAAAAGGGACGCCATCTTTTGAAAAGGATTAGGGTTTTGACTTGAAGAGAAGTTTAGGGTTTTGAGAAGTCAACAGGAAATTATAAAAGGAAGACTTGGATCCTCAATTCATCATCTTTTGTCTACAGTATTGTTATGCTGCCAGTGTGGCTCTGGAACTGCTTCGGGGAATGAAGGCCTCCTAGCTCGGGCATTGCTTCTTGCTTGCAACACAACAACTAGTGACGAGATAACTTAATTTGTGAGTTGCATTTAGTTTTGAGCATTGTATTCAGCTTGTGCATTGTTAGATCTGTTTTGCATATTAGTGGTTTTCCATATATTGCATTGTTTGCTACAGCAGATTCATGTTTTTATTCACAAGTCAAAAAACAACAAAAACATTGTTCTGGGTATTAGCCCATTTTCATTGCTAGGTCTAGGCGTCATCTTCCTCTAATTTGCAGATTTTTTAAAGAAGACAGTGATTTTTAAGAGCAGAAAGCCCTTCCTTGAGGGCCGTACCACTTGCTGATTGCAATGAATTCCGTGCATAAATAATATATGGCTGTTTGCTCTGTTTTCAGTGTCTTAGTCTAGGCGCCATCATTCTTAGGGAATATTGCACTTTGTTTCAAGTCAATCAGATGAGTTATGTGAGAATTATGAACATATGAGTGATTTCATAGACTGCTGGTTATTGATTTAAAAGTGCAGATTTGTGGAAAAACCAGAATTATTATTTGGATCATTGAGAAGTTTCTGTTTTGGCACTCCTAACCAAGCTAAGGAGAGTTCTTTATGATGTAATGTTAATCTATCAAATTCCTAAGCTATTGGCAGGCGAATGATCATCATTTTGTTAACTGACAGTAGTACTGGCAGTCATTTTCAGTATTGTTCAATTCTGATTTGTAACGCTCTCTTTCATTGTGAAGTTGTTTTGAAATAGTTACATCTCCGCCCTATGGTAGCTACTTTCCCACTCTGGGTTAGCAAGCACATTCTGGGTGTTGAGTACTTTCAGCTTTCAGTATTTCTTTCAAGCATTGTACTTTGTAACACTCCGCCATATGGTCGCCCCTCACTCCATACTGGATTGGGTAGCACATAGTCGAGTTCCCTTTCAGCACTTAGTGTAGAAGATCCTTTGACCATATGCTCAGCATCATCGGCGCCATTCTTAGTTAGAGTTCCTGCATAAGCAATTTGATTTAGATCCTCTGACCAATGCTCACACCTTGCCCACATCGGGATCCTGGTGTACATTCTGGTTAGAGTTGCTTCAGCACATTTTGGTTTAGCTGCTAACCTTAACGGGTGCATTTGTCGTAATCTGTAATTTGAAAAACGAAAAAATTGGCTCGGAATATTTCAATAAAACAGAGGAATTGGCAGACGAAGCTCTAACGTGATCTCTTCGCAATCAATCCAGCTTTCCAACGAGATATCCAGCACGTTGATCGGAGGTCGCAGTCGCCGGATATGAAGCGCCGAACAGAGGGTCTGACGAGGGCTAAGAACCAAGATTCAGAAGCAAACACAAAAAGGTGGAAAATAAGCTAAGTTTGGTGAACATGGGCGCCCCTAGCCAAAATGGGCGCCCAAACTTTTGAGGGCATAAAATTCATTGTTTGGCAAAATCTCTTCCAAAAGACCCCTCCTTATTCTTCGTCAGCTCCGCTATGAGACCATCAGTCAATCCGACGCCCGAAGATCCAGATTCGACGAGATCATCTGTAGAAGAAGAGTCAATGAAGAAATTTGAAGATCATGAAAATGGCTAACTCTGGGTAAAATGGGTGCCCCTGGAAGGAAAAGGCTCCCATGAATTCAGAGGTCAAGATGAAGTCTTTCGCCAGAGGTCCCTCCAGAACATCTTTCTCTGAATCAGTCAGGCTCCGCCGTGAAACCTTCAGCTCGCCTATCGGATCAATCTGCAAACGGGAAATCAGAGGCAAAGTTGGGAGGTCAAAATGAAGAAAAGTTGAAAATGTCAAAATTTTGGCTAACACTGGGTGAAGTAGGCGCCCCTGGTGAAGAAGGGCGCCCAACTTCTCATGCCTTAGAAGTTTTTTCAAGAGTTTCAAAATTTTCAAAATCACAAAAAGAGGCGTCCAAGTTCAATGAAGCTGAGGTTTAGGGTTTTGAAAAATAAAAGCAAAAGAAAGCAAAGCAAAAACAAAACCCTAATTCTATTTAACACCTCTCTTTCATGTTATTTCCATTATTTTTGCAGGTAGCATCCAGAGGAGAAAGTTGGAGCAGCAAGTTTGAAGAATTTTTGTGATTCAAGAATTCATAGTTGCTGGTTTTGCATCAGATTTGTCAAATCAGCAATCATAAACCCTTGCTTTTTCAAGCTTTGTCATTCAGAAGATCGAATTTTTCAAGGAGAAGGCCAAGGCATTCCATTTTTCAGTCATCTGGGTCTTTTTGTCTCAATCTTTTGAAGAATTTTTCAAGAACTTCATCAAGTTGCAGCAAGTGCTTTTATTTTGCATGTCAGTAAAAACCTCAGTGCATTCAAATTTCAACCATCTGGGTCCTTTCCAATCAGTCTTCTGAAGAAAACCCATATCACAGCTTTTTTCAAGAAAATTTCAAATCCTAGGGTTGGCTGCTTTTTCGATCAGCCATCAGGGTTTTACAAATCTAATCAACTGGGTCCATTTCTAATTTTGTTCTGAACATAACCCAGGTGCCAGCTTTTTCGGTGAAAATTTGAAGAAATTAGGGTTTGCTGCTTTTAAAGGGAAAATTCAAAATTTTCAAAAACGGACGATCTGGGTTGTCTTGCATCGAAATTCTGAGCAAAACCCATATCAGAAAAATTTCTCAAAAATTTGTTCGTTGGAGCAAGAAAATCAGCATTCTAAAAATAGAAATTGCTCAAAACTCATCATAACCAAGGCGAGTTTACAGTCATTCTTCAAGTTTTCTGAAATAGAGTACACTCCCAATGTTTTCAAGACCGAATCAGCTCTTTATCATGATTACATCAAAACCGCTGAGACAGACTTGCATCATATCAAGCCGGTGTTTGATCTACACGCCTTGGAGAGAGTAGGCGAGACCTCAATCAAGAACCTAGGACATTTTGGACTCCTCGCAGCAGCGTCAATTCCTATATCAGTTCAGAGCCTTGAGTTCGTAATCGCTTGCATTAGGCATTACAACCTGGCTACAAGGGAGATCTAGTCAGCTGATGGAAGATTAATTTGCAGTCTAAAGCCTGATATGATCGAGAAGTGTTTTTCCATTCCCCCATGGCCTGAAAGCGTCACTCTCTCAAAGGGTGAATGTGAAAGGATATGGAATATGCATAAAGACAAATATAGTAAGAAGATTGCTCAGAGATGGAGAAGACAAGGCAGCTCTCAAGGCTGAAAATCAGCAGCTCAGGTTTTTTATTTCTAACCTTGTCCGTGGTTCTTCACAAGCAACCCAGTTGCTGCCCCAGGTCTTGGAGACACCAGCTGATTACTCTCAGTTAAGACAGCTGGTCATATGTGGGAAAGAGACTCAGGCGTGGATCGAGAGTTTCATTGTCAGAGGAAAGGAGATTTTGGCACGGATGTTCCAGTTAAGAGAAAACGCTCATGAGCTACGTCAAGGCATCCAAGGGTTTGAACAGACACTGGCTGAAGTAAAACCGAGACATGAGATCATCATTGTTGATTTAGACACGGCTTACGGTTCAGCAGTTTCAAGACAACACAAGAGACAAATCCTTGCCTGGAGAGAGCGTCATGTTTTCAAAGTTAAAACCTATGAGAGGATATCCGAAGAATTCATCGCCTACAGACAAAGGGTGGTTGAAGCTCTTCTTTTCATCAGCGAATTCGTCATAGAGATCCCTTCTCAGTATAGTCTTGAAGACGGTTCTTACGTCGGGCTTGAGGAAGTGCAAGATCAATTTCAAAATGTTGTTCACAGTTACAGTCCAGTTGGTGGAAGGATAGGTCATATTTCGATGATGTTAGCAAGGTTCGAGAAAGTGGCCAATGAGGTCGAAGATTTCCTGAGATCTATTGCAGATGCTGAAGATATTCTTGAAAAGCGGTGCTTTGCTGTTGATGGCATAGATGCACCGAACCGGGACACAATCTCTAACTTCCTAGCGGATGTGATCGAGCTTTAAAGCAGCTTTCTTCTAAAAGCTTTCTTCCCCGCTTTCTTTCTATTCTTGGAATAAACCTTATCCATTCTTTGAGGATAGAAAGAGGATAAAATGTAATAGTTGGCGTTTCCCGCTTTTTCTGCTTTCTTAGGGTTTTAGATGTTATCTTCTTTCTAGATTTAGTAATAAAGCTTGCTTGCTGAGCAAGCCCTAGATTGTGAAAGCAAGGAGATTTTAGGGTCTTTACTCCGCTTTGTCTAGCAAATAAAAACCTTGCTCATTAGTTTTAATCAGTTAGTGAGAACAAAACGCTCGGTTTTATTGTGCCTTCTATTTGTTAATACTCAAGTATTGTTCAATTGTGTTGTGATAGCAAATTGTTGAGCCTCTTTAGCCAACAAGGAGTTAGTGTGATTTCATGTTCTATTGTGTAAGAGCAAGATTGCAAGCCTCTTTAACTGCAATTTCTTGTTCCAAGCATGTTAGAAGGGAGTTTTGTTCCAGAGATTTGAGTAATAAAATCATGAGCCTCCTTTGCCTTGGTCCAAAATCTCAGATTTCCGTTATTTATGTTCTACTTTTATGATCTTGATTTCAACTTACAGTTAAGTGTGTAGGTGTTTGTTGAGAGAGAGGTTATTGAAGTATTTTGTTAGAAAATCTACCTTGTTCATTTCTAGTTTCTCTTGCTCTGCTATTACTTGAGAAGTTAGAAACGTCTCTAGTTTAAGTTAGTCGTAGTTGAAGTTCTCAAAATCAGAAAATCTCAGCTGCGGCGTTTGTGTTTAATAAACCTTGCGCTCTAAGCTGATCAAAAAGATAGCAACTTAGTTTTAGTTTACTTTCTTTCAACACCATCAGCAAGAGGGAGTCTTTCAACACCATCAGCAAGAGGGAGCTTCCCCTCCTAATTTGAAGAGCAGTTTATCTGTGCATAGTTGTCCGTTTCAAATACGCATTCCAGAGGTGCGAATTTAAACGCCAACATCCCCAATTTCGAGACTCCTCTCTGAACGGTGCTGATCGACATACAATTTCTGCTGGTTTTGAGCTTGCTGCATATTCTCCTTTAATGATTTCAGTATGTCTTGACTTTCCTGTAGTAAATCTCTAGCCTTAGGTACCCTGCTGTCCCCAAAAAGTAAATCAAGAAAATTTGGAGCTTCATAACCATATAGTGCCATGAAAGGTGACATTTGAATTGACATGTGGTAGGTTGAGTTATAACAATACTCACTCAAGTGTAACCACCTCACCCATGCCCTTTGCTGCCCCGAGATGTAATTCCTGAGGTACCCTTCCACCCACTTGTTAACAATTTCTGATTGATCGTCAGTCTATGGATGGTAACTAGTACTAGGGGTGAGCTCCATTCCACTCAACCTAAAGAGTTCCTGCCAAAAGAGACTCAAAAATTTACTGTCCCTGTCACTGAGAATGCTCCGAGGCATCCCATGAAGTCTGAAAATTTCTTTGAAAAACAGATCTGCCACCTGTACTGTTGTATATGTAGCTGAAATAGGATAAAAATGAGCAAATTTTGTGAGTCTATCAACAACCACAAACACACAGTCCTTACCTTGCACTTTTGGAAGCCTTGTGATAAAATCCATAGCTATGCACTCCCATTTATGATTTGGAATGGGTAATGGCTGCAACAACCCAGCAGGATCTGAGTGTTCATCTTTATTTTTTTGACATATAGGACACTCCCTAATATATTAAGAACTTCATTTTTAAGTCCTTTCCATTAAAACCTTATGCGAATCTGCCTATATGTTTTAAAAAACCTTGGATGACTAGCCATAGGTGGATCATGAAAAGTTCTCAAAACTTTGGCTTTAAGCTTAGAATCAGGTACCAAAAAAATTCTGCCCTTATCAGCCCATTGAAAATTGTATACCTGTCATCTTGAATAGTTCCTTCAATAATTTCCATGGCCCGAGAATCCTTAGCATAATCTGCTATAATCAGCTCCTTCCAATCATCACTAATCTCAACTAA
Source organism: Sequoia sempervirens (assembly GCA_007258455.2). Taxonomy (NCBI): domain Eukaryota; kingdom Viridiplantae; phylum Streptophyta; class Pinopsida; order Cupressales; family Cupressaceae; genus Sequoia; species Sequoia sempervirens. The sequence goes on along the minus strand of VDFB02193867.1, from coordinate 282,188,324 downwards.
TGAGCACAAATGAGGTCTCCTAGATAATGCATCTGCAACAACATTTCTTTTCCCCTTGACACATGCAATGTCAAAATCATAAGCCTGTAATCTGTTCACCCATTTTTGCTATCTATCGCTGAGATCATTTAAGTATTTGAGGCTATTTTGACCTGTTTTGACTATAAACATCCCTCCTCTCAAGTAAGATCTAAATTTGGCCAAAGCATGCATGATGGCCAACATTTCTTTATCATAGATTGAATAACTACGTTCAGCCCCTCTTAACTTCCTGTTATCCACTGAAATTTGCACCCTGCACCTCAGTGTAACATGGGAAGACCTCTAAAGCTGTGGGTTTCTTGTAGACAGAGGTCAACCTCCGGTGAAGGTCGACTTCCTATGGTGTCACCTAAACTACTGATTCTGTACAGGAAAAGGGTAGAAGGAGAATGCTTAAAAATTAAAACTAATGAGAACATTATTTCTATGGTGATACACCTAAATGTAATAAGAGCTATGAACATTTAGACTGGCATACACTTGAATAAGGATGTTTGACATTGAATTGCACAACTTGTTACCGTAAGTTTATGCATGAATATTTTGTAAAAAGGTTGACTTGCATATGCTTTTTAAGAAGGAAAGGTAACTTTCACAAATCAAAAGGGTCATATACAACTTTAAAACACAATTTACAACTTGCATAACCATACTTTTGCAGAAAAGGAATAATACATGAGACAAAGCTACAGGGAAATAAAAAAGATCTCACAAATAACTTGATCAATCACCTGACAATACACGATGTTGTAATAACAAGAAGGCAAAATGAGACAATCTACAAAAGTATCCAAGGTAAACGTTGTATATCATGCTCCAAATGAGTTACAAAATCTGCAAAAGTATGACAAGGGACTTCTAAAGTCACAAAGTCTCTATCTGCATATGGAGAACTGCTTACAAAATGAGGCAAAAATGCCATATGTACCAAAAACTAAAAGTGTAGGCCCCTGCCCTAGGGTTTACAAAAATGAATCGGTTGCTGAACACGTTGGCCCTCATATCTTTTGGAATACAGTTAATGCATTCAATGTGCATCCCCGTGTCCATGTCGGTGAAGGATCGCTCCAGGGATGGTCTTTCAGATCTTTTGCAACTGTCGCATTAACTCGCAGCCCTCGTGTCCACCCTCAAGACCTCCTTGCAGAGCTGCTTTGAATGTTCTGAAGTATGGTCATTAGTGTCAATCTGCTTTTGCTAGCCGACATCCCAGCTGTCCTTGTGGCTTCCTCCTTTCTGCTTTCCTCTTGTTCTAGATCTTTTTGCAAATTGACCCCTTTCGAGAAGCAGCATCAGATGCCCTCCGAACTGAATTCACATGCCTTGATCAGCCATCGAACCAGAGAAGATCCATGTCGTTTATGCTCTGTTGATCTTCCTCACAAGAATTGCCACAGCAGTCCAACTGCCACTGGTTCGCCTTCAGCCCCCTCTGATTGGTTGAATATGCACCACGTAGGATTTTCAGGTGGTCAAAAGTCGTTCAAACAGAATCGCATTTCGGTGAGACACTAGCCATGTCTTCTCGATGCGATTATACTCCACAGTAGCAATCGGCATACTGTCGGCAAGACTATCGCATTCGGCAAGAGGTCATAGCGACATCATAGTGAACCCTCAAAAGTTATACCGCTGCCTCCTTCGTCGGTGAGACAATCGCTTTCGGCGAGAGGTTTCGCCGAAGTCCACATCAAATCCATCGCTATCGGCAAGACCATCGCTATCGGCCAGACATCATGCCGATCTTCATGAGTTATACCGCTGCCCAAGATTGTCACCGAGACCATCACTATCGGCAAGACATCATAGCGATCTCTCAAGTCCTATCGATGTCAAAACATCTATCGGCGAGACTATACATTCATCGGCAAGAGTCTCAGCGATCCTCAACACGAACACACCCATCGGCAAGACAAACAGGTCGGACAAAGGTCTCAGCGAGCCTCATCAGTCACACTGAAGAGTTAAAACTATCGGCGAGACATCACGAGTCGGCAAGACATCACCCCAAAGCTCCCATCTTTCGGCAAGACTCCAGTGAGTCGGCCGGACCTCACAGCGAGCGAGACTTACTTTCCCCGAGCTCAAATCTCTTTCGGCAAGAGTCCACCCTGTCGGCCAGACATCTTTAGCGAAAGCATAAACCTTCGGCGAGAGCTCCATTTGTTGGCGAGACATCACAAGTCGGGGAGACATCATAGCGAAGGCACACACCCTCGCCGAGACCTCCATCATTCGGCAAGACGTTATGCCGATCGAAAATCCTTCGGCCAGACTTCTTTGTGAAATAGCATCAGATATATGATTTAACCCTTGATGCAAATGTTCCTCCATTTGGCCTTCACGAACACTTGAAAACATATGTTCCTCTGCCTGATTGAACCCGCAGGTGAAAATCGGGTAACACTTCCTACTTTCAAAGGTGATTGGATGTTTATTTTGCATCAAAACAGTTCCAATTGCCTCACCTAAGGCATCACATTCCAACTCAAGAGGTTGGGAGAAGTCCGGAATAGCCAAAACCGGACAAGTTCTCATGATTTACTTAAATTGATCAAAACATTGTTGTGCTGCATTAGACCAACTAAAGGCTCCCTTCTTTGTCAAATCTATAAGAGGTGCTGCCTTTTGTGAGAAGCCCTTAACAAATCTACTGTAAAAACCACATAAGCTAGAAAACCCTTTAAGCTGCGAGAGATTTGTAGGTGGAGGCCAGTCTACAATTGCTTTGATCTTCTCAAGATCAACCTTAACACCATCATCACTAATTATATGTCCCAAGTGAAGAAGCTTAGTCATCCCAAATTCACATTTACTGTCCTTAGCATAAAGTGACTCCTCCAAAGTACTCAACACTTCCTCTAAATGTCTCATGTGCTCATCCTAAGATCTGCTGTAAATTGAGATGTCATCAAAAAATATAAGCACATACTTCCTGAGCTGATTACGAAACACCTTGTTCATACAAGACTGGAATGTAGCTGGGGCATTGGTTAGACCAAAAGGCATCACCAAAAACTCAAAATGGCCATAATAGCATCTAAATGCTATTTTCTCCACATCTTCTCTCACCCGTATCTGGTGGTATCCTGACCTCAAATCAATTTTAGAAAAATAGCGAGCCCCATGCAATTCATCAATTAACTCATCTATATGAGGGATTGGATACCTGTTCTTAATAGTTTTCTTGTTCAATGCCCTGTAATCAATACACATACGCATCGTTCCATCTTTCTTCTTAGCTAGCACCACCGAAGAGGCGAAAGGACTCTTACTAGGACTGATATGCCCCATCTCAATCAGCTCGTTAATTTCTTTTTCTATTTCATCCTTGTGGCGCTTAGGGTGTCTATATGGTGTAGTGATTATTGCCTTGGTACCCTCCAGCTCTATCACGTGCTCCATCCCTCTATCAGGTGGTATCCCTGGAGGTATGCTCCCAAAAACTGTTTTATGTTTAGTCATCAACTCCTCAACATCAGGGTGATAAATCCTCTTAGGCTTCCCTATATCTGTATCTGTAGGCATAATAATACATTCTGCTGCCCACTCCACTTGATCCTGCCTAATAAGCCTCTCCATCCTCTTGAATGAGACTATACGTGGTCCACCACTAGTCATTCCCCTAAGAAGAATCTGTTTACCATCTGAATTAAATTTCATCTCCATGTTTTGCAAGTTCATAGTGAACTCACCAATAGAACGCAGCCACTGTATACCAAGAACCATATCTATATCTCCTATACTTACCACATAGAAATCATCTCTAAGCTCATACTCTTCCAATAAAACTTTCAAATCAGATATTTTCCTAGTACATGTAAGTGTAAATCCGTCTGCTACCATAACCTTGAAGCCATCACACTCCTCCTTTTTCATTCCTCTTCTAGCAACCACTCCATCAATAAAATTGCGTGTTGCTCCTGTATCAATAAGGGTCACTATACGTTGCCCACACAACACTCCTCTAACACGAAAAGAACCAATTTTCTGCAAACTAGAAAGCTGTGCTATGGTTCCTTCCTTCCCTTGTCCTTTTTCATACTCCTCAGAAGAGCTCTCACTGTCACTTCCCTTTCAACTAGCTTGCTGATCAGAATTTTTTGCACTTGATTTATCAGATGTATAATATTCTAATTTCTTTGATTTTCCCTTATTAGCACACTTATGTGTCTTTTCCCATTTCTCATCACAGTAATAACATAATCCCTTCTTTCTACGTTCATTGAGCTGCTCATCATCGAATCTAGGTGGCATGTTCTTTGACTGTTTTGAGTCCTTTTGAAATATTTTTGTCTTTATATTTTTTTGTCATAAACCCCTTGGTTTGAATTTTGCTCTTTGAAGAGGATGACTCCATATCTCTTGCCTTTTTAATTGCATCATGTAATGTGGGTGGATTAAGTGCCTTTACCCAACCTCTCAACGGATTTTCTAACCCATCCATAAACAATACAATCAACCTTCTCTCCAAAATATCAGTCACAAGTATTGAAAGTCTCTGAAAATTTGCTACATAATTGTCCATTGTTCCCCACTGCCTAAGTTGAGCTAACTCCTTAAAATGGAGTTCTGGATCTTTCTTATCAAACCTGTCAATCAACTTCTCCATGAACACTACATAAGAATCAATCTGGTCATGACCCAATGTTATCATTCCATGGTGCCACCACTCATGTGCACACCCATCCAAATGTAACACAACATATTTAATGGCTTCATCTTCAGGCATAAGATTAAGCTGAAAATGTGTCTATTTTTTGCACCCCGCTCTAGCTGTTGTTTTCCCAGAGCCATCAAAATAAGGAATGGACACCTTACTCACTTTCTTTTGCAAGTCATAATTAGAAGCTCTCCCACCCCTATGTGGTCTATGCCTCATCCTAAGATCTGCATACTCACGAAAAGACATTTCAGCTTGGAATTCTATATTTGAATTTCTCCAATCTTCTAGAATCTGATCTTGGAACTCCATTTGTGTAGGTTCCACTTCAACTGTGGGACTATTCCTTGGTGGAAAATGAGGCATCAAAGGTCTAGATTTTGCTGTCCTGGTTACATTACTCTGATTAACAGACCTATTGTTGATTGACCCATCTTCATTTCCTTCATTCCTTTCATTAGCATTGTTCCCATTATTGTTATCGTTGTTTCCCTTTAATTTCTAAGTCATTAAGGTTGCCAATTGTGTCAAAGTCTGTTGTAACTCACGTTGTCCCCTAGCCAAATCATTAAGCATGTCTCGAGTGCTTGGTTCCTCACGCCCCCTGTTGTCCCTGTTTTCCCTGTGTTCTCTATTATCCTTGTCTCTATCCTCCATTGTGCTGGCTGGAACAGCCCTTGTATTATGCTCCCTTGCTACTAAAGCAGCTGAAAAAGTGTCTTGTTCTGGGTAGGGCTGAGCCCATTGTGCCTCTCTCCTCTCTTCTCTTGCAATGTACCTCCTATATCTGCCACTCATGAACCCTACAGGCCGTAGAAACTTCTTGCTCTGATACCAATGCAATGAGCTTCCCCAAATACAAATTTGAATTTATATTTCCTTGAGTCTCACAATACTGAGTTTTTTTTTTTTTGAGAAACAATTTATTGGTGTCTTGCTTATTTGAAGTATTTGCTCAGAAGACAAAAAAACAGAGTTTTCTAATAATTCAAACAACCAGACTTTTCGAGAACCAGACAAAACACTAATAGCAATGCTTTGAATTGTAATGTTAAAATGCATCTATTACAAAATAGGGATAGTCACGTCTTGACCTTACTTCTGTAGCAACAGATTGTGATGGAAGTTCTTGCACTGATGTGTTCTTGTAGTTGTTCATCACCAGGTCCATCTAGTTGAACGCATCAGGAGAATTTTCAAAGGCAACTACTCAGAAATTGATTTATCTCCCAAAAATTCTATTTCGTTGAGTAATTAGCAATGGTCGTTTCTCTTTGGGTACCACGTACAACAACCAATACAAATTTAATACCTTCACTCGTGCTTACCTTTACTCCTGCTTGACGACAAAATACATACGTTTTACCTTCTCTGAGAAGCCTACACTGTCCCATCTCGTGACCTTTCTATCTATAGATAATGAGCTTCCATTATTCACAGTCATGAATAGACTAAGAAGAAGGTTGCAATTCTTAAGGAAACTAGGCACACACAAGTTTTGTCGATGGTGTTTGGATAGCAAACACGGCTGGGTTGGATTCTGAAACTTAAAAGCCACCCGTTAGTCAAAAATTCACCGTCGACTTCCTCTGAGAGTTATATTTTTTGGACCCCCGCTAAGACGGCTACAGTTGTCGATTCACACCACAATAGTGTGAATGATATAATCACTCTCGTGTCTATTTAGATATTACCAGTGATTTGCTCGAAATTATCAAGTTCAGAAAACACTATCATTGAACCCCGTCTCCCATATTGCAAAATCCATGAGTCATTCCCGTCAAGAATTCTTAAGATTAACCAGACATCCTGGATGCATTTCCCAGCATTGAAGACATCAATCTCTATTGAAGCTTGCAATCCAAGTAGAGTCCCAGGAACATTCTATGTTCAGCCAAACCATAAGAAAATCTCTACATAAACTTTGTTTTTTTTTCCTCCCCATCGACTATCTTCTCAACTCATTCGTAACTGCCATCAGTTACTTCTGAGTTCTTGATATTCCCTTCATTGAAACTCCAACACCCGTCATACTTTCCCGGCCCCAGATAGGACAAAAGGATTCCTTTTCTTACTTTATTTTGAAGTTTTCTCATAACTTCAAAATAATAATAAGTTAATGCTTTATAAGCTCCAACGATAAAATAAGCACTAACTTAATTTTTACCTTCCCCTTTAAACGAGCTAAGGGGGGACATTACAAAATCTTTCATTTCATTTCATCCCTATTGGGTTGTAGTGGGTTGTAGTAGCCAAAGCTAAACATAATTGGAAAATGAGCACTCTCTCCATTGAAAACAAGGATACGAAGTATACAATTGATTTGAAGAACTAGATAGTGAGGAAACAACTTCTCATAGATTCAAACATCGAAGAAGAATGGATAGAGAAGCATATGATTAAAGTCCCATGGAGCCAAATGCCAAAGGAGTTTTGGAATTATAGTCATGTTCTAAAGATGAAACAAATTCCCTTCATGGCATGCTCCACTAGCAAATTGAGTTTATTGAAGTATTTTTATTGACTCACAATTTTATTGAAGCTATGTTGATGACAAGAAGCAATCAATTAACATTGAAGAAACTCTGTCGAGTGATCCTAAATTGTTGAATAGTTCATTTGTGCCAAAGAAAGTACATGGTTCAGAGTTGATAGTTTATTCTCAAAGGCCAAAAGCTTTATATTTGATTGCCATTGATGTTTCAACAACAATACCGAAGGCAATTAATGAAATTAATAAAGGTATGCCTCAAAATAATAATAGTAAAAATTTAATTGATTTGGAGCATATGGATATTTGTTGTCCTAATGAATGTTACAAAGGACCCTACTTGTGTTGTATAGTTTGGCACAACATCAAAGTTAGACTAGAGTAGGCATCACATGGAAATTATGGAAAGGGGGAAAAGTATCGTAAAGTGGGTCAAACAAAAAATTAATGAAGTTGGAGAGGAAATTAATAGGTGGGCCCCATGTGAGAAACTTGAAAAAAATAATAAAGGGAGAAATATTACTTTCAATGGGTGGAAGAGCTACAAATTAAACTTGAATGAAGCATAGGTGAAAAGAGAAATTGGAAGATTATACTATGAAACTCTTATGTTCATTGTACATTTAAGAGCACAAAAGTATTATAAATTTCGAAAACGAAATTCTTCTTTCCACCATATGATTAACCCCAATATGTTAACCACAGCATAAAATGGACAGTCACATTAAAAACTATAAAGTTCCCCACTTTTACCTTGTACGGTCTTAAAATATTAAACCATCCATACAAGCATTCTTCCCCACCGTACAGTAGAATCGGGTGAAGCAAATCATACATTCTAAAAGTTATGCTACCATACGACTCTATAAAGCTCCGCATTTCATTGTATGGTCAAAGGAAGTTCATATGAAAAATTCTACTTTTTTCCCATCATATGACAAGCTGAATAAGAATTTCATACGGTTCAATTCAACTACTCTTTCTATTGTATGGTTTCATTCATCTAAGATAATTGTTGTTTTAAACTCCAATTGTAGGACACCTCTTGCTTTAATTGTACGGTTTGCATAAACAATGCAAATTTGTCATATTTTTCTATACAACTCCCTCTAGTTGATCCTCCCAATCATATGGTACAAACAATACTTTTTTCTCATATGGTAGAATCACCACTTTGCATTGTACAACCAAAAAAGAATGAAGGAATTTTTGTTGTAACTAGACAATTGCCCATTCTTCAATCAATTAATGTTTAGTCTATTCAAATTGCCTCTATTGTGCGGTCATTGTGGGCTGCTATTGATCCTTCTGCAATTTGCTTTTCTTTAGACTCTGAATTTGGAAAAATTAGAGAATCATTCCTATAGATTGGTGAATTGGATAAATGTACATTCATGGAATATGGGGATATTGAACAAATTTTTTTGATCAAAATGCTTTTTGAAGTCCTTGTAGTATTGTTTGGGTTCAATGACCAATTGGGTATAGCAATTTAGATCAAAGTTTTCTTTGTCACTTTCTTTTCTTTTTCTATCTTAAACCATCCTTGCAAACTGTTGCCTATCTTTCATTGCAGAATGTTTACTAGTTGTGGGAATGTAATGTCCCTTTCTTGAGCCTAACCAACATTGTTGACCGTTAGCCTATTTCTCAGGTTCCTATAGGCTAATTGGGTTTTAAGGGAGCTCCATTGTTCTTAGAGTATAGTTCAGCATAATTCCAGTTTTATTTGTGGCATTGAGCTCATTTGCCATTATGATTTAATACGACGCTTTCAAAAGCATTTTCGGACATTTGGTCTATGCTCCACATTTCTTGGAGCACTTTGCTAGTTTTAGAAAGTTATTGTTTCGGCACCAAACTGTCTTTTGGCGACAGTTACACCTTGGCCTATTTAGTTTTAGTATCCAATGCTCCGACAGTGCTTTCGGCAAGTCAGGTGAATGTTTTTAAATAAATGCTTAAGTTATAATGTTTTATTATAAAGTTTCACTTAAGTGTTTATTTAAATATTAAAAGTGGCTCACTTTATGGATATGAGTAGCCAAGGGTAAATATTTTAAAAGTGATATTAATTTATCCCATTTGAGGCCTTGAAGAAGGTGACATAAGGGAATTAATTGAAAAGTATTATTTTATTTCCCAAAGTGGTGCGTTGGGTTTGGGAAAGGAATAAAATAACTTTTGGAGCTCATTTTGCATTATGTGGGAATTTTTGAGAAAGCTTATGTTGTTGGTTTCATAGTTGAAAAACTCTCCAAGTAATTGGCGAGTTTTAAAAAACTCCCGGGGTTTTTTTGATGGCGAGCTTTTCCTGCATTTACTCTCCAAAATTGCTCGCCAAATAAAGGAGAAAAACTCGACAAGTCCGCAAAAAAAGCTCGCTTGTCCAAACAAAAGGTCTCCTGCAACCGCTAAAAAGGAATTTTCATTTCATTTGATTTTCTAGGTACTCTCCAAGTCCAAGTTTCCAAGTTTGCCTACAAGTCTTCATATATAATATTGTCTAGTTCTACCTCCCCCTAGTTTTCACTAGACATGGGAAGAGGAAAATGTAAACTTGTAAAATATATTAATGAAGTATTTACTTTCAGTTTTACAAAAACAATTTGGTATTTTCATTTTGTTTCACACTATCAACATCAACACATTCCACATGAGGATGCCATTTTGTACCCAATTTGCTTTCAAATCAATCAAATACAACTAGACTCAACTTGTTTCTTTTATGTACTCATTTATTGACTCATTGGATGCATCTTATCATTGAATTTTGCAAAAAAAAAAGCATTTTTAATGAAATTTAAGCAATTTTTAAGTTGCCAAGTTTTTGCCAAGTCGTGTTTTTTGCACTTGGCGAGTTTTTCAACTATGGTTGGTTTGAACTCTGTTCATCCAAGAACTTTGTGAGGACAAAAACCCTCATGAGGAATATCATCTATGGTGGTGAAAGATCTTCCTTGGTCGATTGCTAATAGATTCATCCTGAGTCTATGCTGGTGCTTAATTGGTGTGATTGTTAGATTCGATCAAAAGGGGTTTATTTGCAAAATCTTTTAATAAATGGTTTTGGAAGACAAGTCGCAGGTACGATTGAAGATCTATAATTTGTAAAGTCTTGCAAGCAAGACAAATTATTACAGGTATCTACAGATCAAAGGGTTGACAAGAAAGGTGGATGCCATTTATGGAGGTTTGATTTCCTATAGATGGGCGATAATTCTATGGTTGAGACATAAGTATTAAATCATTATTGAAAGTTTTGAATATTCTTTGAAAGGTTGATTTCTCCATCAGCTGGGTGACGCCTCTATTATGGGAATTTAGTGAGGTTACAAGCTGGGCGCTAAAGGTGATATTGTGGCATGAAGAGTTGAGGCTGGGCACTGAAGCTTTTATGTATGGTTTCATGCTATGCTGGGCATGGCAACTCAAGGATACGTAGTTACCTGGTTTTGTCATTCACAGCATAAAAGAAATGCCTAAAGATTGAACGCCATAGGTGTAAGATTAAAATGGAGTGAATTTCCTGTGCAAGGTGTGATTTGGTAACTGCTGGGCATGAATTTTAAGGGACAGATTTGAGATGTGTTGCTAGGTGATATGCTCTCAATTGCTGGGCATGGATATTAACTTGGGTGTGATTTCTGAGCTTGGCGTGAAGTTTGGTGAAGCTGATGTTAGCAGATTGGATTTGTTCACAGCACACTAGGACTGCTACATTGTTGGCGCAGGCATTGGAAACTGGCTGGAGGTTATATGTAATCTGCTCTTCAACTAAGTATGACAGTCATGAATTTCTTGTATAACTCTTTATTTATATGTAGTGATCTGCTGTTAATATTGCTTCATTTCCTTCAATATATCAATGAGCATTCAATGCACAATAATTCCTTTCAAGAAAACTGGATACAAACTTGCTAAATTAGATAATCTGTGTCACATAGATGCAAACTGTTTGATCAAATGTTCATTGGGAAGAAAGTGCAATAGTTGGTGAAAAAAATATTGAGGATCTTTATAGGGAACCTCAGGTTATGATCAGGCTGTTTTAGTTGCCAGTGGGAGGTGTCAACACAAAGGTTCTGCTTCGTCTACAATGCCGTTACAAGTTTAGAAAACTTTACTTAAAGTTATTTGATGATTACTTGTTTCTTTAATTGTTCTGAAGGCAACCTTTCTTTGGGGGGGATAATGTAGTCAACGTACAATGCCTTTATTATGTTCTATTTATACAATCATATCTGACTATATATTAATTGTTGTCAACTTTCAAACATTATAGGAGTCAATTAGTTTTGACAGTTGTGTTCTACTTGGCAACCATTGGGCTCTTTAAATAGCCTTTGCATAGTAAGGGAAAAGGGTCTGATCCTTGGCTGATAGTCTTTGGTCTACTTCTGTTATAACTTCATGTGTGAAATAAAGATATATTTTAATGCTCTATCTGTTCATTATCTCAAATATTAGTTCTATAATTTGTATCCAACAGAGTTGAGTGTTTATTTTTCTTGTTCCTTTTTATATTTCCATTTAAAGTATAGTAATTTTCATGGGCTTACTGCTGATGTTCTTCTTTGTCTATCCAGCTTGCAAGTTTTGCATATGCTCCTAAGCAAAGACACGTGAAGTTGCAACTTAGCCGGAAAAATATATATCACCGTGATTTATTCACTTGTCAGTAAGTATCCTAGTTAATGTGCATTTCAATATACTTATACATTCAAGTAGGCTACTGTTGCATTAATGCCTATGCCTTATTTATGTCAGTGGTCATCACTTTTGGTTAGAAAATTATAGCAGGTAAATCTAGAAAAAGAGCAATAACCAGGAAGAGTTTGTGCACACACACAGATATAGATGTTCTAGTGGTTATGCCTTGTCTATCTCAGTAATATAGTTTGCAGATATTGAAATCAGTAAAAAGGAAAAAGTACCTTGAGCAGGAATTCTTTCATACAAGATTATCCTTTATGTATAAGGATGAATGGTTTCAAAGTATGAAGACAACAACCGTGTAATTGAAAAAAATTAAAAGTGAATTTTAATGAGTCAAACAGGTCTTTAGATTGAGTAATAGTCGCTCTTAAAAGAATAATCCTTGTGGATTACTGATGTCTGCTTGTGAGGCATAATTTATCAATTTGGGGCACCCAACCCATAGTCAGTTTTGAATGAGAAATAGTATGATATAGATAGAAGCAAAACAGTAGAGAAAAGTACAGCACAAGAAGTCTGATTGGTTGCACTTATTACTTTCTCCTACCTAAGAATGAATTCTTAGAGCATGGAGAGGAGTAAGGGAGTTGACAGTTAATGTCCGAAGTGACAATGGATACTGGAGAAATATGTAGCCACGTCTTTTGATTCCCCTAACTGTTTCTGCTGGAATTAGGGTCTTTTGAGTATTTGAGTCCCTTCACTTGCCAACTGGGTGTGCACATGTAATTTAATTATTGAGTGAATTGTAAAATAATTAAAAACACAGAGAATGATTACCAAGATATTCGATATTAAATTAAGGAGCAAAAGTCTCCTTAAATAAGAGATACAAAAGATCTATCCATAAAGGATAAGATTAACAACTAATAAAGCAAAGGATAAGAACTTAACTGAAAGAATAAAATAACATTCCCAAAGGATAAGAACTTAACTGAAATAATAAAAGAATATTCCTAAAGTCTATCCTAAGTTCCTAACAACTTAATTGACCATTATAAATTAAATATTACAATATTACTCTAATAGTTTACTCAATGAGTTAAAATCATGGACTCCAAGGGTGAACACAAGGATCTAAATCCCATGTAATAAATCCCTTACCTCTGGAATTCTCATATATTCCAATGTTTGCTAATTCAATATGTAGGCAATCGAGTTGCTCTAATCTTATATTGCATGAGAGCTTACTTCCATTTGAAAAAGACAGCTTTCTGCATGCTTGAAATATCCATGCACATCAATTGTAGAAAACAACCAAAATGTGGTACATGCTAAAGTAGAAATCAACAAATGTAGTCTGTAGTTTTTGTAATGTCCCTCTCCAGCTGATCATTTGCTGGACCGTTGGCCTATTCCCGAGACCCGTAGGGTGTGCGGATGGTGAAATTAGGGTTTCCAATTTGGAGGGTCTTGCTTGGAGTTCGGGGATTCTGTTTGCGGTTTCTTTCTGGGTTTTCAGAGAGCTTCGCAGTGGTGTGTTTAGTTTGGCATTCCGGGCAACTTCGAATTTACTATTTTTAGTAAATTCTATTTTTGGCAGTGGACAGTTTGGGTTCAGTTCAGTTGGGCTTCTTCTGCAGTTGTTTCAGCTGGCACTTCAATTCTTGGCCTTGGGCGCAATTTTCAGTGGAGAGATAAGTATTTTATTATAATATTATTATTTTAATATTATACCCCTTTTGCCTAGCAGTGCAACTTTAAGTTGTTTTTAAAAAGGGGACTTTGAGGGTCTAGGCGTCATAAGGTGATAAATTATATTTTTTAATGTCAAATTTTTGAGACCTTGAAATGGACGCCCCTTTTGAGAAATGAAGTTTATTTTAAAAAGTGAAATATTTTGTGGAGGAAAAAGGACGCCTTCTTTTGGAGGGAAAAGTGGAATTCGAAATTAGGGTTTTGGGGCGCCCTCTGGAAGCTTCTAGATGTTTCTCTCACTTCTATTTAATCAGGCCTCAACTCTTCATTTGGCATCTTTTGTCTACTACACCGTTATGCTGCTGGATTGTCTTCAGGCACTCGCTTCGAGGAAAGCATACCTCCTAGCATTGGCTCTTCTTCTTGCTTGAAAGATAGCAACTAGTTGAGAGGTTAGCATGTATTAGGAAGTATATTGCATTTTCAGTTTAGTATATGCATTTGGAGTTCTAGTTTTGCATTTATGTTCATTTCTGGAAATTGCTGAATATCATATGGGAATGTAAGAACTGCTCGCAGCTTTTGAAATAAAATTATTTTGGTTCTGGGCATTAAAGAAATCTGCTTTCCTAAGCTAGGCGTCCATCTTTGCCAAGTTATAGATTTTATATTGCTCATTGGGATTTTTAAAAGAAAATCGCCCTTGCTAGAGGGCCGTACCTTTCTGTAGTTTGCTTTGGGTTCTGTGCAAAAACAATGAAAGTCTTTGGTGAGGTTTATGCATTCCATTTGGGGCGCCATCATTACTAGAGTAATCTGCATTTGGTTATAAGCCATTAGGGGGTGTTATGAGCAAGTTATGAGCCATTGAATGGCTAGTATGTTGCAGATTTTCATCATTCTATGTGCAGGTCTGATACAGCAGATTTAAGATAATTGTTCCTTGGTTGAGATTTGAGTATTGGAAATCAAGTTGGATATTGTAAATGCTTACTAATCATCTGCAGCTTGGAAAGACATAAAATTTCAGTTTAAGAGATTATTCTATCTTATTGTAAGCTGCTAGTAGTACTATCAGCATTTCCTATCTTACCTCTCATTTCTCTGAATTGTAATCCCCACTGAATAAGTGGAAGAGGCTGGCTTGCCGCCTTTTACTTTCTTGCATTGTAATTTCTTAAGTCTCCGCCATATGGTCGCCTCTTATCCATCACGGATCGAGTAGCACATACTTGGTGTTGAGCTACTTTTCAGTATTGCAATAGATAGGGATCCTCTGACCGAATGCTCGTCGTTCACCGGCGCATCTCTGGTTAGAGTTCTTGTTCAGCATTTACTTTGAGATCCTCTGACCAATGCTCACACCTTGCCCGCATCGGGATCCTGGTGTACATTCTGGTTAGAGTTACTTTCTGCATCGTTCTGGTTTATGCTAACCTTAACGGGTGCATGTTGCATTGTAATCATTTGTGAAAAAACAAAAAAAAAATTGGTCCGGTTCATTACAGTGGTATCAGAGCCATGATTCTGCCAACCTGTGCCCAACAGTGATTCAGTGGTCAGATGAGTGACAGTGATTGCAGATACTTCACCAGAGGTCAGGCCAGAAGACAACAGATACAGCTTCCGTCAGTGCCAGAAGCAGATACTTTTTCAGAGGCTTTGAGAGAAACAGGAATAGCAGTGGATACGGGTAAAACAGTTGAGAACATGTCAGACAATCTTAGGACAGCCATGGAAGAGAAGGATGCAAGGATGGAAAAGAAGTTTGATGGGATGATTGAGATGATGTCTCGATTACTTGCTAAAATGGATCAGCAAGCTACTCAGAACCATATTCCGAATCAAAACCATGCTACAGGAGAAAGCAGTGGTGTCAATGGAAACAATGGGAATAATGGAAACAATGGTAATGGAGGTAGTAGAACTATTGGACAGCATGATGCCATCTCTAGCGGATCAGCCTCTAGACCGCTCTTTCCTACATTCACTCCAAGAGAAGAACAACCAGTTGAAGCTCCCATTCCCTTGGTAGACGATGCCAGACAAGCCTATATGGAGTATGCTACCCTACCTCCTGATCTTAGGAACCAATGGTCCTTTGATCAATTCTTGAATCAGAGGGACAGAAGACACGGAAGAAGAGTTGATAACCGAGCTTATATGGCTCCTAGAACAGATTTTCATCAAGCCTTAGGAAAGGTAACATTGGCTCACTTCGATGGAAGTGATACGTGTTCAGCAAGATCATGGGTTCAGAAGTTAGACAACTACCTTTCACTTCGTCCCATGCCAGAAGAAGATGCCATCAAGTTTGCAACGCTTCATTTGGAGGGAGCTGCCCATGAGTGGTGGTACCATGGTTTGGTCACTCTTGGCCATAACCTTATTCGAACCTATGGAGAATTCACCAACAAGCTGATTGAAAGGTTCGACACTAAGGATCCTGAAGTAAGGTTTCGCGAGCTTGCACAACTCAAACAGCATGGCTCCTTGGATTCTTACATTGCTGATTTCCAGAGACTTTCTGTGATGGTGCCCAACATCACCGAAAGAAGATTGGTTGTGTTGTTTTCTGAAGGTTTGGTTGAACCCTTGAAAGGATGGGTTAAAGCTTTCGATCCACCAAGTCTTGATGAGGCAATCAAGAAGGCTCGTAGTATGGAGTTATCAGCCCCTAGGCCTAAATTTCCGCCTAAGCCTTTTGGCCATAAGAGGGATAAGGATAAAAGACATTCTTCTAATCAGCACAAGAAGTTCCCACCTAAATTGACTGAAGAGCAACGTGAACAGCTCAGAAAGGAGGGCAAGTGTTACACATGTTTAGAGCCTTGGACTAAAGGCCATAGATGTCCTGGAAGAGGGCGTTATAATCAAATGGGAACCTATTCTGATTATGAATCAGCATCTGATATGTCTGATCAGCAGTCTTATTTCGGGGACAGCGAGGATGAAAGAGCCACAGAAGAGTCCGATCATGAGCAAGGAGTTGGGGGCCCTATTGCCCAACTCTCTAGTTTCCAAAAGAACGAATCTTTCAAGGTTCGTGGTGGAGTTGGAGGCCATCGTATTGTTGCATTAATTGATACTAGTGCAATTCATAACTTCATTGATGAAGGTGTGGTTGCAAAGAGAGGTCTCAAAACTGAAGAATTTGAAGGCTTCAAAGTCATGGTGGCTGATGGGTTTCACATTTCATGCACACGAAGAGTTCCTAACATGTCCTTGCAGTTGGGAAACTATGAAGTCAAAGATGACTTCTATGTGGTTACTATTGGTGACACAGATGCAGTCTTGGGCATACAATGGTTACGCTCACTTGGTGAAATCTCTCTCAACCTACAAACCATGGAGCTCAAGTTCCAATCTGATGGTAAGAGAGTTGTTTTGAGAGGAATGTCTAATGGTGGTCCTCGTATAGTTTCTTTCAAAAGGATGGAAAGGCTGATTAGACATGACCAAGTGGAGTGGGCTGCGGAATGCATGGTTCTTCCTGCCAGTCCAGTTGAGACCAAGAGGGAATATCCTCCTGATATTCAATCCATACTCACCAAAAGGAGTAAGGTGTTTGCTGATCTACCACCTGGGCCACCACCAGAAAGAGGTGCTGAGCATGTTATTGAACTTAAGGAAGGGGCCAAACCAGTCATTACAACACCGTATAGATATCCTAAGAAGCAGAAGGACGAAATTGAGAAGAACATAAGAGAACTAAATCAAAGCACAATAAAAAATCGGTATCCTATTCCTTGAATCGATGAGCTCATTGATGAGCTACATGGTGCTAAATTCTTCTCCAAAATTGATTTGAGATCGGGTTACTATCAAATCCAGATGAGGGGCTCAGATGTTGAGAAGACGGCATTCAGATGCCACTATGGTCATTTTGAGTTCCTAGTCATGCCCTTTGGCTTGACTAATGCTCCAGCCACATTCCAGTCTTGTATGAACAGAGTTTTCCAGAAGCAGTTGAGGAAATTTGTGTTAATTTTCTTTGACGATATTCTCATCTTCAGCAAGACGTGGGAAGAACACCTCAAGCACTTGGAGGAAGTGCTTAGCATTCTTGAATCAGAGAGTTTGTTTGCAAAGGAGTCCAAATGTGAATTTGGGATGAAGGAGCTGCTCTACCTTGGCCATATCATCAGCGCTGAAGGGGTGAAGGTTGATCCAGAAAAGATCAAGGCTATAGTAGATTGGCCACCTCCAGAAAATCTGACTCATTTGAAGGGATTTTTGGGTCTTTGTGGCTTCTATAGAAGGTTCGTAAAGGGGTATTCTCAAAGTGCTGCTCCTCTTACTGACCTCACTAAAAAGGGGGCTTTCATGTGGTCAAAAAAAGCTCAAAGTGTGTTTGATAAGTTCAAGAAAATCATGAGTTCTTGTCCTGTATTGGCCATACTAGATTTCTCCAAACCCTTCGAGTTACAGTGTGATGCATCAGGGGAAGGTATTGGGGCTGTTTTGATGCAAGAGAAGCATCCAATTGTATTTGAAAGCAGAAAATTAAGAGGGGTTGAAAGAACCTACTCTATCTATGACAAGGAAATGCTTGCTATCATGCATGCATTAGCCAAGTTCAGACAGTATCTAGTGGGGAGCAAATTCGTGGTCAAGACTGATCACAACAGTCTCAAGCACTTTATGCATCAGAAGGATTTGAATGAGAGACAGCAGAAGTGGGTGAGTAAGCTACAAGCTTACGATTTTGATATTGAGTATGTCAAAGGGAAGAATAACGTTGTGGCAGATGCTTTGTCTAGAAGGCCTCACTTGAGCTAATTGTGTGAGCTTAATGCTGATTGGAAGGAGTTGTTGCTTGCTGATTATGCCAAAAATCAGTTTGCAACCAGCGTTATTGAAGGTACTTTTCATGATGAAAGGTACAAGGTAGTTGATGGGTTGATCCACTACAAGGGAAGAATCTTCTTGGTGGCTGATTCTAAACTTAAGAAGAAGATTTTGGTGACTTTCCATGACAGTCCACTTGCTGGTCATCAAGGGTACTTCAAGACATACAAGCAGATTCGAGAGAGATTCTCTTGGAAGGGGTTGAAAGATGATGTTCAGCGTCACATCAAGGAGTGTAGTACTTGTCAAATGAATAAAAATGAGCACTCTCTTCCAGCTGGTCTACTGCAGCCACTTCCCATTCCAAGTCAAAAATGGGAGAGTATCTCTATGGATTTCATCACCGGGTTGCCTAGGGCTCAAGGCAAAGACTGTATGTATGTTGTAGTGGACAGATTGACCAAATTCTCTCATTTCTTTGCCATCACAAGCACATTTACAGCAGCTCAAGTTGCAGATTTGTTCTTCCATGAAGTGTTTAGACTGCATGGGTTGCCAAAAAATATTGTGAGTGATAGGGACAGCAAGTTCCTAAGCACCTTTTGGCAGGAAATTTTTAGGATGAGTGGTACAGTGCTTACTCCAAGCACTAGCTATCACCCACAAACGGATGGTCAAACTGAGATTGTGAACAAATGGTTGGAGGGCTATCTCAGAAATTATGTCTCAGAACAGCAAAGAGCATGGGTAAAATGGCTCCACTTGGGAGAATATTGCCACAATTCATCTTTCCACATGTCAATAAAGATGTCTCCATTCATGGCCCTCTATGGTTACGAGGCCCCAAGCTTTGCTGATTTGGTGTTTGGAGATAGCAAAGCTCCTCAAGCCAAGGATTGGTTGCAGCAGAGCCAAGATGTTTTGAAATCCTTGAAGGACAACCTTCAAATGGCACAAAATCAGCAAAAAATGTACGCTGATCAGCAGCGTGTTGAGTGCTCATTTGAGGTTGGTGACATGGTATATCTTCGGCTTCAGCCCTACAGACAGTCCACACTTAAGAAGAGTGGAGCCGAGAAGCTGAAACCACGCTTCTATGGACCATTCAAGGTTGTTAGGAAGGTTGGAGCGGTGGCCTACGAGTTGGAACTACCTTTGAGTAGTAAGGTCCACAATGTCTTTCATGTGTCTCGCCTCAAAAAGGCACTTGGACACAACGTTGTGGCTTCATCACAGTTACCCCCTTTGGATGAAGAAGGGCAGTTGACCTTGGTTCCAGAACAGATTATTGATTCCAGAGAGCGTTCCTTGAGGAGGAGAACAATCAAAGAGTATTTGGTAAAGTGGAAGAATTTACCATTGGAGGATGCTACTTGGGAGGATGAGGAGATTCTACAGCATCCAGACTTGCGATTGCTTGAGGGCAAGCAATCTTGGGGAGGGCGGACCAGAATGTCTCTCTCAAAGGATCATTGCTGACCGGTTGGCCCATTCCTGAGACCCGTAGGGTCATGGCGGGATGGTGAACTAGGGTTTCCTAATTTGGAGGGTCTCTAGTTTTGGAGTCTGGATCATTCATGCTCTTCTCGGTTTTCTGAGAGCTTCAAGAAGCAGTGTGTCTACCACATTCCAAGAACTCTCAATTTACTATTTTTAGTAAATTCTATTTTTGGCAGTGGGCAGTTTGGGTTCAGTTCAGTTGGGTTTCTTCTGCAGATGTTTCAGCTGGCACTTCAATTCTTGGCCTTGGGCGCAATTTTCAGTGGAGAGATAAGTATTTTATTATAATATTATTATTTTAATATTATACCCCTTTTGCCTAGCAGTGCAACTTTAAGTTGTTTTTAAAAAAGGGGACTTTGAGGGTCTAGGCGTCATAAGGTGATAAATTATATTTTTTAATGTCAAATTTTGAGACCTTGAAATGGACGCCCCTTTTGAGAAATGAAGTTTATTTTAAAAAGTGAAATATTTTGTGGAGGAAAAAGGACGCCTTCTTTTGGAGGGAAAGTGGAATTCGAAATTAGGGTTTTGGGGCGCCCTCTGGAAGCTTCTAGATGTTTCTCTCACTTCTATTTAATCAGGCCTCAACTCTTCATTTGGCATCTCTTGTCTACTACACCGTTATGCTGCTGGATTGTCTTTAGGCACTCGCTTCGAGGAAAGCATACCTCCTAGCATTGGCTCTTCTTCTTGCTTGAAAGATAGCAACTAGTTGAGAGGTTAGCGTGTATTAGGAATTATATTGCATTTTCAGTTTAGTATATGCATTTGGAGTTCTAGTTTTGCATTTATGTTCATTTCTGGAAGTTGCTGAATATCATATGGGAATGTAAGAACTGCTCGCAGCTTTTGAAATAAAATTATTTTGGTTCTGGGCATTAAAGAAATCTGTTTTCCTAAGCTAGGCGTCCATCTTTGCCAAGTTATAGATTTTATATTGCTCATTGGGATTTTTAAAAGAAAATCGCCCTTGCTAGAGGGCCGTACCTTTCTGTAGTTTGCTTTGGGTTCTGTGCAAAAACAATGAAAGTCTTTTGGTGAGGTTTATGCATTCCATTTGGGGCGCCATCATTACTAGAGTAATCTGCATTTGGTTATAAGCCATTAGGGGGTGTTATGAGCAAGTTATGAGCCATTGAATGGCTATTATGTTGCAGATTTTCATCATTCTATGTGCAGGTCTGATACAGCAGATTTAAGATAATTGTTCCTTGGTTAAGATTTGAGTATTGGAAATCAAGTTGGATATTGTAAATGCTTACTAATCATCTGCAGCTTGGAAAGACATAAAATTTCAGTTTAAGAGATTATTCTATCTTATTGTAAGCTGCTAGTAGTACTATCAGCATTTCCTATCTTACCTCTCACTTCTCTGAATTGTAATCCCCACTGAATAAGTGGAAGAGGCTGGCTTGCCGCCTTTTACTTTCTTGCATTGTAATTTCTTAAGTCTCCGCCATATGGTCGCCTCTTATCCAACACGGATCGAGTAGCACATACTTGGTGTTGAGCTACTTTTTCAGTATTGCAATAGATAGGGATCCTCTGACCGAATGCTCGTCGTTCACCGGCGCATCTCTGGTTAGAGTTCTTGTTCAGCATTTACCTTTGAGATCCTCTGACCAATGCTCACACCTTGCCCGCATCGGGATCCTGGTGTACATTCTGGTTAGAGTTACTTTCTGCATCGTTCTGGTTTATGCTAACCTTAACGGGTGCGTGTTGCATTGTAATCATTTGTGGAAAAAACAAAAAAAAAATTGGTCCGGTTCATTACAGTTTTATTGATTTTGGAGATGAGATATTCAAAACATATAGCAATTTGATTATCTTTGCAGATCTTTTATTATCTTTTCCAGAATTTGAGAGAGAGCAAAAAATAGAACGTATCAATGTTCTATAACAAAACTCAATGTGTTTACTTAGTACATTATGTATGCAGTATTTCTTGCCAAACCCAAAGTTAGAAGCTGAAATAGAGCAAAATGTCCATGCCTAGACACATGCCAATTTACTGATGTGATCAACAGAGGCAAAATATACTTACATATTAGTTACAACATGGTTGGCGTGATTCTCTATGCCCAGATGATGCCTAGGTGCAAAAGTGCATGCAGGTCCATACCTATATGCAGTAACTAAGTGGGCAGAGGAAGTTGAGGAAAACAATCCAATCCATTTAGTGAAGAGTTTGTAGTCTTGGGGTTATCTTACAATATGGGTAGCATTTGACTAGCTTGTGAGCAAGATGCATTGCTTCTACTCTAGAAATCTCAATTTATCTTCAAAGAAAAGAAGCAACTATGTTGTGATTGTCATGGGGACTAGGACATGTCTTGCTAGTCCTAGAAATTTCTAGTCTCTACTCAGCTAGCATTTTAATTTACACTTTTTTAGTGCAACACAAAAAGGACTAATGTGTGAAAATAAACTTCCCTTCAAATCCAAAAGGGAAGCTTCTTGTAACATAAAATAAAACGAAAAACCCCAAACCCCAAAACCCAAGGACATAACCTCTAGATTTTTACAATATATACAATTTAACTCTCAAGGTTTTTGAACATATTGTAAGAGAGGGGGACCAACCACGTTCAAGGCCCCACGTCATGGAGAGCCAAGAGCGGAAGACTGCCCTAACTTACCTCAGCTTAAAGGGGTGTTAGGAAATGCGAGACGAGAATGATGAGGACTATAAGGTCCTTAAATCACTTTGCAGACTTGAAACACAGAATGGGGCTAGGTGAGCCGGTTTTCGGGTTTAACTCTGCGCCTCAAGAAGCTCTCTGCCCAAGGACAAAAGCATGGTTCTGGGATGACAACGTGACGCGCTAGCATCTCTCAGGTGCACTTACGTCCATACGATCAGAGGACTAAAAAGGAAAGGTCAAACACTAGAAAACTAACGGCCTAGCCAATTACTTCCAAAAGGCCAAAACAAAGCTATGAAGTAGGCAAGATATGTATGAATATGATAAAGCAAATAAACAAGAGTTAGGATAGCAAGAATAATCTCACAGAGATACTCGTTTGCCAACTAACTCCAAGCAACACGCCCACCTACGTGCAATGAAGAGGAAAATTGTTGGGTGGTTGTATAGGGGCCTGCCTTAGTCAGACCCCCGTTTTGGTGTTTCCACCTCCATAGACAGCCAAGTTTGCAACAATAGAGAAATAGTATAATAAAGAAAGCAATGAAGTAAAGAGCACTAAAACACTACAAACAATAATGTGCTACTCAACCAAATGGTAGAGGAGAGGAGTAGAAAGCTTACCACCTCCACCAACAACACTCAAGGCTAATGGAGGAGAAAATTAGAGGACTCAAGCCCCTGCTGCAATGGTGTTGTTCCACACTTGCTCTACTGAGTTGATGGAGTGATGTTGTTGCTGCTATGGAGTACAAGAGTGCTGCTAGAATGCTTGAAGAGTGTGCTAAAGGATGCAAAGAGATGAAGTTGAATACTAGAAGGATGCAAAAGAGATTGTGAAGAAGTTGAAATGCATGTAGGAGGAGGGAATTTGAAGGAAGGATGAAGAAAACGGCCATATTTGGGTCGGTCGGCCGAAGGGGGTGTTACAAGTCGATTCCCAATGAGAAGTGTAACGCCTCTGCAAGCTCCAAATGCGGGAGACTACCAGGGACGTAAGCGTACCGCGCAGACGTCTGCGCGTTGCGCATGCGTCCCCAACAGTTATTCCTCTGTCAACACACGTCTGCGCGTTGCGCATGCGTCCCCGACAGTTATTCCTCTGTCAACACACAAAACAACCGCCAAGTGGAATGAAGGCAGCGGGCTTATGTGGAATTTAGCCTTCGAGTTTGGTTTTTTAAAGTGAAGAAGGGCAAAAGGGGAATTTGCATAAGGGGTGCAAATTCGCTCCTATACATTTTGCCCCCACTTTAGCGAGCACGAATACTGATGAGTGCTTTGGTAAAGTAGATCGGAGTAGTAGAGTTAGAAATGTATACCTGAATCGTCGATCAAGCAGACCACGATATGGCGAACTCGAGAGTGCAGGACAAGAAAAAGACTTCATAGCCCTGCAAAACTATGAAGCTGAAGAATGAAAGCGTCTTACAGGCCTGCAGACCTGCAAGGAGGCAACCCCCAAGATCTCTCACATGAAGGAAGCCCCGTGAAGTAGGCGCCTTATAGGCCCGCAGACCTGCAAGGAAGGTGTCCCCCAAGAACTCTCACATGGAGGATACCTAGGAAAGCGCCCTACATACCCGCATACCTGTAGGGAAGGTGTCCTTCAAGATCTCTCGCATGAAGGAAACCCCCAAGATTTCTCGCATAGAGGAAACCCGAGGAAAGCGCCCTACAGACTCGCAGGCCTGCAGGGGAGCCATGTAATGATCTAGACCAATTTTTATTTTTTATTTTTTTGAATACAATAGGCAATGCAACACGCACCCATTAAGGTTAGTTCTAAAACCAAAACGGTGTGGAAAGCAACTCTAACCAAGGATGTACACCAGGATCCCGATGTTGGGCAAGGTGTGAACATATGGTCAGAGGATCTTATGCACTACTGAACTGAAGTAACTCTAACCAAGAATGCGCCTGAAGAACCGATGTGGGAGGAGGGGCGAGCATATGGTTAGAGGGTCCCTACAAACTGTTGACTGAAAGTAACTCTAACCAAGAATGCACCCTAAGACCCGAGGTGGGAGGAGGGGCGAGCATATGGTCAGAGGATCCATGAAATTTGTGATGGCTCAGCTGATCAGCAATTTGAAGTACAATGCAATTTCTGAAAGTAAATAGGCGGCAAGCCAGCCTCTTCCACTTATTCAGCGGGAAGTACAAGTAAGTGAATAAAGAGAAGTGAGAATGCTGACAGTACTACTGTTCAGCTTATAATAAGATAGAGTGCCTGCCAAGAACACAAGATTAAAAGCTTAATAATGCTGCAATAATGTACTAAATGCCCCAATGCTCAATAAGAATTCTTAGACACAAAACTCCACTCAAAAGACCAACTTTTATAATCTGATTTTGACAGACCTGCAACTGAAAATGCATAACCAGCAACTTAGAGACTCACTAAAATGCTTATATCTCACCCAAATCTCACTCAATTGACATGGAATAAAATGCATAGACTCCTAATGCTGATGGTGCCCAAGAAGGAACAACAAAACCAACCCAAAAGACTCATATTAATTTTGCACAGAATTCCAAGCATGTCCAGAATGGTACGACCCTCAAGGAGGGGCGATTTTGCTCCATAAAATCAAACTCTTGATATTAAAATCTGCAAATTGGCATACATGGTCGCCCCTAGCAAGGAATTAGATAGGTAAAGTACCCAAAATGAAGATATTTTTATTTTTGGATTTATGAATAAAACTTACAATCAGCTACTCAAACCAGCAACTCCAAAACTTGACTAACATGCTAGGAAACTAAACTACAAATGCAAGAAACTCACTACAAGTGCAAAATAACTCAACTACTATCTATCTCTCAACTAGTTGCTATCTTTCAAGCAAGAAGCTGAGCCAAATGCTAGGAGGTATGCTTTCCTCAAAGCAACTCACTCACCATTTCGACAACATAACTTTACTGTAGACATGAGATGATGAAATGAAGAGAAGAGGCCTCTTTAAATAGACTTGCCAAGCATCTTCCAGAAGCATCTAGAAGGGCGCCCAAAACAGTCAAGCAACATTCAAATTTGAGTTGACCCCTTATCCCTCCAATAGTGGCGTCCAAACTCATAAAGGCAATATTTCTTTAGGCAATATTTCTTTAATTTAATATTATCTTCTCTTCAAAAATTGGCGTCCCACCTCTAAGAGAAATATTTGACCTTAGAAACATTAAATTTCCTCCTAATGATGCGTCCACCCATGAGGTACCCCTTTTTAGAACAACATGAAGTCATGTAGCTAGGCCAAGGGGTCATAACATTAAAATATAACATCATTTTAATTAAAATACTTATCTCTCTAGAAAATGCATCGAAAGGCCAAAAACAACCATACCAACTGAACTGACTGCAGAGAGGAGCCAATTGTACTGAAGCCAACAGGACCACTGATAGAAATAGAATTTACTAAAAATAGTAAAATCAAAAAGTTGCTCATAACACCATGCATGCTATACCACTGTGAAGCTCTCTAAAAACCCAAAAAGAATCCGCAATCCAATCACCAAACTACAAGCAACAACCTCCTCAGAAACAAGAAACCCTAATTTTCACCCTCTAAGTAGCCTACGGGTCTCCGGAATAGGCTAACGTTCAACTGAATTGATCACAATTGAGAAGGGGATTACAGGTGATTGCTAAAGCAGAGACAAAATGAGATAGGAAAAGTGCATTTCATCTCTGCGATTAGCAAGACAGTATTGCATTAAAATAGCATGCAGATTTTGCAGTAAAATAGGCACTTTTCATCTCTGCAATTAGCAAGACAGTATTGAATTAAAATAGCATGCAGATTTTTTCCCAATACATTGTCATTGCATTATTAAAAAATAATTGGAATACAAACAAACAGCTGAAGGGAAAAAATCCAAATTTAGAATGATAATATGTGGATGGTATGGAAGAAGCTTTATATTGTCAATGTTGTCTAGTAACCTGTAAATCAGAAATCAAAGCAAAAAAATATGAAGGATGACACCCTATATAGTTATTTGATTCACCTAAAGGGATCTTCATGGGTAAGTTTCATAGTTATTTGGCATCCATTTATGCTTCTCAACCAACTTTAGATCTTACCAGTAGGTCCAATCTGGTTGTTCCAATAAATAGGTCTGAGGTTTATGTTGAAGTTGAGAAAAGATACCAAAGGTATTGCGTACATACTGGTTGTATCACCTGTTGAAGGAACTCTCTATTAGATATGAACTAGTTAGAATAGGAATAGAAAAATGGACAAAGGATCAGATTGGTAATAGCAGTCAGAATGCCTTGCCAATTTGAAATCTACAGCTAAAGCAGTAGATAAAGTTCTTGAAAGGGAGGCAGTTATCTAAATAGTGAACTCAACAGCCAGCTAAATTTGTTTCCTGAATTGACACTAGGATCTTACAATTTAACCAAGCCAGAAAAAAAATCAAAAACTGCAGACATAAAAGACCAGACCTTGTTATTGCTTACACAACACTTCAAGTGAAGGCTCAAGTAATGTGAACATATAAAAGTTATACATTGAGTACATAGCGTATGTAGTCACAAAAGATGAGAAAGCAGAATACAAATTTCAATGTTCAAAAAGTTTCAAAACTCCCGATACCCTATCCATCATAGAAGTAGTCAACAGATTGTATACTGACATCCTCACTACTATGACAGGTGATATTCAAGACATATTAACATCCTAACATCATCAGGACCATCTGCAAAGCAATGAATTTGCTTCTAGAATCAACTAATCAACTATTTGACAAGAAACTACATGTGGCCCAGACATACCACAAGTTGGTGCAGATATGAAAGTACATGGAACTGAACAACTAGTGACTTATAGCCAGTTATAATAAAATAATGCAGATTAATGTATCATCAAATGCTTTGGATTGCAGCAGTTTGAAGAGGGGAAGTAGTGTAATGAACTAAACATAGTATTATACTAGTACATATCGGCCCAAGGAGTTGGCTTGCTGTAATAATGTACAATCATTATATAGTGATGTGTGTTAGTTGAGATTATCATGGAGATTTACTGGTAATTAGGTTTGGAATCTCTACAATGATATGAGTGTGGGAATTGGCCATCTTTAATAGGTCATTGTGGTGGAAATGGTTCTTCCATCATCATAGTAATATGAATATGTGAACCACTCATTTAGATTATTCATTATTTTTGTTTTAACCATTGTTTGACTTTGTGCTGTTATGACAGAGAATGCATATGACGAATTTGTATTTAACTAATTTCATTGAACTGATATACCATAAATTATAGGAAAACTGGTTAAAGTCTACTAGATGGCTTTACAATTGAAAGGGTGGACTGGAGGTTCACCAAGTAAAACCCAGATGGAATATGTTTTGATGAAGTGAACGTAAACCCACTCCTGGTAACAAAAACAATAAATAATTAAGGATATTTATCACCAAGTTAAACTCTAGGACTGTTACTTTTAGGCCCATTATCCTGAAGGCAAGTATATTTGAGGATTGCATGCTCAAGCTAGTGTTTGTGGATCATAAAAGTGTCATGTATCTTCCATTGCTAATGGCTAGAAATGGATATATCTACTGTACAATGCTGAGAGAACTCTCCTTTGGGTTTGGGCTGGTTATGAGCTTGTGCTGTATAGGATGTGAGCAGGTTCTGACCTAATGGATATTTTGCTTGTGAAGCTCAAAGTTTAGTATTGTCTACGTGATGTTTTTGAGACTGTCCCCTCCTCTGCCTTTATAGTCTGACATTTGTGTTATTGGCAATAATTTAAGAATATTCACAGATAATTTTGTACCCATGTACTGTATGGATGCGCAGGTAAAATTTTAGATGAGGGATGCCATTAGGCATGGAGCTATGGATTCTGGGGGACATTACATGCCATAGCTTACCAAGGCATAGTTGATTAGCCCTATTTTTTATTTTTCTTTTCCTTCTCAACTTTCTGGAGCAGCATTATCCTTAGCATCTCCCTGAATATGCCGCAGTACCCCAAAATGTCCAGGGAAATTACAAAATGAAAAGTATGGTTTTTTTTGTTAACCTCACTTAAAAAAATTCTCTGTGGAATCAGTTATATCTTTATATTTTTTGTTGGCTTTCTGGGCAGGTATTGTGATTGCAAGGATGATTTGACAATTGATCATATATTGCCTGTTTCTCGCGGCGGAAAATGGAGCTGGGAAAATTTAGTAAGTACCTTATTTAAGTTTTTAATATCTAGTTTTCTATGTACTCTATGATGCTTGTCATTCCAAACTTGAATAACTTTGGAGCTTGCTGCTTAATGCATAAATGCCTTGAGGTATTAGATAATTTGCTCACCTGCCACAGCAACAGATAACATATCTAATATCTTTTGGATGAGACCAAGGCAAAACCAACAGACACTCTGAATGGTAGGCCAGTTTGCCAAGTTCTAAATTTAGATCCTTGGTGGGAAACTCTGATGTTTGTTAACAATCAATAGCAAGCATGATCTGATTATAAGTAAGAATTACTCTTACCTTACTTTGACCAATTGTTGGAATGCGTGGACATCATTCAAAACTAATACCATACAAATTGGCATTTATATATACATCTTTATAGGAAAGATTAAATTTCTCGTTTACTCAATGTTGACTTTATGGTGATATTTTTTTGTTCTGTACTAAATATAATTCTCTTTTTCTTAGAGTTTCTGGGGTCAAGGGATGTGGGGATATTTCCCAGAATGGAAAAAGATTTTCTCACGTTGAGGGGATGATGAGACCGTGAAATGCATGCACACACAAATGCAAAATACAAGAAAACTATAGAATTGAAATTGAAAGATCATTAACATCTACAGCATTGAACATTGAACAATGAACATTCAATATTGACCTTTGAAAATTGAAATTGAAATTCAAGTGGAACTCAAAAATACAAATACAAAATTGGAAAATATTCAAATAGTTATATTATCAGCAGTCATGAAAATAATTTTTTGGAAATGCTTCTATTTTTAATTAAAAAAAAAATTAATTAGAAGAATTGTAGGTGGAGAATGTACTGACATTCCCTAGATCTCTCTAGTGGATTGGGGACATCCCCAAGTGTCTACCTAAAAAAAGAAACATTACTTGGATGGAAAGAAATTCATAAATGCTGCGTAGATGTGAGAAAAATTGTAGAAAGGGAGGATGTGGGGAAATGTTAGCCTTGTGATAGTGCATCATCAAAATCTTCGAGATGGTCCTAGGAGGGTAGGGGGTGTGACCACGAAGCTGACCTTGATGCCTTGTGGACTCAGCTTTGACCAAATCATGATGGAAAAGAATCTTTAAAATTCTCATGGCTCACAAAATTTTGTCTTTCTTCCTTGTCAGCCATTTTGAGTTTCTTCAAACTTAATCAGCATTTTCACAAGCTCCCTGAAACCTTGGCAAGTTCTTATTTAAAACCCTATCGGAATTTTCCTTAGTACCTAACTGCATCATCAAAATCTACGAGATGGTCCTAGCAGGGTAGGGGGTGTGACCACGAAGCTGACCTTGATGCCTTGTGGACTCAGCTTTGACCAAATCATGATGGAAAAGAATCTTTAAAATTCTCATGGCTCACAAAATTTTGTCTTTCTTCCTTGTCAGCCATTTTGAGTTTCTTCAAACTTAATCAGCATTTTCACAAGCTCCCTGAAACCTTGGCAAGTTCTTATTTAAAACCCTATCGGAATTTTCCTTAGTACCTAAACTCCCTAACTCCTCAGTAAGTAATTTTTCTTTCAACTTTCCCTTTTCAAAATTTCTAAAACTTCCCAAAGTGCCAACAAACAGAATGTCAGAGATTCTCAAGGTTCACAACCTTTGAAATTGTGGACTAAGTTCACTTTAAGTTCAAAGTTTCTATTGAAGGTTACAAAGTTTTATTACGGAAAGTAATAACATAGAGAATGATTACCACAATATTCGTTATTAAATTAAGGTGCGGAAGTGTTTTTAAATAAGAGATACAAAAGATCTATTCATAAAGGATAAGATCGATAACTAATAAAGGAAAAGATAAGAACTTAACTGAAAGAATAAAAGAATATTCCTAATTTCTATTCTAACAACTTAATTGACCATTATAAACTAAACATTACAATATTACTTTAATACCCTCCCTTAATGTTCAATCTATTAACTACATGAAGTTTCTCCATAAATTTTACAAATTTATCAAGACTCAAGGACTTGGTAAGAATGTCTGTAGTTTGGTCCTCAGTTGGACAATACCGCAACATCAATGATCCATTGTCTACAAGTTGCCATATGAAATGACAATGAAGTTCCACATGTTTGGTATGCTTGTGGAAGACTGGATTCTTGGCAAGCTTTAGCACCCCTTGATTGTCACAAACCAATGGTGAAGACCTTGCTTGAGACATTTTCATGCATGAAAGCATCCTTCAAAGCCATATTGCCTCACATGGTGCTTTGGTTGTTCCTTGATACTTTGCTTCTATCGAGAAAGAGCTATTGCTTGTTGCTTCTTGCAGGTCCATGTGATTGCACTTGTGCCAAGATAGAAAACATATCCAAAAGTGGATTTTCTATCATCAACAAAACTTTCCCAATTCAAATTTGTGAATCCAACCAACCTAAGATCTTTGCTTCTGTTGTACAAAATGCCAAAATCAAGTGTCCCTTTCATATATCTCAACACCCACTTTGCCGCAACCCAATGCTTAGACTTTGGTGCTGTCATGAATTGAGAAATGTAGCTCAAATTAGGTCGAATGGTTGTAAGATAGATAAGGCTGCCCACTAGTTGTCTGAATGCTAATTCATTGATTGCCTTTGAGTTTATTTTGGTTGAAAGCTTCAACCCTTTCTCCATTGGTGTAGATGAGATTTTGCAATCTATCATTTTGAATTTTTCAAGCAAACTCCTAGCATATTTAGACTAAGAAATAAAATACCACTTGTCTGCCAAACCTCTACACCTAGGTAGTGATGTAGGAGGCCTAATGTAATGTCCCCTTCTCAGGAGTAGTTAGTTTTGATGCCCTTCAGCCTATTCCGGGAGGCCCGTAGGCTAGTCAGAAGTGAGATTAGGATTTCCAGCTGCTTGGAATTTTTTTTGTGTTTTCAGGGGTTTGCATGCAGTGGTTTTACATAATGATTTCTGGGTCTTCTGGGTTTTCAGAGAGCTTTAGAATGATGTAACATGTGTCTGCATTGGAGATTTTTTCCGGACATACTATTTTTAGTAAGTTGCGATGGTTGCTCTGATTGTGGTTAAAATGAGTTTGTAGTCATTTACTATTTTTAGCAGTATGCTATTTTTAGTAAGTGCTATTTTTTGTAGTGCTATGTTTGGCAGCAATTCAGCAGTTCAGTGTAGTTTCTATTTCGGGCAGAGCAGAATTGGTATTTTGGCCTTAGGCACTTTTGGGCTCGTTTTGGCAAATTGAATCATTTAAGTCATTTTAATATTTTAATATCTTTTTGGCCCCTTGGCCTAGGCGAATGACTTAATGTTGTTTATAAAAGTGGGCCTTGGAGTGGATGCCTCACTTGGAGATATTTGAATAATTTAAAAGTTTAATATTTGCCAAAGCATTTGGGATGCCTAGGAGAATGTGCCAATGAATGTTTAAAAATATTAAATTATATTCATGGGTTGGGTGTGTCCCCTTTTGGAGGGAAAAAGAGAATTCGAAAGGTCATCACGAAGTTCTATTTAAGCAAGGCTTTGCTCCTTCATTTGACATCCATTGCTTATCACAACGAAGTGTTGCTGAAATGATTTCAGACCCATTGCTCCGAGGAATGCATACCTCCTAGCTAATATTGGTTTCGTGTTTGAAAGATAACACCTAGCTGATTGAGACCCGCTTCTTCATCCAGAGGTTGCAGATTGAGCTTCACAGTAAATTGTTTGAGTGTTATTTCTGATTTTGGAGTTGCTGGTTATGCTTGGCTGAAGCACGTTTTTGGTTATTGCTCTTGGTGTGATTTTTGTTTGATTCTAGGTATTTGCTCTATGTTTATCCTTTCCCTAGGCGCCACATATCTCCAAGCTTCAGATTTTATTTGAAGTGACTGATTAATTAGAGAAGGTCAACCTCCTCTAGAGGCTGCCCCTTGTCTATGCTTGCATTGGAATCTGTGTATGGGCATTTGGAGTTGTTTCATTTCTTTGGGTTCTTGGTCGCCTAGCTCTCCTTGTTCATTTGCATTTAGTTTGGAGGAGATTGGAGCTGTTTTGGTGAAGATATATGCATTTTGGTGATTCCTTTCCTTGCTGGTTTGAATTTCAGTTTGCTTTGTTTTTCATATCAGACTTGATTATTCCAGTTATTTGCTAAATTTTCGTGGTGTTTATACTCATAATTGTAATAAGGAATATTGCAAATGATTTGGTTTGATTAGAGAGTTATCTCTTCATAATATTATTGTATGAGAGCTTACATTGTAACGTTGATTCTAGTAGTACTGATCAACTTTTATTTTTCTGCATTTTACATTTTGTTTATCACACTCCCGCTGAATAAGTGGTTGAGTTGTTTACACATTTCAGTTTGTTATTTCACTCCTGCTAAACAAGTGGTTGAGTTATTTACTTTTCTAATTGTAATTCCGGTCCCGTTGAATAAGTGGTTGAACTCTTATGGTTGGTTATCTGCCTACTTTACTTTCTAGCATTTACTTTCAGAATGGTCAGCTAGCCGCTTGCAACATTGTACTTTCATTACTAGTTTTCATCTAATGATCCCCTTGCACTGTATGCTCTCCCCTCGCCCACATCGGGAACTTGGTGATTAGAAAGTGAAGGGTTACCTTTCAGCTGGTTATGTTTATTGAGCTAACCTTAGCGGGTGCAATATTGTGTGTTGAAAATAAATAAAAAACTAAGGGGGATATTTCAGTTGTATTAGAGCTGGTTTTCCTGCTAGCCTGTATGTCGTTGTGATCAATTTGTCAAATGAGTGACAGAGAAATCAGATATTACTCTAGAGAATTGAAGAGACAGTAGTATCAGTTCCCACCCATTCCAGATGCAGAGACTTTCTCAGAGGTTCTGAGGAATAGTGGCAGAGCGGTTGAGACCATGGCAGATAGAGATAAGGGTCCATCCAACGAGGATGATAGACACTAGAACTGAGAGGAAGTTCGACATTATGTTGGACATGATGTCTCGGTTGCTTGCTAAGATGGATCAGCAAGTAACTCAGCCTCAGCAGAATCATATTGGTGAGAACAGTTCTAAGACAAATGGAAGGGATAAAACTATTGGCCAAGATGTTGCAAACACTAGAGGATCAGCCTCTAGACCTCTCATTCCTACCTTTACTCCAATGGAGGATGTGCAAGCCGAAGCCGAAGTGCCCATGGTGGATGAAGTGAGATAGAACTTCATGGAGTATGCTTCTTTGCTGGCTGAAATTTGGGAGATCCTGACTTTTGACCAATACATGAATCAAAAGAAGAGAAGAGGAGGCGGTAGAATGAAGAATCATGCTCCTATGGGTCCTAGAATGGATTATCATCAAGCTCTTGGAAAAGTTACCTTGGCCCATTTCGATGGAAGTGATAAGTGTTCTGCAAGATCTTGGTCCAAAAGTTGGATAACTACCTCTCTCAAGTCTATGTCGTAAGAGGATGCCATCAAGTTCGCCACATTGCATTTGGATGGAGTTGCACATGAATGGTGGTATCATGGTTTGGTCACCCTTGGCTATAATCTTATTCGCACTTATGAGGAGTTCACCAACAAGTTGATTGAAAGATTTGATACTAAGGATCCCGAAGTCAAATTTTGTGAGTTGGCGCAACTGAAGCAACATGGCTCACTTGACTCATATGTTGTTGATTTCCAGTTGCTTTCTGTGATGGTCCTCAACATCACTGAAAGAAGACTTGTTGTATTGTTTATTGAAGGATTGATGGAGCCTTTGAAGGGCTGGGTTATGAAATTTGATCCACCAACTCTCAATGAAGCTATCAAGAAGTCTAGAAGTATGGAGTTGGCTGCCCCAAGGCCTAAGTTTTCGTCAAAGACTCTTTCTCATAAGAAGGAGAAGGAACATTCTTTGCATCAGGCCAAAAAGTTTCCTCCTAAGATGGATGAAGAACTTTGTGAGAAGCTCAGGAAGGATGGTCTATGTTACACATGCAAAGAACCATGGGTTAAAGGCCATAGATGCTATGGAAAGGGTCATTCACATCATATGGAGGCTTATTCTGATTCAGGATCAAAATCTGATATGTCGGAACAACAGTATGAATCAGCAAATGATGAAGATGAGAATGCTTCGAAAGTGGAAGGAAAGGACCTTGGAAGTGGGAGCACATTGGCTCAACTTTCAAGCTTCCAAAAGAATGAATCTTTCAGAGTCCGTGAAGTGATTGGAGGGTAGTGAATTGTTGCTCTAATCGACATCAAAACAACTCATAATTTCATTGACGAAGGTTTGGTGGCAAAGAGAGGCCTCAAGACGGAGGAGTTTGAAGGTTTCAAAGTAATGGTGGCTAATGGATTCACCATGTCTTGTAATAGAAAGATCTCCAACTTGTCTATGCAATTGGGTAACCATGAGGTCAAAGATGGCTTCTATGTTGTTGGCATTGGAGATGCGGATGTAGTGCTTGGTATTCAATGGTTACGATCTCTTGGAGAGATCACTCTAAATCTGCAAACTATGGAATTGAAGTTTCAATCCGATGGGAAGAAGGTGGTGCTAAGAAGGATGTCTAATGGAGGCCCTTGCATTGTATCTTTTAAGAGGATGGAGAGGCTGATTTGTCATGACCAAGTAGAATGGGCAGCAGAGTGTATGATCTTACCATCTGATCCAGTGGAAGATAAAAGACACTACCATCCCGACATTCAGTCATTGATCACCAAGAAGAGTAAAGTATTTGGTAGTATACCTCTTGGGAGACCTCTTGAAAGAGGGTATGAGCATGTCATAGAGCTCGAAAAAGGAGCTAAACTGTAGACGACCATGTTAATAAATAATTATATTGTAATCGACCGTACTAATTAATTAAATAAATGTTGTAGTCGGTCGTACTAGGAATAGATAATAATAGTTTAAATAATACATGCATAGTTTAAAGTAAAAGTTGGATTAGTTGTCGAGCAGGTAGTTAGGAAGAGTTGCCGACGGTTGGTATCTCAACCAACCTCGGCCATCTATATATGTATCTTGTCATTTGTAGTCGGAGAAGGACAATTGCTATGTATTGTTGATATACTTCATGAAATCAATCAATCCATTGTGCTGTGCAATTACTCTTACTATTGTTTTGTGATTCAAATGTGATTCATATTCTAGTACGTGCATTATGTTGTGAATTATTCTCGTTTACTCCTGTAGTACGTTGAACACTACCCAGTTAGTAAACATTTGGCGCCTTTGCCTAAGCGAATTTGGTAAACATCTAGACAAGAGAATGGCGTCGTGATGGGCAGCAGACTGAAGGGGCCGGTACAAGCAAACGAGGATCGCGAAGACGCTCTGACGGAAGATCTCTGCAGTTTGTGGGAAATCTCGTTAAAGGACCACGTACGGAGGGAGGCTCTCAGGCGAGAGATCCCTCAATCGGTCATTTGGGATAGATTGCACATCAACGAAGAGGTCGACCATCTCCTTACCAGACTGCCGAGATTGATAGCCCGCCATTTCATCATTCTACAGGACCTTCGGGCGAAGGAGGATCAGGAACGCCGAAGGCAACGAATATTGCAGTGGTACGAAGAAAGAACCAAATGGGAAGAGGAGGAACGAGACACTAGTCGGAGACGTACTTCCGGTAACCAACAATGATCGTGCGAACATCTTTTAATGCCCGTACGGACGAACAAAGACAAGAACCGAGTACCAAGTGGGCACGAGACTCAAGAGAAGGTTCGACGATCACTCAGGCTGCAAGAGCAAGAAAACCGGCAACGAAGACTAAGGCAAGTTGATAAAGAATTTGATGAAGATTTAATTGAAATAAACCAGAGTATTAAAGAACACATGAGAATCTTACGAAAATAGACAAATCCATCGGTAGAGCACAACAAAGTTTGGTTGTAGGGAGGGACGAAGGACCCTTCAACACTCCATATGTAGGAAGGTATAATATCTGTGAAAATTAAGATGAATTAAGTGAAGAACTTGCTAGTAGCATCAAACGTATTTGGGAGTTGTCCATATCTGATGACGAAGAACGATTGACGAGTGGAAGATTTGAGCCCAGTACCCCAAGGCAGAGAGAGTACCGAAGGGAACCCCAGGTGACTCAAGGTGTCGAGGACGCTGACGGAAGACGTGGGAGTGACTCATATGTGGCCGAGAGTGCAAGTGACGCACCGAAACGTAGCGTGGAAACCAGTCTAATCAGGTCCAATACACAAGGAGGACAGTGGGGAAAGAAGGTGACTCCGACCGAGCAGCAGAAGCTGCCGAAGTTTACGGGGAATGGGACAGAAGATTCATTACGGCATTGCAAAACATGTGAAACCATCTGGATAGCAAACGGACAGGATGATCCAGATCAGTGGCTGAAAGTATTTCCGACGACACTTAGAGATAGTGCCATTGACTGGTACTCAGAATTGGACCAAGTACATAGAGCGTCATGGAGATTATTGAAGCAAGCATTTCAAGATGAGTTCAGACTCCTGAGGGATGATAGCGAGATTGTAGTGGAGATCTATAATACCAAGCAAGGGAAGCACGAGAGTGTGCGGACCTATAACCGGAAACTGAAAGATTTGTTGGGGAAACTGGAGACATAGCCAACAAATGGTCTGAAGAAGAGGTGGTTTATTGAGGGACTGCTTCCCTCGCTCCGGAAGAAAATGAAGGTGGTACCTGCATCCTTGTACACTGAAGCATTTAACCGTGCGATGGACATCAAGAGCGAGAATAAGACATCTTCCAGAGGGAGAAAGAAAGATGACGACGAAAGCACGTGGGAGAGTGAAGATGAATCAAAAACTGTACAAGCTCTCCGTTGTGACATGTTGAGAATGATGAAAGAACTGAAAGCCGACAAAGAAGGGTCGAAGGAGGCAAACGAACTATGGTGTACCGAATGCAAAATAGGTGGTCACACAAAGGCGAACTGTCCGAAGAAAATGTTCTATGACATTTGCCAAGTTATGGGACACTCCGTCAAGGAGTGCCCATATAACTTAAAAACATGAAGTTCGCAAGTGTTCTTCACACAAGGGGAACCGTCAACACCTCCGAATACACCACCAAAGCCCCAGTACAATAGCAATGCATCCCTTGGAGGTTACCGAAGCAACAAAAGTCCGAGAAGCAAGATACAGTACGATAGGAAAGGACCCATGATCCAATGCCAAAAGTGTAATGACTGGGGTCACTTTGCCAGGGATTGCCAGAGCGGTCAAGGTGCCAGGGGAAAGCTATGCAAATGGTGTGGTCCTGGCGATCACAAAGACACCGACTGCCCGAAGCAGAAAGGTATCAACATGCTGGAGGTAGTCGACGAAGAAGTCTTGGCAATTACAAGGGCACAAACGAAGAAGGCCAATAATTTGGACCCTCATACAGAGAAAGAGAGACTCCGAGAAGCCAGGGCAGAAGTGGAAGAGGCAATGGAAAATGAACGAAGAACTTCCAAAGCGGCTAGTACGTCGTTGCAGTCGAAGTCCGAGAACATAGTACAACAGGTGCTTCACACAACCGTACCAATCAAGGTAACAGACCTTTTGCAAACGATGCCTCAACTGAGAGTAGCACTCACGAACATCATTGCAAACAATATTTAGAGGGTTCCGACAGAAAATACGACAGAACCAGCAGGAGAGGCCATGGATCCAATGCTACTCGCAGTAAGTGTCGGGAGGAAGCTGACTGTCGTATAGATGGAAATCCTGGGGATGAAACTCTCCAACACCATCGTCGACGGAGGCTTTGGGGTGAACATACTGCCA
Source organism: Sequoia sempervirens (assembly GCA_007258455.2). Taxonomy (NCBI): domain Eukaryota; kingdom Viridiplantae; phylum Streptophyta; class Pinopsida; order Cupressales; family Cupressaceae; genus Sequoia; species Sequoia sempervirens. The sequence continues at coordinate 282,149,921 of VDFB02193867.1, read as the reverse complement.
GAGGAGACATGGAAGTACCTGGGTAAGCCGACTCTCCGGCCCTCGGCATTCCACCTGGTAGGAGCAGACCAGCATGGCATCAAACCTCTTGGTACACTAATGGCACAAAAAGTTATGATCGGCACGCAACAATTCTTGTTAAATTTTGTCGTCATCCCATTGGAGAAAAAGGCGTACGATGCACTGTTGGGACGAGGATGGCTGATTGTTGCCAAGGCAAACCACAACTAGAAGAGGAATACACTCTCGATTGAGATCCATGGGAAGAAGTACACTATTGATTTGAAGAACCAGGCGGTCAGTGAAGAATTGGCGTCTTCGGGATTAGAATCGGATGGAGGATCGGATGTTGATGAAGAAAGGAAGATAATGGAGCCGAACGAGGAAGGTATATTGGAAATTGGAAGTTGCTCGGAGAACGAGACCAGTTCACTGAACGGGTTATTTCACTGGCAGATGGAAGATTATAAAGTTTTTCACCCCGATTGCAACATGCTACAAATCAAAGAAGGGGGAGAGGAAGAAGATAAGGGCTTGACCAGCTAGACATTTCAGCTAGAGTACGAGTATAAGGAAGGTGTGGTAGAATCGGACGATACGCTAGCCCACAAATCCAAACAAGTATGGGATGGAAAAATTGTATTGGAGCCAAAAAATGAAAAAAATGAAAAAATAGCAAAGGAGAAAATAATGGAGATAAAAAATGAAATAATCAAAAAAATGAAGGAAAAGTTGGAAGTTGGAAAAAATATAAAAAATAAAGTAAATGAATTAAAAATTTCAAAAAATGAAAATATTGAGAAAAAAGAAAGAGAAAATAAAATATTGGAGATTGATAAAGGAGAAGAAGAAAAAATTAAAATAAAAGAGAGAAGTATTGGGAAAAAGAAAATAATAGGAGGAAAAATAAAACTTGAAGAAGGTAGTCGAGATAATAAAAAAAGGAGTTTATTAAAGTTCAAGTTGGGAAAAATTAAAATAAAACAAGTGCATAAGCCATACGTTGTACAGAACAAGAAGGAAGGCTGAGAGTTAATGGTACGCCAAGATCATTCGAGCACTAAATATCCCGTACGAGTCATTAAAATAAAGGTCGTAGGAGATATCATCAGAAGGGTGCAATCCATCGTACGAGTTAAACAAGGGAGAAAGTATGTACGATTGGCAGAAGGCAACAAATCCGTACGACTGGCAGAAGGAAAGGACTTCGTACGAGCAAGCAATTGGCAAGTCGCTCAAGACAAAATGCACAAGTCTGTACGAAGAATAGAATATACCAAGGGAGGGCTCGCCATACCAAGAAACAGGGAAAGAAAGGCCGTACGGGTGCAAGAAGAGAAGGCCGTACGGCCCCAAGGAGAGAAGGGCATACGATTTCAAAAGGAGAATGTCATACGGTTCCACGTGAAAAGAAAAATAAAGTTACAAGTGCCAAGTCGCCAGAATAAGATCACATCAGATATCGAACTCCTCACTGGCAAAGCCGTACCATTCATTGAAGGTAGCAAGCAGGAGAAGGTTGTACGAAGTAGGCAAAAGAGGGCCGTACAGAATCATCAAAAGATAATCGTACCATCTATCGAATTCAACAAAGGGAGAAGTGAACAAGTTGTACAAGTAAGATTCGCATCAAGTACGGGCAAAAGAAATAACAACAGAGGAACCAGGAAAAGGGTCGTACTACCAAAAAGGGAAGGAATGGCAATAAGAGTGAGATCAAACATGCCAAAATCTCTAATTTTGGGCTTCGTCGGCACTATTCAGAACCTATGGAAAATTCATGAGAATGATGTACGAAATGCATTTTTGTATGGTTTCTGAAGTAGTAAATTGGTCTTGGCGGCGGGGGTGCTGCCCCTCGACCTCGCTAGGGGCACTGCCCCCAAACCCCTGCAAGGGGCACTGCCCCTTGACCCCACTGGGGGGCATTGCCCCCAGACCCCCATCAAATTTATTGGAATTGCCAAATTGCAATACAACCAACCATCATAGTATAGTTACAAGAGCAACTGTCAGCAGAGCAAACGAGAGTGGCAACTCTCGAGGAGAAGTTGGCAAAGAGGGACAGAGTATTGGGTGAGTGTGATAGTCAGTTGACAAAGAAGGATACCCAGGTGGCCAATGCACGACGACTTTCAGCACAGAGGGAGAATCAATTACAGGAAAAGGACGAGGAGTTGGCATTTTTTGTTTTCAGTCGTTTGGAAGACGACTACTTTGTAGGGGGGGATGATGTAGACGACCATGTTAATAAATAATTATATTGTAATCGACCGTACTAATTAATTAAATAAATGTTGTAGTCGGTCGTACTAGGAATAGATAATAATAGTTTAAATAATACATGCACAGTTTAAAGTAAAAGTTGGATTAGTTGTCAGGTAGGTAGTTAGGAAGAGTTGTCGACGGTTGGTATCTCAACCAACCTCAACCATCTATATATGTATCTTGTCATTTGTAGTCAGAGAAGGACAATTGCTATGTATTGTTGATATACTTCATGAAATCAATCAATCCATTGTGCTGTGCAATTCCTCTTATGATTGATCCATGATTCAAATGTGATTCATATTCTAGTATGTGCATTATGTTGTGAATTATTCTTGTTTACTCCCGTAGTACATTGAACACTACCCAGCTAGTAAACACTAAACCAGTCATTACAACTCCTTACCGGTATCCAAAGAAGCTAAAGGATGAAATTGAGAAGGCCATAAAAGAACTCTTGGATATGGGTCACATTCGCCCTAGCAAGAGTCCCTTTGCTTCAGCAGTGGTGTTAGTCAAGAAGAAGGACGACACCTTACGCATGTGTGTTGATTACCATGTGTTGAATCAGAAGACTATCAAGAACCGGTATCCTATTCCCAGGATAGATGAGCTCATTGATGAGCTACATGGGGCCATGTACTTTTCTAAGATTGATCTTAGATCGGGCTACCATTAGATATGAATGAGAGTGTCAAATATTGAGAAGACGACATTCAAATGTCATTTCGGGCATTTTGAATTTCTGGTCATGCCTTTTGGGTTGACAAATGCTCCTGCCACCTTTCAATCTTGCATGAACAAAATCTTTCGGAAGCAGTCGAGGAAGTTTGTGCTTATCTTCTTTCACGACATTCTCATATTCAACAAATCATGGGAAGAGCACCTCAAGCACTTGGAGGAAGTGCTTTGTATCTCGGAGTCTAAATGTTGTTCACTAAGGAGTCCAAATGTGAATTTGGATAGACAGAGCTGCTCTACCTTGGGCATATCGTCAGCTCTAAGGGAGTTAGAGTTGATCTTGAGAAGATCAAGGCTATCATGGATTGGCCTCCTCCAGAGAATGTTTCACATTTGAAGGGGTTCTTGGGTCTGTGTGGTTTCTACAGGAGGTTCGTGAAGGGCTATTCTGAAATGGCTGTTGCCCTCACTGATCTTACCAAGAAGGGAGCTTTCTTATGGTCAGACAAGGCACAAGTTGTTTTTGACAAGTTCAAGCATCTTATGAGTTCTTGTCTAGTGTTGGCTATACCCAACTTCACCATGTTATCACGGAATCTAGCAGCGCTCGTTCCACGGATAACCCCCCTACGAAACTTGTCTGTTTCCTAGGATTCGTGAAGCTCAAGTACGCATAACGGAGTGATTTTCAAGCCACCTCGAAATGCGTTCCCAAGTCTCGAATAGTCAATTCGAGCATTCCCCCTTGTTCGCCTCACAAAGACCTTCGAAACGAGATCTTTCACGACGTTTCACTGTTCATACTTTGCAAATTGCGAAAAATGCAATAGCACTGAAAAAGTGCGCTCCTGCAGGGAAATTCCAAAATTTGACTAAGTCTAGAAATGTAAGGGCGCTAAAATTTAGCGCCCCTACATGCAGTGAATTTCCAAAAAATGTAAGGGCGCTAAATTTTAGCGCCATTACATTTTCTTTCGACACTTAACTTTTTTTTTCATGCCTCTGGCACGTTTCTTCACGTTTTCGCATTTTTCGTCAATCGTGCCACTTTTCGTGCCTAAATTTATTGCACGACTTGAGTTAGGTTTTTAATTTTCATTTGCAATTAAGTGAATGAATTCGCCCCTTTTGTTGTTTATATTTTATTTCTTTTGTCTCTCCTCTTGCTGTGCGTTTGCCTCTCATCTGCAAATTCGCGTTTTGAGGATTTTCGCCATTCATCTCTTCAGCAAGATTTGCGTTTTTCCCTGGTAAGACTTTCATTTGGTTTTGTATTTTCATTTGTATCTGTTCATGGTTATCATACGCGTTTTGGTTTCTTACATTCGCGTCTTTCATTACATTTGTTTTTTGTTCTTTCCATTCGCGTTTTTCTTCCCTTTATGTAATGGAACCCTCATTCATTGTTTTGAATGCGTCTTTCTCCTCTATGCGTGTTCATTTCGATGCTCATTCCTTCTTTTCTTTTCTATTCTCTTACCCTACACATTCACGTTTCTTCCCTTGTCTTTCATACGTCTTTCTTCTCCTTCATACGCGTTTCTTTCTACCTTTCTCCTCTGTGCACATTATCACTTGAGAATTTCTATCTCCCCGCCATGCTTGTGTTGAGGTATCTTTGTCAAAAGTTCATTCGTTTTGATAAACATTTGGAAAGATTCGCCATTGTGAAAAATAATTCCTTTGACCTTTGAATGAAAATGTAATAGAATGGAGATGGTTTCGATGACCTTTCAAAGTTAACCAAACATTGCCTTTGCTGAAGCTCAAGCGCCTTCGCCATTCCTCACTGCATTTACATCTTCAAAAAATTGCCAAAATTGCAAAAGTGCTAATTTTCAGCGCTATGACATTTCAAACATGTCAAAAATTGCCTAACACTGGAAAAGTGTAAGGGCGCTAAAATTTAGCGCCCTTACACCAAAAGCAATTTTCTCAAAATGTAAGGGCGCTGAATTTTAGCGCCCTTACACTTTTTTCAGTCTTTTCCAATCTCTTCCAAACGAACTTCATTTTTGACCAGTGCATTCCTGAGCCTCGTTTTTCCGCATTCATGCATCGTTTTGCGTGCTTCGCCATCCGCTCCATGCTTTTCCACCCTTGTACTCATTTCACGCTTTCCTATGTTCCCTAACAATTGGTGTTTGTTCTGGCTAGACCGGTTGCAGTCTACTCTCAGAGATCGTCAAGTCAAGAGTGCTCAGTGTTCCAGTTTATTTTGATGATTGCTACGAAGCCTCCTTCTTCTTTGAAAGCAAGAAGCAAGATGAAGTACAAATATCAAGGCGTCTATCCGCCAACTATGGTGCTTTCGAAAGTTGAAGAAATAAAGGATACAGAAGTTGGCCATCAAGACTTGGTTGACTTCGCAAAGTTGACAGAGACGAAGCCTCTCCCTGATTCAATGAGAGCAATCGTACACAGCAATCTCCACTTGGTGGCGATGTTCCCCACAGCTGCGCACAATACTGAGTTTGTTCTCCAAGTTGCGTCTCATTACATCCGAGAAAGCAGAAGTGTGATCGACTCTTCCGGGCACGAGATTCTGAGACTCGACCCCGATTTCTTTGATATTGTCTTCAAGGTTCCTCACATGGACAAATATATTGACATTTCTATATCAAAAGCACAGGAGATCTTTGATGCTGATCCCAATAAAGCCAAACAGTTGATAAATACTCAATGGCTCAAGAAGCCTAGATCGTCTGTTTCTAGATGGCCGAAAGGACTCCTGAGAAGTGACTTCAAAGATGACGTCAAGGATATGATCACGTTTCTGAGCAGAGTGAAGGGTTTGCCGGAATCATCCACCTTTCACGATTGGATGTATGAGTACATCAGGATCATAAGGAGGCAGAAGGTGCATATTGACTAGGGTAAACAAATCAGTGATGAGATGCACGAACAGTTGATCAATGCTCCTTCTACATTGAAGTTCTACATGACTTCTTACCTGGTGTACGCAGCAGCTGTGATGAGACAATTCCCAGGTCTATCTACAAAGGGGAATCGAATGATGGTGCCTGTGTACAGATATTTCTATCAGTTGGAGCTAAAGGAGAGCTTTCACCATTTTATCGGTCATCGATGTTTCTATGCCTCTACTTCAACTTTGGATCCGTACTCGAAAGAAGAAGAGTGTCTCATGAGGTTTATAAGGTGGTAAGTAAAGTTGGATGTATTTTTCCAATTCCCAACGTTTACTTACTTGAGAGTAGGTTGTTACACCGGTTGTCCCTACATGCTACCACGTTATCCTTCGGATAAGTGGGTTCTCATGGAAACATGCAAACAGCTGATGTCAGTGCAGAAAGAACGAAGAAGCAACCACAAGCGCGGATTCAAGTTCCCACTGACCATCGGCAGATATACTATCCAAACTGCACAAAAAGCTAAGTCTGTCTATGCTGAGATGCAGATCATGACCATCAAAACCTACAGGTATAGGTTTGATTTTGACTACCGAGATGTCAGAAAGAAGTTGCAAAAAGGTCACCAACACAGGTACCGCTTTGAAGACATCTGGGCGGATTGCAGAGATGAAGAAGCCATTCGCAAAATGGACTATTGCAGATTGACAGTTCAACAAATCAGAGATCTTGGTATCACTGACCTACCAGAGGATTTTGAGGATCCAGGTGATATCATGAATGCTGTCTATGATGAGCAAGGCATTGCTAAGAGGCCGTTGCCTGCAATACAGTGGTCTAGGAAAGAGGTCACCAGCATGAGAGAAAGGCTGAGACCAATCCTAGCCAACACAGAAGAATGGTTACACAAACATGGTCATACAATGAAAAGTTTCAGGACAGACTCAGAAGGAGAAGAGTCCGAGGCAGAAGCTCGCCAACAGCAAGAACTCCGCGACAAAAACAAGTCAGAGGCCGTTCCCACTTCTTCGCGGAGAGGCCCTAGGATCAAGTTCACTGTTGGCAAGAAAGATACCCAGGCTGTCCAAGAGACAGAGAAGCCGGAATCCCATCCATCTCGTTCAAAGGGTAAAAAGCCCATCTCAGAGGAGATAGATTCCGATGAAGAAGATACTCCAAGCGCATCAACTACAAGATGAAGATTCAGCAGAAGGCATCGCCGGAAGAAGTTTCAAAGCCGGACAAGAGTCCTGGATGAAGATTCAAGAAGGATCCTGGCGTTGAAGGTGAGCCAGAATCAGAGAGACAAGAGGGTGATCAACAGGAACCCGAGCATGATGAAGAAATAACTACTTCTCCTCCCGAGAATGTAGTTGAGGAAATCCACAGAACATCATCGCCCATGACTTCAAACATTCCTCATACCCCTCCAGATTCAAGAACTCCACCTCCTGTTCCCTCGTCACCTATTCCTACCACAAGCATTCCTGCAGCCGAGATATCACCTATCCCTGCAGCATCAACCCAGCTTGATACTCCTTCAGTGACAAGCATCCATACGGTTGATATATTGTCAAGCCCACCATCGTCCATTCCTAGCTTGTCTTCGCCAACGTATGATATCACTTCTGAGAACGAATTCAATCGTTTCATGAATGAGTCAATGCGGGATCAGCTCAATGTGTCAACTACAGGAGCGATGATGACAAACACTTCTCCAATTGTCACGATACCAATGGTGAGTTCAGATGTGACAATAACTTCAGAGGTGGCAATGGCGACTGACTTGACAAGAACTAGAAGTTCACACTTCTTTTCTTTCCTCCTTGGCTATCTCAAGTGCTCTAAGCTTAAAAAGCAAATGATTTCTCCAGAGGAGCTCGACCTTGAAGAGATAGTTCTTCCAAAGGCCAAAAGGAAGAAGAAGGCAAAAGTATACTCGAGGCTGAATGTTGATAAGGCTGGCCATAAGTATGCTGAAATTGGCATACCACCGAATCAAGAAGGTGATGTCAATATGGAGGACTACACAATAACAAAGGTCCAGCTTGGCAAGGTTACCAACGAAAGTGCAAAAGCCGATGCGCAAGTCACTTTGGATATCTTGGCAGGAAGGCTGGACAAAGTTGAGCAATCTCATAACATGTACAAACAGAGGGCAGAGCATTATGCCACTGTTGTAAAGAGACTTTCCGGTTCACCAAGTAATGCACAACCACTGACAGTGGTAAGTATTGAAGACCCAGCTGTCAAGAAAGCTGAGAAATTCGCCTCCAAAGGCAGGGTGTTATATGACTTTGTTGAAAAGATCATCGAACACGGATCTCAGATAATTTTGGCTATGGATGAGAAAACCACCATGTTGGCCAAGCTCACCACAGAGCTTGATAAAGAAAAGAGCGTACTTTCCCAGGAGCGCAGAGACATGGAAAAATGCCTGTTGTCATGGTCGGAAATGAAACAGGTAAAGCTCAGCAAATTGGTGGAGGTTGGGGTAATTCCCGACAAAGAAAAGTTTGTAGAGGTAAAAGAATCACTAAAACACAGGATTCAAGTGGTTCAATCTCTCATTGAAGATCTTCACCAAGTACAGGAAGATGTCGACGGGCACCGCAACATTCTTGACAAAAGTATCAGAGAGTTGCCTGGTCAACTTCTTGAGGACAATCGTATCTTCCTACCGGCCACAGAAATAGCCCTGATCTTCAAGGAAGCCATCATGAATTTGATTGACAATTCAGACTTCTCAGAAGCCTCGCTGAACATCATTTGTGATACAAGGCTCACATTGGACAACCCTCAAGACGATCTCTGACAGTGCAAAAGGTTCAATTATCCACATGAGATCGATCACGAGAATTCACACCATTGTGGGATTACACCGTTGGTCCAGATGAGAAGTTTGTGCAGGAGACTAGGAGGAAATATGAAGACTTCCACGCCCAAAGCGAAGAAACATGAAGCAGCCTCCTATTCTCCAGTGTTAGACATTTCCGGTGCATCCCTTTATGCATCTTGTAAATATTTCTCGACATTTTCGAATGTCATTTTGTAAATTGTAATTACACCAAGTTAAAAGATGTAATATTTTCAAAACAAATTACACTTTGACTTTGGTCAAAGTTAGGTGAGATTTCCTAAAATCGCTCACCGAACTCTCCCTGATTTTCTCAATCTCTTTCCTTCTTTTGCTCATCCCTCTTTCTATATAATGTGAGGGATTTTCATTGTAATATTATCTTTTAGTCTTTTGTAACGAAGTGCTGCCCTTTTGTAAGCAAACTTGTGAAACTTTGCGTTCATACTTTGTGAATGAGATTTAATCAATAAAGAAAAGGATTGCAAGCCAGACTTTATGCTGATTCAATACTTTGTAAGTTGATTCGATTTGGTAGTGATTAGTTCAAGGAATCTGAAAGACTCTAAGTGGTTGATGTAAACTTTGTGTTACATCTATTATTTAGATTGCATTGTTATTTTGTTTATCATTGGTTGAGTGATCTATAAGACTTTGCGCTTATAATCATTTATACTCTTGCATGTTCTTGTTGGATAATCTATAAGACTTTGTGCTTATAATTATTCATTCTCTTGGATACTTTGTCGAAGGATCTACAAGACTTTGTGCTTGTAATCGTTTGTGCCATTAATACTTTTGTTGGATGATCTACAAGACTTTGTGCTTGTAATCGTTCATGCTATTTGAAGAATTGTTATGCCTAAGAAGACTTTGTGCTCTAACGAAAGTAAACCATACATCTATGATCCGAACATTGATAAAGCCACGGAACGGGTTTTGTGCCTTGTGAGTCTCTCCCTTTCACTTTATTATTTTTGTTTGTTGTTAATTACTGTATCTCATCGCCGCTTTTGACGCAGATAGAGATATTGGCATTACTGCTAGTTGTTCGTTTCAGTTATCAAGAATTCGGAACTTCCAACACGTGAAGCATTGTAAACATCTTCTCTGAAAAAAGAGAGAAGGATGAATGTAACACACCCCCCCCACTCCGTGAATTTCATGTACATTTTGTAATTACTTTTGTGATTTACTATTGTTTCTCTTAGCAGTAAGAAGGGCGCCTCGCCTTTCCAAGAGGAGAGATTCATATCTCACATAGCTGTGGCTGAAGTCCAAGTTGTGTAATCTGTCAAGAGTTGATTACATAATTTTCACCCAACAATTTTTTGGCGACTCTACTAGGGAACCTACATACGCAATCTGAGCCTCACGCTTCGGATTGAAGTAGATAAGTTTCCTTTTCCTTGCTGTGTTTTTGTATATTGTTAACTCTGTAAGACCCTTTGTATTCAGATCTACATTCTGGCGGACCGAATATATACAAGAGGATTGAGGGCTCAAGGAATAATAGATCCACTCTTTGAAGAGTTGTTGCAATGTGACTTTCCATTTACTCTTCCACGAGCAAGGTCACCACTGCAACGGGCTATAAGCTTCCCTCCACGTAGCCCAAGATCTCCGATCCCAAGTGTTTGGTTAGTTTATCGCAGACGTCCTATTCAAGCATCTGTTGTGCAACCAGTCATGGCCGCACCACCTGTAGGACCGTGGGGAAATGCTTTTGGTCCCCTCTGTTTGACTCCACCTTTACACGAACTTCCTCGTGTATCCAGGAAGCATCTTCCAAAATTTCAAGGTGATGGCAAACAACACCCCGATGAGCACATATCCGCATTCTACATAGTATGCGGCGTTCTGGGCATTGAGCACGAGGATGTTTCCGTAAGATTGTTCATTGAATCCCTTCAAGGGATTGCAGCCGAATGGTTCTTTACTCTTCCCAATGCTTCCGTCACCAATTGGGCCACCCTTCACACTAAATTTGAAGAAAGGTTTAAGCCTGCTGAAGATTCACATGCTCTGTTGGCGCAACTCACCACCATGCGCAAAGAAGCTCACGAGCCTATGCGCGAGTTTGTGGTGAAGTTCAATAAGTTGGTGACACGGATCCCCAATGATGCAAAGCCAACGGATCACAACCTGAAATGCTTCTTCATCAACACCCAATTACCTAAGGTAAGTTTCTACTTGCGTAGGGAAAATCTTGCTAATGTTGCAGCAGCCCAGCAATTGGCTACCAGTCTTGAGGACGACATGATCCTTGCTGGAGAAATTAGGATGGGGACTAACGGAAATAGAAGGATGCAAGCCTCAGGATCTTCAGCATCCAACGCTAGTACTCCCACTGCCAGCTCAAATTTCACGGATCCCATGGTCCAAAGGCTGGCAAATGAAGTTCTGTCTCTCAAGAAGCAAGTGTCGAACAACAACAATGGTAACAACTACAAAGACATCCCTAGGAGGACTTTTCCTAACTATGCTGGCAACAAAAATCAGAATCGTCTCCCAGCACCTCCAGGACGACTTGCTCTTGAAGCCCCGCCTGCTAACAATGCCGCTGGATACTATGAGACTGAACAAGATGATTATGCTCAGCCCGAATATCCTGAAGAAGAAAATGCCGACCTCTTCCAAGAAGAAGAAACTGAATCAGCTGGCGACTCCAAGATCAGCTATTTGCAAATGATGGAAGAAGAAGAAGAAGAAGATGACTTGGTGACTGACACTTACGCTGTTTTTACGAGGCATCAACAAAGTGAACTTGACAAAGCTCAAGCTGCTGCTGTCCCAGAAAAAGAAAAGCAGCCCATAACGATTGCCAAAAGAGGATCTCCCCTCCCTTGGCAGCCTAAGAAAGCAGCAAATCCGCAAGTAAGTGCACCTCGTTCTTCTTCGTCAACTCCCATTGTTCCTAAAGCTAATCCTCCCGTTCCAAAGACCAGTGTGCCCTTTGTGAAACCAATCAATGAAGTTACGGCTTCCAATCTACAAAGTTCTTTCCAGGGTTTTGATATTATTGACCATGCCAAGAAAACCAAGGTTCAAATGTCCGAGGCTGAATACCTCAAAGCCAACCCCGACCAATTTGACAAGCTTGTCAAGTTCGTAAATGATAAAAAGATCTCCCCAAGTCGGGATACTCCTCCTGACATCCCAGTTACTCCTAAACCTAAAGTATCATAGAGTAACCTCGTATCTAACCCTCCAACTGCTTCTGGATGCATTGATCCATTTTTCATCTCCCTACTTGTAAATGGTTTCAAGCTGAGTAACTGTGTCATAGACTCTGGTGCATCTGACAATGTGATGCCCGCCAAGGTAGCTACTGCGTTAGGCCTTGAAATGACCAAAACTTTCAGCCGTTGCTTTTCCATGGAAAATAAGCAAGTACGATTGATCAGTCAGATCAAAGATGCCCAATATGCATTCGCCGCATACCCGGAAAAGAAGATAAAAATGACGGTCCTCGTGGCCGATGTACCAGCTTCCTACGGTATACTCCTCGGACGCAATTTCTGCAAAGATGTTGGAGGAGAGCTAAGTATGGATATGTCTGAAGCAAGAATACCGGTAAAAGGTGTGATGCAAAAGCTGATTCCTGAAAAGGAATCAAAGTTTTCGGTTGTTGAGTCCAATGATCCCCGAGCTCAGATTTTGTTCGAATCATCAGGCGTGGGAACTTACTACCTACAGACAGATGAGGTAGGAGAATCCTCAACTCAAAATGAGCTAGAAAAAGATGATACTTCGTCAACTTCAGACGAAACGTCATCAAGAGATTTGTCCCTCTCCGACCATGAATCTTCGTCAGAGGATGAAGTTTTGGACTTCGACACTGTTCCAATTGGTGATTCCAACGGTGTCTGGCTGCTCGAGTTCGATGGTAGCTGCTCTTCGACCGGTTCCGGAGCAGGAATGGTTTTCATCTCACCATCAGGAAAGTTTTTCCCTTTTTCCTTCAAGCTGCAGTTTGATAACACCAACAACACCGCCGAGTATGAAGCCCTGTTACTGGGAATGCAAGTTGCATTGAAGAAGGGTATAAAAAATCTTCATGCGCAAGGTGATGCCGAGTTGATAGTATGTCAAGTGAGAAATCTCTATCAAACAAAGAATGAGAGACTCAGGCATTACCGTAATCTCGTATGGGATTCCATTGAGGAATTCGAGGCTTTTGATATCTTCGTTGTTCCCAGAGAATACAATACTAGAGCTGATTCCCTTGCGATCTCTGCCATGCTCTTGGTACCACACAAAGACTTTCAAGGTTCTACCTACACCATAGAGTTGGTTTTCCGCCCAAGTGTACCTGACAATTCAGAAAATTGGCATATTTTCAACGACGACCATCAAATTATCGCCTTCCTTGAGAAAGCTGAGAATTTTGATGAGTTGTACTTTGAGGGCAGTGATTCTCCACTTTGAGAATCTGTGTTCGATCTAGATCCTGTTACAGGCGAGGAATATCTGCAACTCAAAGGGAATAAGATCCCTAAAGGATTGGTATCTTTGGAGAAACTTTTTGACAAACATGATCGCCACGTGAAGAAACAACTCTCAGATTCTGACTCATCTAATGAGATTGAGCAGATAAATTTGGGAACTGAGGCCGATCCTAAGATGGTCAACATTGGAAAATGTTGCACGGCCGAAGAAAGAAGACAGTTTGCTCAACTACTGCAGGAGTACATTGACGTCTTGGCGTATTCATATGACGATCTAAAGTCATTTCGGCCCAAGGAAGTGCAACATGACATTCCTCTCAAGGTTGGTGCTTTACCTTACAAACAAAAGCAGAGGCAGTACAATCCCAAGATTTCTGGAACGATTTTAGCTGAAGTTCAAAAGATGCTGAATGCGCGGATAATTTTCCCTATCCATCATTCAACATGGATAGCCAATATCATCCCCGTTCGTAAGAAGAATGGTGAAATTCGTATTTGCGTAGATTTCAGAAATCTAAATCAATTGTCTCTCAAAGACGATTACCCACTTCCAGTGATGGATCAAGTTCTACAAAACGTAACTGGATCCGAGATGCTCTCTATGCTAGATGGATTTTCCGGTTACAATCAAATCGAAGTGAATTCAAGCGATCAACACAAAACCACTTTCACAACGCCATGGGGAACCTTTGCATATCGTAGGATGCCGTTTGGTTTGATCAACGCCAGCGCTACTTTCCAACGCGCCATGGATCTTGCTTTCCGTGACGTAATGGGTAAGTTTATTGTGGTGTACCTTGACGATCTAACGGTGTTCTCCAAGCAACGTCATGAGCATTTCTATCATTTGAGACAAACTCTGGAGAGGTGTCGTCAGCACGACATTTCCCTCAATCCCAAAAAGTCAGCTTTTGGGGTGACAGAAGGTAAACTTCTTGGTCACATAGTATCTACTCAAGGAATTAAGATTGACTTAGAAAGAGTCAATGGAATCAAGTCCCTCGCTTTGCCGTCAAGTAAGAAAGCCATTCATTCCTTTTTCGGCAAGGTAAACTTCTTGAGAAGATTTCTTCCAGACTTTGCTGAAAAGACCCGTCACATTGTGAACATGATGAAAGGTAATGCCACGTTTCATTGGACGGCAGAAGGCAAAGCAGCGTTCGATGACATCAAGGAGGCCATCACTCATGCGCCTGTATTGGTTTTCCCTAACTACACCAAGGAGTTTGTGATGTACAGTTATGCTTCCGAGCATACGCTATCAGCAATCTTGGTGCAGGAAAATGATGAGGGATTTGAATCCCCCATTGCATTCATGAGTTGCCCTTTAAAGAATTACGAGTTGAAATATTCTCAGATGGAAAAGCACGCTTTTGCGGTGGTGAAAGCCGTCAAGCATTTCCGGTTCTACATTATGGGCAGTCATGTCAAAGTCCTCGTTCTAGATTCAACTGTCAAGTCTATTCTCACACAACAAGAATTTGGAATGAAAAGAGGAAACTGGATTGCTAAGATTCAGGAATATGATCTAGAGATAAAGCCTACTAAGCTAATACGTGGACGTGGCCTTTGTCAGCTCATTGCAGAAAACAATCCAGACGAGGAAATTTCAGAAGATGAAGAGGTCTCAGATGAAGAAGTTGATCCCAGTACACTTCCTATGGTACTATTCGTTAGCACCACCGATGAATGGTTTTCCAACATAGCTCACTTCTTGACATATGGAGAATGTCCTAACCACTTAACTCCGAAAGAAAAGAGGACCGTCAAGCTAAAGTCAGCTAATTTTATCTTGTGGGATAGCGGCTTGTATAAGCGTGCGATGGATGGAACATTTCTCAGGTGTGTTGATAAAGAGCAACAACAAAAGTTGCTGAAATCTTACCATGATTTGGCATGTGGTGGACATTTCTCAGCGCCAGTAACCGCTCACAAAATCCTGAGAGCAAAGTATTACTGGCCTACACTCTTTCAAGACACGTACTCTTGGGTGCGTAAGTGTGAATTGTGCCAACAGTTTGTTGGCCGTCCAAAATTGGCATCTTTGCCGTTAAAACCTATCGTGATCAATGAACCTTTCCAACAATGGGGCATTGATTTCATAGGTGTAGTGAATCCATCGTCAAGTGTTGGACATGTCTACATTTTGACAGCTACAGACTATTTCACCAAATGGGTGGAAGCAATACCTACCAAGCGTGCTACTTCGGAAGTAGTGTGCGATTTCTTAAAAGAGAATATTATTTCTAGGTTCGGTGTGCCGAACAAGATTGTTGCAGACAACGCTTCTGCTTTCTCATCAAATGAGATCACGGAGTTTTGTTTCGAGCATGGTATCACTTTGTCACATTCTTCCGACTATTATCTGTAGGGTAATGGTCAAGCGGAATCTAGTAACAAGAATCTGGTAACTATAATCCGCAAGCTGGTGGACGAGAATCAACGTTTGTGGCACAAGGATTTGTTTGACGCTTTGTGGGCAGACAGAATAACTCCAAAGCGAGCTATCGGCATGTCTCCTTTTCAGCTCTTGTACGCGTTGAATGCCGAGATTCCTATAACTTTGGAACTACCAGCCCTCAAGTTGGCTAAGGTCGTTGAGGATGAGACGTTTGACAATTCTGTTGACAAGCGCATCATGTATCTCTCCGAATTGGAAGAGAATCGAGTTCAGGTGGCGGACCGCATTGCGGAACACCAGGATCAAGTGAAGAAGCTGTTCGACAAGAAGGCCAAGTCTCAAGAATTTCAAGTTGGTGACCTCGTCCTCTTATGGGACAAAAGGAGAGAACCAAAAGGTATGCACGGGAAATTCGATTCACTATGGACTAGACCTTTCCAAATACATTAGTTGCATGGTGAAAATAGTTTCATGTTAGCATACGGAGATGGGATGCCATTTTCCCTTCCTCACAGTGGGCAACATCTCAAGCACTTTACGTAGTAAAGGAGTCGGCGTTGGTATGTAAATACTTTTTATTTTTCAAATCCTCTTGAGTCCTTGTGTTTCATTTTTGTCGTCGTCGTCGCTTGGCTCCAAGCCCAATGGATGGATAAAGGCACTTGAATTCTGGATTTCTTCTCCCTTCATTCTTTTCTAAAGAACAACCGAAGGAAGATCCCCAGCAGGAGCTAGCTGTTATCACGGAATCTAGCAGCGCTCATTCCACGGATAACCCCCCTACGAAACTTGTCTGTTTCCTAGGATTCGTGAAGTTCAAGTACGCATAACAGAGTGATTTTAAAGCCACCTCAAAAATGCGTTCCCAAGTCTCGAATAGTCAATTCGAGCATTCCCCCTTGTTTGCCTCGCAAAGACCTTCGAAACGAGATCTTTCGTGACGTTTCACTGTTAGTACTTTGCAAAATACGGAAGATGCAGTAGCACTGAAAAAGTGCGCTCCTGCAGGGAAAATCCAAAAAATTTGGCTAAGTCTGGAAATGTAAGGGCGCTAAAATTTAGCGCCCCTACATGAAGTGAAAATTCCAAAAAAATGCAAGAGCGCTAAATTTTAGCGCCATTACATTTTTTCTCGACACTTAAACTTTTTTGAGCCTCTGGCACGTTTCTTCACAATTTCGCATTTTTCGTCAATCGTGCCACTTTTCGTGCCTAAATTTATTGCACGACTTGAGTTAGGTTTTTAATTTTCATTTGCAAAGTTAAGTGAATGAATTCACCACTTTTGTTGTTTATGTTTTATTTCTTTTGCATCTCCTCTTGCTGTGCGTTTGCCTTTCATCTGCAAAATCATGTTTTTTTGGAGATTCGCCATTCCTCTCTTCAACAAGCTTCGCGTTTTGCCCTGGTAAGACTTTCATTTCGGCTTTGTATTGTCATTTGTATATGATCTATGTTCATACGCGTTTTGGTTTCTTCATTCACGTTTTTTATTTTCATTCATTTTTTGTTCTCTCTTTTCGCGTCCTCCTCCATTCGCGTTTTCCTTCCCTTTATGCAATGGAACCTTCATTCATGGTTTTGAATACGTCTTTCTCCTCTGTGCGTGTTCATTTTGATGCTCATTCCTTCTTTTCTTTTCTATTCTCTAACCCTACGCATTCAAATCCTTTGCTACCCAAATGCGTAAGTGTTCTCCATTCCTGCGTTTCTTTCTATTCACTTACCTTAGTCATTCGCGTTTCTTCTCTCTTAACCCTACGCATTCTTCTCTTATTCTCTTCTATGGTCGATGTTCTGTGAAACTTGTATCTATTCCAATGTATTCATGTTGAAAGCTTTTTGTTTCTCTCTATATGCGTTTTGGTGAACGTTGAAAAGATCTATCATTGTGAAAGAGAATTCCCTTAATCTTTGGAGGCGTATGTAATAGGATGAAAGCAAGTTCAAGCTTTCATGATTCAAACAAATTTCCTTCTCCAAGCCCGAGCGCCATCGCCATTCCCTCTTGCATCTGCATCTCAAAATTTTCAAGAAAAAGCAGAGGCGCTGAATTTTAGCGCTAGGACATTTTTAAGAAGATGAGATTTTTCCCAACTCTGTAAGATGTAAGGGCGCTAAAATTTAGCGCCCTTGCATCAAAGTTATCTCTCCCAAAAGCTGAAGTGCTAATTTTGAGCGCCATGACATTTCAAATTCACCAAAAAATTACCTAACACTGAAAAGTGTAAGGGCGCTAAAATTTAGCGCCCTTACACCAAGAGCAATTTTCTCAGAATGTAAGGGCGCTGAATTTTAGCGCCCTTACACTTTTTTCTGAATTTTCCCAATTCCTTCCAAACGAACTTCATTTTTGACCAGTGCATCCCTGAGCTTCGTTTTTCTGCATTCGTGCATCGTTTTGTGTGCCTCACCATCTGCTCCATGCTTTTCCATCCTTGTGCTTGTTTCACGCTTTCCCATGTTTCCTAACAATTGGTGTTTGTTCTGGCTAGACGGATTGCAGTCTACTCTCAGAGATTGTCAAGTCAAGAGTGCTCAGTGTTCCAGTTTCTTTTGATGACTGCTACGAAGCCTCCTTCTTCGAAAGCAAAAAGCAAGATGAAGTACAAATATCAAGGCGTCTATCCGCCGACTATGGTGCTTTCGAAAGTTGAAGAAATAAAGGATACAGAAGTTGGCCATCAAGACTTGGTTGACTTTGCAAAGTTGACAGAGACGAAGCCTCTCCCTGATTCAATGAGGGCAATCGTACACAGCAATCTCCACTTGGTGGCGATGTTCCCCACAGCTGCGCATAATACTGAATTTGTTCTCCAAATTGCGTCTCATTACATCCGAGAAAGCAGAAGTGTGATCGACTCTTCCGGGCACGAGATTCTAAGACTCGACCCCGATTTCTTTGACATCGTCTTCAAGGTTCCTCACATGGACAAATATATTGACATTTCTATATCAAAAGCACAGGAGATTTTCGATGCTGATCCTAATAAAGCCAAACAGTTGATAAATACTCAATGGCTCAAAAAGCCTAGATCGTCTGTTTCCAGATGGCCGAAAGGACTCCTGAGAAGTGACTTCAAAGATGATGTCAAGGATATGATCATGTTTCTAAGCAGAGTGAAAGGTTTGTCGGAATCATCCACCTTTCACGATTGGATGTATGAATACATCAGGATCATAAGGAGGCAGAAGGTGCATATTGACTGGGGTAAACAAATCAGTGATGAGTTGCACGAACAGTTGATCAATGCTCCTTCTACATTGAAGTTCTACATGACTTCTTACCTGGTGTACGCAGCAGCTGTGATGAGACAATTCCCAGGTCTATCTACAAAGGGGAATCGGATGATGGTGCCTGTGTACAGATATTTCTATCAGTTGGAGCTAAAGGAGAGCTTTCATCATTTCAGACGGGTCACTGATGCTTTCTTTGCGCCCTTACTCTTCAACTTTGATCCAGCTTGGAAAGAAGAAGAGTGTCTGATGAGGCTTATAAGGTGGTAAGTAAAGTTGGATGTATTTTTCTCCAATTCCCAACGTTTACTTACTTGAGAGTAGGTTGTTACACCGGTTGTCCCTACATGCTACCACGTTATCCTTCGGATAAGTGGGTTCTCATGGAAACATGCAGACAGCTGATGTCAGTGCAGAAAGAACGAAGAAGCAACCACAAGCGCGGATTCAAGTTCCCACTGACCATCGGCAGATATACTATCCAAACTGCACAAAAAGCTAAGTCTGTCTATGCTGAGATGTAGATCATGACCATCAAAACCTACAGGTATAGGTTTTATTTTGACTACCGAGATGTCGAAGAAGGTAAAAAGGGTCACCAACACAGGTACCGTTTTGAAGACATCCGGGCAGATTGCAGAGATGAAGAAGCCATTCGCAAAATGGACTATTGCAGATTGACAGTTCAACAAATCAGAGATCTTGGTATCGCTGACCTACCAGAGGATTTTGAGGATCCAGGCGATATCATGAACGCTGTCTATGATGAGCAAGGCGTTGCTAAGAGGCCGTTGCCTGCAATACAGTGGTCTAGGAAAGAGGTCACCAACATGAGAGAAAGGCTGAGACCAATCCTAGCCAACACAGAAGAATGGTTACACAAACATGGTCATACAATGAAAAGTTTCAGGACAGACTCAGAAGGAGAAGAGTCCGAGGCAGAAGCTCGCCAACAGCAAGAACTCCGCGACAAAAACAAGTCAGAGGCCGTTCCCACTTCTTCGCGGAGAGGCCCTAGGATCAAGTTCACTGTTGGCAAGAAAGATACCCAGGCTGTCCAAGAGGTATCGAGAAGCCGGAATTTATCCATCTCATTTAAGGGTAAAGCCCATCTTGTGAGGGAGATAGATTCCGATGAAGAAGATACTTCAAGCCACTCAATCCGTTGAAGATGAAGATTCAATGACCCGATTTCCCGATGCCGAAGAGGTTTTAAGCCGGGCAAGAGTCCCGATGAAGATTACGAAGAAGGATCACGGTGACTTGAAGGTGGGCGAATCGAGGAGAGACAAAGAGATTGTCGGCGGGGCAGAGCATGATGAAGAAATAGCTGCTTCTCTTCCGAGCGTGGTTGAGGAAATCCGCGAACATCATAAAGCGGTGATTTCCGTGTCCTCACCCTCTTGGAGTCAGAACTCTTCCACCTCTCATTCCACCGTCACCTATTCCTACCACGAGCATTCCTGCAGTCGAGATATCCCCTATCCCTGCAGCATCAACCCAGCTTGATACTCCATCAGTCACAAGCATTCATACGGTTGATATACTGTCAAGCCCACCATCGTCCATTCCTAGCTTGTCTTCGCCAACATATGATATCACTTCTGAGAACGAATTCAATCGTTTCATGAATGAGTAAATGCGTGATCAGCTCAATGTGTCAACTACAGGAGCGATGATGACAAACACTTCTCCAATTGTCCGCGATACCAATGGTGAGTTCAGATGTGACAATAGCCGGTGGCAATGGCGTACGACTTGGCGGTAAATCGAGTTCACACTTCTTTCTTCCTCCTTGGCTAATATCTCAAGTGTCGAAGCGTAAAAAGCAAATGATTTCTCCAGAGGAGCTCGACCTTGAAGAGATAGTTCTTCCAAAGGCCAAAGGGAAGAAGAAGGCAAAAGTATACTTGAGGCTGAATGTTGATAAGACTGGCCATAAGTATGCTGAAATTGGCATACCACCAAATCAAGAAGGTGATGTCAATATGGAGGACTACACAGTGACAAAGGTCCAGCTTGGCAAGGTTACCAACGAAAGTGCAAAAGCCGATGCGCAAGTCACTTTGGATATCTTGGCAGGAAGGCTGGACAAAGTTGAACAATCTCGTAACATGTACAAACAGAGGGCAGAGCATTATGCCACTGTTGTAAAGAGACTTGCCGGTTCTCCAAGCAATGCACAACCGCTGACAGTGGTAAGTATTGAAGACCCAGCTGTCAAGAAAGCTGAGAAATTCGCCTCCAAAGGCAGAGTGTTGTATGACTTTGTTGAAAAGGTCATTGAACACGGATCTCAGATAATTTTGGCTGCGGATGAGAAAACCACCATGTTGGCCAAGCTCACCACAGAGCTTGACAAAGAAAAGGGCGTACTTTCCCAGGAGCGCAGAGACATGGAAAAATGCCTGTTGTCATGGTCGGAAATGAAACAGGTAAAGCTCAGCAAATTGGTGGAGGTTAGGGTAATTCCCGACAAAGAAAAGTTTGTAGAGGTAAAAGAATCACTAAAACACAGGATTCAAGTGGTTCAATCTCTCATTGAAGATCTTCACCAAGTACAGGAAGATGTCGACGGGCATCGCAACATTCTTGACAAAAGTATCAGAGAGTTGCCTGGTCAACTTCTTGAGGACAATCGTATCTTCCTACCGGCCACAGAAATATCCCTGATCTTCAAGGAAGCCATCACGAATTTGATTGACAGTTCAGACTTCTCAGAAGCTTCGCTGAACATCATTTGTGATACAAGGCTCACATTGGACAACTTGAAGACGCATCTTGACAGGTGCAAGAAGGTTCACTCATTTGCCATGAGATCGATCATGAGAATTCACACCATAGTGGATTACACCGTTGGTCCAGATGAGAAGTTTGTGCAGGAGACTAGGAGGAAATTTGAAGACTTTCGTGCCCAATGCAAAGAAACGTGAAGCAACCCCCTATTCTCCAGTGTTAGACATTTCCGGTGCATCCCATTATGCATCTTGTAAATATTTCTTGACATTTTTGAATGTCATTTTGTAAAATGTAATTACACCAAGTTCGAAGATGTAATATTTTCAAAACAAATTACACTTTGACTTTGGTCAAAGTTAGGTGAGATTTCCTAAAATCGCTCACCTAACTCTCCGGAATTTTCTCAATCTCTTTCCTTCTTTTGCTCATCCCTCTTTCTATATAATGTGAGGGATTTTCATTTATATTATCTTTAGGTCTATTGCAACGAAGTGCTGCCCTTTTGTAAGCAAACTTGTGAAACTTTGCGTTCATATTTTGTGAATGAGATTCAATCAATAAAGAAAAGGATTGCAAGCCAGACTTTGCGTTGGATTCAATACTTTTGTAAGTTGATTTGATTTGGTAGTGATTAGTTCAAGGAATCTGAAAGACTCTAAGTGGTTGATGTAAACTTTGTGTTACATCTATTATTTAGATTGCATTGTTATTTTGTTTATCATTGGTTGAGTGATCTATAAGACTTTGCGCTTATAATCATTTATACTCTTGCATGTTCTTGTTGGATAATCTATAAGACTTTGTGCTTATAATTATTCATTCTCTTGGATACTTTGTCGAAGGATCTACAAGACTTTGTGCTTGTAATCGTTTGTGCCATTAATACTTTTGTTGGATGATCTACAAGACTTTGTGCTTGTAATCGTTCATGCTATTTGAAGAATTTTTGCGTCTAAGAAGACTTTGTGCTTCTAACGTAGCAAACGATACATCTACAGATCCAACATTGATAAAGCTACGGAACGACTTTGTGCCTTCGTGAGCTTTCCCTTTTCACTTTATTTTTGTTTGTTGTTAATTACTTCTGGTATCTCTACGCTTCACTTTGACGAGATAGAGATATTGGCATTACTGCTAGTTGTTCATTTCAATTATCAAGAATTTGGAACTTCCAACACGTGAAGCATTGTAAACATCTTCTTTGAAAAAAGAGAGAAGGATGAATGTAACACACCCCCCCCCACTCCGTGAATTTCGTGTACATTGTGTAATTACTTTTGTGATTTACTATTGTTTCTCTTAGCAGTAAGAAGGGTGCCTACCCTTTTCGAGAGGAGAGATTCATATCTCACATAGCTGTGGCTGAAGTCCAAGTTGTGTAATCTGTTGAGAGTTGATTACATAATTTTCACCCAACAGATAATTAGCCCTTTAATGCTCTTGAATTATTTTGTAAACACTTGTAAACTCTTGAGTGCTTCCTTGATCACAAATTTTCTATAATGCATGAATACTTAAAAGCTTGGGGTGAAAATGAGTGAAAGAAACTTGTATTTATACTTGTTTATGTCTAATTTCTTGAAATTGCAACACTACAAGCTGACATCAGATCTAAGAGAATAAAATCCCTCCATGAATTTGAGTTAAATTTAATTTTGGGCCACACGAGACTCATACTCCAGAAGTGGTGTATGAATCCCATTAGTCATAAATATGGGACACATTTTCAAAAATGCTTAGAATGATACAAAATGTAGATCAGGGCAAAAAACCTTAGGTGGGACTCATACACCCAAGGTGGCGTATGAGTCCCAGATCACCAAATCTAGGCCACACAACCTAAACACACCTGAATTATGATTGGATGTTGGTTCATGTCAGTATTATCCTCAAAAAGATGCATTAAACAAGGCTTGTGGATGCAAAATAAGGCCAATTAAGGCATAAAGAAGCCCAGTTATTTATGACAACCCTAGAAAAGTGTGAAAATGTGGAACAACACTTTACAACACCTTAAATAAGGTACAATTGGGTTCATTTAGCTCACAAGGGCCTATGACCTAATGTGAATGTGTCAAACACATTACAACACTAATCAAGGCAACATTATGCTTAATTTAACAAGGAGAGCCCAAACAAGCAAGGAAAAGTAAAGGGATACTTATTTTTCGATGACACACCATCAAGGTTTGATTCATTCTTTTGTCTACCCCATTTTGTTGAGGAGTATAAGGAGTAGTATTTTTTTGAGCAATACTTGCATGCTTACAAAACTCATCAAATTCCCTAGAATAATAGTCACCACCATTATCAGATCTCAACACCCTTATCTTATAATATGTTTTCATCTCAACTAAGGCTTTAAATTCCTTAAACTTAGTGAGAACTTCAGATTTTGAATGCATAAAAGAAATCTAGGCGTATCTTGACACATCATCAATAAAAGTAACATAATATTGAGATTTACCAAAAGAGTCAACATCCACTGGTCCAAACAAATTCAAATGAATGATCTCTAATAATCTATTAGCTTTATTAGTCCCATTAGGAAATGATGATCTATTCTATTTACCAAACACACAATACTCACAAAATTCATTTTTACTAATAGAATAATTAGAAATAACATAAACCAACTTTTTATTCAAAATGGTCTTAAATTTTTTTCACTTATGTGACCCAATCTATGGTGCCAAAAAATACATGATTTTTTAGTGCCAATTACACTAGCAGAATTAAAAAAAAGTAGATGCATTAAGCCTAAAAAAAGTACCAATCCGAGATCTTTTAGCTATCACCAAACTCCCTCTTACCAACCTACAACCAGACTTATCAAATGTCACATGCATTCTAGAATAATTCAACTTGGACACTGTAAGTAAATTTATCACAAGTCTTGGAATATGTAAAACATGATCAAGGGTTTTAACCCTTCTGTCACTAAAATACAACTTTACCTTTCCCTCAACAATCTTATTTTTGTTGTTATCACTAAGGAAAAATTCTCCCCCATCATAAGTTGAATATGAAGTAAACCACTCCTTGTGAGGAGTCATGGTAGGAGCAACTTGAATCAATAAGCCAAGCATCATCACTAATAGTGTTAGAATAAATAAATAAAGCATCAGAATCACCATCTCCTGAGGACTTTTCCATGGAAGTATCTAAACTCTTTTTCTTGTTTCTACACTCCTTCACATGTCCTCTCTTACCACAATTACAACACTTTACTCTGCTCTTCCTGAGGATTTTAGAATGTCCTTTAGACTTGTCTCTCTTCTTGTCCCCTTTAGTTCCTCCTTTTTCTTTGGACCTTCCTCACACATGCAAAGTATCTTGGGAGCTTGCATTCATGGAATTTCTCCTCATTTCTTCTAAAAGGAGTATTGCAATGATACTATCCATCTTTAGTGAACTATACCACCACCACTTATGGAAATAATTATATTTTCCCAAGATTCAGGTAAAGAACAAAGCAACATTTAATACATTTATCTTCTTCTTCTATCTTAACATCTAGTGATGCAAGGGTATGTGCATGATCATGACAGGCCAAAAAGTGGCAATATGATGGGTATGTGTAGGGTATGTGTCTGATGACTTTTTCTTACCCAAAATTGATGAAACGAAAAGGGTTTTTAAAGGAGATTCTCAGCTTTCCACCAATATAAATTATGCTTTACTTTGAATTTAATAAATAATTAGTATTCATTTTCTATTTGAATTACAAATAAAGTCTTGATTGATAGGCTGATTGAAAAACATATATAGGTTTCAAATGGTATCACATTTTTTGAATCCAAAACATGCATCACATTCTATGCTTCGCATACTATAGGATTAAAAAAAAAATCATGAATTTTTTACCAAGTTAAGGTGGTGAGACATACGAGTTTTTATATTTTTTAAAAGTTGTAATAAAAAAATCATAATTAATTATTTACTTGGAAAAAATTACAAAAAAATATGCATCACATCCATACATAAGTCCTCTACTTATATCTAAAATCTTATAAAAAATATTATCATTTTATTGTGGTTGGGGTGTTAGACAAGAGCTCCTGCTTCTTATTTTTTCCACACGAGGGAATTTAAAATTACTCTGCATTGAAATTTTCAAATTTTCAATAATAGTTAATACAATGGTTTAGAAACTACATTCAATTTTCTACAGATTCTATTCTTACATATTTTTGAAATAATATAGATAACTTATTCAAATTTTTACGTCAAGTTGCCTAGCTCTAATTTTTCTGAATTTTTTGCCACTTAAGGGCCTATTTTTTCCATGATGATCCTGCACATACCCACAAGCTGACTTATAATCATATTAAAATCATTTAAATGTTTTGTAGTAGAATCACCATCCTTCATTTTCAAAGAATACTTGAACATCTTTTGAGATACAACTTATTAGTAAGACTTTTAGTTTGGTAAATATCACCTATCCTCTTCCACAATTTGTATGTGGTAGTTTCTTCCCAAATATTGAAGAGGACAGAATCTGCAAGACACAACTAAATGGTTCCCCATTCCTTCTTGTCTATTTTCTTCCGATCTTCATCAAAAATTGATTCTGGTTTATTTTCATTCAAAACTACCAACCATTGATCTTTCTCTTCAAGGAGATCCTCTATCTTCGACTTCCACATCTCGTAGCCAGTGTCATTGAACTTCTCAATATCTAGATGAGAGGTATAGGCTCATATGGTTTACAATCTTCCTTACAAATCTGAAAAACCCACAATGCACAAGCTCTCACTACAACCAATAAACCTTCAACACTTAAAAGAAAGGCATCCCTTCCTTAAGAGAATTGTTAGATTTGATACCAAATGTTGGGAATCAAGGTATAACTTGCAGCAATATGAACTTATTAAAGTGATTGAAAATCTGAAATTATGTTTACAAGATTACCATAAATGATTAAGTGATTCATAGTTGCAACAATGAAAGAAAAATCTGCTATATCACAGGTCATCAAGACAAGTGGCACAAGATATAAATGGAGAAAACCTTGCAAGGAAAATATCCACACCCAAATAGATCTAATGTTTTTATTAATATTCAAAGAAGTACATCAATACAACAATCCTCTTTGTAATCTTATAGCACTTCATCACTTTGAGAACTTGCAAATAACTCATACTAAACAACCATCTCAAGGCTCCAATATATAGAAGTTTATGGGAGAGAATACCACAAATGGTATCCCAAAACAACATACAAAACCACCTGGAAAAATCATGCCCCCCTTAGTGGATAGCCCATAAAAATGGAATAAAATATTATATTATCACATGGCCTTGACATGGGTGCCTAACCTACAACAAATTAGAACTAGTCAAACCTAAGTGCCCCATAGCTCTCCAACATCTTTGATGGCTACATGCATAAAAATGCACCAATATGCAAACTTGGGAACCCAACCATGCAAGAGCATGCAAAACATTCAAGGACATGCATACTCAAGTGGTCCCAACCTAGAAATGTGGATGCCCAAGGAATATTCTCTTGGGATGTTTTGTAACTGACACCATAATGGGTCCACCTCTTTAAATGTAATTACAATTTTTCATAGGATAAATAATAAATATTTTTTCCCTCATGTCCCTTAGAACACTTTCCAAAGAATACAAAGACACATAAATCAACTTAGGATAGCAATTATAATGTCACCTATCCTAACATCTCTCTCCCTCTCTTCTCTCTCACCTCTCTCTCCCCTCTCTAGGTCCTTCCAACCCTCTCTCCCTCTCTACCTTTCATTCCCTCCTTACCCCATCTCTATCCTTTCCACCCTACCTCTCTCTTCTTCTCTCTCCCTCTGTTATTATTTCTCACCCATCTCTTTCTATTCTCTTGATCACTACCTCTTCATCCCACCATCTCTCTCTCCTCATCTCTAGGTCTATCCCTCCTTCCCTCTTTACCTATCTACCTCTCCCTCCTTTTCACATTATCCACATCTCTCCTCCATCTATCTATCTCACCTCTATCTCCCCCCTTATGTCTCACACCCCTCTCTCCCCCGGTTGTAGGTCTTTCACCTCTATATCACTCCCCTCTCTAGTTTCTTCCATCCTTCTCCACCTCTCTCCTTCCCTCCTCACCCCTCTTTCCCTCTTATTCAAATTATCTCTCCCATTTTCTTCTCTCTCCCCTCACCTCTCTACCCATCCCCTCTCTAGGTCTTAGTCACTCCTTTTATACCTCTCCATCCCTTCTTATAAATATCTTCCTCTTCATTCTTATCTTTCTCTTCTTCTCTCTCCCACCCCTTTCTAGGTCATCACTTCTCTATCTCCTCCTTCCAAAGGTCTCTCACTCCCTCCATTTCTACCTCTCCCTCCATCCCTTGTTACTCCTCTACTGATACTTTCCTTTCTCTCTCCCTCTTTTTTCTCCCTCTGTCCACTCTCTCTCCTCTCTAGATCTCTCCAACCCTCTTTCCCTCTCTACCTTGCCTTCCCTCACCCTCATTTCTATCCTTTTCTCCTTACCTCTCTCTTCTTCTATTTCCCTCTATTTTTGTTTCTCACCCATCTCTTTCCATTCTCTTGATCACTACCTCTCCCTCCCACCCTCTCTCCCCCCATCTCTAGGTCCCTCCCTCCTTCCCCCTTTACCTATCTACCTCTCCCTCCTTGTATCATTACACATATCTCTCCTCACTCTATCTCTCTCACCCCTATCTCTCTCCCTATCTCTCTCACCTCTATTTCCCCCCATCTCTAGTTGTTTCCCTCCCTCTTTACCCATCTTTCCCTCTTTGTGAACTTCTCTTTCATTTTATTCTCTCTTCCCCCCATCTCTCTACCTCTCCCCTCTATAGGTCTCTTAGCAACTACTTGTCTACCTCTCCATCCCTCCTTATCCATCTCTTTCTCTTTGTTCTTCTCTCTCTCTCCTATTCTCTCTCCCCCTTCTCTAGGTCATAACCTCTCTATCTCCTTCATTGTCTCTCACTCCCTCCATGTATACCTCTCCCTCCATCTCTTGTTACTCTATAAATAATTCCATTTCTCTCTCCCTATATTATCTCTCACCTCTCTCTCCCCTCTCTAGGTCTCTCACACCCTCTCTTATTCTCTCCCTCTCTACGTTTCCTTCCCTCCTTGCCTCCTTACCTATATCTTCTCTCTCCCTCTATTATTGTTTCTTACTAATATCTCTTCATTCTCTTGATCAATGCATTTCCCTCCCACCCTCTCTCTCTCCCTACTTCCCTCTTTACCTATCTACCTCTCCCTCCTTGTCTCATTACCCACCTCTATTTCTACCCCTATATCTTTCACCTCTCTCTTCCTAGGTTGTAGGGCTGAGGGATAGTATTTAAGGTTTATGGCATAGGGAAAAGTGCATACAGTATAGGGATTGGGTTTGAGGATATTGGGTATAGGTTCAAGGGTATTGGGTTTACGATTGAGGGTATAAGATGTTTATTTAGGGCTAAGGGTTTAGGGTATAGGATTTATGGTATGAGGTTAAGTGTATAAGGTTTAAGTATAGGATCAAGAGGGTTGAGGCATAGTATTCAAGGTTGAGGATACATGGTTAATTGTATAGGGTATAGGGCTTAGGGTTGAGGATATTGGGTAAAGTGTTGTGGGAGTAAAATGGAGTTATGAAGAGGAAGATTGGTGGAGTGTTATATAAATTAAGATGGTTATGAAGGTGCATGGTTTAAGGATGTAGTCATTGATATTGCACCTCTCAAATCATGTGATGGATGTCGAATTATCAGCATCCAATATGAGGCATTTTGAGGTCTAGAAGATAGTCAACCCTCAAGAGAAAGTTTGTATCATAATCATTTTAGGGCAACAATGTTGGTGCAAATATAAAGTCTTGTACCTAGTAATATATCTTGTTAGGGAGTTTTTGTGTAGTAAAATGTATACCTTTGCACTTGCACATTTGTTTGGGCCTGCCTTTCTTTATTTATACTCATTTATGTCTTAATTGGTCCTATTTTGCATCGACAAGCCCTATGAACTATATATTTTTATGGAAAATCCTGATAAGCATCAAAAGATAAATGATCATTTAATGTTTATGTTTATGTGTCCCTGATTTGTGGATTGGGACTAAAATTCCACCTAGGGCGTGTAATTCCTCCATGAGTCTTGGGACCTTGATTTTGAAACCACCAAAATAGGCCCCTTTTTGGAGTTTGTGCCCCAAAATTTGAGCCTTGGGACTAAGACATCACCAAGGAAATTTTTGTCCTCCTTGGCTTATTTTCAGGACTTAATTTCAAATTCTTACGAGATTTATCCTCCTTTAATTAATGCTCTCATATGTCAGCTTGGAGTGGTGTAATTTCAGGATATTAAGCATGAATAAGTATAAATACAAGGTCCCTCCACTCATTTTCATAACAAGTATTCAAGTATTCATTTCTAAGGAAAGTTTATGCATTCAAGAGAAATTCATCAAGCATTTAAAGCCATCATCAAGATTCAAGCATCATGTCAAGGGTTTAGTGCATTCATTCATGTTGTTGAGCCAAGATTGTGGGTGTAGCATTTAAGATCTATTTGTAACCATTTCTCATATCATATTCAAGGATTAAAGATCTACATTCTTCATGGCCACTACATGGTAGATTGTAGATTTTCTTCACAAGACATCATACAAGATCTAGGTTGAAGACTCGAAGATCCTTTAAGGTGCAAAGTTGTAAAAGTTGAAAAGTTGCATTTCCAAAGTTGTCATCTTCACAAAAAATCACCTACAGGAAAAATCTAGAAGTTTCAAGACCTTGGATTTGGGGAGAAGCAAGTGCACGCATCAACCCTCAAGGCCACATTTAGAGACTTCAAAAATTCAGAATGAGACTAATATTCCACCTTGGGTGTCTTAGTCCTCCATAGGGTATTTTTTAGAGATTCTTTAGGATTCTATTCTAACATTTGAAGACTTTATATTTTCCCCAAAAAATAGCAGTGGGACTAATACACCATTTTGGGCATCTTAGTCCTCCACAACACTTTTTGGCAACTTCTTTACATTTCTAGAATCCTCATAACATCTTCAAACTTCTTAGGTACACATACCCTAACTTTGTGTAGCTTAATTTCATCATTTGCACTCTTTATTTAGCTTACATTTCTAGTTTTAGGTCTTTTTGCATATCACATTGTGTTTTCAAACATTTGTCTTTTCCAAGCATTTGCTTGGTGGTGAACCCTTTAGAACTCATAGAAAAATTCCTAGGACCTTCCTAATTGTGAATTGACTCACCTTGTGAGGTTGTTAGTCAATCCAATTATGACCCTTAGGAGAATATTGAATGATTGGATAGGAAAGTGTGATATCTTTCAAGGTATCCATTTCCCAATTCATCATTTTGGTGAACCCAACTCTTTTGAACATTCATTTTCTGATTTGGAGTCCATTCATGTCTAGATCTAGATTGCATTCATTCTTGCATTGGATTTTGCATTAGTGAAATTGCATCTAGGGTTTCTCATATTTAGTGAAAGTGTATTTAGGGTTTCTCATATTTGCATTATTAAAAGTGCATATAGGTTGCATCTTTACTTTATTATATCATTTCATTTCATTGAAAAAACTGAAAAGTGCACTGTTCATCATCCTAATTGCATTTAGGAACATTTTTATTACATTCAAAATTGAAAAAATTACATTCACTTTTTCATTTGGACGATTTCTTGTCACTAGTTACTTTTTCTTGCATTCATTTGCACAATTTTTTGTTTCCAAACATTAGGTCCCTAGGTAGGAAACCTGGGAACACTATTATCAACCCAAAATTGCCTAATTTTCTACAAAAAAACCTACTAGGACAAAAATTCCCTTGGTAGCATCTTAGTCTCTCTCTAGTTTTCTATTGCAGTACCTTGTCTGAGTGATTTTCTATCTATTTCAGCTTTTGAAACCTTCAAATTTCATCAGGAGGAGTAAGACGCCCTCCTTGGCATCTTAGTCCCCATGGAATTTTAGATTGCAGTTTTCAGGATTTGAATCAACATTTTTATGCTTCTGTTTGCTGGCATTGGTTATATATTTCAGTGGATTGACTTTATGTTTCATGCATTTTAGTACTAAATCTAGCTTAAATTTGTCCATTTCATGCATTGCTTAATTTAAAATTTGCATTCACAATATCTCATTTTAAGATCATTGCATAGTGTAATCAGTAAATTGCCTTGTTTGAAATCTGAAAATTGCATTTCATCCTAGGTCTTTACATTGCATTTTAAGTTTGCATAGCTTCTATTACATTATAGTCATTAGAAATAACACTATTTACATTCATGGAAATTATGGATAGCATTATTTTTTTGCAATTTTTAATTTCAACATTAGTTCCTAGTTCACTTAGATCAGATTCATTAGAAAACGAAAACAAAAATCTAAAAACATCCAAAGAAACAATTCAAAAAATGCTTACATTTAGAAAAAAGCATATCATCTAGGCCCTTTAGTAGTGATGACTTAGACATGTTAGATGAAGCCCTTAAGGACTTACTCTCACTAGGATCATCCACTAAAGGTTTGATACAAGAGGATGAAAGCATTGACAATCATGGCAATCATAATTTTTCTTCTCTTGATACCTCTCCTATTAGTGATAAAGGTATCTCAGTGATAGGAGACACAATCATTGAAGATCATGAAAGTCTTGTGTGTCTTCCTCCTCCTCCCCCCCTTGGAATGACACTATGAAACACAAAACTAAGATCATAGCCACTGCTCCCTACACCTCCCCTACTTGTGAAAATTCTTTATTAAATAAGGATACAATCGTGAATGATCATGAAAAACACATTTGTGTGGGGGATATGTCGATATTTGAGATCTATGAAAATATTACCTCTCCTACTCACAAATAAATTATAGGACATTAGGATGTAAATGTAGATAATCATGACAATCAAACCTTTTGTTATCCTAATATCTTCTCTATACATGTAGAAGATAGTTTAGCGTTAGAAGATATCCTTATTGAGACTCATGAGAATCTTATTCCTCCCTTTCTTGATACCCCTACCATTTGGGAAGATCTATTTGAACAAAAAATATCAATCATTAGTAACCATGAAACTCCTAGTTATCCTTCTCTTGATGCCTCTCCTATGAGTGATGAAGCTACTTTATCAAATCAAACCATGAAATGTGATGAAATTATTGTTTGTCACTTTCCTAAAAGCTCTCCTACTAGGGTAAATATTATGGCACAAGAGAATGAGACTATAGAGAAAAAGGATGACATTATGGAAAAAAATCAAATTCCCCCCTCTCCTAATATCTCTCCTATTGGTAAAGAATATATTATGATGTTACAAGATCCCATCGATGAGAATCATGAGAAAAACATTATTGAACAAAGAAACACCATCATTGCCAAGCAAGAAAATCCAACCTTCGATCATTCCCTTACTTGTGATGAAGTCAATATTGAAGAACCAAACATTGAATATCATGGACATATAGTTCGTAGTTCTCCTAAAAACTCTCCTAATAGGGAAGGTATCATGGTACAAGCAAACAACATGACTATCAAGTACAAACCAAAAATCAACTTCACTTCTAAAGAATCTTGAATTGCTTGATATGGATTTACCACCATCATGCTTTGAAAATGATGAAGCCTTGAAGCAAATTTTAGGAGTTTATGACAAGTCACCTTCTACTCCTCAAAATAAAAAGGTTACATATGCTATGATCAGTATCAAGCAAAAAGATATAGAAAGACAAAAGAAAATGGAACAAGCCACAAAGTTATTGGAAGAGGCTTCAAAAACCTTTTCTTTCATTTCTACATCCATGGGGGAATACATGATCATAACAAAATAATATAAAAATGGAAGAGAGAAAGAGGTAATGTCAAAAATATTCACTTCAACCACTTTAGAAGAAATGAAAACACACATGACAAACTACAAATATGAACAGATATTGAATCTGAAAAGGGCGAAAAAGATTTATGGAAGAGATCATGAGATTCTAAAACAACTTGGGCATAGTGAAAAAGGATATGGAGTTAGAGGACAAGGTATCCATGTCCCCATAGAACCTAACATGCATGAAACAACTAAAGGTCTTGGTTATTATCCCTCCAAAGAAATAAACAATCCTTCATTCAATGTCAACATTATTATAAAAGATTCTTCCAAGAAAAATTTAACTTCGGTACATCCTAAACTAATAGATATATCATTACATATGTACCAAGAAGAAACTTTTTTTACTCATCATAATAAATAAAATTAGTTGTTGCTCCTTTCCATAGTTGCATGTTTTACATTCATCGCAAGGAGCATCATGTCATCATCCATTCTAGGCTCACCTTTGTCCTACACTAAGTGGGGGAAAGGGGGTAAGAAATCCTTGTCCTTGTATGTCACTTTTCATTGTCTCTTTTGGCTCATTGATCACCTTTCATGTATATGTAAAGAGAAAGCTTGAGATGTGGATGAAATGCCTTAAGTTGGCTCACATGTGACATACTATCTTTTGGGGGCCACCCCTTCCCTTTCTCATGACGTAGCTTATCAGAAACATATGACTGGGCATAGGGCTTTTTGAGTAAGCTCTCATGTCTTCTTCTACTTGAAATCAATTGCTCACAACAATGGTGTTAGCAACCACTTTAAAGTTGGGGCATACATCGACACTCATGTTTCATTTTGTGATTTTATTTCTTCTTGTGATGCATACTTTCTTGGTGGTGTCATTGGGCCTGATTTCCTCCAAGAGCATGCCATTTCTTTGACTTCCTCTCTTTGAAATATTAGGCACAATGTTCCCTAAAAAGAGACCTTGCACGATCTAAGAAAAATCCTTTTGAACCTATCTCTTTCTTGTTACGTTTCATTTTCTTTTGTACCTTAATAAAGTCATGGAGGAATGGCTTTGATATTGTCCCTTGGGGCTCACCTATGAACAACTAGGCTCACTAGCCCTTGTGAGTGTGCATTTTTCTTTTTTCCTTATCATAGTTATGACTGTATGCCGTTGATATGGATTTCTTGGGGCTCACCTAGTGGACACCTAGCTCCCACTAGCCCTTGTGAGTGTGTGTTTTGTTTGCATAGTGGAAAACGCATTCCACTTGTAAACCTTTGTTTGGACAAACCACTTAGACCTAGTCCACCACGTTGGATGACCAGTCGAAGCTTGATCTGTGGCATTTTCCTTTTTACTTTTTGCTTTCCTTTTTTTTTTTCCTTTTCCTTGATGGTGTATGCTTGTGATCTAGTTATGGCTTCATATATCATCCGCACGTGTGTTCCTTTGTGCTTATATTGGTTTTCCATAGGATCTCAACCTTGGGGGCTTGATCATCCCTCTTAATTATTGTCATCCTATCTTACTAGCATTTGTACATTTTAACCCCTCTTGATTGCGTGGTTGGATACTTTAGTGTGAGTTTGAAGCAATTTCACCCTCTCACTAAAGTGGGGGATAAATGTAGTGTAGTAAAATGCATACCCTTGCATTTTCACATTTTTTTTGGCCTACCTTGCTTTATTTATCCTCATTTATGTCTTAATTGGTCCTATTTTGCATCCACAAACCCTATGAACTATATATTTTTATGGAAAATCCTAATAAGCATCAAAAGATAAATGATCATTTAATGTTTGTCTCTGTGTCCCTAATTTGTGGATTGGGACTAAAACACCACCTAGGGCATCTTTTTCCTCCATCAGTCTTGGGACCCTAATTTTGAAACCACCAAAATAGGCCCCTTTGTGCAGTCTGTGCCCCAAAATTTAAGCCTTGGGACTAAGACGCCACCAAGGGAATTTTTTTCCTTGGTTATTTTTAGGACTTAATTTCAAATTCTAGTGGGATTTAGCCTCCTTTAATTAATTCTCTCATATGTTAGCTTGGTGTGGTGTAATTTTGGGATATTTAGCATGAATAAGTATAAATATAAGGTCCCTCCACTCATTTTCATAACAAGCATTCAAGTATTCATTTCTAAGGAAATTTTATGCATTCAAGAGCAATTCATCAAGCATTTAGAGCCATCATCAAGATTCAAGCATCATGTCAAGCGTTTAGTGCATTCATTCATGTTGTTGAGCAAAGATTGTGGGTGTAGCATTGAAGATCTATTTGTAACCATTGTTCATATCATATTCAAGGATTCAAGATCTACATTCTTGATGACCACTACATGGTAGATTGCATAGTTAATTCACAAGACATCATACAAGATCTAGGTTGAAGACTTGAAGATCCTTTAAGGTGTAAAGTTGTAAAAGTTTCAAAGTTTCATTTCCAAAGTTGTCATTTTCACAGAAATTCACCTACAAGCCAGATCTGAAAGTTTCGGGACCTCAGATCTAGGGAGAAGTAAGTGCAAACATCAATCCTTAGGACCACATTCAGAGACTTCATAAATTTAGAACGAGACTAGTATGCCATCTTGGGTGTCTTAATCCTCAACAGTATATTTTTCATAGATTCTTTAGGATTCTATTCTGGTGTTCGAAG
The DNA here is from genome assembly GCA_007258455.2 of Sequoia sempervirens. Taxonomy (NCBI): domain Eukaryota; kingdom Viridiplantae; phylum Streptophyta; class Pinopsida; order Cupressales; family Cupressaceae; genus Sequoia; species Sequoia sempervirens. Next base: position 282,113,936 of record VDFB02193867.1, on the reverse strand, counting down.
ACTTCATATTTTCCTTGAAAAATAGCAGGGAGATTAATATGCCATCCTAGGAATCTTAGTCCTTCACAACACTTTTTGGCAGCTCCTTTACACTTCCAGAATCCTCATAACATCTCCAAAATTCCCAAGTACACATACGCTAACTTGGTGTAGCTTAATTTCACCATTTGCATGCTTTATTTAGCTTACATTTCTAGTTTTAGGTCATTTTGCATATCACATTGTGTTTTCAAACATTTGTCTTTTCCAAGCATTTTCTTGGTGGTGAACCCTTTAGAACTCATAGAACCCTTCCTAGGACCTTCCTAATTGTGAATTGACTCACCTTGTGAGGTTATTAGTCAATCCAATTAGGACCCCCTAGGACAATATTGAATGATTGGATAGGAAAGTGTGATATCTTTCAAGGTATCCATTTCTGAATTCATCAGGACTTAGGGGAATTATTCACATGTTAAGTTTACTTAGGATATAAGATTGTTTCTAAAAGCCTTGGATTTTCTATAACTTATCTTATCTATCTTTTATGCATAATTCCTAGGTAGCTAGGTTGTTAGTTGTCACATGTCATAGGATTAAGACACATGTCACAATCATGTTCAATCCTATTCCTCACCTTTCTAATATAAGTAAGGTCATTGTACTCATATGTAATATACTTCATACCTCTTCACTATTTTGATAGGTCTTAATATCAAGAAAGATCATGTATTCTTACATACCCTCTTGTCTAAGGTTTTAATTTTTTTTGTAGGTGGTCTTGGGTATTGAGATAATCTTCAGCTCTTACAAATACCATGTCAGGTTCTATTACCCAATAATTTATCTATGGGTGATGCAACTGAAGTGTTTCACAATGAAATTTTGTTTATTCTTTTTTCCCTATGAGGACGTAGGTTTTTATGATCACATAACCTTAGAACTAGAAACATGATCTTTAAGAAATACTTTAGAATCAGTGATAATATTATCTATAGTGTTTAACCTATCATCAGTTAGTTCCTCCATCTTGCAAGATTGATGATGGAAGGTTTAGAGTACATAGGGTCTAGGGTTTAGGATATAGGGCTTAGGGTTTAGGGTGCATTATAGGGTATAGTGTTTAGGGTCTATGATTTATGGTTTAGGGTACTTGTTTAGGGTTTAGGGTAATTGTGTGTGTCTCTCTTTGTCACTCATTCCCTTGCCTTCTCTCTTTCTCTTATTATCTTCTATCTCTCTTTGTCTTTTTTCCCAATTTGTGAAGTGATCCAAATTATTATGTGAATTCGAGGGGTAATACTCAACAAGGTGCTAGTAGTATTGTAAAACATAATAGATAAAGTGAAAACATCATTTTTATTATATGAAAGGTATTACAAATCTTGGGCTAGCTCATTAATGATATGTATGCCCTGGATCCATACAAATTGGGAAATCCCATAGGAGAGTTGTGTGCCCCAAATCCATACAATTTGAGCAATCTCATTGGAGAGATGTATGCCCATTGGACTCTATTTAGGAGAGCCAATATAATTTGACAAACTTCTCAGATAATATGTATTCCCCATCTTGACAAAGTCATCCGAAGAGATGTATGCCTACCACTTTGTCTATTGGCTTTGAATTGAGCCTTTTTTTATACATTTTTATAGAAGCTAAAAATTCACCATCCATATCCCATTATAATTTGAATGGATAGCTTAAAACTGAAAGGTCATTACAAGAATAAAATTGATTTAATTGAGGTACCACAACTTAAAACTGATAATATATTATTTAATTGGGACACCCCAACACCTTTCTGACCATTCCCACCCCCTCTTGAGAGGCAATGGGCCCCATTTCACCTACTCTTGATTCTTTAGGAGGAAAGCTCAAACTTCAGATGCATTATAATGTCTGGACTAAGATGATATCCTATTGCTTGGATATGCTTTAGGGCCAAAACAAGCCGTTAGATACTCTTCTCTAGTTGCAGTTGATCTTTCTCTACCCACAACTATTAGGGAAGGAGTCTTATTATTGTTGAGTTGATTATTATCTACCACAACATGCTAGTTCAAGGATTTGGAATTCATTAGTAGAGACCTTATGTAATCTAAGAGTTCAAGGTAGCCTTTTGTGTAATACCCAATTCATAGGAAAGAGGATCTAGTCTAGGTTCTTCCAATAAACTAAACCCATAATGTCTATAGTACCCATGATATAGATTTGGAAACAATCTAGGCCATTTGTTGAAGCCACCATACTTTGATTAACATGCAAAAAGAAAGCAACACAAAACTTCTAAGTAAAGCTTCCAGTGTCTTGGCTTTGAAGTATAATTGTAGCGTAAACATTTTTGTGTCTAGATCCCAATGAGAAAATATTTTTGATGTTTCGTTATCTATCTCTATACTCGAAACCTTGAATGCAATAATCTCTTATGGCTCTACCACAAATACAATATATTGGTATTGTTTATCCCATGATTGAATCCTCTAATCAGATGAGGACATATTAAATCTAGAAAAGAAGAGAGCATTGTTTTAGAAGTCATGTCATACATTGATTCCAAACTGTAAGAGGAAAGATGTAATTGACATAGTAGATCCTTGTGACCATCATTAGTGATGGTGTCCACCAGCTGGCGCTCCTAGTCAATTCACCTTTAGTTAAAAATATTGAGTGCATGCTAGACATTCATAAAACTTATCTTTCTCCATCCAAAACCACACTAGATCAACTCCTTCAAGGCAACCCACAATTGGCTGGTCAAAATAGGATCACACAATAGTAAGGTTGAGATGATCTACCTTTGTAGCTAAGGTTGATGTTGCAACTTGTCAAGGAAATTGAGGTGGAAATACCATGAATTTAGTCTTTTCTTTTTTAGAGAAGGTTTGGCTTTGAAATGGATCCATTGGTTTCACTCCTACCATCAACAATGAATTGATCTGCACTCCATTCTTTTGAAGAGATTTTTGTATGTATCATATGTGTTCTAATATAAAATATGCACAAAGTTGGCACCTTCTAGTCTTGAAACATGTTTCGAGATTGTTCCACATTTTTCAAACTCGTGCAACACTAAATTTATGTTTTGTGGAGTAAATACGTAAATAGTAACCCATCACTACCTATCTGTCACTTTTTTTGTCTAGTTGTGAAGATGCTTCGCTTCTTCAAGCGGTGGGAGTTTGAGTAAAGAGAGGGGCTTTTATTATCCTTATCTCCTTCAAAAAAGAGGGGAGATCTACAGATTGAATTACCAGGCATTTGAAAGTTGAAACCCCATCCAAAGGAGACTACTTCATAAGGTGGACTACTTCTTCTTAAGGAAACTGATGAGGAAGTGGTGGTGGAAGCTGAGGTAGACATCGTTGGTGGTAGATTTCTGAAGTGGTGGGTTGCAAGTGAAATGTCTTCAACTTGGTCATGGAAAGAGGGAGTTGGAGGAGGTAAAGATCATTGAGCCATGACCCAAAAAAGTAAAATAAAAGGTATTTTGGGTGAGAGGAAAGATCAATATTGATGGGCGAAGCCAAGTCTCTATAAAATTAGGAATGGCTCACCACTCTTCTCAAGGAGCTTCTCTGAGTTGTGGAGGTGAAATCGAAGGTCACCTCCATAGGTGGACATCCTCTTTTCATGGAAATAAATTGTTTTATCTCGACTAAAAAACCAACTTGGTTTTGATACCACTGATCCGAATTTTATGTGAATTTGAGGGACAATACTCAACAAGGTGCTGGTAGTATTGTAAAAGATAATTTAGACAAAGTGAAAAAATCATGTTTATTCAGAATATGAAAGGTATTACAAATCTTGGGCTAGCTCATGAATGAGATGTATGCCTTGGATTGATACAAATTGGGAAATCATGTAGGAGAGTTGTATTCCCCAATCTTGTGTGAGCTCATGAATGAGATGTATGCCTAAATCCATACAAATTGAGCAATCCCATAGGAGAGTTGTATGCCCCAAATCCATACAATTTTTGAAATATCATAAGAGAAATGCATGCCCATTGGAATATATTTAGGAGAGCTAATATAATTTTGACAAACTCCTCGGATGAGATGTATGTCCCAACTTGACAAACTTATCCGAAGAGATGTATGCCTACTTTTCTATCTATTGGCTTTGAATTGAACCTTTTTTATACATCTTCATAGAAGCTAAAAAGTCACCATCCATATCCTAATAGAAGTTGAATGGATAGCATAAAACTCAAAGGACATTACAAGAATAAAATTGATTTAATTGAGGTACCACAACTTAAAATTGATTATGGGTAAAAGCACAAAGTTGTGCCACACTTTCAACCAACTTATCAGTACAACTGAATTTAAGTATTTCTAACTAAAAATTAATTTTGGTCAAACATATGATCTATTAAGATTCATTCTAGCTAAGTTAGATACTTCCACAACTTTTCAACTAAAATTGTTGGCTAAAAATATATGGAACACCACTTTGAGTCCAATTTATCAAAAAATAAAATTATTTGAAAAACTTGAAGTTTCAATAACTCGTACTAATTTAAATAACATAAAAATTTTAAAATATAAAAATACCCTTTTGTAGATCCATAAGTGTATTTTTCAAAAATATATATATTTTAATAGTTTAATTATTATGTATCTTTTATTTTTTATTTTTACTAAAAGTAGGTTATCAACACAAAATATTACGTTGATTACCATGCCAATGAAAAATACTAAAAATTATTTAAAAAAAAAAAATATGATGCACTAGATAAAAGAATCTATTTCAAGATGGTATAATTTATTTTCCATTTTAGATAAATATTTAATATAAAAGTTGACATCGAATGGAAACAACTGTTTTTTGATTCACACACATTTTAATAATTCTTTTAAAATATATATTTATCAACATTGGAAAAAATAATATTCATGCACTAAGTTATAAATACACACAAAAAATTTGAAAGAAAAAAAAATTACTATAAAAAGTTTGACGTCTCCTACAACTTCATTTTTTAGCCTTTTATCAACAACTAAATTATAGTGTTAATTTATTAAAAAATAAATTAAAATAATTTTATTTTTATTTTTTTAAATACAAACATAAAATATACTAAAATACACATTTCACTAGTTTACATCATTTCAAAATTCAAAACATATATGCCACTTTTTAGTGATTCAAGTTTAAAATTTGGATCAGTGTTGGTCATTTCCTTTATAAAGTGTGACACAGATTTGTACTTTTACCCTTATATATTATTTAATTGGGGCACCCCAACTTCTTTCTAATCATGAAGGGTTGGAAAATATCAATAAATCTTATTTGGTGCTCACCAAATTTGGCAAGCACCAAATATCCTTTACTAAAAAAAGAGGTTAAAAAGGCATGAGACCCATGTTTCAAGCCCACATTCTTTACTTTTATCTAGTTATTATGCATTATCTAACAATGAAATGTTTTTTCATGGTGTTGACTTCTTGTATCATCATATTTTGCATACTCCATCACCTTTCCACCACCTTTTTGTTTGCTTGACAATGTAAAAGAAGAGAATTTGAAGTTTTTAGATCAAATTTGATTACTCAGGTAATATTTTCATGTTTCTACAATTGAAATGCTTATTATGATATTTTTTTTAAAACTTGAGAATATAGACCCATTATTTTCATAATTTTTACTAATCATATAATATATTTACATAGAATTCAACATTGATTTTGAAGGAAGTTGCATAAAAAGTAAAAAAAAATAGGATTTGAAGCAAAAAATGAAAGAACATGACATAATTTGTAAATTCTAATATAAAATCTCAAATTTTAAGGTGCATTCTATTTTTCTTTATTATTTTTTTTCTTGTAACCTTCTCACATAGTTCAATTGCAATCATTTTTATTTGATTTTATTCCTTTTGTGTATGTGGGCATTACTTAATTTTGGTCAACCTTACTTAACGGTTTATGCATAATTAATCACTTATGTTATTTATACCATATGTAGGTTTATGAAATTATCAATCAAACTAATAGTAATTGGAATTAATAAATATTGTTCATAAGAGTAGCTATGTAACTACAAAATCCTCCTCTAAATGTTGGAAATTTACATTTTGTGTAATGCAATTAGTTCATTATCTGTCTCCTATATTTACATTGGGATGCATGTTTACCATATGCATAAAAAAATTTAAAAACAAAACATAAGCTAACTATTTTATATACATAAAATGATAAGAGAAATGGACGTGCATTCTCTATCTACCATGAGACCATGAGACATGTTTGAAACCTATATATTATCTTGTGTTTTTAGGTTGTTGGTTAACTAGGTCATACCTATCACCAAAGAATGATATATAACCTTAATCTAAGATACTTTAATCTTAAAAAGAATACTAAGTCACTAAAAACACAAAAAAAGTAGAACTCTATTCCCCACTTTCCCAAATATACATATTTACTCATTTATGAATGCTACAAGTTTGATTTTATATTCTTTTACCAAGTTCTAGCTAACACACTATATAAATTGAACCTTAATCTAACATACATTAACCTTAAAAATGAATACCAAGTTTCTAGTAGCATAAAAAAGAAATTAAATCCATATTATAAATCTACATCTCTAGTCATTGCTTAATGTTACAAGTTTTATTTTTTATTCTTTGACCATGCTTTAGCTATTCCTATTCCATAAAGAGTGTTTGGTGGGTGGTAGAAAGATCAAGGGGCTTAAAATGAGGAGAATCTCTATTCAATGTCTCCATAAGGACATGAGTTCTAGTATTATGGGCCAAGAGTTGACTAAAGGGTTTCAAAGCATGATAATAATTAAGTAATTTCCTAGAGTCAAGGGGTTTCTTTAGTATTGTTAATTATTTCAAAATAATCATAAGAGTTCTTATTGTCAAGTTAAATCCCACTTGTGTATGATTTCTATGTAAGGAACTAGAACTTATTTTGAGTTGACCAAACATGGTTTGCGAAAAAAGGATAAATTATTATCTATATTAAAGAGGTAGAGATAATTGTTAATGTGGTAAAGAAAACCAAACCAAAGGTGTTAGAAACATGTCTCTCCCTTGTCAATTTTACCTTCATTGCATACTTGCACTAAAAAATTATGATAATTAATACACATATCAATATAGGAGGCATACACTTGGTAGTATAAGCAAGGATCACTCTCACCTTTCACCCTTGATATGAAATAATTAGTGTTATTGAACATAATGTTATTGTAGACACTTAAAATTTTATTGAATGATATTACACACTTGAACCTGATTACTAACATCGTTTCATCGTAAATTCATCTTCTTTTCAACTGTTTAATTAAATAATTCTAGTTATAAATAATTAAACACATCATTTTCTCATCTATTATTCTAATTAACTTCATGAGGCTAATTCATCCCCTTTCACTTTAATTCACATCTTATTTAATTGAGTAATGCAAATTATTTGATTAGATTGCTTATGTCCTCTCATTTCATTAAATAATCTTAATTATTTAATTAAATGGCATTTGAACTCCTTTCATTAAATAAATAAATTATTTAATGATATTCCTAAATTCACTCAATATGCATAATTAAAACTTTGTTCTAATTGACTAATTACTAATTTTCCCTCACCCATCTACTTGCATGGGAATATTCCCTTGAAATATTCTCCCATTTGAGCTCGAAAAAAGGAATATTTTATCCTAACAAACTTTGTAACAAACTTTATGTTGGAAGAATGAAGAAGAATGTCTAGTTGTGCAAACTTTGTGTTGTGATTGATGTCATCTTGTTGTTTGGGTTGTTATTTTGTGTAAGAGAGGGGGACCACCACGTGCAAGACCCCAGGTCACAGAGGGCCAATATGCAAGAGGCTGCCCTAACTTACCTCAACTAAGTGTTGTGTTAGGAAATGCAAGGCAAGAGTAACGAGGACCACGGGGCCTATCAGTCACTCTATAGACCTGAAACACAAGAAGGGGATAGGAAATACATTTTTTAGGTTCAACACTACACCTCAGGAAGCTCTCTTCTTGAGGACGAAAGCATGGTCTCTCGACGACAGTGCAACACACTAGCATCTCTAAAGTGCATTGGCGTCTGTACACCCAGACAATAGTGAAGATGAGGTCAAACCTAGAAAAACTAGCTAATGGCCCAACTAACTAACTAAAGGGCCAAAATGATGTGATTAAGTAGATAAAGTATTCTCTAATATTATAAAGTAGAAATGCAAGAGTGAAAAGGGAAATAATGATCTCACCAAGAAATTCAATCGCCAGCTAGCTCCTTGAAAGCACATTCACCTACACACAGAAAGAGGTAAAATGTTGGGTGGCTGTATAGGGGTATGCCTCAGTCAGACCCCCATTTAGGTGTTTCCACCTCCACGGACAGCCAAAGAAACGAGATAAAGAGAATAATGTAGTGAAAAGCACAAAAGCACTACAAAACAGTAAAGAGCTAACTCAACCAATTGATAGAAGGAAAGAAAGGGAAGCTTACCACCTCCACCAAGAGCAATCAAGGGTGCTTGGGGGAGAAAATGAGAGTACTCGATCCTCTATTGCAATGGTGTTTCGTTCCCAACTTTCTCTACCAAAGATGGAGTGTTGTGTTTGCTGCAATGAGGTACTATAATGCTACTAGAAAGCTTGAAGTGAATGCCAAAGAGTGTGTTGAAGCTTGTGGAGTGATTGTAGAGGATGTGAAGAGATGAAATGCCTTTTCAAGGAGTGAATTTGAAGAAGGGAATGAAGGAAATGACCATATTCAGGTCGGTCGGCCGAAGGGGGCATTACAACTTGACTCCCAATGAGAAATGTAATACCTATGTAGGTTTAGTCATAGGAATCTGCTAGGGATGTAAGCGCATCACACAAATGTTTGTGTGTTGCACGGGCATCCCCAAAAAAAATTCATCCATCGACACTCAAAGTAGGCACCAAGTGGGATGCAAGCAACAGGCTTATGTGGAATTAATCCTTCAATGTTGCTTTTCTAAAGTGGAAAGGGGAAAAATGAGAATTTACACATGGGGTGCAAATTCATTCCTATACATTTTTCCCCCACTTTAGCAAGGGGTGACAAGGGTCATCCAAACACACATAGCATGGTTACGGGGGAACACATCACAAAGCACACACACACATATAAGATCAAGAAGAGGCCTCCTCCTAACATTAATCAACCAAGAGGTCATCTTCTTCCCACTCTAGATCATTGCAGGGGGGAGGGGAACGAGCCTATAGTGGAGGGATATTAAGAGGAGGGGTATCCATCCCTCCCGCAACAAGGTCTAAGGAAGAAGGCCCCTCAAGGTCCTCTCCACTGAGTTCTTGTGGAGTCAAGGTCAGCGATTTTGTGAAGATCATTGACAAGGCTGGAATCTCATCTACAGAGTTAAACATGCACCCCACAGGAGTGTTGTGTCTAACTTCAGCGAATGGGGCAGGTTGAGCCTGAGATTCACTGTTGGGATAGTCGAATGACCTGGGAGCAATGAAAAACTCAAGAGAAGTTGGGACTGGTTCAGTCACCAAGACAGAACAAGTCAATGTAGGGCCACCTTGCAGAGAAGGAAGACTCCTCTTACATCCTTCATTTCTGGAAGGACCACACTCCACCTCTCATTTTGTTGGAGGAGATGAGCTCCCCAAAGATGAGGCTAGAGGATCAGAAGAAGAGGAGGAAAGAAACATAGCGGATACAACCTAGGTATTAATCATATCCATGGGTTTCAAAAGAGGCTGAATATCTAGAGTGGACATCAACAAGGGTGGATCCACCGAAGGAGCGATGAACACCTATACCCCCTTGGAGTTAGGTGCATTTGCACTCGCAGCAGAAGCTAGGAATAGCACAGGACTAGACTGGAGTGAAGAAGAAGTGAGGGAAGAGGGTGATAGTGTAGGAGGCCCTAAAGTAGGGGTGGTCATCTCTTTGTCTCTTCTTTGCAAGGTGGCTTGCTCAACTAAGAGGGCCTTTCACCGATGCTTGTGTTCGCATGCAAGGTGATTTCTTCGACTCTTGGAGTTGGAGGCTGGAGGTTGTGAAGGACCAGAAGGCTCCTACTCAAGCATAGGAACATCCACTACATCCCTTTTTGGTTGAGGTATAGGTTCTTGCATGGGAGTAGGAGGAAGAGGTTGAGGAGCGGTAGGAGGAGTCGACTCGAGAGCCTCAGCAACGAGCCTCTTTCCATTCACTACCTTAGAAGCAGGGGCAGTAAGAGGCTGTGGATCGAATTCCCTATCGAAACCTTTTCTTTCTACCATACAAATAGTACCACAGTCTGGGGCATTCATTAGGAATATTCGTGATCCTGAGCTTGGGCCTACACTAAGGAGGAATCATCAGACTTAACGGATAGCCACCGAGCCTACTCATCCAATACTCTTCCTAGGAAAGGGGAGAGGACAAGGTAGTTTAGGGAAAATTCATCTTCTCTTTTCCTTTATGAGAAGGAGAGGGATCTAGCATGGGCTTCTCCTCTTTCTTTGGAGAAGGGGGAGTGATTGGTGTAGTCTTCTGCTTCTCCTATAGAGAGGAAGATGCAACCAATTGCTGCACTATAGGAAGGGTCAATTTCAGCTGTCCTTTTCCCCCAGTCTTATACTTTACATAATTCTTGTAAAGTAGGTATGTTCTTGGAGGAAGCAAAACAACTGGGGAGGGACAAAATTGATCCAACGAGTATCCACCACGGGACACCAAGGGTTGATATCCGGTGTCATGCACTACATGCACAACACCTTCATGGGAAAAATTTAAACACTTGTGAATAATAGAGGAAATTCTATTCATGGAAGCTAGCCAAGGAATGCCTAACTTCACCCTGAATAGATCTGACTCCAAGATAACATCGAAAACCATATCAACAGCCCTGGGTCCAACCAAGATGGATAAGGTTATCGGGCCGTAAGGTTTAAGACTCATACCATCATACGTACGAATGGTAGATTTTGTTTCTTCAAATTTTTCCTTTTGCAATGAATTTAATACTAATGTTTCCTTTGTGATAACATTCACATGGCTCGGAGGGTCTACCAAGACTCCTATCACAATGTTACCATTGACACGAGCGAGAATATGTAGGTGAGGGTTTATTATTCAAGGGTAGATCCTGTGATGTGAATGTAATGTGCAAAAAATAGGGTGCAGGTATAGCAGTGAAGTCACTGTAACCATGTTAACATAGGCCTCAGGCTGAGTAATAGAATCAGTGGGATCTACAATCATGTTAGTAGAGTGTGACAGAAATGGGTCCATGTATATTTGCAATTCACTATTAGCTTTTGCCACTGATTTTTTAGTGTTTTTTTTTCCCATCGAGATGAATGGTATCATCCTCGATGTGGTCCTGTATCTCATGACACAGGTGCATGCAATGTTTGGTATCATGTCCATTAACCTAATGGTATTGACAGTAAGTGTTTCCATCATACCAACTAGGATAAGGTTCCTTAATAGGCTTCAGAGTCGACAAAGTTATGATCTTATCCTTTAGCAGCTTCTGCAAGATAGAAGAATAAGATTCTGATAACTTTGTGAAATTTCGGTTAGTCTTGAGGCTGTTGTTTTAAGTAGCAAAAACTACATTCATAACTGTCTTTCCTTTCCCAGAGATCGATATAATGGATTTTCCCTTAGAATGGGAGCACGAGGAAGAATCCCCAAACTGAATGACCGTCTGCTGGTATTCTCATAAAGTTGCACACATGTGTGCGAAAGAAGGGTATTTCACGAGGGAAAACTTCTCTTGACAAGGCCTTTGTAAGTTTCCTATGAATACCTTTTGTACATCATAATTGGGTAGTTGATACAATATTTGTGAAAGGAGCACTTGGTAGCACACTATGAAATTAGTTATTTTTTCATTATCTCCTTATTTACACCAGACAAGATTTGAAAAGGTCATCTCTGGCCCAATGTTTACTTGAAATTGTCTAAGGAATTGATTAACAAGTTGGTCAAATGAGAAAATGGAATTGTCAGGCAAGGAACAATACCACTCAAGCATTGTGTCCTTGAGAGATCGGGAAAACAGGTTGGCCATCAAGGCATCATGATGGAAAAATTTTGTGCACAGGGCGTTAAAGGCAGACACATGTGTTTGTGGATCTCCTTTACCACCATACTTTTCAAATTTAGGTATATCCATTCCCTGGGGGAAAGGAGTGTTCAAGATTGCAACCGACAATGAGCTATGTCAAAAAAAGGGTTGGAAGATGGGCTGGGTGGAGGCTTGGGAAAGACTCACCAACTGGCTTTGCATCCTACCCATGTTCTGAAGGAGAGTATTTAGAATAGGGTCATTAGAAGATAGAGGGCCAAAGGAACTTCCCCCAGAACCACCACCATGACCTCCACCAACACCACCTCTACTACTGAATCCACCACCACTACCAAAGCCTCCACTACTAGAGGTGACTAGAGGGGTGAAGCTAAAGCCCAAGGGGACCTTGTTAACTTTGATAGTTTCAGGCTGTTTAGAGATAGGATAGATACTAATAGAAGGGACTACATCGGCCATGTAGACGGACGTAGGAGGCATCGATACTCCTAACTATCCTTCATGCTCTTTGAAAGTGACTCCTTGTCCAAAGCTAGGATTGTTCGAAGGAGTGCATGCTTCGGTGAAACTAAGGAGGGTAGTCAAAAGTTCTATGCCTGTTCGATCTTTATCCATCATGTGTTTTAGCTTGGTAGCCACCCGAGTGGCTCTAGCCATCTTCTCATTTCTTTCCAAGTGATTTTCTAAGTCACTTAGCCCTCTAGCGAGGGTGGACACATATTCCACAAGGATTTGAATGGCCTCATGCTCCTCCATTGACGATGGTGTAGGAGACATAAGGGGAGTGGGAACATGATCAGTTTTATTAGCAAATCCCATCTCGTTCCTCAACAACTGCTCCTGCACAGCCACACTAACAACGGGACCAGAGAAAAGGATTGTAGAGAGACAAATCAAGACCTTCATCCTTTCCATCGGGAGGTGTCGTATACTTCTCCTAACTATATACCCAAAAGTTGTAGACTAGGTTGTGATGCTCATAATCCTTCACAAAACTTAGACATGCAACGGTCATGAGGTACATGAGAGAGGTATCAACACCAATAGATGAACAAACGTTGGTTCACATCGCATTCACCAAAAATGTAAGAGAGCAAGACCACCATGTGCAAGACCCCAAGTCATGGAGGGCCAATATGTGAGAGGCTACCCTAACTTACCTCAGCTAAGTGCAGTGTTAGGAAATGCAAGGCGAGAGTAACGAGGACCACGGGGCCTCTCAGTCACTCTGCAAACTTGAAACGCAAGAAGGGACTAGCCAATCTAGTTTTCAGGCTCAACACTATGCCTTGGGAAGCTCTCTGCTCAAGGACAAAAGTGCGGTCTCTAGACAATAGTGTGGCGCATTGGCGTCTCTAAAGTGTGTTGGCATTCGTACGACAAGACAAAAGTGAAGACAAGGTCAAACCTAGATAAACTAGCTAACGGATCAACTAACTAACTAAAGGGCCAAAATGATGTGATTAAGTAAATAAAGTATTCTCTAATATTATAAAGCAGAAATGCAAGAGTGAAAAGGGAAAGAATGATCTCAGCAAGAAATTATGTCACCAGCTGGCTCCTCGAAAGCATGTCCACCTACACAAAGAAAGAGGTAAAATTTTGGGTGGCTGTATACGGGCCTGCCTCAATTAGACCCCCATTTAGGTGTTTCCACCTCCACGGACAACCAAAGAAATGAGATAAAGAGATTAATGTAGTGAAAAGCACAAAAGAACTACAAAACAGTAAAGTGCTAACTCAACCAAGTGATAAAAGGAAAGAAAGGGAAGCTTACCACCTCCACCAAGAGCACTCAAGGCTACTTGGGGGATAAAATGAGAGTACTCGAGCCTCTACTATGATGGTGTTTCATTCCTAGCTTGTTCTACCAAAGATGGAGCATTGTGTTTGCTGCAATGAGGTGCTAGAATGCTACTAGAAAGCTTGAAGTGAATGCCAAAGAGTGTGTTGAAGCTTGTGGAGTGATTGTAGAGGATGCGAAGAGATGAAATGATTGTTCAAGGAGTGAATTTGAAGAAGGGAATGAAGGAAACAACCATATTCGGGTTCGTCGACCAAAGGGGGTGTTACAACTTGATTCCCAATGAGAAGTGTAATGCCTTTGCAAGTTCAACTATAGGAATCTACCAAGGACATAAGCATGCCACGTGGAAATTTGTGCGCCGCACAGGCATCCCCAACAAAAAATCCTCCAGTGACGCTCAAAATAGGCACCAAATGGGATGCAAGTAGTGGGCTTAGGTGGAATTAAGCCTCTTATCTTTGTTTTCTAAAGTGGAAAGGGGTAAAGGGGGAATTTACACATGGGGTGAAAATTCACTCCTATACAGTTTGATCTGGTACTATGAACCGGTAAGAAGAACCAATTTACATCCTCAGGTATCTTGGTCTGCATATACAGTACAAATAAGATCTATCCTTGCAGTTTATATATGGTGTTCACTACATATATTTACATCTATGTTCCTGATTCCATATGGTGCTTATCTTTATATTAGAGGTTATGAGTATCATAATGTTGATTAGAACAATGTTGATTGGTTGAAACACAGACTGGTGTTGGTATTCTGGTCCATAATCCTTTGTGGTTGACTGTTGCTACTTGCGGTTTTGGGAAATGCTTTATGGATGTTGAAAGGTCATATGTTTAGATTCTTGTGTGCTCATGTGCTCATATGGGGAGTTGGAATTATTCTTTTGACTACATTTTGTTTATTAGGTCTATCCCTAGCTGACCTAATGTATAGTTGATATTGTAGTGGATTAATTTGTGTTGCGGATATATGTGTGACCTATCTTAGGTCCATGTCGACATGTTGTAGCATGCTACATGTTTGGAATATTTTTTTTGGAAAGTTTTGTGCAAGCTTGATGCCGACAATTGATATTTTTTGTTAATAAAGGTTGCATCTAATTAAGTCGACCTAATTGATGCTTTTGGATAAATTATATATATATGATGGATAGTTATGAGATCGAGGTGTGTGAGAGTGTGTGTGAATTAGATAAAGTGAAAGCAGTATTGTGCACGAGATGCGGAGATGAAGTGTGTCAAGTCTATTTACTGAGCATTTCTAGAATTGAACACTTGTTAGGTGTACTCTTACCAGTTCATTTTGGTTGTGAAGCCACTTTAGTATTGTAATCTTTTGTAGGCAGTGAGCCTCCTTGTTTGGACATTGAGTCCTATCTTGGGCAATGAGCCCTCTAGCATTGAGCCTTTTTGTATTCAGTTTTGGAACTACTTTTTATTGTGAGCTAATCCTCACAGTGGTTTTCCCCTTATTGGGTTTTCCACATAAATTTGGTGTTTTCTATGTTACTATTGATTTTTGTTATTTGCATTTCATGCTCATACCTAATAACATAATTAAGTGGATAATAAATTGACAAGTGTTTGAAGATTTGAGTTTGTGTTTGGAACTACTTTTTATTGTGAGCTAATCCTCAGGTTTTCCCCTTATTGGGTTTTCCACATAAATTTGGTGACTATTGATTTTTGTTATTTGCATTTCATGCTCATACCTAATAACATAATTAAGTGGATAATAAATTGACAAGTGTTTGAAGATTTAAGTTTGTGTTTGGTGACAACTAATTCACCCCCCCCCTCTCAGTTGTCTTGCAAATTTCAAAAATTGGTATAAAAGCTTGGTTCCTCTGGAGAAGCCTAACAGCTTGAGGAAGATCCTGAAGATTGAAAAAATGGATGATAAAGAAGAGCTTTGAGCTGCACTTGAAGATCTTGACAAGGCTGAAGATGAAAATAGAGATTTGAAAGAAAACCTTGATGAGGCAAATGAATGTCTCCATAAATTGAAATATAAATTGAAGAAATTCAAAGAAATACATAGAGAGGTGAGTGAGAAACTAAAACAAGATATCATCAGATTGAAAGTGCTAGTGGAAGAAAAGAAGAGAATTGAAGAATGTCTGAATACAGTGGTGCAAAGAAAGACTGATGAATGCACTAGACTTGAACAAGAGGTGGTGAACCTAAAAGTAGAACTGAATAAAGAAAAACTCTATGAAAATAATTTCAAATCTAGCTCCGACAAGCTTCATGAGTTGATTGTAGGAAAAAAAACAAGTAAAGAAATAGGTGGTTTGGGAAATGAAGTGGGTGAAAGCTCAAAGGATAATCAAAAGACTCAAAATAAAGGGAAGCAAAAAATAAATCCAAGAAAATTTGCTAGGAGACCACCTATCAAACAGTCAAATGCTCAAAGGTACCCATCTTTCAATGGTGTTTTCTTTTCATGTAATAAATTCAGTCATAGGGCAATTGAGTGCAAAATTAAAATGAATTTACTTCTCTGGAAAATGTTTTGCATGCAATAAATTTGGACATAGAGCTACTAAATGCATATCTTAGGTGAGGATGATTAGTCGGGTGATGATGAATAGGTTTAATGGAGGTAGAATGAATCAATCTTTTGTTGGCTATTGTTATACATGTAACAAATTTGGACACAAAGAAAATCAATGTAGATCAAGGGTTAATGGAGATTAGAAAAGTGTTGTCTGCTATAATTGCAACAAACTGGGACATATTTCAAGAGTTTGTAGAAGTAAAAATGGAAAGCATTATGCTCTGGTAGAGAAGAATGAACTAGTGAAGAAAATTGACAAGAATGAGGTTAAGCAAGAAATAAAAAAGATATTTAGAAAGAAACAAGAGCTAGAGGTGATAGATATTTCTGTGCCCTCAACCGATGCAGACAGTTCCTCTAGGAATTAGACCTAGCGTGGTCTTAGGAGGAGCATTAATAGAATTTTTTTTGAACCCCCTGGATATATGGTGTGTCATATGTTGGCATGAGGATATGTTGTAGAGAATGAATAGATAGAGGTTATGGAAAAGAAACTGAAAGAAAATGTGCAGGCATGTTCATTTGCAGAGCAATTTAGGGTTTCTTAGTAAAGTGAAATAGGGTTTTTATCAGCTTTTTGAAACCTACCACATTAAATGAAAATTAGGGCAGTGCGATGGTGTATAAAGTAAAATTCATAAGTCATTTTTAATCACTTGTGCAATCAAAGAGTTTGAAGAATTAGTTGGAGCAATCTTGAAGTGAACCTGAAGTGATTTGGAGTGATTCTGAGGCAATCTAGAGAAATCAATATGAATAATTAAGAATAAAAGATGAAAGCTTTCTCTCATTTAAAAAAATGGGAAAAGAAGAAGTTTCATTGACCAAGAAAGAATCTGAAGAAGACAAGCATGCTGATGGAATCTGTTGATAGAGGATCGAGTGGTGATATTCCATTGAAGGTGAAGGGTGTTGAGTTGGAAGAGTTTGATCATCGGAAGATGAAGGAAATGGAACTAGGGTTGAAGACAAATGAATTGAAAAACGTAAATACTCTGGGTATGGATTTATGGGGAGAATTTCCCTAGTTTTCAAAAAAAAATCTATCTTGTTCATGTTAAATCGACTCAAGGATGGCAACATTATTTTGGAAAAACCCTATCTGATCACGAAGGAGGTAATTGAAGCTATTTTTGGCTTGTGTAGTGTTGGTGACCTCCCTGGGAAGAAAATAGTGAAATACAGAGATGTGGAGGAACTTACTAGCATCAACAAAGACCCTTGAGCTCTACTGATAAATACCATTATTGATCCTGCAGTAAGCTATGTTGCTTACAACATCTCTTATAAAATCTACTTCATAAATCGTGAAGGTTCAACTTCGGCTATTACTATATATCTTGCTCACATGATGGTGAAGGAAAGCAAGCAATTTGATTTGTGTAGCCTTATATTGGAAAACCTGATTGAGAATTTTAGAATGTCCTTGGTTGAGGGTTATACTTTCCAGTTTGGGTTGTTGCTCATGTGTTTGGTATTTTACTTTATGATTTCTCTACTAGGAAGAGAGAATGTTAAGTGGGAATCTGGCATCCCTATCAGAAAAATTTTTGTAGGTATTTGGAACACATGGATGATAAAGCAAGTGCATGCAAAATCTACTTCTCATCCCTACAAATGAATTTGTGCTCTGGTGTGTTAGTGCCCAATCAGTTTGAATAGGGTTCCTCTCCTGGTAAGAAAGAGTTGGAAGTTGTTATTGGTGGTTCCCCTCTAGAATCTAAAAGGAGAAAACTTATCACAAGATATGTCATCACTATCTTGGAAGAAAAGAAGAATGAAGAAGAATATCTTCCTAAATTTGATCCAGAGGAAATTTAGAGGATGTTAGAAAAAGGTGATATGAAGAAGGTGAAATTTGGTGTGCATGCTCTCCACTCAGGAGACATACAATTGATGGATGTGTTGATTGATTATTCTCTCAAAAAGGGTATTACAATTTCAAATGTGTCTGACTCATTACCAGATGACCTAGTATAAGTTATTGAAGAAAGAATATTGTTGGAAGGACCTGAAGGACATAAGTTTGAAGCTATGATTGAGAGAAGATGTGCCAAATCCAAATAAATGTTATCCAAACACATTGATGAGACAAGAGAATGTGTTAAGGAAATATCTAACATCTACTAGTATTGTCTCTGATGGCTTGCAATTGTTGATAATTTTGGAAGAAAAATTGAAGCTATTGAATATGAGATAAATAATATTGGAAAGAGTTTTGATTTCTTCAAAGAAAAAAATGGAAAATAGAGAATAAGAGTCAGTGAATTTCAAGTAGAGTTGTTGATTGGTCAGAGACAAAGGGAAGACTCAGTTAAAACCTTCTGGTTGGTTAAATAAATTGTTGAGGTCTGGTTGGATCATCTCTCTGGAATACTTCCTAATGCAAAAGATTGTGAACAATGTATGTCTTTAGACCATACATCCTCATTTACACTACTATCCTTATTGGATAGTATGAGTGCAAGAATGGGTTCAGTTGTTTTTGCTTGGAAGAGGATTCTTCCAATCATAAGAGAAAGGAACAAGAAAATCTTTCATGTAAAAAGTGTTATTTTCACTTGAATGTTTAAAATGAGAAGTTAGAATTCCTTTGTATATTCGTTGTCACCATGTACATATGTTTACATCCTATTTTTTGGTTTCCGTTTGTTCTTGATGTCAAAGGGGGATAGATTACTGGTGATAGGGGGAGAAAATGTTGTGTTGTGGGATTTTTTTTGCAAATTTTAGCACATGTTGCCATCACTGACAAAGAGGGAGATTGTTGGAAGAATTAAGAAGAATGTATAGTTGTGAAAACTTTGTGTTGTCCTTTATGTCAGAATGTTGTTTGGGTTGTTAGTTTGATCCAGTATTCTGAACTGGTATGAAGAATCAATTTACATCCTCTGGTATTTTGGTCTGCTTATATAGTACAGATAAGATCTATCCTTGTGATTTATATATGGTTTTCACTACATATATTTACATCTATGTTCCTGATTGTATATGGTGCTTATCTTTATATCAGAGGTTATGAGTATCATAATGTTGATTGGAACAGTGTTGACTGATTGAAACATAGACTAGTGGTTGTATTCTAGTCTGCAATCCTCTATGGTTGACTATTGTTGCTTGCAATTTTGGGAAATGGTTTATGGATGCTGAAAGGTTGTATGTTCATATTCTTGTGTGCTCATGTGCTCGTACGGTAAGTTGGAATTATTCTAATGATTACATTTTTTATGTCTATCCATGGTAGACCTAATGTATAGTTATATTGTAATGGATTAATTTGTGTTGTGGATATATGTGTGACCTATCTTAGGTCCATGCCGACATGTTGTAGTGTTCTACATGTTTGGAATACTCTTCTTTGGAAAGTTTTGTGCAAGCTTGATGTCAATAGTTGATCTTTTTGGTGAATAAAGGTTGCATCTAACTAGGCTGACCTAATTGATTTTTGTAGATGAATCGAATAATATGATGGATAGTTTTGAGATTGAGGTATGTGAGAGTGTGTGTGAATCAGATAAAATGAAAGCAGTATTGTGCACTAGATTCGAAGATGAAGTGTCTCAAGTTTGTTTACTGAGCATTACTGGAACTAAATCAACACTTGTTAGGTGTACTCTT
This sequence comes from Sequoia sempervirens, assembly GCA_007258455.2. Classification (NCBI taxonomy): domain Eukaryota; kingdom Viridiplantae; phylum Streptophyta; class Pinopsida; order Cupressales; family Cupressaceae; genus Sequoia; species Sequoia sempervirens. Next base: position 282,093,907 of record VDFB02193867.1, on the reverse strand, counting down.
ACCAGTTCATTTTGGTTGTGAAGCCACTTCAGTATTGTAATCTTTTGTAGGCTGTGAGCCTCCTTGTCTAGATAGTGAGTCCTATCTTGGGCAGTGAGCCCTCTGGTAGTGAGCCTTCTTGTATTCAGTTTTGGAACTACTTTATATTGTGAGTTAATCCTCACCATGGTTTTTTCCTTATTGGGTTTTCCACGTAAATCTAGTGTTTTCTATGTTATTATTTCTTTTTTTATTTGCATTTCATGGTCATACTTAATAATAGAATTAAGTGGATAAGAAATTGACAAGTGTTTGAAGATTTGAGTTTGTGTTTGGTGACAACTGATTCACCCCCCTCTCTCAGTTGTCATGCACCTTTCAACACTTTATAACAAAAAATTCTTAGGGGATAAGTTGAAGGTCATACAAAAGAGAATGGAAGAGGGGGATGTTAGCCTGTTGACCTATAACTAGGAAAGAGAGGGTTGATTGGAATGGGAAAATTTTTTAAAGGAGGAGATATTCTGGAAATAGAAATCTAGAGTCCAATGGCTATAGGAGGGAGACAAAAATACCTCCTTTTTTCATGTTTTGACCCTTAAACACAAGAAAAGGAATTTGATAACTAAACTTCAAAATGAACAGGGGGTCATGGTTAGCTTGCCCACCTAGATTGGGCTCTTGGCATTTGGTTACTTTCAAAGGTTTTATCAGGCTCCTGTCGAGGCTCCTAATTTTTCTATTGAAAATCTGTTGTTGGAACCTCTCCCTTCCACCCTAACCTAGGATGATAATAATAGCATCCTTAGTGTTATCACTCCCAAGGAAGTCTGAACAATTGTTTTCAGTATGGGTTCCTATAAGGCACCTAGCTCGGATGGGTTCCCCCCAAATTTCTTCTAGATATTTTTGGATATTCTTAGGGAGGACCTTGTCCTGGTAGCCAGGGATTTCTTCAAATCTAGTAAGATCCTCATATAGTTAACCACACCTTTATTTCCCTGGTGCTCAAGGTTGTTGAACCTCAATCTATGACTGAATTTTGGCCCATTAGCCTTTGCAATACCATCTATAAGATCTTCTCTAAAATTTTGGTGAACCACCTTAAACCCTTTCTTGAAAAAATGATTAGCCCTACCCAAAAAAAAATTGTTCTAGGTCATCATATCTTGGACGCTGCCATAACACCCATGAAATTTTACACTATATGGATAGATGTAACAATGCCAGTATGGCCTTCAAACTGGATATTTCAAAAGCATATGATAAGGTGTTATGGTACTTTATCCCCAAAGTCCTATCTAAGTTTGGATTTGATTGGATGGTGATTAACCTCTTGATGGAATGCATTACAACTGTGAGATACTCTATATTTTTTAATGACATGCCCTTTGGATTCTTCAATGCTGGGAGGGGTATTAGATAGGGTGACCCACTCTCACCCTATTTTTTTATCATGGTTGTAGATGTGTTAAGAAGGAATATATCCCAATTGTTTTTGGAGGGCTCCATAAAGGGGGTTAAACCTGCTACTTTGTTGGAACTTGTTGTTATCCAACAATTTGTGGATGATACCATACTCTTCATGAAAGATTCTATAATTGAAGTCGAGAATTGGAAGATTTTCCTTACCAATTATGCTACTTGCTCTGGCCAGAGTATTAATTACAATAAAAGCATGATTTACTTCTTCAACAACACCCCTCTCCAAGCTTAGGTGACTGTTGTCCTAGGTTGTGCAAGTGGATCTCTCCCTTTGGTGTATCTAGGGCTACCCCTTACTGTCAAGGAAGTCACTCCTACCAACAAATTCTTACTTGAAAAGGTTGGTTGGGACCAATTAAGGAATAAAAAGAGCTGGTGCAAGATCATGAATGCTAAATATATATTTTCAATAGACCCTTGATTAAATGCCTCTCTAATGATCACCCTACTAGTTCTCTATCATGGAATGACATTTGTAGAATGCGGGAGCTGCTCATGTCTAGGATAAAATGGAAACTTGGGAATGGTAATGACATTAGATTTTGGGAGGACCCTTGGATGCTTGAATCCTCCCTATTGCCCTCTGATTTCAAGAACCTAATGAGGCTTGCACAACTTTTCTTTGGTATGTATATAAGTGACTACTTGCTTGGTCAGTTGAGTGCTAGGCGTTGGAAATATTTGGTTCTTTTCTTTTCCCTGTCCCCTGAGTTGTTAAATCCGGCTAAGTCATTACAAGACTTTCTCTCCCTAAACAAATTACCTCTATCCAACTTTAAGGATGAATTCTACTGGATCAAAGATCGGTAGGGAAATCTCTCTATTAGAACAACTTACAATCTGTTGTCAGTTCAAGGTGATGATAATGGACCCTAGAGACAAGTATGGAATAAGCACATGATTCCTATAATCAATTTCCTCTGCTGGATGACCTATCATAATAGGATCCTAACTCAGGATAACCTAAGGAAAAGGGGATTTTAGATCCCTAATAGGTGTTTTTTATGTAAATGTAGTGAAGTGTCTATTGATCATTTGTTACTGCATTGTCCGTTTGTTGTTGCTGTTTGGGAGCTAGCTTTTGAAAAGCTAGGGACCCACTGGACTATGTGTAGGGACATCAAATCTTTCATTTTGGGTTGGTTTGGCCCCTTTCAACATCCTATCCCTAGAGATATTTAGAATCATGTCCCCCCATCATCTTTTGGCGCTTGTGGAAAGAGAGAAATAACTGGATATTTAGGAATATTGAGATGAGTCCTAAGGAGGTTTTTGGAATAGGGATAAGGGTTATTTCTAAAAATGTGTTGATTTACACTGGGAAAACCTTAGACAAAGCTCCCACAGAGTGGGAGATCAAAATGGCTAAATCTTGGAATAAGAATCTAGAGATTAACTCCTTTGACAACTCTAAGGCTTAGGCTAGATGGGGCATGATTTAGAAACCCCTGAATTGGGGGTGGCACAAACTCAATTTTGATGGTGCGGTCAAGGGGAACCCTAGTAGCGCTAGCATCGGGGGTATTATCAAGGATAGCAGGGGTAACTTTGTGTCTGGTTACTTAGGGGGTATAGGGATTCATACCTCCATGACTACTGAAGCCAGGGCGCTACTAAAGGGCATCTGGTTAGCTATTACTATAGGGATAAAGAAACTACATATAGAGGGGAATTCCAAGTCGGTGATTGATTCTATCAAATTAGGTAGATTATTAGGATGGAACACTAGAGATATCCTTTTAGACATAAATCATATGGTTTCAAAGTTTGATATGAAGATCTTTTCTCACATATTTCAGGAGGGAAATCAAGTTGTTGATGCTTTGACTAATCTTGGCTCCTCTTGGAGTGTTTCTAGATGTTGGAGGAGTATTGGGAACTTACCACCGAAATTACAAGGTATTATCCTTAAGTAACAAGGCACCTTAGCTACCCATGATGCTAACTAAAATTACTATTTTTAAGGCTTTATAGGTGGTCCACATATTTTTACTTTGGGTGATGTGGATGAAGATGGATGTTGAGGTGTTAAATATGTGGTAGCATTTAAATATTTGGGCAAAGGATGTGGTTATCGAGCTAATAATGAGAAGTGATGGTAAGTACAAAGGGTTAACAACTAAGATTGGTTGGGCCCTATGTAATATTAATTTGTGGTCTTCTCACAGCCCCAACTTACCTTTTCAAACTTCCATTTTAAAAATTGATGTGACTTATTCATATCACATGGAGCTCTTGCTAAGTCACCTAGTCACCGCTAAAAAATCTCTTAAGATTAAAGATAGATATTTAGGGGTTTCTAAATTTGGCCCCACTGCTAATTGGTATTGGTATGTGTACAATTACAACTTGAAGGAAAAACATATGAATGCCATCATTTTCATAACCTTTTCCATTGGCGTCTTAATATTTTCAATTATGGGCCCATGGAGATTTCTTTTTTGGAAATAACTCTTGGCACGTGTAATCTACAGATCATCTTGATTAACTAGATTCATCTTGGTTGGCTTAAAAGCTATTTTTTTTGAGTGATATCTCACATTAATAGATATTTTAATTTCTCTCTCTTGTAGGATTCTTGGTACCTTGGAGTGAAGTGTGGCAATATGGGTGGTGATAGGGTGAGGAAAAAGACAAATAATTGTGAGGAATTCCAAAAGGATCCTTTGGTTTGGCATATCTATGTCAAAGGTGGGTGGACACCTTTAATGGAATGCTTGGTTGGGCATGATGCAAGGATGTCAGCTCAGTTTGTGAGCTCCTAGAAATACAGGAGGGTTACAATGGAAGGTATTTCCTTTGAGGTCAATGAGGAGGTTATTGCTTAGGAGATTGGGCTCTCATGCACTAGGAAAAATTAAACTAAGCACACCAAGACCCAGGACAATGAAAGCCTCAATTATTTCTTTAAAGAAAATGAAAAACCAATCAATTCCCAGTCTGGTTTCGAAAGAGAAGTGCTCCCTCATCCTTGAGATCAAGTTTTTTTGGCTCTAATGAAGTATGTGACTTTGGAGGGTAGACATAGGGTGTTCTATTATTATCATCTGCCTCTTCTCAACCATCTTTTCCACAAATTGTTGTTAAGTTTTCTATTTTTCTTACTTACTAATTTAGAGATTTTCGTTGAGAAATGTTTGGACACTGCTGCCCAAAACCCTGAAGAAACGCCTCATCCTAAGGCTTTATCATTTCCATCTAGCTCTCTACTCGCCCAAACCTATTTTTGTGATTTTCATTGAGGAAGTTGAACCCACTGACCAAACCAATGTGAATCCTTTTCCAACCGAGTCTAAGAGCCACAAAAGGAAAACCCCTTCGATGAATACTGAAACCCTCTAGCCTAAACCTCCCGCTAAGAAGAAGAAAGGTGGTTTAGGGATTGCCCAGAAAAAAGTGGTGGCTAGGCTTTGTGAGCTCAAATATGCTCCCCGCAAGACAAACAACAAACTTGTAGCAAAGAAAAAAGAAAAGGAAGAGGTTAAATGCTAGGTGGAGTTGCTGACCATGAAAAATGAAGGGAAAAATTTAGTTGGAAAAGATTCCAAGGGGGACACCATTGTGTCTGCTACTATGGATACGGGGCTAGAGAATACCAGCATTAGGAGGTCCTATAGGCTAGTGAAAAATAGTAAGAAAGTGTCGGTGAATGATATTTCCAGTGATGAGGAGCAATCTGACACTAAACACAAGAGGAAGGAGGAAGATACTAAGGAGGAGGAGGAATTCATGGAAGGTCCTATCCACTTTTTTTGTTTCAAAAAGATGCTCAAGGATGATTCGACGACCCAATCCTTAGGCCCTTAGGCTATGGAGGAAGACAATGCAAAGACTGTGGACAAAGTGGATGATTATAACATGTTGTTGGAGCGGATGATTAAACTCAAGAATAAATTCGCTAGGTTGACCTGATTCACTGTCAAGATGATCCACTGTGCTACTGGTACCCTTTCTATAGTGCTCAAGGAAGAGATGGATAAGAAGAATATGGAGGAGGACCACAACTGGGTTTGGGAGGATATTGTTAACATCATCTCTCAGAAATGGGAGGGAGCTAGTTAGTCTGTTTCTTATGTGTCCTCTTTTGTCTAGGTCGTTGTCTATTGGCTGTTGGCCTGCTATTTATGTGTTTTCTTTTTTGGTGGTTAATATTTTAATTCTCTAGACCTGATCTATTTTGGCCCTTGTGGCTTGTCGTGTAAAGGGTACAACACCTTGTAAATTTTTCTTAATGTATCAAAAAAAATTTTATAACAACTTTGAAAGTGTTTTTGTTTCAATCATTGTGAGCCATTGATTGACTCTTTGACCCATGTGATCTTGGATTCTCATCCATTGATGAGAATCCTTGATCCATGTCTTCACCTCTGATTGTATCTCAACCCTTGATTCACCATTTTCTCCTATAAATACCTCCCATTTTGGAGAGAAATGGATCCAATTTCATCAAAGAAAAGTTATGGTGCACATTTGAATACTATATTTATTCATTTTGCATCCATTATTGAGCTTTTTCATCCATCTTTAGCATAGTTTCAACAATATTAGCTTGGTTTTTGTCAATGGAGTTTGATTAGAAGCTCGTTTTATCAAAGGGATTGGGAAATGACTACCATTCCATATCAATGTAACACCAATCCCCCAATGGGATAGGTTTTGAAGCATTTATCTAGGTTTCATTTATGCATTTCTTCATTGTTTTATTTAAATGGCTTCTTGGTTAATGGTTTTTTACCATTTCATTGGGATTGTAGCTTAGTTAGTTAAATATTTCTAAAATTTTATGGATCTTGTGTATTTAGCTATTACTATGATTACAATCATAGTTACATATATAGAATCTACAAGACTTGAACCCATGGTGTGTTTCAAATTCTCAATGCTTCTTAACTCATGAATGCTTCTAAACATGATTCTATATTTTGAAGCTTTTTACTTATAGGACTATCAATATTATTACTTCATGATCTTTGTTATTGCATTCTTCCATGAGCTCTTCTACCTTTTGTTTGCAAGAAACCTTTATTGACTTTTGAACTACACTTCCTTGAATTTTTCATTCATGAAACCCCACTATTAATTACCTCACTATCCATAGCATGATAATGCATTTATAATACCACCCTTTCTTTCTTGGAGACCATTGCATTTCTATTTTTTAAGGTTATTGTCCATAGTTTCTTGCAGACTTCCCTTCTCCTTTAGAAAATTTTGTCTTCTAGTTGATTGCACTATTAAACCTTTTTGTTCCTTCCTTGTTAGGATTTTGATTGTCATAAGGCTACAAGGGTTCATTAGTTAGTAATTATGTTCATTAATATCCTTTCAATTTTGGAATACCATACAAGGTCTCTTGAATTTCCATGATATCCTTTACATGCCATTTATTCATCTTCACAAATCCTTCGTCTATCAATGTTTTGTATGACTATCATTTCATCCTATTTGGTGACTTTCATGATTTATTTTTGGTAAGTTAAGATACATTTACTGGGTGTAGTACCCATTACACAATGATCCCAAAGGGCCAAAAAATAACCAAGTTCAACAGTACATCATAGATAGCAAACCAAAAACAACAGAGACCAAAAGGATAACAAACACTGCACACGAATAGTAGAGAGCCAGCAAAGACAAAAAAACCATCCCACTAATTAGCAACACCTTCCCATTTCTGAATGAGGAGATTTAAAAGATCATCCCTGGTCAAATTAGGACCCTCTCCCTTGGTATTCCTATCCACCTCATCCTTGATAACATCAGAGAGAGTGACAATAGATCTGTGAATGATGTCAATGGTGAAAGGATTTAGCCTATTGAACTTTTGTTCAAGTTTCACCACTCACTCTTGTAGCTTGTTGATGTCGTCCTCCTTGTCACTCTTCCTTTGAGTCATCTCTTCCTCTATGGCCCTAGGATCTAAAGAGTGGGTGGTGTCCTCTTTGAGCATTCTATTTAGGTCTAAGAAGTGGCTAGGACCCTCCATGAACTCCTCAACCTCCTCAATAGTGTCCTTACAATCTTCGTTGCCGCTAGTCCACTCTAAGTTGCTAGAAATTTCATCGATTGGTATCTCTTTCTTGTTCTTTTCCAACCTGTGAGATATCATGACGTGTTTTTGCTCCGTCCCCATGTCAATACTCATGGCCACAACATTGTCACCTTTGGAATCCTTTTCTACAGTATCCTCACTATTAATGATCGACAACACCACCTGGCACGTAGTTTTTTTTTTACCCTTCTTTGCCATTGGTTTGTTGTCTTACTTGGTGGGGGTGTTCTTTAGCTCGCATAGTACAACCACAACCTTGGAATGCGACAACCTGACTCCCTCCTTCTTGGAATGGGCCAACCTGACTTTCATGATTTGTTGAATTTATTGTCTCTTTGCATTTGCAAGCAACCTTTACACATGATGTCACTATTATCTTTCATTTGGACTATAACCATTTGAAATGGTTGTCCTTTCAAAATTTTCTCTTATTATGCACAAGAGTAAGCATTGATGATCTTCATTGGCTTTGACTATGACTAGCATGCTCCTTTATTGTTATCTATTTCTCATCCATGGTATATAGTGCAATTTCTTGGATGTATTGAAATTTTAACTCAATCATAAAGCTATGCCTATATTTATTTATATTTGTAACATGTCTCCATTATAATTTCCTCCTTGTTGATGAATTTCATGCCCTTGGTTTGTCTTTAAGAGAAAATATTTCTTCATTTCATGCTACCCATGTGTGACTTCCCTCTACCATGAAGTCACTACCCTTAATATTTTATTATAGTCATAAGGATTGTCATATCTACTTATTCATTATGAAAATGACTATCCTTTGTATGGATTATCCATTAATAGGTCTAAAACCTTGTCTTTTATATCAAGGACTGTTAACTTTCCTTTCTTCATCTGCACTTTATAAATACACCCTTGTCATATTTTCCTTTATAATATAGTCCTATTGATTTCAAAATAACCACCATATCATTTTTGGTGACTATGTATGGTATCATTGAAACTGTCTTTTTTTTTATTTGTCTTGATGGCACCTGCGAGCATAACATCTTGACATTCACCTTCTTTTGTGGATTGTCTTGTATTGTGACTAAGTGACTGCCATCTTAGGTTTGTTAATCACTTGGTGCATTCTTTCCATGTTAGAAACAAGAAAATTTTATCATGAAAAAAGTTGTAGTATGAAGATCTGTAGCATACGCTTGATGACACCAATTATTGATGACTGCGCTTCTTTTTTAGGATTTTGATTTTCTCTTACATATTTTCCTTGCGTTTTTCTTTCTTGGTGTTTGATTTCATGGGTATTGTTCTTTCTTCAACAAGGAATTTCATTTGAAAGATGTTCATGAAAATTGTCCTTACTTTATTTGTAGCTTTTAAAAATAAAGACTGGTATATTATTAGCACTGTCCTCTTATATTTGGATCATGTTCATAAATTAAAGTGACTTTCCAATTTATATTCAAAATGGTAGTCATTTTGAATGGAACTTGAACCTAAGAACTTTGAGACTCATGCATACATGGTTAGAAATATTCAACAATTATCCTAATGGAAATTTGAAGTTTTTAGATCAAATTTGATTATATGAGGTAATATTTTCATGTTTCTAGAATTCAAATGTTTATTATGATTTTTTTATTTAAATTAAATTTTTTGTGCTTGTCACCTTCTCACATAGTTCAATTATAATCATTTTCATTTTCATTTGTTCTTTTTTTATTTGTGAACATGTAGAATTCATCATCATGTTGAGGGGATGTGTAAAGACTCTAACACTAAATGAGTTTGATGTCGAGAATGCAAAGAAAAGAGAAAGAATGGGGAAAATTTGTGAAGGAAAAAATTGGACACCATAAAAGAAGACATTCCTATTGAAGAGGAACATGAAACATCCATGCAATGTAAGAAATATGTGGAATTGGCATCACAAAGGAAACAAATGCAAAGCCTCTATGCAATGAGACAATTGAATATTGAATTTGGGGGCATGTCATATAACATAAGTGAAGTTGAAGGAACACTACCTACAACATTTCATGTTGAAAGCACATCACCATTCACATCTCAAGTTGAAGGTAGACCATATTTTACATCTCAATTTCAAGTTGTGTTATCCTTTTCATCTTTGGTTGAAGGTACACCATCTATCCCTAGTGTTTTCTACATTCCTAATGTTGAGGCAACTCTACCTTTGAGAACAACTCCTACAGTTTTTCATAGAAAGACTAAGTATTTTATTGATATTGATACTCATATTTTGAAACAAATGGTTGATAAGATTCCAGAGTGTACTTGTCAAAGATATGCTAATAGGATATCTTTATTTTTTGAAAAGTAAAATGAGATGGGAAGATGTTAACTATTTGTTGAAATGATGAGACAACTAAAATTTAGGCCAATCATGAAGATTATTAGGCTAAGAACATCAGATGATTCAAGTGATACATCTATTGTAAAGAACTTTATGAGTGCATATGAGAGTGTGGGTTCTACCTCAAACACAAAAGATAATAATGTCATCCAACGTGTCATGCCATCAACAATGGTAAGAAATCAAATCTATAAATCTTTCCTTGTTACAAATACAAGTAAAGCATTGAAAATAAGTAGATCATCTCTAATGAGATTCATGGGAAGGTGTCAAAGAGTGGAGGCTCCAAATAACAATCAATTACGGGCATTATCCGGTAGACTACCATGGAAAGATAAAGTAATTGTTGAAGCCTTGAGATCCCTAATTGAAGAATTTTGGAAGAATAACACAAGGGTCTCTCCCAATGAAAGAGATGATTTAAGGAGGATTGGTATTCAAATCCATAATCAACATATTTTTTTTTTTGGATATGACTTAAACATAATTTTTTTCCAAATTTCAGAAGATGTATCCTTAAATTAAATTTACTCAAAGATATTTTGAAATGGTAAATCCTTTTTATGTCAAAGTAAATCACACACACAAAGTTTGTTGTTGTAGACTACATATTGAATTTTCTAACCATTATGATGTTTGTCAACATGTATGTGTATATTTGCATACTAATAATGTTTTGCAGGAATGTAACATAAGGCCTCCACCTAGATGTTCAAGGGATTTCATATCTAGCATTTCATGTGAAAGAGTGGATTCTCAACTTTTTTGCAAGAACTTATGCTTGGATGGAATGTGTGTTCATTGTGGTGGCTTGCAAAATTTGTCAATTTGTAAAAATATGGATAGTAAACATGTAATTGGAAATGAAATAGGGGAATTTAACGAATATAAGATAGTTTCCTATAGTCTAAAAGATGGGAAAGAAGCAAAAAAGTGTGAATCGGTCAGTGAGAAGATTCTAGTGTATCCATTTATGGGGATTTTCTCATGAGAATGTAGTGTATGAGTATACAAGGCATACATATAGAGCTCGATGGTTGGACTCAAAATTCAAGTTATGAAAGGACACATTTCCACTTCATACCATTGTTTCATTTGTTGAGTTTGTAGAGAACTACACACTATAGCCATAGAAAAAGGTGCAATCACAATATTACAACTCCAAAAAGGTTGCTATATTTGTGCATATAGCATTAATTCATGCACTTGATAGTATAGAGGATTCCAAGATGATATTGAGGGAGTGCCATTTTTAAATTAGTGATGATCACACACATTCTATAAATTTTGTGCAAGGTTTCTTTTAGATGTTTTACCATGATTTGGCTAGCAGGGGTATATCATTTCATCAACATATCATATGATTAGATAATTATACATCACAACTAAAGAAATCTCAGATGTTTTATTAGTTGAGAAGGATGCATAAGATCAGTGGTGTTCAACATATGTGGAATTTCTTTGATGTCGGTTATGGAAAGGGGGAGAATGATGGTGTAGAAGCATGTATTAAAAGATCCTTAGCATGAGAAGAGTTAAAGTACAAAGACAATCCAAAGTTGACTGATGCAAAATCTATCATCAAGTGGTGTAATGCTATAATGGGTTCAAGTAATGAAGGGAAGTCTTCAGTTCATAGATTGTTTTGGTTAGTAGATGATACTAACATTGAAAAAAATGAGGATTGTTATACATTGATAGGATTGAGTGAGATATACTCTTTTAGAAGCTCTAATTTGGTGACATTACAATTGAAAAGGAGTTGTGGAGTACTACATGGCTGCATTAGTACAAAAAATTAGATGCCCCTACATGGCTTATGGAAGCAATAATATTTCAGGGCATTATCAAGATGATCATTTAATTGGTAAAGAAAGCTAATGTTGGGTCACCTACCATATAACCATTATGATTTTCTTCAACTTAGGCTAGGAACATCAGATGTAACAATTGATTTCAAGGTAAGTGCATGGATCTCTGACACAATTTTGGTTCTTAAGATGCCACTTTTTTTTTTTTTTGCCTGAAATCAGCAAAATCTAATTTGCATGAGAAAATGAAGATAGTTACTCTCAAAATTTCAATATGCAAAAAGAACAAGAGTTAAAGTGCTCTGAGTCTAGTTTCTAAGCTACTAATTCTTTTTGAAATTAATGAAGATTAAGGGTCTCAAAAGGGTCTTGGAGGAAATAGGTGTTGTTTTTATCAAAAAAATAGCATAGTGCCCGAGGGCCCCCCCTTTTTGATTAACTTTTTTTTTAGAATTTAAAAAATATGAAAGGTGAGAAATTAGCTAACACCATGTAGTTTATCCTCATTCTTTCAGATAATTTTTTTAATGAATATATAATATTTTATGAATTTTGAAAGTGGACACATCCTAAAAAGTTAAAATTTGAGTGTGCTCCCCCTAAATTTTTTGAAAACAAATCAAAAGTTGATTTTTTTTCATCATGTGTAGAATGGAGTCTAGTTTTAAAAAATGTAATTGTTTCACATTTCGATGAACGAGTAAAAATATATCCTAAAACTAGCACATTTTGGTTTTTGACCAAAAATAGAGGCATTTACAATAGAAGTTATGGATCAAAACCTTAACTGAATCAAAACGAAAAAATAATTATATATTTAGATAGCTAAGAGAGAGGTTAATTTCATCATGGTTTTTTTATAAAATTTCATTGAAAGATATGCAAACATAATGATGGGCACAAATGAAAATATGAGGAAATTTGGAAAATCTTGTCAATTCACTCATCCAAAGCAGGTCATTTGGTGAGTGCCAAATTTGGCAGTTGCCAAATGGAACATCACATTTAGCGAGTGCCAAATTTGGCATGTGCCAAATGTGATGTGTCATTTGGTGAGTGCCAAATTTGGTGCTCGCTAAATTACCTGCTTTGAACAAAACCTAACTTTCCCCTCTCTTTGGTCGACCACTTTGATAATACTGAGAGTGTGTGGTTTATGATCATAGCTGGATAGTTGAGGTTTTACCTTTCATACACTCTCTACCTCCTTACCCTAATTGGATAACTCTCTATCCCTCTGAATTCTCTCTCTCTCTGGTCTCACTCCCTCCCACACTACCTAGACTACTATTTCACTCCTATCCCCTCTCTCACACTCCATCGCTGTCAAGTCTTGTCCCCTCCCACCCTACCTAGATAAATTTCTCACTCCAACCCCCTTTCTCACACTCCCTCTCTCTCTCTCCCCCTCTGGTATTTTTGTCTCTCTCACTCCATCTCCCTCTCTTAGGTCATTATATTTCTCTCTCTCTATCTCTCTCATGTCTCTCCCTCCTACCCCCTCTCCCTCTCTTAGGTCTCTCACTCCATCTATCTTTCTCCCACTGCCACTCCCTCTATCTCCCCCCCGCTCTCTCTCTTGTATCTCCCTCCCACCTCTCTCTCTCTCTATCTCTCTCTTTGTCTCTCTCTCTCTCACACACACACACACTCCTCTCTCTCTCTCTCACACTCCCTCTCTATCACACTCTCTCTCTCCCTCTCTTAGGTATCTCCCTCCCACCCCCCTTCTCTCTCTCTCTCTCAAGTCTCTCCCTCCTACCCCCCTCACTCTCTCTCAAGTCTCTCCCTCCCATCCCTCCCTCTCCTCTCTCCCTCCCTCTCTCTCCTCCTCTATATCTCCCTCCCTCTTTCCTGTCTCTCAAACGTCTTCCTCCTACCCCTTCTCCCTCTCTCTCTCTTTGTCCAAGGTCTCACTAACCTCTCCTAACACAATCACTCCCTCTATCTCTCTCTCCCTCCCTCCCTCTCTCCTCCCGTTATCTCTCCCTCTCTCTCTCCTCCTCTCAAATTTATCTCCTCCTACCTCTCCCTCTCTCTCTCAGGTCCTTGGGAGAGGGGCTAGGAAAGAGACAGGACTTGGGAGGTGAGAAGGAGAGGATTGAATAGAGCATAGAATGATGAATAGTGAGAGATTTAGGCTAATTAGGGTTTAGGGTTCCAAGGAGTTAAGGAGTAGGAGAGAGTAGGAGGAAGAATTGAAAGAGTGAAGTGAAGAGATGGTTGAGTAGAGGGTTTGAGGGGATTAAAGGGGTTAAGAATTAGAGGGTAGATGGTTTAAGGGTTAAGGGTAGAGGGTAGAGGGTAGAGTGTTTAGGGTTTAGGGTTTAAGGGTTGAGGGTTGAGGGTTGAGGGTAGAGGGTAGAGGGTAGAGGGTTTAGGGTTTAAGGGTTGAGGGTTGAGGGATTAGGGTAGAGATTTTAGTTGGGTTTAAAAGGTTTTAAGGGTTGAGAGTAGAGGGTATTGGGTTGAGGGTAGAGGTTTTAAGGGTTAAGGGTTGATGGTTTAGAATTTAGGGTTGAGGGTTGAAGGGTTTAAAGGTTGAGGGTATAGGGTTGAGGGATTATGGTAGAGATTTTAGTTGGGTTTAAGGGTTTAAGGGTTGAAGGTATAGGGTTGAGGGATTAGGGTTGAGGGTAGAGGGTACTGGGTTGAGGGTTGAGGGTAGAGGGTATAGGATAGAGGGTAGATGGTTTAAGGTTTTGGCTTTAAGGGTTTAGGGTTGAGGGTTTAGGTCTCCCATCCCTCTATCTCCCACTCCCTCTCTCTCCCACTCCCTCTCTCAGGTCTTCCCCCCACCCTAACTGAATAAATCTCTCTCCCTCTCAAGTCTCTCTCTCTCTCTCATGTCTCACTCCCTTCCATGCTACCCAGACTAATTTGTCTCACTCCAATCCCCTCTCTCACACTCCCTCTTTGTTAGCTCTCATGTACCTCCCACCCTACCTAGAAAAATCTATTTCACTCAAACCCCCTCTCCCAAACTCCCTCTCTCTCTCTCTCTCTCCCCCTTTGGTCTTTTTGTATCTCTCAGGTCTCATCCCTCCCAACCCCTCTCTCATTGTCAGGTCTTTCCCCCCACCCTAACTAGATAACCCACTATCCCTCTCAAGTCTCTCTCTCTCTCAAGTCTCACTCCCTACCACACTACCTATACTAATATCTCTCACTCATATCCCCCCTCTCTCTCTATGTCAAGTCTCACTCCCTTCCTCTCTATATTTGGAAAACATTTCAAAGCAACACATTTGGCGCTCACCAAATTTGACAAGTGACAAATGTGTTTTTACCTTGAAACAATAAAATAGGGGTTGATCCTGTGATTTAGGCCCACATGATTTTTCATTTGTATGGTTCAACACTTTATCTGACTCAAAAACACCTTTTTTATGCAGTTGACTCCCTGTTGTACCAATCTATGCTTGATCCATCACCTTTTGACCACCAATTTGCATGCTAGACAATGTAGAAGACAATTTGAAGTTACTACATCATTTTACATTATCTTAGGTAATATATTCATTTTCGTAATATTGAAATGTTTTTATTTAGTATATTTGTTTTTTTTTGACAATATAAACTAAATTCCTTTCATGATTTTATCAATCATAACAATTGGACATAAAATTCAACATTGAATTAGATGGGAGTTGCATAAAAAAGTTTATTTTTTATGAGTTTGAAGAAAAAAAATTAAAAAAATGATATAATTTAGATGATTCATGTTAAAAGTTATATAAACGACATCACCTTAACACAAATTTTCTTATGAATTCTATTTGCATTGCTTATAGTAGTCCATTTCTAGCATGGCTAGTGGAATTCACTCTCTTTCATTTTAGGTAGATTTTTATATTGCATTTTTTTGTTTTGTTTTGATAATTTATAGACCATTCATTTGATGATTTTATTAATCTTCATTGTTACACATAGAATTCAACATTAAATTAAATGGATCTTGTGTGTAAAATTTTAATTTTTAGGAGCTTAAAGATTAAAATGGAAAACATGACATAATAGATTCATATTCATTATTAGTGATGGTTACAGTGGGGAATTTTTTATTTTCAACTAATTTAGAAAACCTAAGAGCTTTCATCAATGTTAATGCAAGTTTCCATTAATTATTTTGTGCCATAAAAAATTCACCTTCATCATGTGCTTAGATAAATTCAAGTGACTTGACATAGTTGTTAATGCAAGTTTCCATTCATTCATACCATTTACCTTTCTAAGAAATTAAAAAAGGGAAAATTTTGTGTAGTTGAAAATAATTTTGGTCTTAAGTTACCTCATTGCCAAAGAAATAGTGAATAATTCTAAGATATATCATCACAAACCCTTCTTTGAATTCATGTTCTTCATGGCTTGGTTGACAATAACAATGTGGTTTTGATAACAATAAGCACAAGATTGTCTAGTTTCTAAAGATGGCAGCAACTTATACCTTGGGTTTGACACTTCTTTTCTCCTAAGCACTTGTCCACTCCAAATACTCCCCTAAAACCCTTGACATTGATCAAGGCTTACATGAAACAATTTTGTACAAATCCATCGAAGTACTAGGTTTTACACAGTATAGTTGCAAAAAAAAACAAAATGTCCTCAATAACTCAAACAAAATGATGATTTAGCAACCCTCCTTTTTTCAACACATGCATATAGGTCTACAGAAAATTAGTACCAAGTTTCATATATTTTCACCAAATGCATCAAAAGTTATGGGGTTTTTGAAGCTCACTATAAACCCTAGGTTGGGGAGAGCAATGTTTGATAAGTTACATTAGTTATGCAATGTAAATTAATTCTTTTAGTTTTAGAGATATGAAATGCAATATAATCAGTGAGATAAATATATTTCATAAAATTCTTGGTGTGTTTCATATAATGTATTGTAATAAATGGTATGGATATGTTTGAAAAAATGGAGTACTTACTTTTCTTGCAGTATGGAGGTAGACATGTATGAAAAATTTTGTAGCATAGACATGTTTGATAAGATGCTTTGGTAGACATATACAAAAAATGTGGTGCATGGAAAAAGGTAGTGAACTATTTGAAAGAATGCCTCAAAGAAATGTGGTCTTGCATGGTGATGTCTATCACCATGAGACCACATTTCTTTGAGGCATATTTCCAAACAGCTCGCTGCCTTCTTTCATAAAATGCAATGTAATCAGCAATATCAATATGTTTCATAAAATACATTACTTACTTTTGTTTTGTGTGTGTTTGTGAGAATGTAGCATTCAATGCCATGTCGAGTAAACAACCAAAGCCTCTAACACCGAAAGAATGTTAAGTTAAAAATGAAAGGATAAGAGAATAAAAAATGCAAGCTTGTGAAGCAAAGGAGTTGTAGCCCATACAACAAGAAATTTTTGTGCAATCTAAGAGAGATGTCCAATTGGTAGCACAAAGGGCACAAATGAAAAAAATTCGTGGAAGGACACAAATGGATCCCAAATTTGGGGGAACATCATCAACCATAGGTGAAGTTCAATGCACACCATCTACAATATATCATGCTCAAAGTACAACAACAATCACATCTCTAGTTGAAGACACACCAGCAACAATATGTAGTTTTCCAAGTACACCAAAAAATACATCTCCAGTTGGAGACACACCATCAACAACATTGGATTTTGAAAGTACATCAACAAACACATCTCTATTTAAAGGCACTCCACATATGACATCTAAAGTTGGAGGTACAACATCATTTACATGTCAATCTCAAGGTATGTCATCAATTACACCTTAGATTGAAGGTACACAATCTATCCCTGATGTTGTTGACACAACTTTACATTTGGGAAATCCTCCTAGAGTTTTGCATAGAAAACCTAGATTTTTTATTGATATTGATTCCAATGTTTTGAAATGGATGCCTAATAAGATTCCAAAATGTACATGTCAAAGATATGCATAGAGGATATGGAGTTTATCTTTTGAGAAGCTAAGTGAGGGTGGAAGATGTCAACTATTTTTTGAAATGATGAGGCAACTCAAATTTAGGCCCATTATTGGCCTCCTCTAATGGTTTAATAACTAAGCCCTTAGAGTTGTGACTTAGAGATTGAACATCTACAATAAGTAGCTATCTCACTCATCATGTAGGTTCATTTCAATTGTCAACCCAGGGACATAAACTTGAAATGGGTTAGCATTGTATGTGCACTAGGACTTCATTGTAATCATCCATAAACTAGGAAAGAAACAATGCTGGAAATAAAATGTTTAAAGGAACCTAACTTAAACACTGAACAAAAATCAATATCTGCACTAAGCATTAACAACCAGAATGAAAA
Source organism: Sequoia sempervirens (assembly GCA_007258455.2). Classification (NCBI taxonomy): domain Eukaryota; kingdom Viridiplantae; phylum Streptophyta; class Pinopsida; order Cupressales; family Cupressaceae; genus Sequoia; species Sequoia sempervirens. Next base: position 282,075,922 of record VDFB02193867.1, on the reverse strand, counting down.
TGAAATATTGAAATTGCAATCTCAGCAAACAGACAGGAAACTACTCTGTCTTCCTTGGCTGCAGGAACAATCACATAATGGAATTTAAATGGCTGCAAGAATAGACAGTTACTGAAATTGAAACTAACTACTGAGAAGAAAATAAATTCTAAAGTAGATAGGTGGAATTCTCACCAAGTGGGCCCCCTTGGGTGAGTCTCCCTTAAATTAATCTCAAATGCATGAACTCAAAATATCATATTATTTCTTAAAAGCATAAGTACAACATCTCAACAAATGGATTGTATTACTAAAACTGGAAAATGTGAGTACAAACTTAGAATATCCAACCTTATCAAAAGGATTATCTGACCATTATTTATAGAGAGAAAAGCTACTGAATAACCCTAACTACCTAGGCATTCGACTCCATAAAAATAGGAGGATGCCACTTATTGGAAGCATACAAAAATATGGAGGAAGTTATGCATGCACTAAATTGGTCAAAGAAGACTTGCTTCAATGGTAATCTAGCACAATTCACTCCCTAGATTTTCTCAAAAACAAATATGACCATTAAAAAGGTAATTACATTATTTTTATTCGAATTCGGAATTCCCTCCATGAGATTTTTCCTGATTTGACTTCTTAATGATCAGCTTCTTGACTTCTTGGCAATGATCAGCTTCTTGACTTCTTGGCAACTGACCAACTCACAAGAATTTCTCCCACATGGCAAGATTTTTTGACGTCAATATTTTAGTGGAAACCTACAAAATAGCATTAGCACACACAAAAAAAATTATATCTATAATTACCTCAGTAACATTCATTCAACCACTTGTAAATTCAACATAGGTAATTCACATAGCATGATAATGTCATTAAAGTCTTAGAGATAAACTTATGCCCAAGGTCTATAGTTTTTAAGGAAAATATCAACAACCAAGTGTCAAAGTCTATGATAGCAACAACAAATATGTAATGAACCCTATCAAAATTGAGCCATTAATTGACCTCATCATTCCCCCCAACCTAACATTTTGTTGGTCCTCCAACAAAATGAGCACTATACTTTTTCCTAGTTAATGCCTTGAAGACAACAACTGCTAGCTATCCCACACTAGTCTTTGTAGTGTCTGAATTAGGATCCTAGTAAAATCCTTGTTTGTTCTCCAGTCTGTTCCATCTTTCCCTTTCTGCAACTATGTCATACTAGTAAAACTTGTAATCTGGCATAGGCCACAATATTATAGGTGGCTAAAATGTTAGTGGAAGCCAAAACCATTGCTTCCTTCTAACAATCTATATGTACCTGTCAACTCTTTTGCATGTTGTAGCATAGTTTTATAAAGAGTGAGGTTCAACTTGTATCAATTCTTCAGGAAAATCGGTCCACCTTTGTGATAGGTATCCCATTACTGATTTTCCTATGGTTTCAGCCACCTTCTCATATTTCTTGTAAGTCTCCTCTTTAATAGGAATAATTCTTTTATTATAGCTTGGGTGGTAAAGACATTTGTGCCATGTTTGGAAAATGTCTACAGGGTTACTAGATTCAGCTCTAATAGGTAAGGGAGTATGGAATTCTATTTCTCTGTGGATTCTAAACTATTGCCCCCAACTAATCTCATTCTGAATTTAGGACATAAATGCCCTTAAATGGGGGTCTCCAATATACAGTAAGGGATTCCAATAATGATCATTAGGAATGGAATAATTATGCAGATATATTTCACACAAAAAAAAATTAACATTAGGAGGGGCAATCTGATGAGCTTGGAAAAATTCATGTGGAGTGTCAAGAGAAGGATTCAAACCTGAAATAATCCTTGTTAACTTAAAGGAAATATTTCACTCCTTCAAGTGCAGGGCATATACTCTAGGAGGAGTTCTACATGCTAGAATTTTGGGTATCAAATCTACCACATTGTCTACCCTTTCCTTCAAGGCAACAATTTTTGCATTCTTTTATTAAATCTCTTCATTCTTCTTTTTAATCTCATTTTGTAGCTTGCACTTTTCCTTTTTCCATTCCTCCTCTTTTCTCTGCATCTCACTCCATAGTTTCATAGCTATGTCATTCCATGAAAAATCAAGAGGTTTATGTGTTCCTACCAAAATATTCTTTGGCACTGATTTTTGTTGTTCATACAACACCGGTTGCATTGATTTTGGTTGCTAATTCTTCTTATCATGCACTGGTTGTAGGAATTATTGATTCACCTCTTGTTCTTGCTGCAGGGGTTCTTGATTCTCATGTGGCTCTTGGTCCTCATCCCACTCTTGATTCTTAACCTATTCTGTAATGGCAGTGAGCTATGCCAATTTGATATTTGCTTGTTCCTCAAAAATATCTTTTTCCTCAACATTCACTTGCCCCATTGGGGCTTTTGTTTCCTCCCTGGATGTTTTTCTAAGCCTAGGGATCCTCTTCAGAGGTACACTAATGACTAGCCCAACTGGTTTTGACTTCTTAGGAGGATTTTTGTCTTTTTCTTTGGCTGCAGGAGGGTTTGAACTAGGGTTTGCACCAGAGTTTGAAGCTCCAGGAGTGGCTTCCACAACCCTCACTCTCTTACTAACCCTATGAGGGTGAGACTGACCTCTAGGATGTACATGTTCTAGTCTAAATTGATCAATGTTTATAAATTCCTCCCACATCATATCAGATACCTCTTGCAGAGATTTTTCCTCTAACAATTTTATTAAACAATGGTGAGAGATAGAATTATCCCTACCTTTCTACATTTCAACTGCCATGATGGCAAGGAGGTGATAGAGCACATTGGGAATCTTCATTTTTCATCCATGCCTCATATGGTTCAAGATCTTGAATTGTACAGAATGGAGGCATGAATGGCAGCCCTCACAAGTAATGTAGTTAACAATGTGGATAGCTACTTGTTTCCATGGCTCTGGGAAAGAAGTTCTCTTTGTACCTTGTTTGTCCACCACCAACAGAGGGTCATTGGGTTCAACAAATTCAACCCTGGCTGACCTTGCATCTTTGGTAGCAGGGCATGGCTCACCATCAGTAGGTAAACCTGTTACCTCTACAATTCTTTCCTTAGTAGCGATCACCTCCAACCCTTTTACCATTTCCTTCCCCTCAAAGAGTGTCTGTGCAAATTCTTGCACAATATCCTCATTGTAGCTATCGAGTTTCAAGAAATAATCCAGCTAGCCATAGTTTCTAAACTCTACCAAAGAAGGTACATCCTACATTACCACGTCATAAATCATGGGTTCATTCCTGATTAGTTGACCTCCCATTGTTTTAGCTGCCCACAATCAAAAAATCACTTTGCTAAATTTCCTTTTCCTGCAATCTCTTTCTGAAAACTCCAACTTCTTCTTCCTGCAATTCTCTCTTCTATAGTGTTGATGCAAATGTCATGTAGCTCATCAATTTACTTTTTTTTTGGGTGACATTTGAGATTATGACTAGGCAATAAATATTCATTAATGGAGGGTATCATCAAGAAAAATGGTGGAAGTTTACTAACATTTCATACATGCAAGCCATCATTTCAATTTATCATTCAAGTTGGCTTTTTTCAAATTTTTTGATATGGATGACACATGGAATTGTGAGCTGACACTCCTCCCCAACCTAAATTACAACATGTGTCTGAACAGGATGATTGATAATTATGATTGGAAAAGGTGGAGTACAATTTCATGGTATGCAAAATATCTACATTTAATTACAATAATTAAAGAAATGCACTAAAGATAATAAATGTATAACAGATTGTTTTGCACGTACCTAAAATCTTGGAGTATCTTTGCAAAGAATGTGAACAAAGTATTGATTACCTTTAAGGAGTACAATTGATAAATTAATACAATGGTGATGGAATGAAGTGATGGCAGAGTGGAATGATGGTGGAGTTATGGAAGAGAGAGAAGATAGAGATGGATGGGCAGATGGGTGGATTAATGAAGAAGTGGACTCCCACAAAAGTGTAAGTCTTTATTATGAAGTGATTTCATGTGTACTTGAATCAATTAGGAGGGACACTAAGTCTGCTTCCTTCAGCTACAAGATGTTTGGAGGCTGGGTGTTGATTAAATTGTTGCATGAATTCTTCCTTGGATGCTAGCTTGTGATACAACCTTAAATGGTGACTGTTGACCAAAATTTTGAATCTGACAGGGTCAATGGTGGTGAGTTTTACAACTCCATTGGGAAACACTTCTGCAACTTCATATGGTCCCAACCATCTAGTCCACAATTTTCCTGCATTGTCTTGATACCTGGAGTCATAGAGGAGTGCCCAGTCACTAGGCTGGAACTTCTTTTCCTTTATGTACTTATCATGCCATTTGACCCTTTGATTCTACACTACCTCAGTATGATGCAAGGTTGTCATTCTCATCTCATCCAAATTATTCAGCTACATTATTTTTTCCTTTTGTGCCTTAGAGATATCCATCCCTAAGTTGAGTGCAGTCCTAAGAGTCTTATGCTCAAATTCAATGGGCATCATAGTTGTCATCCCATACAATAATTCAAAAAGAGTGAAACCTGTGGTTGTTTTCTAGGTGGTCCTATAGGCCCAGACAACTTTTGGAAACCTATTTGCCCAATCTTTCCTATGAATGGCCACTGTTTTGGTTAGAATTGCCTCAATTTCCCTGTTAGTCACCTCAACCTAGCCATTGACCTGAGGGTGATAGGGAGTAGACTTCCTGTGCCTCACATTATATTCATTAACTAGTGTTGTGACAAGGGTTGATGTAAACTGAGCCCCTTGATCAGTCACTATCTCCCTTGGAACCCCATAAAGAAATTCTGCAACCTTATTATCTCCTGCATGCTTCATTGCTTTAACCTCAACCCATTTGGTCACATAGTCAATGCAGACCAAGATGTATGATTTACCATTTGATGGAGGATCAATGGGACCTACAAAATCTAGTCCCCATTTATTAAATGGAGTTATAACTACCTATGGGTAAAGAGGCATCTCATTAGATCTAGTTGGCATGCCCATTATCTGGCATCTATCACATTTCCTTGTATATCTAATTGCATCCTTATGAAGTGTGGTCCAATAGTATCCTATACTAAGGATCTTCATTGTTGTCCTCTTGGTTGCAAAATTCCCACCACAGGGTTCATTATGACATGCATGCATTATATCATACATCTCATCTTCCCTTATACATCTTCTCATGACATGGTATGGTCCACTGTAGAATACACAACTTGCAATCCATGAGAAAGGAAAGGTTTTCTCAATGAGAACCCTTCTCTGTTTTAGAGAGAAATGAGGAGGAAATCTCCTTGTAACTAGGTAATTGGCTATGTCAGCATACCAAGGTGTATGCACATTGATGGAAAACACATGTTCATCAGGGAAAGAGTCATCAATAACTTGATTATCTTCTGATGTAGTCATTCGAGAAAGAAAGTTTACTACAACATTTTTCTTTCCTGGTTTATCAACAATGGTGATGTCAAACTCCTGCATCAGCAACAACCACCTTGCTAGCCTACCTAAAATCAAGGGTTTATTCATGAGATATCTTATTGCTGCATGATTTGTATGAATAAAAATATAATACCCTATTATGTACTGCTTGAATTTGTTAAGGGAATAGATTACTTCCAACATTTATTTTTCTATCAATGTGTAATTGAATTCAACTCCTTGTAAGTTTTTGCTGAAAAAATAAATAGCATTCTCAATTGCTCCTTCTTTATTTCCCAATATAGCTCCTACAACATAATCTGATGCATTTGTATGGATTTGAAAAGGAAGATACCAATTAGGACCTTTGAGTACAAGAGCATGGGTTAAAGCTACTTTTAGATCAGAGAATGCCTTATCACAGTCCTTTGTCCACTGGAATTCAACATCTTTAGTGAGAAGATTGTATAGTGGTGCTGCCATTTTTCTAAAATATTTGATGAAATTCCTATAGCACCCTACATGACCCAAGAAACTTCTAACATCTTTTTGTTCTGCAGGAATAGGCAGATTGGTAATCACTTGAATCTTGGTCGGGTTTACTTGAATTCCTTTGTGAGAGATGTAGTGGCCAAGGACTACTCCTTCTTGCATCATCATGAAGCGTTTCTCATTGTTTAAAGACAGATTATGGTCTTCACATCTTTGTAAGACTTTTTTGAGATTTTCCAATGCTTATGTAAAATCAACATTGTAGGTAGTAAAATCATCCATATAAATCTACATGCAATCATGTGAGATATCTAAAAATATGCTAATGACTGCCCTCTAAAAAGTTGCAAGTGCATTGCATAAGTCAAATGGAAGCACTAAGTAGTCATAAGTCCCCCATGGATAGGTAAAGGTGATCTTCTATTGATCGTCAGGTGAAATTTTTATCTAGTTATAGCCACTGAATCCATCTAGAAAAGAGAAATATTTCTTTTCTGCAAGGGAATCCAGCACTTGGTCTATGAAATGAAGGGGAAAATGATCCTTTTTAGTGGTAGAGTTGAGTTCCTTGTAGTCAACACAAACTCTCCATTTTCCTCCCTTTTTAGGTACAATCACGAATGGTGACACCCACTGGTTGTCTGAGATGGGGTAGACAAATCCAGCATCCAATAATTTCTATAATCCCCCTTTTACAATTTCCCTCAGTGTAGGGCTGATTCTCCTTTGTAGATGCCTCACTGGTGTGCAATCATCTTTGATATATATCCTTGAGTACAATGCTTGGGGTCCTATCCTTTCATATCATGGTAGTCCCATGCAAATTCATGTTGATGGGTCTTCAACAAGTTTGTCAAGGACAACTATTGCTCTTGACTCAACTTTCTATTGATATTCAAATATCTTCCTTCTAACACTTGCACTTGTGTGGTTAACTCTATCATAGTTGCTTCACTAATATTTGTCACTTTTAATTCATGTGGCAGCAATGTATGAAGCATATCAATTGCTATAGGAAGTTGAGTTGTAGGAAGAGTGGGAAAAAGTGTCTTCATTAAACTAGCATAACCAAATTCATGAGTAGATAACTCTTCATGCACCTCACAATGATTCTGAATGATGTTGGATAATACTTCATCTTCTTCTTGAAGTTGCATGAAAGAGCTTCTACCTAACATCATGAGTTGTTTCACATAATTGACTTCCTCGGCCTCTTCTCCAACATGTGGCCATATGGTGTTATCCATGTCATGGGATGGTTGAAAAGGAGGGTAGAGAACAAAGTTTTTGGTACTCTTCCCATCAAAAATGGTCATGTCCCCTGATTGACATCTAATGTAAGCATCTGATGTGGCCAACCATGGCCTTCCTAGAATAATGGGATACTTGCATAGTGTAGCTTTAGGAGAAAGAATCATAAAATCTACTGGGTACTCCCAAGAATCTAGAGTTACCACAAGGTCCTCTACTATACCATCAGGTTTGACCGTGGAACTATCAGCAAGCTGCAAGACAGTAGGAGTAGGTCTCATGTTTGCAACATTTAGTTGTTGCAGGATGTCCTTGGTAATGACATTTATTGCTGCTCCCAAGTCAATTAGAGAAATTTTTATTTGGATCCCGTTTATAACAACTCCTACCACAGGACTACTTGGGTCAGTGCATTTAGGAACTATAACTTTTCCAAGCATGATATCTCCAGCTGTCCTACAACATGAACTATGGTGGGGTCTTTCTTTTTCCTCCCTAGCTTTTTGAGGCATGTTTCTTTGATTGCTTTGCCATATATAGGGACATCTTTGATGGCTTGAAATAAAGGTATGTCGATACATATATGTTTCAACTGATCCAAAATGTCAAAGGTTGTTTCCTCCTTCTCTTCCTTTTGTTTAACCATTTCTAACCTTTGACGAAATGGTGGATCTTGGGTAGTCTGCTAGACTAGAACTGGTTTAGTAGTTTTAGGAACACTTGGCTAAATGGGGACATCCATATTCTCCTCTTCTTCCATAGGAAGCTTGGTTTTGATAGGAGTGGAAGGAGCTTGCAAAGTAGTTCCTGAACGTAGATGGATGTCACTCACAATCACAACATATGCAGTGAATTGATTAGGATCTATAGAGTATACTAACTACTGTTGTGGTTTGTTATTTGGGTTAGGTGTGGATTGAGTCGGTAACTAAGTAGGTCTAGGTGTGTTTGAACTTGAGCTAGTAGGAGGAGGCATTATAGCAAGTTGTTGGGGCTGAGAAGGTGGTTGCATGTAGCTAGTAGTCTGGTTTGGCCATTGTTGTCCTCCCCTCCATTGGGATGTTTATTGCCAGTTTCTTGGAGGTGGCTTCCATGTCCCCTGAAAATACTTCCAATTCCTTTGAGGTTTTTTCCACTGGGGTGGAGAGTTTTGGTGATTGGGCCAAGTATTTGGAGTGTTATTCCACAATTGAGGTGGATATCCTCCATAATTGGATGGATATGGGTGTTGCCATTGGTTACCAAATTCATAAGAATTGAAATAAGGCCTAGCAAAAGATAATGGATCTTGTGGAATACCATTTCTTGGAGCCCATGGAATCCTTTGTGCAATGCAGTATACTTGATCATCATCACCCTAGATTGGCTTGAACTTAGGTGGAATCTGCTTGCTGTCAATGTTAGCTACCATTTTGCATCTGCAGTCCTTTTGTCTGCAATGAGGGCAATATTCTGCCAACATGGCCTCTACCTCCTCATGTTTCTTCTTTGTTTGAAGTATATCCAGCTGAGTAGCTAGATTATTTATAATGTCTTGCATGGAATCTTCCAACAAGTGAGTAATCTCCATCCTTGAAACTCCATTGGTGGATGATTTACCCATAGAGGATTGGTAACCTCTTCCTTTCTTTGAAGCTTCCTTGGAATAGTTTTGACATATCTTCTTAATATCATCCCAAGGAACTTGGGTGATATCTTCTCCCCCATCAGGTCCAAAGCATCAATGTAGCTACCATTGATTCCTCTAAGGAAGAGCAACTTTTGAGACTCTTCATTGAGTGTATGATGTGGAGATTTCTACAGGGAAAATAGAAACCTTGAAATGTAATCCTCCAAAATCTCACCTTCCTTCTGGTGCATCCTAAAGATGTCATCTCCTCTCATGTCACTACCCCTGCAATATTCCTTGTACTTCTCAAGGAACTTTGTCTTCATGTCATCCCAATTCTCCACAATATTCCTACCTAAGCTCATAAACCATCTCAATGCAACTTCTTTTAAAGTGGTAGGAAAAACTTTGAGCCTATGAGCATTAGTGGTGTGGTCATAGCTTCTGCAAAGGATATCAAACTCAAACAATAAAGTATTAGGGTCTTCTATGACAAGCCCATAGAACTTAGGAAGGCCTGAAGCAGGGATATTTTTAAGGTTGTCAACTTTGTTCTGATGAGCAATGGGGAATGGAAAAGCTGGTTGGTTAGGTATGCTTCTGTTTCTATTCTCATTATTCTCATCACCCATACGTGCTTGATGAAGTTCCAAAGCAAGGGGATTCTCAATCAGATTTTGGTCTTCAGAGGAAGTGTCAAAACTAGTTAGATTGGGAAATGCATCAGCAAAATGGTGTGCTTCTTCTTCATCATCCCTTGGCAGATTTGGAAGCTCTTCTAGCTGAAATGGATCAAGGTCATTATGAAGGAATCTCCCATAAGAATATCTTCTCCTTCCTCTATGCATGCGGTATCAACTCAGTATCAGCCAACTCACACAGAGAATTGGTGAAAGAATAGGGGGTCATTACTTTTCCTAAGTGATGGGTATACTAAGGGAAAACTTTTATAAATACTACAACAAGAAAGAAACTATTAATGACCCAAAGAACTTCCTAGTTTGACACCATCCCCGACAACAATGCCAAAAATGTTGGCCTCCCCTAATGGTTTAATAACTAAGCCCTTAGAGATGTGACTTAGAGATTGAACATCTTCACTAACTAGCTATCTCACTCATCATGAAGGTACATTTCAATTGTCAACCAAGGGATGTAAACTTGAAATGGGTCAACACTGTATGTGCACTAGGACTTCATTGCAATCATCCATAAACTAGGAAAGAAACAATGCTGGAAATAAAATGTTGAAAGGAACCTAACTTAAACACTAAACAAAAATCAATATTTGCATTAAGCATTAACAAGACTGGAAATGAGAGATAGAATTGGAAATCTCAGCAAAAAAGCATGAAACTACTCTGTCTTCCTTGGCTGCAGGAACAGTCACATAATGGAATTTTAGTAGCTGTAGGAATAGACAGATGCTAAAATTGAAACTAACTAATGAGTAGAAAATAACTTCTAAACTAGATAGGTGGAATTCTCACCAAGTGGCCCCCCTTGGATGAGTCTCCCTTAAACTAATCTCAAATGCAGTATTTCAAAATATCATATTATTTCTTAAAAGCATAACTACAACATCTCAATAATGGACTATATTACTAAAACTGGAAAATGCGAGTACAAACTCAGAATATTCAACCTTATCAAAAGGAGTATATAACCATTAATTATAGAGAGAAAAGCTATTTACTAAACCTAACTACCTAGGCAGTTGACTCCATCAAAATAGGAGGATTCCACTTATTGGAAGCATACAAAAAGATGGAAGAAGTTATGCATGCGCTAAATTGGTAAAAGCAGACTTGCTTCAATGGGAATCTAGCACAACACACTCCCTAGATTTTCTCAACAATAAATATGACCATTAAAAAGGTAGTTATATTCTTTTTATTCGAATTAGGAATTTCTCTCCATGAGAGTTTTCCTGCTTTGACTTCTTAATGATCAACTTCTTGACTTCTTGGCAACCGACCAATTGGAAAAAATTTCTCCCACATGGTAGGCTTTGTTGACATCAACATTTTAGTGGAAACCTGAAAAATAGCATTAACATGCACAAACAAATGTATATCTATAATTACCTCAATAACATCCATTCAACCACTTGTAAATTCAACATAGGTAATCCACATAGCATGATAATCTCATTAAAGTCATAGAGATAAACTTATGCCCAAGGTCTATGGTTTTTAAGGAAAATATCAACAACTAAGTGTCAAAGTCTATGATAGCAACAACAAATATGTAATGAACCCTATCAAAATTGATCCATTAATTGATCTCATCACCCACCATGAATGCTCTTGGGCTAAGAGTTTCAAATGACTCAAGTGAAAATTACATTGTAAAGAATTTGATGAGTGCATACGAGAGAATGGGTTCTACCTCACCTACGAAGGATAGTTGTGCCACATGTGTGATGACAACAACATTGTTAAGCAGTCAAACAAGGAACAAGGTGAACCTTACGAATAAAAGTAAGTCTTTGAAAACAAGTAGATCATCTCTAATGAGAGCCAAAGGAAGGTGTGAAAGAGTGGAGGATCCAAATAGCAATGAGTTATGGGCATTCTTGGGTATAGTGCCATGGAAAGATAAAATAATTACTCAAGCCTTAAGACCTATAATGCAAGATTATTGGAAGGATAACAAAAGGACCTCTCCCAATCAAAGATATGTTGTAAGAAGGAGAATTGGTAGTCAAATCTGTGAGCCACATCCAAAGCATTATTTGGATACCACTCAAACCCAACTTTTTGCTGATTTTGTATGGAAGTTTCCTCAAATTTAAATATGTCAAAGGTATTTTGAAATACGAAAGCCTTTTTATATCAAAATAAATCACACATGCATTACTTTTTGTTGTATATTACATATTGAGTTTTCTAACCATTATGATGTTTATCGATGTATATGTGTAGACATGCATACTAACAATGTTTTGTAGGAATGTAACATAAGGCTTCCACCTAAATCCTCAAGGGAATTATTTTCTTCCATTTTATGTGAAAGAGTGGATGGTAATTTTTTTTACAAGAATTCATGTTTGGATGGAACATGTGATCATTGTCATGGCATGCAACATTTTCTAATTTTCCAGCACATGGCTAGTACAAACACAATTGGAAATAGAATTGTGGAATTTGGAAAATACAAGATAGTGGCCTATAGTCTAAATGATGGGAAAGAAGCAAAAAAGTGTGAATTGGTCAGTGATAATATTCCAATGTATTAGTTTATGGGCATTTTTTGTGATCAGGTCATCTATGAGTATGCATGGCATACACATAGAGCCCAATGGTTGGATTCATAGTTCAAGTTATGCAAGGACACGTTTCCACTTCATAGCACCATTTCAGTTGTCGAATTCACGGAGAACTACATACTGCAGCCACAGAACGAGGTGCAATCACAATACTACAACTCCACACAGGTTGCTATATTTGTGCATATAGAATTCATTCATGCAAATGGTAGTATAGAGGATAACATGAAAGTATTGAGGGAGTATCACTTTTACATCAGTGATGATCACACACATTCTATAGAGTTTGTGCAAGGTTGCTTTCAAATGTTCTATGCTGATCTCGCTAGCAGGTACATATCATTCAGTCAACATATCATATGGTTAGATAACTATACATCACAATTCAAGAACTCCAAGATGTTTTACTAGTTGAGTAGGATGCATAGTATCAGTGGTGTTCTCCATATGTAGTGAAGGTAGTGAAGGTAAGATCAATTTTCGAGTGGTGCAATCATGCAATGGGTCTAGGTAGTGAAGGTAATTCTTTAGTTCATAGATTTTTTCATTAGTAGATGATACTAACATTGAAAAATATGAGGATTTTTGTACACTAATAGGATCGAGCGAGTTACACTCATTTAGAAGCTCCAATTTAGGTACATGGACTATCCATATGCTGAAGATATCATGTTTTTTTCTACATGTACACTTCAAGCATGGAATGATTGCAAGTCAATAGAGTGGGTTGATGAATTTTCTATAAGAATTCTAACCCCACTTGACACTTATCAGCTCCCAACGGCTTTATAAATCACAGAGATGCAATCATCCATTGAATTTGATCATGTATTGGACCTACTAGAACTAGGTAATATATCTTACTTTATTGTTTTATTTTGATGTTCATTAAATACATCTAACAAGATGAACATATCAATAAAGGGCATGTTTATGCGGTGATTGCAAATAAAGACAATGAAGAGGGTAGAAATTATAACCTGTGTCATTGTATCGAGGCCAAAAAGAAATTGGAGGCCCCAATTATAGATGTAGAAACCATAGAATATCCTATAGGTTCGGTGGTTGTTATTGGAACATGGATTAGAAGGTACCCGGTTAAGAATGTTGCAGTTTGGTTGTTTGAGGACTTCGACACACATTAGAAGATTCTTCACTGCTGAAACCTTGTTGTCGCAGCCAACATTCATTTGATCAAATATAAGGGCATACCTTGAACAAGAACTTGTGGAAAGTGTGTGAGTCTGACCATGAGGAAATACTTGACACAATAAAGAGTAGAGCAGGCCTGAATGGTTCCTTGGATTGATTTGTAAGTATTCCCATTGAATTTGTAAAGTTATGTTATTGATCACTGCTTTCTTTGAAGCGTTTAAGTTTGATTGTAGAATGGTTTGCAAAATTACATTATTGTTAATTTTCAAAATCATAATTATATGATGCTCTCTATTGAATACCATTAAGTTGGTACTCTCAATTGGTGTTTGATGTCATATGCATTTAGGACTATTATTGATGCATTTGTGACTATCTTTTAACCCACTTATTAATTATATGTTTTCTTTAGTGAAGAGATATGCAAGACTAGTGAAGGAGAAAAAATGGAAAGGATTCATTAAAGATTATCAACTTAAGGAAAGAACAACATCGGTTGCTAGTGCAAGTGTTCAGTGATATGAGAAACATCGATTTCTGATGCATTTTTTGGTTCTCAATCTTCTCTTTCTTTTCCATTTCGTTGATTTTTTGGATTCTTATATGCTACATGTTTTATGTTAATTATGTTTATATATTATAAATTTATATGTAGGATCATTGAGAGATGAGAAAGTAGCGAAAGATGGGCCACATCACCATTGTAGTATCTTCAATTGATCTACTTATAGCATGCATGAAGGTGATAATAGATATGGTCAAAAGGTGTATGTCTGACATTATTCAGTTATTGGTCTTTTAATTATTTTTATGTGAGTTCATGTCTAAATTTGTTAGGATTTTGTAGGTTTTTTGTGGACCAAATTCCATTGAGAGTACACAACCATAGAGAGGATACTACCCATGTGTTTCCAAGGGAGCATGGGATGTACATGTTTTGAAGAATTTTGGAATGCAAATAACTGGGCCACCTAAGGTGGATTGGAGAAAACAAATTGGGCAGCAGCTCCTTTTGCTTCTTCTTGTACAATATATTTCATGATCTGGGCTGAAAATGGGAGGATTATTTCCCTACATGTATTGCTACAAGTATTGAGAAATGGGAGGATTTTCAAGATGTTCTTCCATCAGTATTGTAATATTTGTTATTGACTTAGTGTATTTTTTGAAATACAAAAATTATGAGAAATTAATACATGAAAATGTGTATATTCCTTAATATATGCCTCAATTAAATATGTATATTACATTTAAAGTTATTAGTAATGGTTTATGGTTTACATTTAAGGTTGTCTTGAAGGAAAATCATGTGGATTTATGAAAAAATCTGAAACAATTCCTTCTATTGTACAAAGGAATATTTTCTTACTCTTCTATAAACCCTAAAAATCCTTCTATCATCATTATTTGACATTCAAACTTGTTTAATCCTTTCTCATTTAGTATGCTTCAACTTGAGGCTACAGTTTGCATCAGAAGGTTGTGAACTCAACTTTACAATTAATATGTCCCCACTATATATAAGTCTAAACCAATAAAAGGGAATCCATCATTTTCAAGCTTATCTACTCTCAAGTTTTTTGTGTTTGGCTTTCCAAAATCTACTCTAATATTGGATGAGTTTTAGAGTCACTATCATCATTATCTATCTCTTTACATAATCTCAGTCACCCTTCAAGGAATTCATTGAAAAGCAATGAATTTTTGGTTTTTGTCATGTGGGTGTTGATTTCATGTTAATAAGGTCTTTTTAGGCCATTGCAAGTCATTTGGAGTCAATTTTGGGTCTTTAGTTGCAAGTTAGGGGAAAAAGTGTAAAAATTGTCAAGCAACTTTTGCAAAAAAATGTGAAAATGTTGTTTTTTTAACTCACTAGCCAAAATATGGTTAGAAATAGTTGAAACTTTCTTGTACAAACTTAAATATTCCTTGTATCCTCAAAGAGAGGGGTTGGATGAATATTTTGAAGAAGTTTCATTCTTGCACATGTATTATGTGTTTTTTCCTTGCATTTATCTAAATTCTATTACACTATATGGATAGTAGACTTACTGTACGGTCTGAAGATTGTTTGTATGATGTGAAGGGCTGCCTTATCTTTATTATGATTTTGGTTTGATCAAGATTCATTGAGTTTGCAGGGAGATATGATTGTTTTGGTGAAACTTGCCAGAAAACCTACCTAGGGTTATATGGAAAAATAAAATTTTATTTTCTTGGGTTTCCCCCATGAACAAACAAAGAAAACTTGTAGTTAATTATGCTTGATGTATTCTATCACCTTGCAAGATTTGGGGCTTGGGTTTACACGTGTGAAGGAGAATAAGAAGACAATATGTTGCATTTTGGCTTATTTATAGTCAAAAGAACCCTCATGGTCATTGTTTGGTCAAAATTTTTGCACTAGATCATTGTATTGTGTTTGATGAATGTTGAGAAAAGTGGAAGATTGATGTATTCACTATTGAGACCCATTGGATTGCAATTCCCATAATTGGTTGATGTTTGTACATGTTGCATATGACAATTGACTGCACTTGTGAATGTTGTCACCATTGAACTTGTGTCTAGGCTTTGAGAAGTTGTCAAACCCTCTTGAAAGGACTGTAACATCATTGCCTCATCATCATATGCTATTCCACACTGCTACAATGTCCCCATCATTGAAATGTCAGAATGTCAAATGGCCAATAGTGTCAAAGTGTAGAAACTACCTCTGCCATTGTTGCTCATGAAACCATTAGAAGGTGCATGAAGACTAATTTGGGTTGTTGAATGTATCCCTGCTCTGCATAAAAAAAAAACACCAACAAGGGTAGAACAACATGAAAAATGGGGATAGCAATGTTTCAATACCCTCCAACACCTTTGATAGCTCCCAAACATTCTTCAACCAACCAATCTCTCTAAATAGTCACTTGGCATTTGGTGCTCTTGTCAACTTTGGCAACATAGTCACATGGTCAATAACATAAACAAAGGATGGAACAACATGAGAAAATACCTTGGGTTGTCTCGGGTTATTAAAAACATATCATGATGATTCTCAACCCTTTTTGGACTCAGAATTCCATGATACAATGTTCCAAGGCACAAATCAACATTATGGTTTATTGACACAATGCATAAATGATGCACTATTACTGATCCAAACTCAAAATTAAAAGATGAAACTTAATCCCTTTTCACTCATGCACATGAAGATTATGAAAATAAGCTCCATGAAATAATTAAAACACCTTTTCAATGCTTTTGTCATAAAATAAAAGACCTTTTCCTTAAATACTTTATGGTTGTTCTCCGAGTATTGCCTTTTCCTTTGTGTATAATTTGATGATCCTTTGCATAATTTATGGTGGTTGTCTATTTATTGTCATTTACCTCACATTATGGTCTTGACCTCCATGCATGGTGACATTTACACCATGTTGTCCCTGCAAATTTGCTAATGGCATGACTGTCCATTCTTTGTAGAGTGTCCCCTCTTTCTTATTAGCACTGTCTTACAACTAACACAACCTTTTATTGCTCTCCAAATAAATGTGTTTGTTAAAGTGAAGTTGAAGCAAGTAACTTAAGTGATGGAAAAGTGGTAGATTCATTAAAAGTGTGTGTTTTTGCAATTAGAGTCAAAAGGTCAATGGAAAGGACTTCCAAGTGAATGTTTCCAAGACACTTCATTTGAAGCAAGGAGATTTCCAAAATTTCCAAGGATTTACATGTGTGGTAATAAATATTTTTTCAGTAACTTTTAGTTTATTTAGGCAAGACACTGGTTTTCACTTTGAGCTACGTTCAACTGACAAAATCCCTTAAGAGTCGAAAGTGCAAAATGGCTGCAATCTTTGATGGGCTGTTACTCAGACATTATGACACTTAGAAACTTCTCATCTAAGCCTATGCGATTGCATTGGACCGCTCTACAATAACCTCTCTCAGTTTTTTCTAGCTTAGAGAAATTTTCCTGTGGTGGTGACTTTTCAATTGGGGAAAAAGTTGTCAAATGCAAGTAGTGTAAAGTTGGAAAGTGATGCAAATTTCGTTATGCAACTCATGAGACCAAAAAAAATATTACAACACATACAAGTGGGTATGTTTATGCCATTCATGGTCCTCTTTCACACCCAAACACGTTGAATCGCTATGAGCTACGTTCAACTAGCAGAATCCCTTTAAGAGTCCAAAGTGCAAAATGGCTACAATCTTCAACGGGTTGTTACTCAGACATGATGACACTTAGAAACTTATCATCTGAGTTATGAGATTTTTTTGGGCTCCTCTACAATAACCTCTCTCAATTTTTACTAACTCAGAGGTGTTTTCCCGTGGTGGCGACTTTTCACTTGGGAAAAAAGTTGTGAAATGCAAGTAGTGTAAAGTTGCAAAGTGGTGCAACTTTCATTATGCAACTCGTGTGACCAAATGAACCATTCTAGTGCATTTGGGTGGGTACATTTATGCTATCTATGGTCCTTTTTCACACCCAAACATGTCGAATCACTCTGAACTATGTTCAACTAAGAAAATCGCTTAAGAGTCTAAACTACAAAATGGCTACAATATTTGACAGGCTATCAGACACCCTAATACTTAGAAACTTATTGTTTGAGCCTCTGAGATTGTGCTGGGACCCTTTACAATAACCTCTCTTTATTTTTGCTAACTCGGAGGCATTTTTCTCGTGGTGGCGACTTTTCACTTAGAGAAAAAGTTGTCAAAGGCAAGTAGTGTAAAATTGCAAAGTGGTGCAACTTTTGTTTTGCAACTCGTGTGACCAAACAAACTCTTCCAATGCATTCACATGGGTACATTTAAACTAGGTATGGTCCTCTTTCATACCCAATCACACTGAATCGCTCCGAGCTACGTTCAACCGGTAGAATCCCTTATGAGTCCAAAGTGTAAAATGACTGCAATCTTTGACGACCTGTTACTCAAAAATCATGATGATTAGAAACTTCTCATCTAAGGTTATGGGATTTTGTTGGGCCCCTCTATAATAACCTCTCTTAGTTTTTTCTAACTCAAAATTTTTTTCTTGTGGTGGTGACTTTTCACTTGGGGAAAAAGTTGTCAAATACAAGTAGTGTAAAATTGCAAAGTGGTGCAACTTTCATTCTACAACTCGTGTGACCAATCAAATTATTTGAACACATCTATAGGGGTATGTTTATGCTAGGAATGATCCTCTTTCGCACCCAAATATGTCAAATCACTCTGAGCTACGTTTAACCAGCAGAATCCCTTAAGAGACTGAAGTGGAAAATGGTTGCAATTTTTGACAAGCTATTACTCGGACACTGTGACACTTAAATTTTTTTTTTAAGGCTATGGGATCACATTGGGCCCCTCTACAATAACCTATATTTATTTTTATTAACTTAGAGGATTTTTCCCATGGTGGCAACTTTTTATTTGAGAAAAAAGTTATCAAATGCAAGTAGTGTAAAGTTGCAAACTAGTGAAACTTTCATTTTGCAAATTGTGTGACCAAACAAACTATTCCAACACATCTAGGTGGGTAATTTTACACTAGGAATGGTTCTCTTTTGTACCCAAACACACCGAATTGCTCCAAGCTACGTTCAACCAGCATAATCCTTTAAGAGTCTAAAGCGCAAAATGGCTGAAATCTTCGACGAGTTGTTACTCAGACATTGTGATGCTTAGAAACTTCTCATCTGATGCTATGGGATCTTATTAGGTCCCTGTACAATAACCTCTCTCAATTTTTGCTAACTTGAAATTTTTTTCCTGTGGTGGCGACTTTTCACTTAGGAAAAAAGTTGTCAAATGCAAGTAGTGTAAAGTTGCAAAGTGGTGAAACTTTCATTCTGCAACTCGTGTAACCAAACAAACAATTCCAATGCATCTAGTGAGTACATTTATGCTAGGCATAGTCCTATTTTGTACCCAAACATATTGAATCACTCCATGCTACGTTCAACTGACATAATTTCCTAAGAGTCCAAAGTGCAAAATGGCTACAATCTTTGGAGGGATATTACTCGGACACTGTGACACTTAGAAACTTCTCTTCTAAGGATATGGGATAATTTTGGGCCCATATAGAATAACCTCTCTCATTTTTCTCTAACTCGAAGGTGTTTTCCTGTAGTGACAAATTTTCACTTGGGGAAAAAGTTGTCAAATGCAAGTAGTGTAAACTTACAAAGTGGTACAACTTTTGTTCTACAACTCATGTGACCAAATGAATTCTTCCAACACATTCAAGTGGGTACATTAACTCTAGGTATGGTCCTCTTTCACACCCAAACATATCGAATGGCTATGAGCTACATTCAACTAACAAAATCCCTTAAGAGTCCAAAGTGCAAAATGGATGCAATCTTTGACGGTCTGTTACTCAGACATTGTAATGCTTAGAAAATTTTTATTTGAGCCTATGGGATCACATTGTGTCCCTCTACAATAACCTCTCTCAGTTTTTTTGAACTTAGAGGTATTTTCCCGTGGCGGCGATTTTTCACTTAGGGAAAAAGTTGTCAAATGCAAGTAGTGTAAAGTTACAAAGTGGTGCAACTTTTGTTCTACAACTCGTGTGACAAAACAAACTATTCCAATACATCTGGTTGGGTATTTTACACTAGGAATGGTCATTTTTTGCACCCAAACATGCTGAATCACTCCGAGCTACGTTCAATCGATAGAATCCCCTAAGAGTCCAAAGTGCAAAATGGATGCAATCTTCGATGGGTTGTTACTCGGATACTGTGATGCTTAGAAACTTCTTGTCTAAGACTATAGGGTTGTGTTGGACTCCTCTATAGTAACCTCTCTTAATTTTCACTAACTCGGAGACATTTTCCCATGGTGGTGACTTTTTACTTGGGGAAAAAGTTGTCAAATACAAGTAGTGTAAAGTTGCAAAATGGTGCAACTTTCATTCTGCAAATTGTGTGACCAGAAAACCTATTCCAATGCATATGTGTGGGTAAATTTATGCTAGGCATGGTCCTCTTCACACCCAAACATGCTGAATCTCTCTAAGCTACGTTCAACTTGCAAAATCCCTTAAGAGTCCAAAGTGCAAAATGGTTGCAATCTTCAAAAGGTTGTTACTCGGTTATTGTTATGCTTAAAAAATTATCATTTGAGCCTATGGGATTGCATTGAGACCCTCTACAACAACCTCTCTTTGTTTTTTCTTTCTCGGAGGTGTTTTCCTGTGGTGACAACTTTTCACTTGGGGAAAAAGTTATCAAATGCAAGTCGTGTAAAGTTGCAAAATGGTTCAACTTTCGTTCTACAACCCGCGGGACCAAAATTTTTTTTCCAACATGTCTTGATTGGTATTTTTATGCTATGAATGGTTCTCTTTTACACCCAAACACGTTGAATCGCTTTGAGCTATGTTCAACTGGCATAATCCCTTAAGAGTCCAAAGTGGAAAATGACTGCAATTTTTGACAAGTTTTTACTCGGATACCATGACTTTTAGAAACTTCTCATCTCCACCTATGGGATCATGTTGGTCCCTTCTACAATAACCTCTCTTATTTTTCACTAACTCGCAGGTATTTTCGTATGGTGACGACTTTTTATTTGGAGAAAAAGTTGTCAAATGCAAGTAGTGTAAGGTTGCAAAGTGGTGCAACTTTGATTCTGCAACTTGTGTGACCAAACAAACTATTCCAACACATACATATGGGTACGTTTATGATAGGAATGGTCCTCTTTCGTACCCAAACATGCTGAATCACTCTGAGCTATATTCAACCAGCTGAATCCCTTAAGAGTCTGAATTGCAGTTGTTGTCACTGAATAGTGCACCCTTGCTGAGATGCAAAACTCAACTTACTAGTGAAACATTGGATCTAGATATTCAATATCCATGATATATGGTTTTTTTGTGCTTTATAGTTATAAAACATGATGTGGTGGCAGTTATAGGACCATGTTTCCCAATGATTTGTCATGTTATTTCACACATAGAAAATGGAAGGAGGTTTTCAACTTATTTAAATGATGAATATGGAAGAAATGTGATCATTGCACATGGGTGATGCATCCAGAAATCAAGTTTATATTGTTGTTCATACACATCTAATATCTTCAAAATATCATTAGAACTGACCTATGCATTGATTTTATTTAATGAAATGTTAAGTGTTGTGATATTAGTAGATGCAAATAAATTTTGTTGGTTAGAACAATTATCATGTGTTTTGATGCACGTTCATACAAGTTCATAGAGGTATATATATATGTCCATGAGGTTTGAAACGTCCCCTTGTTCTATAGATGCAAATACAATGATTTTTAAACTTTAGAATTAGAACCATTAGTTGTTGGATGTGAACCTCAACCTTGAATTAAAAGCAATACATTTTGCTATGATATTTTTTTATCGGAAGGAGCTCTTACAGCTCATTTGAAACCTTTTGGTGTTAAAATCCTTGCCACTAGAAAACAATAGAGCTCAAGAAGAATGAATCATACAAGAAAATACATGAATTATACACATAAATCATGAAGAATACACATGAACACATGAATTATACATTGGAATCATGAAGCATACACATGAATACACGTAATATACATGAAGTATACATGTAAATAAGTGAAGCATACATGTGAATAAGTGAAGCACAAGTAATTAAAGCATTGCAAAGGATAAAAACCACCAGGGATGGAGCTTATTCATATAATACGCATTATATGGAGCTTATTGAGCAATCGACAATAATTATTTAAGTATTCAATGTAAACAAAACCCATTCCTATGACATTCAAGCATACAATTTATACAATACACATGATAAGATCATTCAAGAATGGCAGTAGCAAAATAATATTTTCTTTAATCAAAAATTTGTAAGGCTATACAATGATATATATTGATAAAATTATATACAATATATCCAAAAAAAGCCATACAGGCTTACTACAAAAGAACCATATGGACATAAAATGTCACATATATATTAATAGTACAAAATATATGTTCCAAAATTCCACATAGGCATACAACAAATGACCCTAATACATAGTCATTTTCCTCTAGGGGAAGGAAAAAGATCACATGCTTCCTTCAAAATTCGGTCGGATGGAGTGCATGTTGATTCTCTTATTTTTTGAACACACTCACTGGACCTCCTCTTTAGACTCCTCTAGACCTACACTTGATACAATAAGAAGTAAAGATGTTAATACATAGAAATGTTGGATGTTTTGATTTTTTTTCTAATATGTGGATGTCATTGATGTCAAGACTATTTTCCTTTAAGATATTAGAAGTTGTATATGTCGAGGATATTGAAAAAATTGTAATGAAATGATTTGCAGGTTGTCAGTGGTGAAGTGAAGTTCAGTCTATCGGTGAGACCAATACGTTGATGATCAGAGGTTGTGGATTAAATGGTTTCTTTTCAAGTATATCTATTTTACCCACATCAAGTTTCAGAGATCCGTGTGAAGATTTGATCGAATTATGAAGATTTGTGCTCTCACCGTTTTTATGTCGCTTTAGTTGGTGTTCCTGAATGAAGATGATGTGATTCTAGTTAGTTCAATTGTTGCATATGCTTCTCTGGTGATTCATGATTTTTGTGGATGTTTCTAAATAATGCTCTATCTATGTTGCAAATCCACGTTGATCATTGTGCTCACAATTCAAGATTTTCTTTTGCGTGTTCATGTTTTTCATGTTCTTGGCCGACAGGGTGTTGTAGCATGTTGTGGACCCTTGAACCAAATTTTTTTGAAGTATTTTCATGTTTGAGTATTTCATTTAGGGTCTTCACTATGTTGTGGGCAACCTTGGTGGATTCACATTAATAATATTTATTGTTTTGGGCCAATAGTTTGTATTCATTTTATTATTTTGTTGAAGCTGACATGTAGTGGTGTAATTCCTTGTTGTGGATATATATAAGCAATTGCTTCTTCCATTTGATGAAGTGGGTGAGCGAATGTGATGTGCAAATAATGTTCAAATAATTTGAAGGAAGATCAAAGTGTGAAGAAGAGTGAAGAAGAGTGAAGAAGTGTTCATGTGCTTAACTAGAACTGTAATCAGGCATTAGCAGATGCTACTTTCTCAATTCAAATTCTGAATGGTTGTAATCTGAAAGTTTCTATAAGACAGTGAGTCTTCCTTTATATTTGAGTAGTGACCTCTACGTAGTGTTCTTGAATGCATGTGCATTCCCCATTTATTATTCTTATACTTTTAACAGGGTATAATCTTGTGGTCTGACCTCCACCATGGTTTTTCCCCTAACAAGGTTTCCACATAAAAATCTTGGTGTTATGTGTGTTTCTGATGTGTTGATTATTTATTCTTTCATGTTTATTAATTAGATCTAAGAATAAGGTTAATATGTTGAATAAGTTTGAATTTCTATGACAACTAATTCACCCCCCCTCTCAGTTGTTTTCCATTGTGTTGCGAATAATTTGTATTAGAGCTAGTTCCTTGGAATAAGTTTAATAGCTTGAGGTGATCTGGGATGGAGACATATAAGAAGGATAGTCCAAGATTTGATGGAACAAATTATTATCTATGGAAGACTCGAATGGAGTGTCATTTTAGATGCATTGGTGAATCCTACTGGAGCATTACAAGCAATAGGTATGTTATTCCTCAAAATGGTCCTACTACTACTGTTGAGATTAGGGATGTTGAATACAATATTAGGGCTAAGGAAGTATTATTGAGTGCTTTGACTGACTCTAAGATGAAAAATGTTATGGATCTGAAGACTGCTTATGAGATCTAGAAAAAGTTGGAAAATTTTTATGAAGTTGATGCTAATGTGAAGATTTCTAAGCTACAAAGTCTAAAAGGGAAATATGAAATGTTGAGAATGGGTGATGATAAGAACATTACTTCCTTCATGCAAAGAGTGAATGAACTTGTGTGTGGTATCAGATATGCTGGTGGATAGTTGGAAGAATTAGAGATTGTTGCTAAAGTGCTTAGATCCTTTCCTGCTATATACAAAGTAAAAGCTATAGTTATTGAATAGCTCTAGACTGCGACAAATGTAACCAGAGATATGTTGATTGGTAAACTTACTAATTTTGAGTTAAGTGAGTTTGGTGATGTTCTTCCTAGAGTATAATCTACATTCAAGGCCACTACTTCTAGAAGAGATAAGCAAAGATATGATCTAGGTGAAATTTCTTCTAGAAAGGTATTCAAGTATGAGGAAGAAATGAGGCAGATTGAAGAAGAATAAAGAGAACTGAATGAGCTTGAAGCGCTTATTTTTAAAAGAGAAGCTAGAGGAAAAGGTAAGTATAAAGGAAATTTTCCTATAAAATGTTTTTCTTGCAATAAGATAGGTCATTTTGCATCAAGGTGTTTGGAAAAAGTCCCTAAGCCAAGACCTAACAAGCCTAGATTTCAAAGAAAGTGCTATTATGCTGCTGATGAACGTGTGATAGATGATGAATCTGATAAAGGGAATGAAAGTGAATATGAATGAGTATTTATTGCTATCAAGGAAAATGATCCTACTCCTACTGAATCTACTAGTTGTACAAATGTGGAGAAAGCCCTAGTTGCTCAAGTTGAAGAGAAAGATGAATGGGTGATTGACAGTGGTTTCTCTCATCACATGATAGGTGATAAAAGAAAAATTTTGAGCCTAGAAAAGTATGATGGTGGTGTTGTAATATTTGGTGATAACAATGGTGGTGTAATCCATGGCAGAGGATGTATTTCTCTTGATGGTAAGAATAATACTGATGATGTTCTTTATGTGGAAAGTTTGAAGCATAATCTTTTAAGTGTTGGTCAAATGGTTGATAAGGGATACAATCTTTAATTCAATGATTTAAAGTGCAGAATATTGGGAAGTTTTGGAAATGTGATTGCTTCAGGTAAAAAAAAAAAGTAACATCTTTCACCTGAATGTTGCTAGTAAAAGTTGTTTGATTGCTCAAGTTGATGAAAGTTGATTGTAGCATAGGAGAATGTGTCATGTTAACTTTGATAATATTATCAAGATAAGTTCTACACAAGCTATGATAGATCTTCCTAAGTTGGTAAAGCCTAGTAATTCCATATGCAATGAATGCCAGTTAGGGAAGCAAACTAGAATTTCATTTTAGAGAAAACAATATTGTTCAAATGAATTGTTGGAGCTTGTAAATACTGACTTGTGTGGTCCTTCTAGAATTAGAAGTTTACAAGGATATAGCTATTTCATGTTGCTTATTGATGATTATTCTAGAATGATGTGGGTTACTTTCTTAAGGGAGAAATATGAGTCTCTAGAGAAGTTCAAGATCTTTAAAGCTATGGTTGAGATAGAGAAAAGCCTACAAATTAAATGTCTGAGATTAGATAGAGGTGGTGAATTCACTTCCAGTGAGTTTAATTCTCTTTGTGAAGTGCATGGAATAAAAAGACAATATCTGCCGCGCGGACCCCTCAACAAAATGGAGTTGTGGAAAGGAAGAACATGACAGTTTAAGGTGTTGCTAGAACTATGATGTTGGAAGGAAATTTTCCTCATATCTATTGGAGAGAAGTTATGAGTACTGTTGTTTACATCCTCAATCGGGTACAAATCAAAGGTGATACTGGTAAGACCCCTTTTGAGCTATGGTCTGGTCATAAGCCTACTGTTAGATATTTCAAAATCTTTGGGAGTAGATGCTATATCAAAAGAAATGAAGATATAGGGAAGTTTGATGCTAGGAGTGATGAAGGAATCTTTCTTGGTTATTCTACTAAGAGTAAGGCCTACTGGTGCTACAATAAGAGATTAAGGAAAATGATTGAAAGTGCAGACTTCAAATCAAGTTCAAATCGTTTCGGTGAATCAAGAAGATCAAGAGAAAGGAGAAACTAGTGAAAGTGCAGAAGTGAGATCACAAGAGCCAAAAGTTCAAGAACATCCTAAGACTCCAAGGTATGTGAGATTAAATCATTCAAAAGAGCATATTATAGGTGATAAGAACAAAGGTGTCCAAACTAGGAGAATAATTGTAGAAGAATATTGTTTGATTTCAAAGACTGAGCCTATTAGTGTGAATGGAGCATGATAAATATTGGATTGAAGCAATGAAAGAAGAACTACAACAAATTGAGAAGAATAATACATGGATTCTTGTTCCTAGACCTAAGGACAAAAATGTAATTGGAACTAAATGGGTCTTTAGAAACAAGCTAAATGAGCAAGGTGAAGTTGTTAGAAACAAAGCAAGATTGGTGTGTAAAGGATATTCCCAGATGGAAGGAATTGAATTTGAAGAAAAATTGTCTCCTGTTGCTAGAATTGAAGTTCTGAGACTGTTTCTTGCTTATGTTTCTTACAAAAACTATAAGGTTTATTAGATGGATGTCAAGTCAACATTTCTAAATGGAAAATTGGAAGAAGTTTATGTTGAGCAACCTGATGGATTTCAATTAACTGATCAGGGAGATATGGTTTTTTGGTTGAAGAAGGCATTGTATGGACTCAAACAAGCCCTAAGAGCATGGTATGCCATATTGGACAAGTATTTTCTAAATATTGGATTTAATAAAGGTACTGCTGATAGTAATTTGTATTTCAAGATTGATCATGATAAAGATTTGATTGTTGAAGCCTTTGTTGATGATATCATTTTTGGAGGAGATGATAGTTTGTGCATGAATTTTGTTGATGAGATGAAGAATGAGTTTGAGATGTCTATGATTAGTGAGATGAATTTTTTTTTGGGATTGAAAATTACTCAGTTAGATAAGGGATCTTCATATCTCAGTCAAAGTATGTGAAATAATCGTTGAAGAAGTTTGGTATGGAAGATTCAAAGCTAGTTGGTACACCTATGGTGACCAGATGCAAGTTGACACAAAATGATGATTCTCTAAAAGAAAATCAAACTAGATACAGATCGATGATTGGTGGATTGATTTATTTGACTCAAACTAGACCCGATATCATGAATGTTGCATGCATTGTTGCAATATTTCAAGCCGATCCTAAGGAATCTCATGTGATTGTTGTGAAGAGAATTTTTAGATACTTGAAGGGAATAATTGATTTTGGCCTATGGTATCCTAAAGATGATGATCTTACTTTGAGTGCCTTTCTTGATGCTGATTAGGTAGGAGATGTGGATGAAAAAAAGAGTACTAGTGGTGGTGCATTTTTCTTGGGTAAGAAGCTAATTTCATGGTTAATTAAGAAGAAAAATGCTATTTCTTTGTCTACTGCAGAGGAAGAATACATTGTTGCTGCTATCAATTGTACTCAAGTATTGTGGATGAAGCAAATGTTGAAATATATCAGAGTTGTGTATGATGAGCCTATTGCTATATTCTATGATAATTCAAGTGCAATTAATATTTCTAAAAATTTGGTGCTGCATTCAAAGACCAAGCATTTATCTATCAAGTTTCACTTTTTGAGAGAGGTGAGTGAAAAGGAAGTCGGATTGGAGTATGCGCATACTAAGGAACATATTGAAGATATATTTACCAAACCATTGCCTAAGGATACTTTTGAGTATCTCAGAGGGAAGTTAGGAGTGATTACCCCTCCTAATCAGAACAAAGATGCATTGTCTTGCATCAATTCGTGCATTTCATAGTCATATTTTGATCCAGATTGATGTTGTGGTGGCTGCTACTCAAGGGGAGTAGTTGGATGTTTAGATATGTGGTTCAGAGCTTGTGTGTATCTATGACATTGATTTCAAAGGGGGAGAGGAGTCATGTGAAAAACTATGAGTTATCTGGGGAGAAGAAGTCATGAGGAAGAGTCATAATCTATGGGGGAGAAAGTGCTAAGAGATAGTTGTGTTGATGGTGTTTTTCACATCATGTGTTTCCATCAATGCCAAAGGGGGAGATTGTTGGATGTTATCGTTGTGTTGTTGCTATGTGGTTGTCATTGATGTCAACACTATTGGCCTTTAAGATATTAGAAGTTGTATATGTTGAGGATATTGAGAAAATTGTAATGAAATGAATTGTAGGTTGTCAATGGTGAAGTGAAGTTTAGTCTATCGGTGAACCTAGTACATTGATGATCAGAGGTTATGGATTAAAGGTTTTCTTTTCAAGTATATCTAGTTTATCCATGTCAAGTTTCAGAGATCCACATGAAGATTTGATCGAGTTATGAAGATTTGTGCTCTGATAGTTTTTCTGTCACTTCAGTTGGTGTTCCTGAATGAAGATTATGTGATTCTATTTAGTTCAGTTGATGCAGATGCTTCTCTATTGATTCATGATGTTTAAAGTGGATGTTTCTAGATCATGCTCTATATGTGTTGCACATCCGTGTTGATTGTTGTGCTAGCGATTCAATATTTTCTCTTGTGTGTTCATGTTTTTCATGTTCTTGGCTGATAGGGTATTGTAGTATGTTGTGGACCCTCAAACCAAATTTTTTTGAAGTGTTTTCATGTTTGAGTATTTCATTTTGGGTCTTCACTATGTTGTGGCTGACCTTGGTGGATTCACATTAATAATCTTTATTGTTTTTGGTCAACAATTTGTATTCATTTTATTATTTTGTTGAAGCCGACATGTAGCGATGTAATTCCTTGTTGCAGATATATATAAGCAATTGCTTCTTCCATTTGATGAAATGGGTGAGCGAATGTGATGTGTAAATAATGTTCAAATCATTCAAAGGCATAGCAGAGTGTGAAGAAGAGTGAAGAAGAGTGAAGAAGTGTTCATGTGCTTAACTGGGACTATAATCAGGCATTAGCAGATGCTACTTTCTCAGTTCAAAATCTAGATGGTTGTAATCTGAGTGTTTCTGTAAGATAGTGAGGGGTAAAAGCACAAAACTATGTCACTCTTTATAAAGGAAATGGCCAACGCTCATCCAACTTTTAAACTTGAATCACTAAAAAGTGGCATATATGTTTTAAATTTTAAAATGATGTAAACTAGTAAAATATGTAGTTTTTAGTATATTTTATGTTTGTATTTAAACAAAAAATATTTTAAACTAGTTTTTAATAAAT
Source organism: Sequoia sempervirens (assembly GCA_007258455.2). Classification (NCBI taxonomy): domain Eukaryota; kingdom Viridiplantae; phylum Streptophyta; class Pinopsida; order Cupressales; family Cupressaceae; genus Sequoia; species Sequoia sempervirens. The sequence goes on along the minus strand of VDFB02193867.1, from coordinate 282,046,791 downwards.
TAACACTATAATTTAGTTGTTGATAAAATGCTAAAAAATGAAGTTGCATGGGACGTCAAACTTTTTATAGTATTTTTTTTTTCTTTCAATTTTTTTGTGTGTATTTATAACTTGAAATTTTAGTGCATGGATATATTTTTTTCCAATTTTGATAAATATATATTATTAAATAAATATTAAAATGTGTGAATAAAAAAAGAACTGTTTTCATCAGACGCCAACTTTCATATTAAATATTTATCTAAAATGGAAAAAAAATATACCATCTTGAAATAGATTCTTTTATCAAGTGCATCATATTTTTATTTTTATTTTTAATAGGTTTTAGTATTTTTCCTTGGCATAGTAATCAACCTAATATTTTGTGTTGATAACTACTTTTATTAAAATTAAAAATTAAAATATAAAAAATAATTAAACTATTAAAATAAATATATTTTTGAAAACTACACTTATGGATCTACAAAAGGGTATTTTTATATTTTTTAAAAAATGTTATTTACACTAGCAAGAGTTATTGAAAGTTCAAAATTTTCAAATAATTTTTTTTTTTGGTAATTTGGACTCAAATTGGTGCTCCATATATTTTTAGCCAACAATTTTAGTTGAAAAAGTTTTGGAAGTATCTAACTTAGCTAAAATGAATCTTTCTGGATCATATGTTTGACCAAAATTGATTTTTAGTTATAAATACTTAAATTCAATTGTATTGATAAGTTGGCTAAAGTGTGACATAGCTTTGTGCTTTTACCCTGAGTCTTCCTTTTTATTTGAGCAGTGAGCTCTAGGTGGTGTGCCTAAATGCATGCGCCTTCCCCATTTATTCTTCTTATACTTTTAAGATGGTATAATCTTGTGGACTGACCCCCACCATGGTTTTTCCCCTAATAGGGTTTCCACATAAAAATCTTGGTGCTATGTGTGTTGATGATGTGTTGATGATTTATGCTTTCATGGTTATTAATCAGATATGAGAATAAGGATAATAAGTTGAATAAGTTTGAATTTCTGTGACAACTGATTCACCCCCCTCTTAGTTTTATGCCCTTGTGTTGCCAACAATAAATTGAATTATGGAATGCCATAAAACAAAATATAGTCACTTACCACATACAAATAGTCATCATGAAAATTTACAACATTACCATGTCCACCATCTGGAGTGACACCCACCTGTAGCAACCATCAACATAGAAATTAAACTATATGTACAAGTATTATGAAAAATTTCAATAATAGACCATAAAAGAGAAAATATAATTTCAAATTGACTAATTTGTTGCATACCTCTCTCGAAGGATCATAATTGGCTATTTCTACAACTCCATGGTCCATCATGCCACCAACATTGCTAGGGTTGTCTGATGTCAGCAACTAAAAATGAAACAACATATCTAACATTCATATAAAGAAGTTTTGGTAGTCCCTTTATAACCGTCATAAATGAGCAGCAAATGAAAATGAAAAGAGCAACAATATGACTATCATAAATGAGCAAGAATTAGAAATCTAAAAGTGCAGAAAATTCATGCATCATGAGTGCATGGAATTTTGAAGGAAGCTAGTCAAGAATGGTGATACTGATAACAAAATTCAATACAAGGTAAAGGTCAATGTCAGTTGAAAGAAATTGAAACACAATGTTAATAAAACTTTGGGAAGTGATGGCAGTCTATGCAACAGTACAATCCCTATTCGTGGTAGTGACCATGCATGAAAGAGTAAATGGTTGGCCTTAGTTGAGACTATAGTATAGTGCTTATAGATCACAGAATGGTGAAAGTACTAAGTCCACTGGGATAGTCCAAAATCTTGCAATTTCCAATGTTAAGTGCTCAATGAGATTCAAATTGCATATGATGATGAAGTAATGTTAATGAAGGCATGTTTTCAACATAGTGATAACGCCACAATGAAGTTCACATGAATGAAGTGAGAATTACTATGTTACTAGTAGCTTTCAAAGGGATAATGGAACATACGATGAGTTAGGACATGTATAGGGTTTTACTATAGCACGTGAAGTTGGTTGTTGAGGTGTGCAATAGTAACATAGAAGAAAACTTTGGTCAATAATGAGTGGAAGGAAATATTTCTTGTAACAATACATGCGTGTAGGATAAAACTTGGATGGAGGTACTATAGCATAGAAGGGATAAAGAGACAAGACCAAGAGGGGATAATGGTACATATGGTGAAATATTAGAGGGTACAATGGGATGGGAGTTGAATGCAATAATGGAACATAGAATTGACTAGTAGAGATTAGTGGCATGGTCCAAGAGTGGATTGTAGAATGTAGGGTGAAATATTAGAGGTTAATGGGATGGGATTAGTAGGGAATAAAGGAACATAGGGTGAATTAGGGGAAGATAAAGGGACAAGACCAAGAGGGGATAATGGAACATATGGTGAAATAAGAGATGGGAATGGGATGGGAATAGAAGGGGTTAATGGAACATAGGATGGACTAGAATAGATTAATGGGATGGGCTAGGATGGGATAACAAAATATAGCGTGAATTATTAGAGGTTAATAGGATGGGATTAGGATGGAATATAGGAACATAGGGTGAATTAGGGGAAGATAATGGGACAAGACCAAGAGGAGATAGTAGAACATATGGTGAAATAAGAGAGGGGAATGGGATGGGAATAGAAGGGGTTAATGGAACATATGATGAACTAGTATAGATTGATGGGATGGGCTAGGATGGGATAACAAAATATAGGGTGAACAATTAGAGGTTAATGGGATGGGATTAGTAGGGAATAATGGAACATAGGGTGAATTAGGAGGTGTCTCAGGTTTGAATATAGTACATGAAGTGGGAGCTTGACCTATGTGTAGTAATAATATAGAAGAGTTATAGGATGAAACATGGATAAAGATGGTATAACATAGAATGGGTAAAGGAACATAGGGTGAAATAATAAAGGGTATAATAAGATGGGAGTAGAAGGGCATAATGAAACATAGGATGGACTAGTAGATATTAGTGGGATGGGTTAGGAGGGGATAATGGAAAATATGGTGAACTATTAAATGTTAATGGGATGGGATTAGAAAGGAATAAAGGAACAAAAAGTGAATTAGGGGAAGATAATGTGACACAGTCAAGAGGGGATGATGGAACATAGAATGAACTAGTAGAGATTAACTGGATGAGCTAGGATGGGATAATAAAACATTTTTAAGGTGAACTATACTAGAGGTTAATGGGAAGTAATTAGGAGGGAATATTAGACCATAAATTGAATTAGGTGGATTCTAAGGTTTGAATATAGGAAATGAAGTGGGAACTTGAGGTGTGTAGTAATAATGTATAAGAGATTTGGTCAATAATGAGCAAAAGGAAAGGTTTCTTGTAATGATTGTGTATAAGATGAAATATGGAGGAAGGTGGTATAATATATAAGGTGTTAAAGATTGGGATATGTGATATAAAATGGTTAAAATATGCATGATGAAAGGAATGGAAGAATGAGATGGACGTTGAATGGTAAATATAATTAGGATCTCACAAGACCAACCAATATTTGTGTTTCTCATCAATTTTTTAGATTTGTATACACAAAATTATGAAAACTAGCTAACATTGTTTTACAACACCATTAATGAATAAAGGTTACCTGAGTGAAAGTTGTTTGAGGACATGAATTATGAGGTGTGGAGCTCGAAGTTCCACCAGGAAACTGTTTGACACCAAAGCATGTTATGAGAAAAACATTCAAATATAACATTCAACTATTCAAATGCAATAATAATATCTTTAATACTAGTTGCATACCTGTGGACTCAACGTCAAGAATGAATAAGGGTTTGTAGGAATGGAGCACGTCTCATGAACACTTCAACCCTGAAATTTCATTATATTGATCTACTAATTTAGTTATTCTTAAATTTAAAAATATAATTTAATAAAATAATTAAATGAACCTGTTGAATTTTACTTGAGTATCAATGTTGTATGTATTATTCAACAATTCATCTATCATATCCATCGCCTCTACAACTGATGTAGGTTGTGTAGCTCCATCCCAAGGACCTTGATAATTGTATGTGCAAATGGAATTGCAAGCGCCACAATGATGGGGTGGAGCTTGGGGCCTACACATCTCCTCCACATCAGGCTCTACTAGAGGCCTCACACACTGTATAATGGTTTGGGTGAGCGAGCTAATCAACTCTATCATGTCCGCCTCTACAATGTCCTTAACAATGGAAGGAATGACGACATGCTCCACCATGGGTTTGGCCAAGGGTCTCGGTGCCAACTGTGGATTATGTAATGCACTAGATCTATCATGTGTGGAGCCCCCACCTCTACCCTGAAAGTCTAAGATGTCAAAAATAATTTGGAATCTTATTGAGGACAAACTCACAATAGAGTTTCCTCAAAAAGTATTGTGGTACCTCATGGTTATTGTATGGAGGTTGGTCAAATACCATCCACCGCCACTCTCAAAATTTATTTTTAATTAATTCATGGTGGCACCAATAGATGGGGAAAATCTTGCATGCATGAGACAAAGGTGTGTTGGTTCTCGGGTCTGTAAATAGGGTACACAAGTCGGCTTTGCTATTTTTTTTGTTTTTTCACATCTGCATATGAAAAACCACTAGCATAAAATTATCTCAACTCATGCTTCTTATTTGACCAAAATTTTATTTTCTTGCTCATTTATCCTACATGAGATACAATTGACTTCAATGATTTGGCAGTCCATCTCCTATAAGGGTGGGTTTTCACATGCTCAGTTAATCTTCCAATTAATTGTTTAATGTCTCTTTTATTGTTTTCAATTTGATTTAGGATATTTTCTTATGTTCCTTGAGGATGCCTATGAACTGATGGAGGGGTTTCAAGTTGTTCTTATATATGAGGCTCTTTGTGAAGGGGTGATTGTGAATTCTCAATGTTTGGAGGTGGAGATCCATTCGTTGAGAATTAGAACAAAGTTTTATTAAAAGAACCTACATGAATATACATTCTAAATCAAATTTGAAATAAAAGCAATAAAAATACATACCTCTTCAAAATATTCGACCTCTTTGACGTGTTGGTGGCATCCTCGTGAAGAATTGCAAGCTAAGAGTGCAAAAAATGGAAGAGATTTGGTGAGCATGAGTTGTAAAACTAAAAACCTCCAAGCCAAGCCGCAGGTTGAATAGAAAATCGGGTTAAGAATGCATTCTTTTTTGTTTTAACATAATTTTTATTTTTGGTGCATGACATATTTGGCATGCACCAAATGACTTGCTCATTTGACATGTGCCAAATGCTCTTTTTTGGCATTTTTTGCAATTTTTTTCAATTTGGCATCAAAATTGTGTCACTGATCCATGCACTTACTGATCATGTAAAAAGAAGGCATTATTTTTTGATATATGAATGTTTGGAAATGAAATTTTTCATAAGATTCATCTAGTAATAAAGATTCAAAAGGCCTTTTAAAAGTGATGATTACAAATCTAGAAGCAGTTATCGAAAACAAAGGAATCCACTAGATGTCTTTCTTGAGAAATTTGAAGTTTATTAGATAATTGCAATGTATGAATCTAAAGGAGAAAAGCGATAAAAAAGGAAATAACTAATAACTCTTGAGCTTCTAATAAAAAGAAAAGAATTTATGAAATAGGAATCCAACCAGTTAAGGAAGCGATTACAAAACTAAAAAGATTCATGTAGAATTTATAAATATGTAATCTGGGGACATTTTGGGGATCCTTTTTTCTGTCTACTTGAGAGTGTCCATATTACACTATGATGTAACAAGAAACAAGATCAAGAGGAGGAACAATAATATTTTGTTGTTTTTCTGAATGGAGTTCTTTGTCTGTGTGCTATGAATATGAGTGTAATACTTAGCATTTATGAATGAGTATATGAGTTTTGATGATTTTTGAGAATTTATGAATGAGTCTATGAGCTCTAATAATTGTTGGAATGCTAATTTTATTTGCAGATGCTATGTTCTATGTGTTGCATTTATTTTCCTTTAGGAAGAAGTAAAATTGGAGTCAGTTGAGTCTGTCCTATCGTCACTGATAATCCAATCTATGAGTTGTGATATCAGTGGTGTTCATCTTTTAAAGCTCTTTGTTTTTTTTCTCTATTTTATTTCAATCGTGATTACATCATGGCTATAAGTAAGTGAACTAGTCTACCTTTCATGCTTTCTGGTTAAAATCACACCCCATTTTCATTTATTCAAAAAACCAAAACTATATCATATGAGGGAGTTGCCCCTCTAAACACAAAGGATAATTGTTTTTTTATTATGGAACAAACAGGTTTTAGAGGAAACCTGAAACCTTTAATAGTAAGAAAGCATAAGATAGAACATTAATAGAGCACAGACAAAAAATAGGACACTTCCCACAAAGAGAAACACAGAAGAAAACTAGGGCAGTAAGGATAAAAAATTGACATAAAACCACAAAACAACCGGCCACTAGGCCAGGTTCCGAAGAATCTCTACCGCTTCCTACTCCAGATTGTTCATGTTGAGCGCAGACTTCTTGATCTCCTAGATGTTGACTAATGCTTGATCTTCCTTCCTTTTCAAATTAGCTTTGGTCCTATTACTCGGTCCCCCACTATTTGACTGCCCTTCCTCATTGTCCAAGTCCAAAAACACAACAATTTTAATTTGATGGGCTTTTTCTAGATTTTCCACCATGGTGTTCATGGTCTGTGTGGTTTATTTTAAAATTTTATGGTTCATAATCAACACTTTGTGGAGAGAAATTTTAATGTTCCTCAACTGCTCCTCCATATCCACCTGCTTACCATCATGATTGCCTTTGAAATCCTATAATTCCTCCACCGTTTTACTGAGGCATTCCAACATATACTTCTTCTCCTCTTCCGTCCACAACCCAGTAGCCCGACCACTTCCATTACCTTTGTTATTGTCCTCCATGGATTTCTCCAGCTTGCTACTCATGGCTCTTTGGTTTAACTTAATTTCCTTGATTTCAAAGAATTCCCATCTCATGATCCTAAAATTATCCATCGCCCTATTGCGGGAAATAGCAAGCACATCAGTGGAAAATTCTTGTTCCTCCTTAAAATAATGATCTTTAGCCTTGAGTTCCATAGGGAAGCGGGATATCTCTTCTCTTTCCATCGTAGGATAGCTGGAGTACTCAGACAATGACTCCGACTACAATTCCTCTTCATTAACATCATAAGAGGGGTCCTCCGACATTTTTCTCTTGCCATTTTTCAAAGAAGAATCCCTAGGTTTACCCTTGTCCTTGTCATCAACCCTAACCTTAGGTGACTGGGGAGGTAGAGCTTAAATAGCTTTGAAATGATCATAAATAAGGACAAGAAAACCTTCATGAAGGATAGGATACCTAATAGGGCTGTGTCTATGATTTTTCAGACTAGTATTCAGAGAAGAAGCCAGATAAAAAGGAAATGATATCCTAACCTGGTGCCTGAAATGATTCAACAGGATGAAGTGATACCCAAATACTTTGGTATAACGCCCATCCAAAGTGACATACTCCATCGGCACATTCAAAACCCTCCTCCAATGTGAAAAAATACTATCCATGTCGAAGTAGCTTCTAGAGGTCCTACGTAATTCCTCCTTCTTAGCCTCCGACTTGTGGAACTTGCTGACTGCTTCATCAGATTGCTTCCTATCCCCATATAATTTTATGCCCTCCGTAGAAAGGCTAGTAACCTCAACAATAAACTATTCATTGACAATAACATGTCTACCAAATAGGTTAATCTCGCCATTATTCCAATCTTTCTCAAAAACCCTTGTTACCTCAGGGTCCCAGCCATGGATTTTTTCAATAAAAATAGTAATTCCACCATTCTCCAGCTTCTTCCATAACTTAGAATTACTCTTCAACTGTGCACTACTAATTGATACCACTATGTGACTTTCACCACCCATCATTTTGCTAGCAAGAAAGGAATAGTCCAGAACCCTGTGGAAATAAACAACTAAAATGCCCATAAAGCATGCAAAAAAAATTGCAAACAACCGGGGGATGAGATAATTATCCCTCGACCAACTCAAAATAATAATTAAATCGCAGTCCCGAGATTGCAGGGGAGGACACTCAACCATCATTCGAAGGAATGGGAAATTGCACCTGCTCATGGGTACGATCATACATCATCAGAGGTTTGACGTCAGCCTCCAACTCATCTTGCCCCTGCTAGATCACCTTATTTGGAGCCTTGACACCTTTGTTGGTGAAGAAATTTGCCACCGTGTTTATCTCGTGATAGAAATGCTTTATGAAACTTTTCTCAAAGGTATTAATTATTTCCTTAGAGAGATCTATCTAATTTTGTATTGACCATGAGGGTTTTTGGTGACCCTTTAAGCATTGGATGATATTTTTCAAGTCCCCTTCAATCCAAACATATTTATACTTTAATTGGCTAGCCAAATTCAAGGTCTGGAAAACACCCGAGGCTTCAGCCGCATGGTTGGTCTGAGTGCCTAAAGGAACTGCAACAGCTGCAATAAAAGCACCATTTTCATTCCTTATCACCCCTCCACTCCCGACAGGCCTAGGATTTCCCTTGGCTGTGCCATCAAAGTTGATTTTGACCCAACCAGAGGGGGGAAGACTCCAACATATGCCCTCTCTAGGGTCCTTAATACTTTTGGACATATTGAACATATCCACATTAATCTTCCAGGCTCCCACAATTCTACAATCATACTCTTGCATACTGACCTTTCCTTTTGCTTTCAACTTCTTGTTAAGCATATTAAATTTTTCAACCACAACTCTAGTAATCTTACCAAACACCACTTCCTCTGAGAGAGCAGCATCTCTAAATATTTTGTTATTGTGTTCTTTCCAGATACCCTAGGCAAGGTGATGAAAGATATAATTCTAGAGCAGATTTAGGGCCCAATTCTTTGAGGGGGCCTTCCACTGGTTATAAAAATCCACAATAGTTCTAGGAAAAACCCAACTGAGATCCCACATTCGAAGAATCCTACACCATATGGCATGAGCAAACAGACAAAGAAGAAACAGATGTGAAGAGGTCTGATCCTTAGCACAACACAAATAGCACCTATTAGGAAAAGAGAACCCCCTCTTATGAAGATTATCATTAGTAGGCTGCTTATTCTGAAGAAGTATCTAGACAAAAAAATTAACTTTCAGAGTAAGGTTGTTCACCCACACCTTATCCCAAGCATGGGCATCAATGCCAGAGTAACAAAAGGCCACAACAGAAGAGACAGAGTAGGTACCAAAGGGTGAAAGCTTCCAAATCAGAGTGTCCTCCCTCCCTTGAGTGTTAATCTTAATAGAGTTAAGAATAACCTGCAGAGGTTGAAGATTTTGATTGATAGAAGAGATCTCAATCCACTGATCATTCCTCCAATAATCCCCAACCAACCAACCAAACCTGGACTTACAGTCCTCCATATAAATACTATCGATATGATTATTACACAGACACTCGTTTCCAATCCAGTTATCTTCCTATAACCGAATTTTTTGTCCATCACCCACCTTCTAGAAAGCTTCTTTACCAGCCAGGTCTCTAGCTTTAATGGTATTGTTCCAAAGAAAAGAACCAGAGGGAAGGTTCTGAGAGTTGAGGAAATCTTGAAGGGAATTAACCTCCCTTAAGTATTTGCTATGCCAAATAGAATTAACCTCATAATAATTTATCCATTTTTTGGTACATTTTGTCACTACTCGTTGGGCAAGTCATTAGGTATTTGCAGTGGCAAAACTATTTACCAACAACTTTTGGAAACTCCATTGGGGGGAGAATCGAAGTGCCAATGCTTTCTCTATTCAGAAATTTGAAGGTACCTCCTCGAAGATGGAGGTTGATAAATATTTTTAATGAAACATTCTTATAAAAGATATTTGGTAGAAGAGTTCTATTCTTTATATTTCAATCTGAAATATGGTTTCACGTCAACCATGGGGTACTTATTTTGGGCCGTTATCTTTTCCACAACATTCAACATTGCTTGCAAGTTCGAGAAAATATTTTTTGAAGTTTAATGGAGAAGAATCCAAGACTAATAATGATCATATTCAAGCATTCACCATGACATGTGGAATTTTGGGTGTGAACGAGGAAGATGTATCTGTTATATTTTTTTTTGTTGAATCCCTTATTGGGGATGTTGTAAGCTGGTTTTGATCCTTAGAAGATGGATGCATCACTGATTGGAATAGTTTTATGAACATATTTCTTGGAAGATTCTAATCAGTAGTTGATGGGGGCGCATTGCTATGTCAATTTGTCAACATCAAGGAGGATGAACTTATGAGGGTGTTTTTGGATTGGTTCAAAAGAAGTTTGATAAAGATTCCTCATATTAATCATCAAAACAAGGAAAGTCAATTGGTCAATTTTGTTGCAGCACTACAACTCAAAGTTAAATTCTTCTTGAAACAAAGCAAGGTAAGTGATATTGAGATTTCCAAACAAGAAGCTATTAGAATCGAGGATTATTTTTTGTCATGTGGATTTTGGAAAATAAATAGGTTTGAAGAGACTTCTAATCAAATGCATCCTTAAGAGATAACTCATTCATCTTCTTCTTTTGAATGCACTCATTCCATCATCTTGGGTCAAGAATCTTTTTTGAAGAATAGTCAGATTGATTCATGTATTGACACAAGAATCAAAGTATATGGTATACATTATGAAAGATATGAGGATGAGTCTATATATGATTCTAGTGATGAGGAAGATCAAGTTTCTTCTTATTCAAATATTGGTGATCTAACAAATTCTATTGGAGCTTGTAAAAAATTTGAAACATTAGATATTCTTCCAAACCATGCACAATTGGAGCATAAAATTTAAGAACTTCCCATATCAAATCATGAGGAGGTGAAACTATGAGTAGAGGTTAGAATTCTTAAGCTCCTTCATTTTAATTCTGATTTGGAAGTCAGTAAACATGAAATGAAGAATGGTTATGTAAATGAGGATAAAAAGAGTGATGCGGATTTAGTAAATGAAGATGTTTGGCCCCATATTGTATATATTCCAAGTTGGTGTTTACAAATTCCTGAGGATGATTCTCTATGTGGAAAGGAAGTTATTTTCTCTCCTTTATAGGTTATGGAAAAAAGAAAGTTTGAGCACGACAAATCTAAAATTCAAAGTTTCCATTAGAAAGGAATGAATCAGATTTTAAGAATAAAAGTGAAATTGCCTCCAAGTCCAATGAATTTTTTTTTCATGGTATGAGTTTTTAGCCTCTTTCAAAAGGGATTGGTTCATGTCAGATTTCAATTGAGGACATAATTGATATATGCAAAATATTTCACCAGAAATTATGGAAGTTTTTGATAAGAAGTGGTTGTTTGGTACACATTTTAGTGAGTTCTTTCATTTCATTATTTTTAGTTTTACATTCATGATCCTCAATAGGTTGTTGGGTTTGCAAAAAAATTGTGAGTATACATCTCTATTTCATTTTGGCATATATTTCTCCTAGCTAGTTAAAGGATTTGCATAGTCTCTTGGGGAATTGAGGTGTGATGTAGCTTGTCCAGGTACATAGGTATCTTAGATTTTCCTTTTTCTATTATGTGTGGGTTGGTTTCAGTTTTGGCTTCACTCTTGCCTCCTTTCTCCTTGTGAATCTATTTCCCAATGAATCAACACTGTTATGTGAAACTAGAGATGCTCGAGTTCTCTACATTTCATTCAAAAATGTAGTTCTCAATTAGAGCCAATTGTTACCTTGAATTTTATCAATGTGCAAAGGAATGCAAAAGGCATAATCAAGAACACCAGGAAAATTTTTATGTTCTCCCATGAGTTATGTTTGAGTTGACAAAAGAGATTTTATTTGTTGATGATAAAATGGCAACAATCCTTCCTAGTGTTGCAGCATTATCATTGGGGATAAATAAATTCATTTAATAAATGCTTATGATAGTATTCATGAATTCAATATTAGATGGCCTCAAATAATGCAATCATAATGCTTAGGGTTTTACTATTGAGCGTCATGCTCAACATGAAGTAAAAGGAATTTTGGCTTGAGGTTAATATGATTGAAAACTTATGACTTGAAATTTGTAAGGTGAAATCTGCAAGATCAAAGGTGTAAATAAACATGCTAGTTTTGAGAACCATAGGTTCCAATAATAAAATATTCAAGCTGATTCATAATAAAGGTTCTAGCTAGATTTATCTCTGAGAGGGTTGCAAGAGAGAATCATCCTGAGAAATATGAATTGCTTCTGTCATATTAAAACAATGACTTTATTCAGATTGTGAAGATTTAATAGAGCTTTGAGATGAAATGACATGGAAAATAGGCTTGCAATAATATAATGTGCACAATGTCAGAAGCACAATAGTAACGAAGGAGTGACCCATTCAAAAGTATGCAACAAGTGTTACTGGTCATCATGATTGCAGATGGGAATATATGATGCAATGAGAGTTTTTTTCCTATACAATTGTAAAAATGATTCAACAAATAGTAATAAATATGATGATTGTGATCTAACTTCAAATGGTGATGGTTGTCATTAGACAAGAAATAGAATAGCTAAGCATCTCAGTATTGGTTGCATTTTGTAGCTCTAAGTGAAAACTAAGCCAGTAAAGGCAAGGTAATGATGTGTTACCATTTCATGAAATAAACAAGATTATTAAAGAACATTGACATAAAACCTATTGTGGGTGCCAAGGAATGAGAATCCATACAAGTATTCAGTGATTGAATATGTGTAACAGATTGTTTGATTAGAAGGATGGAGATTTTTCAGGTGTTAGGATGGGTATGACAACTTTTGCGGTCGTCGATAATGGTTTCAAAACCATCACTTACTCTCGCCTTTCCTTTTAAAGAACATGAGTGAAAGGAAAATACTAAAAATGATGGTTTTTGGTGTCTCATTGACACCCTATATCATCACAAGAAGTTCCAAAGTACCGAGACATTAATACAAATTTTAAATCCTTTGAAATTTCATGTGATTTACAAAATTTGGGTGACTTCCGAAATGGTTGAGACTATTGGAAATATTTAATTTTATGACTGAGCCTTTCTCACGTCAACTCCCCAGTTACACCTACCTATCAAGAGCTTTCAATGACAGGTTTATTTTTTGGGATCTTCATCCCTGTTCTACTCCAAACTATAGAATTTATTGTGGTAGGAAATTTTGAATTTATAGAATTTATTATGTTAGGTAAATTTGAATTCTGAGAGGGAATTTTTGAATGAAGACAAATAGAAGGAATATAACAATCTATAGAATTTATTGTGGTAGGAAATTTTGAATTTATAGAATTTATTATGTTAGGTAAATTTGAATTCTGAGAGGGAATTTTTGAATGAAGACAAATAGAAGGAATATAACAATCATATTAAGATTGGTAGAATTTTTTTTGTAAGTGATTTGCAAGAATGTGAAGTTGCAGCAGCAACAACAGAGAATGTTTTGTGTAGGGTGCATCATATAGCTCTAGATTATTCTATGTGTGTGCAGGGAGTAGCAGATAACTCTGGAACATTCAGTGTGTGCAGGGAGCAACAAATAGCTCGAGAATGTTCAGTGTCTGTGTGTGTGTGCAACTCTAGATTGTTGAAAATCAAGTTTTTTATGAGCAGTTTCTAATTTTTAAAGTTTAAGAATCTTTTGTAATTGTTTTTTTTGGAGTTAATAGGAGGAAAAATTGCATGCCTCTCTGTGTGTCTCCAATCAATTTTTTTTGTTATTTTGCATTTTATTTGGTATTCCCAGTGATTTGGAAAATAGAGCAGCATCTTTGTGCATTTGTATTTGTTTTTGGGATTTGAAAAATACCTTGAAATTGGTATCAGAGCATTTAGATACTCTTACATGGTATCAAAGCCAAAAGGCCCTGTCTTGAGTGAGTTGGGAATTTATTTTTTGGGTGTTTAAAGTTTGTTTTGTTGGAGACATGGATGGAGAGGAGAGTAAGAGTTGGCAGCAACCACTACCATTCAATGGATAAAATATGATGTTTGGGAAAATAAAATGAAGAACATAATGGTTGCAAATGATTTGTGGGAGTTTGTGATTAGTGGGTTCAATGATGTGACTGATCCAACAGTGTATGTGGTCCTCACAAACAACCAGAAGAACTAGTTGAAGGAGACAAGGAGGAAAGATGCAAAAGCATTGAGTCTAATTGAAGTAGCCTTGATAGAGGCCTTTTTTCCCAGAATAGCAGCAGCTAACGATGCAAAGGAAGCTTGGGAAATACTCCAAACTAGTTACAAAGGGAATAATAAAGTCAGATTGGTGAAGCTCTAGATACTTTGAAGAGATTTTGAGCCTCTCCAAATGAAGGGAAGTGAGTCTATCTCAAACTTTCACAGAAGAATCTCTAGTTTAATAAACTAGTTGAGTATGAATGGAGAAGCCATGGAAGATCATAGGATTGTGGAGAAAATCCTCATAATTATACCTTCAAATTTTGATGCATTAGTGAATTCCATTGAAGAGGAAAAGGACCTCTCAACATTATCTATTGATGAGCTGATGGGTTTTCTGCAAACCCATGAGCAACACCTAAATGGGTCTCCAAGTTCTTCCCATGAGAAAGATTTCAAAGCTCAATCCAATGCAAGAGGTAGGGGGAGAGGTAGAAAAAAATTTGGACATGGTAGAGGTAGATCTAGATGTGGAAGTGTTGGAGAAGATAGTTCAGGATGAGCACACAACTAAGAGGGAGGAAGCAACTCTTAGTCTAGCTATGAACAAGCCATGAAGAACAACAACTCGAGTCAAAATTCTAACAAGAGAAATATTGAATGTTACTATTGTCATAAGTTTGGAAATTATGCAAGTGAGTGTTGGACAAAGAAACGTGATTAGTCCAAGCAATGTGCAAATGTGGCTAATGAAAAAGTGGTTGAGAGTAATCAACAAAAGGCCTTCATCATGTGCAATATTGTTGAGCAAGGCAATGATGAGGTATGGTTTTTAGATAGTGGATGTAGCAACCACATGAGTGGTAATGAAAGATTATTTTCTTTCATTGATAAAAATGTCAAGTCTGAAATAAATATGGGGAACAATGAAATAGTTCCAGTTGTGGGAAAAGGGTCTATTTTTTTTTAACCAAGCAAGGTGAGAAGGAGATTGACAATGTATATTTTTCCCCTAGTACAAAGCACAATATCATGAGTATTGGAAAAATGATCCAAAAAGGATACAAAGTGTTGATGGAAAAGGGTGAATGCATCATTTATGAGAAGGATGGAAGAAAGAAAATAATTGCAGCAATGCCAATGACAAAGAATAGAATGTTTCCTTTGAGGTTAGAAAGGTGTTTCTCAGCTTCTTCCACAGCTGCAGGAAAATGTACCAGTAGTATAGCAGCAAGTAACCTTCAAGATAGTCATTCAAGATCCTTCCAAGCTTTGGAATCTTAGGTATGGACACATAGACTAGGTTGGTTTGAATCTTTTATCAAAGAAGGGTATGGTTGGAGGTTTACCAACCATAGTAGATCCTAGTGGTAGATGTGAAGCCTACATTTTAGGAAAGAAACATAGGCAGCCCTTTCAATCAAGAAATTCTAGAAGGGAAATAGTACCATTGGAGCTAGTGCACATTGATTTGTGTGGCCCTATGCAAATAGTTTCTATTGGTAAGAGCCAATATTTTATGAAATTCATAAATGACTACAACTGTAACACATGGTTTTATTTCTTGCAACATAAATTTCAAGCATTTGAAAAGTTTAAAGTGTTTAAAGCCCAGGCTGAAAAAGGAGAGTGTACATTTCATCAATGTCCTAAGGTCAGATAGAGGGGGAGACTATACCTCCAATAAATTTGTGAATTTTTGCAAGAAACATGGCATTAAGAAGGAGCTAACAACAACCTATACTCCGCACCAAAATGGAGTTACTAAGAGGAAAAACAGAACCATTGTAGAGATGGAAAGAAGTATGCTTAAAGTCAAGAGACTCCCAAATGAATATTGGGGTGAAGCTATAGCAACAACAGTGTGTTTGATAAATAGAAGCCCTACATAGGTAGTTTTTGACAAGACTCCATAAGAGGCATGGACAAAATGCAAGTGGATGGTTGAGGACTTGAGAGTGTTTTGATGTGTGGCATATGAACTTGTGCCAAAAGAGAAGAGGGAAAAGTTGGATGACAAGGGTGAGAAGTGCATCTTCATGGGCTAAAGTGAAGATTCCTAAGCCTACACGTTGTATAACCCAGTCACCAAGAAAATTGATATCAGTAGCAATGTGGAGTTCTTAGAGGATGAGTCATGGGATGGTTTGATAATTTCTGGCAGCTCCGTACCACTCCTGACAACTTCAGATGATGAAGAAAAAGAGTATGAAGTGAAACAAGATGATGTTATGGAGCCTTTAGTAGCTCCTTATAGCTCTAGACTGCTTTGGACCAGCTTTGGATTGCTCTAGACTAGCTCCAAACCACTACACAGAAATAGACAGAGAGCTCCAGATAGCTTTGAATAGGGCCTGCTCAACAAAGCAGTAGTAGTAGTGAAAGTTCACATCCTACTCTTGCCTCCCTAATTCCAAGAAATACCAAGAGTCTAAGGGAGATCTACCAAAATGAAAGGTATGATGAAGAGTTTGATGAAAGTATGAATTTTGCATTATTTTTTCATAGTGATCCAATTTATTTTGAGGATCTTGTGAAAGAAAATAAATTGTGTGAAGCCATGGTTGAGGGTATAGATGTAATAAAGAGGAATATAACATGGGAGCTAACTAATTTTCCTCCCAACAAGCAAGTAATTGGAGTGAAATTGGTCTATAAGACCAAAAGCAATGTTGATGGAAGAATAGAGAGGCATAAGGAAAGATTAGTTTTCAAGGGATACAACCAGTAGTTTGGGAGAGATTATGATGAGACATATTCACTAGTTGCAAGGATGGAAACCATGTGGGGCAGTCATAGCAATTATAGCCCAACACAAGTGGAAGGTGTATGAAATGGACGTGAAGTCTACCTTCTTGAATGGAGTATTGAAAGAGGAAGTGTATGTGGATCAACCACCTTGTTATGAAGTTATGAGTCAAGAAAACAAGGTATATAGGCTGAAGAAAGCTCTTTATGGGATGAAGCAAGCACCATGGGCATGGTACAATAGGATTGACTCATATTTGTTGAGCAATGGCTTTAGAAAAAGTGATGGTGAGTCCACTCTTTACATCAAGGCAACTGATAGTAATATTTTAATTGTTGTCTTGTATGTTGATGATTTAGTTTTCACTGGGGATGATGATTTCCTAATTTTTGAATTTAAAGAGGACATGAAAAGAGAATTTGAAATGACAGACTTAGGTCTCTTGAAGTATTTTCTAGGCATAGAAGTAAAATAAACACATGATGGCATTTTTATTTCTCAAGCAAAGTATGTAGCAGAGATTTTGAAGAGGTTTAAGATGTAAGATAGCAAGTATTCCCCCACACCAACAACCATAGGTTTTAATTTGAGCAAGGAAGA
Source organism: Sequoia sempervirens (assembly GCA_007258455.2). NCBI lineage: Eukaryota > Viridiplantae > Streptophyta > Pinopsida > Cupressales > Cupressaceae > Sequoia > Sequoia sempervirens. Next base: position 282,029,315 of record VDFB02193867.1, on the reverse strand, counting down.
TTATAGCAGCAATGTGAATCTGACCATGTATAAAAGTTTGGTTAGAAATTTAATGTATTTAACAACAACTAGGCCTAATATAATGCATAGTGTAAGTCTGATTTCCAGATTTGTGGAGACTCCAAAAGAGTCACATTGGAAAGTAGGTAAAATAATCCTAAGGTATGTGAATGGAACCAAAGGATATGGCATTTTGTATAGTGCAACAAATGATTTTGGGTTGGTTGTTACATGAACAGTGATTGGGTAGGGAGTGTGGATGATAGAAAGAGCACATCTGGATATGTGTTTCACTTGGGATCAAGAGTCATTTCACAACCTTCCAAGAAATGCCCCATAGTTTCCCTATCGATAGTTGAGGCTGATTATATAGCAGCAAATGCAGCAACATGCCATTCTATTTGGCTAAGGAGGACCTTAGTAGATTTGAAGGAAGAACACAAGGATGGAACAACTATATTTTGTGATGGTATTTCATTAATTTATTTGACACAAAATCTAGTTTTTCATGGAAGAAGCAAACAAATTGAAATCATGTATCATTTCATAAGAGAATTAGTTGAGAAAGTTGAAATAAAAATGAAATATTGTAGGTCTAAGCAGCAGCTTGCAGACATTTTTACCAAACCTTTGAGCAGAGATTGCTTTGAACACTTAAGAAGAAATTTAGGTGTTGTTGATTTGTATGAAGAATGAGTTTGTTTAACAGCTCAGTCAAAGCGGGAGTGTTGGAAATATTTAATTTTTTGATCGAGCCTTTCTCACATCAACTCTTGAGTTACATGTACCTATCAGGAGCTTTCAACGTATTGGAATTTAAATTAGCACCTCTAGAGTGCTAATTGTAAATGTTTAGCTATTACAAATGTTTTGCAACACTTCTTCGTTATTTAAAGAGCATAAGTCCCTCTTTTCTGATGTAATTCATAAGAAAGGGTAGAGTAGACTAAGGTTCCTATCTTTTTGTACTCAGTGGCAGGACACAAGGGTGCACAAACACAATGCATCACAGCTAAGCTTTTCTATAGTTTCAAAATATCTTAACTACGACTATTCTAGCTTTTAATCTATCCTATCTCCTCAAGGTAAATAGAGCATGAGGGAATAGAAGCAGGAATGGATGGGTTGGATCACTTGAATCCATCATCTCCTTAGAATATGGTCAAGGCTCTAAACTCTCAAATATACATTGGGATAAGGTTTTATACAAGCGAATGCTCTTTATGGTAAGTTGGATCTTCATCTTGCCAAGGAGGAGGAACCCCTATCCAAGGTATAGGCTAGGAAACAACTTACTAGAAACAAAAAATTATGATGTTTTGGCTAACAAACTTGCTAAGGAGGAGGAACCCCTATCCGAAGTGTATGTTGGAAGTAAATCCATTAGACAACATTACACGACAACTATCAATAACAAATATCCAACGAGGAGGAACCCCTCTCCAAGGAGGGAAATGAAAAAATGAGCTATTGAATATAAAAAGTAGAAAGAACTCAAATAGGTAGATCAAAATGAAAGTGCCTTCTGATTTTCTTCTTCAATCTTCATCAACGTGTTACAAAAGAATTGGGACAACAAAGGCATGAAATCATGCACAATTACAATCAACCAATCAATTCTCATCCAAGAGTGAACAAATAATCACTTTCAAACTTGTTGGAAATAATGGCGCAACAATTTTTCATACGAAGTAAAGGTTAAACAAATAATGAGCCCAAGGCTCTTATTTATAGAACTCAAAGGAGTGGAAAACCCCAAAATATCCTTGAGTTAACAACAAGTTCTTTCCAATCAATTAGCAAGATTTATTCCTAAAAAGGGGGAACAAACAGTTAACTAGAGATCTACTTCAGTTAACTAAAAATAAACAAAGAGTCAGTTGGAAATTACTGCAATTGACTGAAAATAAACTAAAGGTGAAATTAAATACAAGGTATGCCTCCAAATTAGACATCCACGTTTAGTGGGGATCTAAGATCCATAAATTATGGAAGTCAATTAGACATCCTCAATTAGTGGGATCTAACAATGCATGATTTGTGGGATATGGAATTAACATGGAAAGGGGGATCAAGTTAACTCCAATTACATTTAATTCCTTCTTGAGATAACTTGGAAAGGGGCATCAAGTCAACTTAAGGTATCATAAATTCTATTTGGAGGGTAGGACATCCTTTTTAGTGCCTCTACAACTCACGACTATTCAATAGTGTTTCTATCCATTCGTTGACTTCTTCAGCCTCTAGGTAGTTAATGCTTTGTAAAATGATGTCATGGTGCTTAAGCATTACTTCACCTATTGTGAGATGATGTTGTAAGTCTATAAACTGGGCAACTACTTCTTCAAACTTAGTAGACAAAGCTGCCACCTTGGCTAGCTTGCAAGCATTTGGATCATCAAGAAAGGTGCTTCAGATGGCATCTCTAAACTGATTCTATATCATGACCATCTCAATGTATTCTCCTCCCCCACACTGATATTCTATGCGAGGGAAGGATATTGCCAACGTTCTTGCAAAGTTGATAATATTCTCGACAACCTGTCAATAGTCAATAATTTCTACCGAATGAGCATCATAGGCTTTCACCTTGTATGCCAATTGTTCTCTCCAAGAAAAAAGATGTTTCTTATTTTCCTTAGAGTGGAATAATTAATGTGCCAATTGCAAGTCTACAATTGTGATTTCATCTCCTAGCCTCTTTTCTGCTATTCTTTTCTCTGATTGCTAGATTTCCACATAGAGTCCATGTGCTCTATCTCATAAATGGTAAATATTTTCCAGTATACATCATCCTTGGAGGAAAAATTCTTCCACTTGATCTCTCAAGTGTTTTCCATATGCCATCAAATGTTGATGGTTCTGCTCTGCAAGAAGATCCAACAATTCCTATGGCAAGGCCAAGACATTAGGGGTTTTGTGAATCAAGCTAGAGATGTACAACCTCAAGTGTTGGTTCTCAACCTTTAAGGCTACTTTATCCTTTCCATCCTTGGCCATCCTTTCTTGGGCACTCACCGAGGCGATTCTGAGAAACTCTGCCTCCACCTGTCGTGTGGTCTTTCTAAGGGTAAGTTTAGACAATGTGAAGTCTTCCACTTGTACCTCATGTATGCTTTTATCTTCTAGTGGGGCAATATTCTCTATGATGAACTCACATTTTGCATTCCTCTCCATGTGAACCTGCTTCTTCAACTTCTTCATCAGCATGTCTTGTGGGACATGGTGGAATTCTATGAAGTCAAGCTCATAGGAGGGCTTTTCCCTCTTCCTACCTAGGAAACCCTCAAGCTAGATAGAATCTCGGCTAGCTTCGCTAGAAGGAGGAATAAGGGGCCCTTGAATTCCCGAAGTATGAGAATGTGCTAGAGTGACATCTCTTGGTGGTGATTTCAAGTCAATGGGGAATTGTGACTGTTGTGATGGTCGTGATGTAGGTGGATTTGTTTATATTACAGGCACTGTTTCTACTGCTGCTTCTTCTATTGTTGGCTCTACCTCTTTTGTTGTTGGCTTTGCCTTTGTTGTTGCTTCTTCAGCTACCTCTATTACTGGCTCTAGGGCAGAAACACCAATGAATATTTTGGGACTGTGTGAGGTGGTCTCCACATGTGTACCCAGTGTTCTTGGCCTTGTATGCTTTGACATCCTCATCCCTTGGGGAGGATTACACCACTTCTTCTACCTTGGCTTCTTTCTTGACATGAAAGGTGGTGTAGAATGAACTTGTGGCAGCTTTGTTGTGGGAGGTACCACCTTCCTTGTTCTCTTGCTATCGAGGTAGATTTGGTTGTTTCTAACCACTCTACTCATCCTTTCCTCTATAGATGGGTTGTCCTTTGTGTACCAATCCACTCTTGGGAGTGGTTGTGAGTCAACTAAATCAATGAATAATGAGGGGAGAATTCCTTTCCCTTCATCGTCAAATAAGCCCTCAATGTCTTCTAACATAAAGTCAACAATTTGCAAGAGCCTGAACCTGCTATAATTCCTTCTTCACACTTCATACTCATCATCACAATTGATCCAGTAATCTTCCATAGAAGATTCATGTGATGAGTGTTGCTCGAGATCTGTCGCATAGAGCCCTCTTGGATCATATGACCTTTTCTCGATGAGGTATTTGAGATTAAACCTCATCATTTCTTGGCTCATCATCTTGGCATCTGCCGCTGTCCTGCATCTATAGAGTCCCATCCCAATAGGAAAGTTTACAACTGCCTTCTTCTTTAGGTACAAGTAAATGTGAACTTCAAATAACTTCCTTAGGAATTCCATGAAGACTACACTATCTGAGGGGTATTGTGGCATCATGGCAGGGTGACCAATGTATCCATACATGCGTATGTAGGAAAATGTAGGGAATTGGATAAACCAATCCACCCAATCTTCCATTGCCTCTCTGGCTATTTGTGAAATACGTACGTGCATCTCATGGTCTAGATCTTGTGCGGTGTGCATGATGAAATGATCACTTGTTCTCTTGATGTGTCACTCAGCTTGAGTAAACTCAAGACGTGTAAAGTGCTCATGAACCTTCTACACACCCAAGGTTCCCACATTGTTTAATATCTTGAGCTCGCCTTGGAAGGAAATCGGGTATACAAAGTAAGAACACATGTGAAACCTATGAGCTTCTAGAAACCCAGTAATTTGTTGGTGGAGTGTATCACTGATCAGAGTGGCCCATTCGTAATGTTCCCTCTTGCTAATGATTTTTGCAATGAAATAATACATCCACAACTGGAATTGATTGCCATCCTCCTGTCTAGTGATTCTGTTGAGTAGAGTGATTAACACTGCATAGTCATCTTTGCATTCTCCTCATCCAACCAACTTAGGAAAGTTAGCCTTTTTCACTTTCAGCCATTTTTCTACAATTATTCCTTGGCATTTTCTCTTGGCTGCCTCAAATGCCTTGTCGCATTCTGTCATTGATATGACTCTGCTGGTAGGGCATGGTGGAATATCAAAACACTTTTCAATTTCCTTGGGCTTTAGACTACAAATTATCCTCCCATCTACTAACCTGATATCTCTTGTGGTAGGATTGTAATGCTTAATACAAGAAATTACAAACTCCACACTCTGTAATGTGATGGGGATGGACACAACTTGAAGCAACCTGGACTCTTCTATGTTATGCAATGTGATCTGATTCATGCCCTCCAAATTTTCTATTTCAACTACTGGGTTTACTTGATGCAAGTTCGTGTCAATCATTTTTAGATAATCATGGTACAAGGCATTTTTGGTCTTGTATTGTGCCTGAGAGTACTGCATCCTGAATAACTTAAAAATAGACTACACACTTGACCCTGTTCTAAGAATTTTTGAAAACCCCTAAAAATAGCACCCTGCCAAGAAATATTTTTCTAGAAAATATCTAGCACATGGGTTTTGTTTGTGCTTCAATGCTGAACAAACCCAGTTCCTCAAAATTTTGATTCTAAATTTTTTTCAGAAGAACCCCCAAAAATAGGTGCAACAAGTTTGTTGATTCTAGAAAATCTAACAAGATGGGTTTTACTAGAAAATTATTATGAATCTACCCAATTGATCAAATCTATAGTAGCTTGTTGATTTGTGTGACATGCAAGAATACCTAAGACAAGATAAAGAGGAAGTAGACAGAAGAAGGATTAAATTTTTTTGGTATAACTCCCTGAGAAAATTTGTCTTTGAATCTAGCCTCTGATTGGAAAACTTCTTCTACCTCTGAACTTCAAGAAATATCGAAGAACGATAAAAAAAGTTGGCCAAATCTAAAAATGGCATCCTTGAGATATTATTGTTGTTGTTGATCATCAACCTGCAAAGAAATAATGAAGAGGCATTCCTAGATCTTCTTTATATAGACTCAAGCCTGAATCCTTGAAGTTTGGGAGCATAACTCATGATCTACAGCTAATTTGGCTTGATCTGGAGTTTGAAAGGTATGTTTCCACTAATTGTGGGGTGAATTGGCCAATTTTTCCTCCAAAATATCTCATTTGGTCAAAAAAACATGCCTTTGACCTCTTTGGGTGTCCTTTTTTGAGTTTGAGTTCTTTTTTCATCATTTTTCATGTTGAATGATCTCTGTTTGATCCTTGCTCTAGATTGATCTGTCAACTCTAAGCTGATGCTAATAGATTCATCATTGAGCTAGATCCAAGCTGAAGAGATGTGCCTAGGAGGTATGAAAACAAAAAGCTAAGTTTGTAAGCCTAAAAAGAAGGGCGCCTTTTTCAAGAAAGGGTGCTTTTTCCTTACCTTAGTCATTTTTTTTATATTTGTTCTTTCAAACTCTTCATTTTGACATTTTCCACTTGATTGTTTCCACTGGTTGCTTTGGAAACTTTGATGGTCATGCTATTGATTTCACTGAGAGACTGGTAGATAGTTGAAAAAGTTCTTTACACACGGTAGTTGTTGAATCCATCAATAGGTGCCTCAAAAAGAAGGGCACCCCTGGCTAGAAAAGGCACTTTTGGTTTGCAATTCACTAATTAGACCCTTATTTATCATGCTTAGATGATCAGACACTATAGTCATTAAACTCACTTACATGTTGGCAGATAGATTCACTGAGTAGCTGGAATAGATTCAAAGAGATCTTATGAAGGAAACTTTTCTCACTAGGTGACATCTTAACTCTTTTATTGAAGGGTGCCATTTTCATGTTGGATCATCATTTTGACAACCATTTTTTATGTCTGTGTCAACTGCCTCCTTTCACTCTATTGACGATCGTCGGTGATCACTTTGTTAGATGATCTTGCTGATTGTTTTGTTGTCGAGCCAACAAGAGAACACCAAGGATGACTTCCTTGGATGACTCAACAGGCTATGTTTTTCCCTTGAGATTAAAGGGCGCCTTTCTCTGGAAAGGGCTCTTTTTGCATCATGAATTGATTTCTCCTTTGTAACGTTTCTAGAGTTAGTCAAATTTTGACCTGTTTCTAGTTTTGAGAATCTCCTTCATCAAACAACATCCTTTTAGACCTTTTTCAGCATGGTTGCATCATTGAATTTTTTGAAGCTTAGCTTTCAGCACCTAGTACTGGCCAATCTACCATTAATTGGCTACATAGCTCCTAACTTTGTTCCTGAAAAATAGAAATAAACCCACCAAAGTAAAATATGTCTTTTGATAATTTTGACTTGATCAATGTGATTGTGAGGTCATTTAATCCTATCAAAATCATTTTCAATCATTTTCGGGAAGGTCCTATTTTCAGGGGTTTCCCTTAGAATAGGGGTGTAAAACCCTAATTTTCAAGTTTTTTAGAATTTTGCACATGTGTTCCTTAATAGAAATCCATAAAGACCCTATGTTTCGTTTGACCTAAAATAAACTTTTGATGGAATTTTTACATAATTTAGCTTAGTTTTAAGCAGAATGCCAAAAACAATTTTTTGGTACAACATTAGGCTCCATCTGGTGACTATGTCGGATACCTACAACATAGGAGAACCAAGAATCTCTAGTTTCGCAGACCAGTATATCTTATCAGTTGGGTAACGGAGTCAGGAATTTATTTCCGCACACACCTAAGATTAGAGTTCACCTATTTATTGGGTTCCCCAATTTATTCACCTACAACAAGACTTTAAGAAATCACCTAAAACATGACAATACTTTACTGAACAGGGAAACACAAAACAACATAACGTTAAAGAAAGTAAAAGTATTTATAGTATATACTCACCCCATCCTTGAAGGGATGAAATACTTCAAGTACTGCCCGCTATAGGGTAGTGGAAAGAGCCTCCCATCTGAATGTGAGAGAATATAATAATTCTCTCCTATAATGTCATGAATCAAGAATGGCCCTAGCCAAAGGGAGTCAAATTTACCGTGCATTCCCTTTGGTTCATGTCTCTTGTCCCATAACAAGACTCTATCTCCAATCTCAAAGTCTCATTACCGAGCCTTCTTGTCGAAGATCTTCACTCACTCTTGATGCTGAGTGATCTTATCAACTATCTCCACCATCTCTTCTTGAAGTTTCATTAGGCACAAGATACGTTTCTCAATGGGATCTCTGAATTCCTCATCTTCTATTGCAGATGCCAGCTGTAAAGCAGAAAAATCTAGAGTGATGGTTAACACAACTTCCATGCCATATAGGATTTTGAAGGGTGAAGTGTCGATATCTCTCTTAGGAATGATCCTATCAACCCAAAGAGCGTCGTACAACTTTGTGTACCAAGCCCGTTGATTGGAGTCAACCATCTTGCACATGATTGTGATGATGTTCTTATTTGATGACTCAGCTTGTCTATTGCCTTGTGGATAGTAATCTGAAGAGTGGGACAATGTGATGCCGTAGTAAAAAAAAATTCTACTAACTCATCTAACGAGAATCTTGTAGCATTGTCATTCACAATCTTTCTTGGCACTCCAAAGCATGTAATGATGTTCTCCTTGAGGAAGTTACACACTACTTTAGAAGTAGCTTGCTTTGTAGGGATTGCCTCAACCCACTTAGTGAAATAGTTTGTCACCGTAAGGACGTAGACATGTCCCTTGCTGGAATGAGGATTGATCGGTCCCACAAAGTCTATGCTCCATTGCTAGAATGGAGCATCTATCACCACCAACCTTAGTGGAAGGGTTGGCAGCTTAAGTTTACCAACAAATTGTTGGCACAACATACATTTGTGTACCCAATCATATGCATCGTAGAAAAAAGTTGACCAAAAGAATAATGCCCCCAGGATCTTGAATGCAGTAACCCTTGATGAGAAGTGGACACTGCATGCTTGGTTATGGAATTCTTCCAACAACCGTTGTTGTTGGTGCTTACTGATGCATAGTAGGAATGTTCCATCAAGCCCACACTTGTATAGAATATTTCCTCCAAGAACATAGCTTTGTGTTTGTAATTTCAAAGTTCTTCTCTGCTACCTACCCAAGTGTGTTGGGAATTCCTTGTAGGTTAGAAAGTATCACAATTCTGTGTACCATTCTTGAGTAGATTCAACTAATAAGACCATTGGGAGGTCTTCTTCCATTTCTATTCTTGGGACGCCATCAGTAGCTTGGTGTTTTAGATCACCATCTTCTGCCATTAGTTGACATAGACCTCTCTCGTGGAAAAGCTTGGTAGGCTTGATATCTAAGTCATATTCCTAGACTCTTGCAATCCAGTTACCTCTTTTATTGCCCATCTCTTGTTGAGTAAGGACACTCTTGACCGTGGGGTCTATAACATACATGATGGTGTGAGAGTTTAGGATGTAAAATCTAAAATTCTTGACAGCCCTCACAACCACGTATGCATTTTTCTCTATCTAGGAGTACTAAGACTTGCTATCCTTGAAGTTGTTGCTCATGAAAGCTATTGGTGACTCAATCTCTTCATTCAACTTCTGAGTTAGTATGGCGGAGAGAGTATGTTCTGACGCGTAACAATAAAGAATGAACTCTTTATCAAAATCAGGTTGAACCAACACTGGCACTTTATTGATGGCCTCCTTTATTTTCTCGAACACCTTCCTTCCTTCTGTGGTCCATTTGAAGGCGGTCGTCTTCTTCACCATTGTTGAGATGTCTTTAGTCAGCTCTGAGAAGTCAGGTACAAATCTCTATATAAAGTTAACTATTCCAAAGAAAGAGTGTACCCCAGTTTTATTGGTGGGGAGAGTCAGGTTCTTGATTTCATCAACCTGATTAGGGCCTATTCGAGTCCCTTCCTTAGAGACAATGTGACCTAGCAATTTTCCTTATGTCACTATGAAGATAGACTTCTTCGGATTCAATGATATGTGGTGGTACCTGCACCTCTCGAACACTTTCACTAAGTGCTGAAAATGATCTTGCCACTTCTTTCAGAATGCAGTAAGGTCGTCAAGATAGACGACTATCAATTTATCTTTTAAGTCACCAAATTCCAAGTCCATGGATCACTGAAAAGTAGCATTGGAATTGATGAGGCTAAAAGGAATCCTCTCGTAAGTGGACATTCCCCAAGGAGTGGTGAACGTTGTCTTGAGTTGATATTCTTCAACCACTACAATTTGGTTGTATCCAAAAAATTTGTCAAGTAATGACAACATCTCCGAACCGGTTATTGTTTGCAATGTATGTTCCATGATAGGCAAAGGATAATTATCCTTTAGCGATGACTGGTTCAAGTTCCTGAAGTCTACACAAATCCATATTTCTCCGCTCTTCTTGCGTACATGAATGATATGTGACACCCAGGTGGAATAGCGGATTGGGTATATGATCTTGGCATCCACCATCTTTTTTACCTCCATGTAGATTGTGTCTTGGATACGCGGGATGTAGTGTCTTTGCTTCTGCTTGAAAGGCTTGATGTTAGACTTAAGTGGAATTGTATGAGACAATTCCTTTGGCTTGAATGCTTTTAGGTCTTCATAGGACCATGCAAAGAAATATTGGTATTGCTTGAATAAAGAGATGAAACGGTTGCTTTCCTCCGCATTGCAACATTTACCTAAGTTGAAAAGCCAAGGCTTATCTTTTGTACCAATGTTGACTTGTTGGTAATCAGTTGACGTCTTGTTACTAGAATTCCTTTGATCCTAAACACGTCTGTCGTGTCTGTCAAATATATCATCCAAGGATACTAAACCCTTTGGGATATTATTGCCTCTGAGTTGGATGATGCTGGATTCTGTGCCCTCAAAATATTTTTCTATAGATTCTCTGAAGGGAGAAGCACTACCTTCAAAGAATAATTCTTGATAATTGTCCTTCATGTAGAGGAACTCTTTGATATCATCATCATTATCAAAGATCTACCAATTGTCACAGTTGTCAGGGACAACTGGCTTGTAGATGAGGTCTATAGAGAAGAAACTCTGATGAAAGTCAGAATGGGGCATGAAAAGAGTTGTTGATATCGTAAGGGCATCCACTCCACTATTTTTCTCATGTGGTATGTATATGATGTTGAATGCTTCGAACCAGTCGATTGCATTCCACACCATTTGTCAGTAAGACATAAGGTGACTTTTCCTTACTTGGTATTGTTCTTTGACCTATTGAATGATCAACTCTGTGTTTCCTTCGACTTGAACGTATTTTATACTCATATCTCTTGCATTTTTGAGGCCTAGTATGAATGCCTCGTATTCTACAATATTGTTCATGTTATCAAACTACAAGTGATAAGAAAATTGGTACAGTGTTCCTTCGGGAGAGGTAATGACAACTCCTACTCTTGAGCCTGTTGTTGAGCAATTTTCGTTGAATTACATCTTCCACATTCTTGAATCTTTGTTCAATGTTTGTGTGGTAAGTGCAAAATGTTCTTCTTTAGTTACTTCTGACAGCCTCTGGTTTCAACTTGAAGCTACCCTTTTTCAATGGGATTGTCGCATATGACCAATCCAGTTGAATCTCACCTCAAAGATCCTTGAAGAAGCTTCTACTCAGGAGCATCCCATAATTGATTGGAATATTAGCTATGAGAATTGTCATCATGATATTCTTCTTTAGGCAAGATGCCAATCTGACTTGAGCATCCTTCAATTGGCCTACCAAGGGCACATGTTTTGATTCAAGTGAATAGCACTTGTCATGTGTTTCTATGCATGATAACCCCAAAGAATTCATGATTTGTAAAGGCATGACATTATTTGATGCCCCTTAGTCAATTATGCAATTGCTGAGTTTATACCCTCCCATATACAAATATATGTAGAAGGGTTTTGGATTTTCTCCCACTGGTACAAAGATTCCAACAATGTAGGTTGTATGACAACCAACTTCTAAACTACCTTGAGAATCCAATCTAGTTGATCAGGATGATCCTGTAGATACTCTAGCTGTGAGATTTGTACCTTTGTCTTCATCATGGGTGTCACTATGTCAAAATTCATCATGGATGGATCTTGAGAAGTTGGTGTGACAAACTCATTTGTAGAATTGGGATTAGAAGTGAAAGCTTCTTTTCCCTTTTCGTTGGACTTCCATCTCTCATCTTCTTCATTTTGTGCTTTGAAGTCCTGCGCACATGTAAACACATGCATTGAAAGGTTCTCATGATTAATAGTGAGATTTTACTGACAGTATTCTTCTTCTTCTTGATTTATGGGTTCATTATGAAAGTATCCTATTGCGGAGTCGCCATCAAAGTTGTCTATTTGAGGTGGAGCAATGTTCGCATTTGAAGGTACTAAATTTGAGCTTGGAGCTACATCCCTGACATATCCCATGATTTGGTTCATTCTTTGATTCTCAGGGCATGAGGATCTAGTGTGTTTGTCTAAGTCGTGGAAACAACATAACACATTGGATTTTTTAGGCTCTACCTATCTTGGCGGTCTTAAAAAATTCGGGTTGAAGTTGTTGAAAGATTGGGAATTATTTTTCTTTAGTTGATATGGCTATTGAGGTTGGTACTACTAGTGAGGCTGGTATTGTTGTTGTTGTTGCTGATATGGTGGTGATGTGGGTAGTGCTTGATGCCCTTGGGTTGACTGCCTTTTGAGAATTGTCACCTCATTTGCTACCTTTTGTAGTAGTGGATATGTTGATGCTTGGGACAATGGTCTGATAGCATCATCCTTCATTTTTCCCGTGGTGATCATGTGATCTTCAAGGTTGATAGCCTTCTCTTGAGCAACTAGCAAGTCTTCTTCATGACTGCCTTTTGTGAAAAAGGCTATTTCTGAGGGAAGCGTGTTGATGGAGCTACTCATCAGGATCTCATCTGATGGATTTAGAGTGTGAGAAAGATGTGTAATGAGGTGATTAAACCTTGCTATGAACTCTTTCATTGGTTGGGTATGTGCAGGATCATGATGGGCCAAAAAGTGGCAATATGATGGGTATTTGTAGGGTATGTGGCTAACGACTTTTTTTTTACCCAAAATTGATGAAATGAAAAGGGTTTTTAAAAGAGATTCTCAGATTTCCACCAATATAAATTATGCTTTACTTTGAATTTAATAAATAATTATTATTCATTTTCTATTTGAATTACAACTAAAGTCCTGATTGATAGGCTGATTGAAAAACATTTATAGCTTTCAAATGGTATCGCATTTTTGGAATCCAAAACATGCATCACATTCTATGCTTCGCATGATATAGGATTAAAAAAAGAAAAAATGAATTTCATGAATTTTTGACCAAGTTAAGGTGGTCAGACATATGAGTTTTGTATTTTTTAAAAGTTTTAATAAAAAATTAATAATTAATTATTTACTTGGAAAAAATTACAAAAAAATATGCATCACATCCGACATGAGTCCTCTACTTATGTCTAAAATTTTATAAAAAAGCATTATCATTTTATTGTGGTTAGGGTGGTCGACATACACCTACTTATTTTTTCCCTGAAATTTAAGTACTATTGCATTGAAATTTCAAATTTTCACCAAATAGATTTTAAAAAATAAAATAAACCTAGTAGTTTAGAAACTACATTCAATTTTCTATAGATTTTATTCTTACATATTTTTGAAATAATATAGATAACTTATTCAAATTTTTACGACAAGTTGCCTAACTCTGATTTTTCTAAATTTTTTCCCACTTAAGGGCCTATTTTTTCCATGATGATCCTGCACATACCCGGTTCTGTGGACTCCATCTTAGAGTTGGATAAACAAGAAAACAACTGGTGGCTGTCTTCGGTAGGTCTGAATTTGGCTAAGAACTTTTCACTCATGTCCTCCCAGTTTGTGATGATTCCTAGTTGCAAGTGATTGAACCAGTTGGCAACATTCACTTCAAGCATTTCGACAAAGAGTCAAACGATGATATCTTCATGTGGTATAGATAGAATGGAACAAGTTGTTGTGAACATTGAAAGATGCTCATCAGGGCATCTAGCCCCATCACCATAGAATCTTGGGAAGTGCTTACGTGATCCCTTGGGAATTTCATGATTACCTTGTAGGGCCAATGGACCTATGTTGTTACCCCATGGTAGTGGGGTAGGATGTTTTACAACTCTTGCATTTTAGCCATTGCCGAAAAGATTGTTGACATAACTGCCATTGTCGTTGTTTCCATTGTCATTGTCATTGTTTCCATTGTCATTGTCGTTGTTACCATTATTACGGCCATTGCCATTATTGATGTTAATGTTGTCAGCTATTGCTTGAGTAGGAGGTTCTTGTTATGGTTCTACTAGAAATTTTTCTCGAACCTCTTGATAGATTTGCTCTGTGTCGGATGCTTCCTCGACTTCTTCTTGAAAAAGAGGATTGGTCCTCCTCCTCATATATACTCGGTGAGCCAAGACACTTACTTCCACATAGGAGGTGGTAATACTGGTCTCTTGGTTGCTAGATTAGTCTTTCTTTCTTCCTCGTCCAGAGTAATAGTTGCAGCTCTCCACTGAGTAGGTGATGTATTCTTTTCAAAAATGAAGATACGTAGGTTGTTGATGATGTCTGATTGCTCTCCTTCAATTTATGTAAGATCTGGCTGGAGAGTTGCTGGGACAAGATCAGGTTGCTCTATTGGGGCCCAAGGATGCCAGATAGTTATTCCTGTGACATAAAAGAATTTTCTTTTCTTGAAGTTTGATGCCTCATTGCCGCATAGTGGGTGCTAGAAAATTGTTGGCATTTAAATTAGCACCTCTGGAGTGCTGATTGTAAATGTTCAACTATTATAAATTTTTTGCAACACTTCTTCGTTATTTAAAGAGAAGTCCCTCTTTGTTGTTGTAATGCGTAAGAAAGGGTAGAGTAGACTAAGGTTCCTATCTTTTTGTACTCAATGGTAGGACACAAGGGTACACAAACACAATGTGTCATAGCTAAGCTTTTCTTTGGTTTTGGAAAATCTGAGCTATGACTATTCTAGCTTTTAATCTATCCTATCTCCTCAAGGTAAACAAAGCATGAGGGCATAGGAGCAGGAATGGATGGGTTTGATCACTTGAATTTTCCATCTCCTTAGAATATGGCCAAGGCTCTGAACTCTCAGATATACATTGGGATAAGGTATTATGCAAGCGAACACTCTTTACGGTAAGTTGGATCTTCGTCTTTCCAAGGAGGATGAACCCTTGTCTGAGGTATAGGCTAGGAAAAAACTTACTAGAAACAAAAAATTATGATGTTTTGGCTAAAAAAATTGCTAAGGAGGAGAAACCAATGTTTGAAGTGTAGGTTGGAAGTCAATCCATTAAACAACATCACACGATAACTGTCAATAACAAATATCCAAGGAGGAGAAACCCTTGTCTAAGGAGGGAAATGAAACAACGAGATATTGAATACAAAATTTAGAAATAACTCAAATAGGTAGATCAAAATGCAAGCGCCTTCTAATTTTCTTCTTCAAGGTTCATCAACAAGTTAAAAAAGTATTGGGACAACAAAGACACGAAATCATGCACAATTACGATCAACCAATCAAATCTCATTCAAGAGTGAACAAATTATCACTTTCAAAGTTGTTGGCAACAATGGCACAAAACAATTTCATAGTAATTAAAGGTTAAACAAATAATGAGCCCAAGTCTCTTATTTATAGAACTCAAAGGGGTGGGAAACCCCAAAATCTCCTTGAGTTAACAACAAGTTATTTCCAATCAATTAGCAAGATTTATTCCTAAAAAGGGGGAACAAACAGTTAACTGGAAATCTACTTTAGTTAACTGAAACTAAACAAAGAGTCAACATGAAACTACTTCAATTGACTGAAACTAAACTAAAGGTGAACTTAAATACAAGGTATGCCTCCAAATTAGACATCCACGTTTAGTGGAGATCTAATATCCATCAATTATGGAAGTCAATTAGACATCCTCAATTAGTGGGATCTGGCAATGCATGATTTGTGGGATGTGGAGTTAACTTGGAAAGGGGCATCAAGTTAACTCCAATTACATTTAATGCATTCTTGAGTTGACTTGGAAATGGGCATCAAGTCAACTTCAAGTACCATAAATGCCATTTGGAGGGAAGGACATCCTTTTTGGTGCCTCTACAACTCACCACTAGTCACCAGTGTTTCTATCCATTCATTGACTTCTTCAGCCTCTGGGTAGTTAATGATGTCATGGCACTTAAGCTTTACTTTTCCTATTGTGAACTGATGCTGGAAGTCTATACACTAGGAAATTGCCTCTTCAAACTTGGTAGACAAAGCTGCCACCTTGGCTAGCTTGCAACCATTTGGGTCATCAAGAAAGGTGCTTCATATGACATCTCTGAATTGATTCTACACTGTGACCATCTCAATGTATTCTCCTCCCTCACGTTGATATTCTAAGTGAGGGAAGGATATTACCACCGTTCTTGCAAAGTTGATAATATTCATGACAACTCATTGGTAGTCAATTAGCTCTACTGAATGGGCATCATAGACTTTCACCTTATATGCCAGTTGTTCTCTCCAAGCAAAAAGGTGTTGCATGTTTTCCTCAGAGTAGACTGATTGATGTGCCAATTACAAGTCCGCAATTGTGATTTCATCTCCTGGCCTATTTTCTACTATTCTTTGCTCTGATTGCTAGATTTTTGCACAGAGTCCATGTGCTTTATCTCATAACTAGTAAATATTTTCCAGTATACATCATCCTTAGAGGAAAAATTCTTCCACTTGATCTCTCAAGTGTTTTCGATATGCCGTCAACTGCTGATGGTTCTAATTTGCGAGAAGATCCAAAAATTCCTATGGTAAGGCTGGGATATTAGGGGTGTCATGCATCAAGCTAGAGATGTACAACCTCAATTGTTAGTTCTCAGCCTTTAAGGTTGCTTTATCCTTTCCATCCTTGGCCATCCTTTCTTGGGCACTCACCGAGGCAATTCTGAGATGCTCTACATCCACTTATCATGTGGTCTTTCTAAGGTTAAGTCTAGACAATGCGAAGTCTTCCACTTGTACCTCATGTATTCTTTTATCTTCTAGTGGGGCAATAGTCTCTATGTTGAACTCAAATTCTGCATTCCATTCCACATGAACCTTCTTCTTCAACTTCTTCATCTACATGTCTTATGGGACATGGTCAAATTATGTGAATTCAAGCTCATAGGAGGGCTTTTCCCTCTTCCTTCCTAGGAAACCCTCAAGCTAGATAGAATCTCGGCTAGCTTTCCTAGGAGGAATAAGGGGCCCTTGAATGCTTGAAGTATGAGACTATGCTAGAGTGACGTCTCTTGGTGGTGAGTCCAAGTCGATGGGGACTTGTGACTGCTATGATGGTGGTGATGTAGGCGGCTTTGTTTCTATTACAAACACCATTTCTGCTACTGCTTCTTCTGTTGTTGGATCTACCTCTTATGCTGCTAGCTTTGCCTCTACTGTTGCTTCTTCAACTACCTCTATTACTGGCTCTGGGGTAGAAATACCCATGACTATTTTGGGGTTATGTGTGGCTATCTCAACATGTATCCCTAGTGTTCTTGGCCTTGTACGCTTTGATATCCTCATCCCTTGGGGAGGATTGCACCACTACTGCTGCCTTCTTGACGTGGAAGGTGGTGTAGACTGAACTTGTGGCAGCTCTGTTCTGGGAGGTACCACCTTCCTTGTTCTCTTACTGTCAAGGTAGAGTTGGTTGTTTCTAAGCACTCTACTCATCCTTTCCTCTATAGATGGGTTGTCCTTTGCGTACCAATCCACTCTTTGGAGTGGTTGTGAGTCAATTGAATCTACAAAGAATGAGGGGAGAATGACTTCCCCTTCATCGTCAGATAAGCCCTCAATGTCTTCTAACATAAAGTCAGCAATTTGCGAGAGCCTAAACTTGTTATAATTCATTCTTCGTACTTCATACTCATCATCACAATTGACCCAATAATCTTCCATAGAAGATTCATTTGATGACCATTGCTTGAGATGTGTCACATAAATTCCTCTAGGATCATATGACCTTCTCTCAATGAAGTATTTGAGATTAAACCTCACCATTTCCTGGCTCATCATCTTAGCATTTTTCATTGTCCTACATCTATAGAGTCCCATCCCAATGAGAAAGTTTACAACTTCCTTCTTCTTTAGGCATAAGTAAATGTGAAATTCAGATAACTGCCTTAGGAATTCCATGAAGACTACCTTATCTAAGGGGTATCATGGCATCATGGCGGGGTGACCAATGTAGCCATACACACGTATGTAGGAAAATGTAGGGAATTGGATAAACCAATCCGCCCAATCTGCCATTTCCTCTCTGTCTTTTTGTGAAATACGTACATGCATCTCATGGTCTAGATCTCGTACGTTGTGCATGATGAAGTGATCACTTGTTCTCTTGAAGTGTCACTCTACTTGAGTAAACTCAAGATGTGTAAAGTGCTCATGAACCTTCTTCACACCCAAGGTTCCCACATTGTTTAATATCTTGAACTCACCTTGGAAGGAAATCAGGTATATGAGGTAAGAACACATGTGAAACATATGAGCTTTTGGAAACCCGGTAATCTATTGGTGGAGTGTATCACTGATTAGAGTGGCCCAGTCGTAATGTTCCCTCTTGCTGATGATTTTTGCAATGACATAATACATCCATGACTGGAATTGATTGGCATCCTCTTGTCCAATGATTTTGTTGAGTAGAGTGATTAACACTGCATACTTATCTTTGCATTTTCCTCATCCAACCAACTTAGGAAAGTTAGCTTTTTTCACTTTCAGCCATTTTTATTCCATTATTCCTTGGAATTTTCTCTTGGCCGCCTCGAATGCCTTGTTGCATTTTGTCACTGATATAACCCTGCTAGTAGGGTATGGTGTTATATCAAAACACTTTTCAATATCTTTGGGCTTTAGATTGCAGATTATCCTCCCATCTACTTGTATGCAACCTAAAATGGTCACCTAGACTTTGAGCCCCATTTATTTAATTTGTCAGCATCAACTTTCTGAATCAACGATTATCGCATTTTCAAATCAAATTTCTTAATCAATTCATAACTATTTCAAATGTTTCAATTTTCCCTAAGGTTTGAATACTTCATTAATTTTATTTAATCAAAAGAAATAAATCCCTTTTAATAAATAAAATAATGTTATTTAATTGAAGTTAATATTACTTAAATAAAATGATGCTATTTAATTAAATCTATTTTAATTAAATAATTTTATTTTATTTTATTAATATTCATTTCTAAATTACATAATCTTATTTTATTAAAAGAGATATTATCATCTTAAATAAAATAAAATAAATGAAATATCCTCTCAAGAATATCCTGTGATGAAAAAATGGAAACAAGTCAGTTAAAGGGAAATAAACTAAAAAGAATTCCAATCAAGATTTATTTCTATTTTTCTATTTATCCCACATTGCTTCTGAATTTGCCTTCAATTCCACTTTTGCCTATAAAATGAGCCCTCTCATTCTCATTTCAAAAGAGATCACGAATTTTTACATCAGACTTATGCTACAAATTTTCTTGAGTTTTATCATTTGAGATTACACATTAGTTTGATTTTATAAGCATCTTAGTTTTAGAGCATATAGTTTAATATTACATTTTAGCTTAATCTTCATAGTAGATTAATTTGCAAAGTAATTCATTTATGGCATTGCATGTAGATTAATTTTCATTTCAATAAATTAGTTTTGTTTATTGCATTTTACAGTCATTTAGATTAGTTTTCATTGTTGCATTGCAAGAACAGGATTCATGGAGATTGACATTCTTGCTTCTCCTCTTTGAATCTCTCGTTCCGAGACTGTATTTGCAGGGGTAATTGGGTTAATCTGAGGGCCACAATATCAATCCCTGCTCTTCTCGGATAGAGAGCTGTGAATTAATTTGCAAGGACTCATTATTGAGTATCCTTGCATGCAAGGATTCACAGAAGTATAACATATTTTCAGTTATACATTTTGGCGCCCACTGTGTTATATATTTTCAGTTATATATTTTCATTTACGATTCTTCCATTGACCGCTTTTCAGGTGATACTTGCATTCGCAGAAGGGTTTTCATTGAGCTATTTTGTCAAACAGTTTTCATGCTGAGTTTTGCTAAGTATTCATGTTGAGGTTTGATGAAAATCATTTTTTTATTTGAGCCATTTTTAGTTTTGCTTCATAAATCCAGCTTCCACTCAGTTTTAGGAAAAACAATTTCTGGGTTTTGTAGCCAGGGTCGAAATCCGATCTGGGTATCTTTTAGTTTTTTGATTTCTTTCACAGATCTGAAGAAAATAGCTACACAGAAACCGTCACGCGTCATTTTTTTCCCTTGACTAAAGGTTTAAAAAATTATTTTTTCATCTTCTACTTGCTGGATCAAAAAACGATTTCTGGGTTTTATTTTTTGCTTCAAAAAATTTCTGGGTTTCTGTTTTTATCTACTCATTATAAACAGATTTTTCAGAAATCAAATTTGAAGATTTGTATGCATGTTTTTAATTTAGTTTTTAATTTTTAGTTTTTAATTTAGTTTAGTTTTTAATTCTAATTTAGTTTTTAATCTTAATTTAGTTTAGTTTTTAGTTAGTTTGGTTTAGTCTTTAATTTAGATTTTTAAATTAGGATTTTTTTAGTTTCTAAAATTCAAATTAGATTTTTTTAAACTTTGTTAATTTAAAGTAGATTCTTTAACTTTGTTAATTTAAATTAGATTTTTTTTACTTTAGATTTTTTAACTTTATTAATTTAAATTAGAATTATTAATTTAGATTAGATTTTTTTAATTTAGATTAGATTTTTTAATTTTATTAATTTAGATTAGTTTTGTTTTAAATTTTTAGTTTAGTATTAGATTAATTTAGTTTAATTTTAGTTTTGTTAACTAATTCTTCTTAGATTTAATTTTGACTAGATTAAATTAGATTTTTTAATTCTGGTTCTT
>VDFB02193867.1:281853527-281999729 GCA_007258455.2 Sequoia sempervirens | reverse complement strand
TCTCATGAAAAAGAAAGACAACATATAGTAATTTAACTCCCAAGGTCCTGGTAGTTGGTTCTCAATTGTGCTGATATTCCTAAATGGTCAATGTAATTGTAATGTTCAAGGGGCCTGCTGGTTATTGAGCTTTTTGATTGTTGTGAGATCGAATTCTTATTTAAACCTACTCTAACAGGGGGGTATAAAGAAAAGGAAAAAATAGATCAGGGACACAGAAAAATAAGAATGTTGATTCATTCAACTAATCAGACCTGTTGCTTTCCAAGGAATCCATAAACTAGAACCGCAAAACAAATCAACCTGTAATCCATACATAGCTATTCATTCATAGTGCAAATATTAATGGCATATTGTAAATCATAATTTGAACAAAAGAAAAAGATAGAATTCCATTCCTTGAAAGCTTTCCAAATCAAATGATTAATAAAACAAACATCATTCCAGATAATAACCTAAAGCAGGTTTAAGTCTGACTACTTCTACTGTCAATGAAATAGATAAGCAACATTTACAAATCTAGCAAGATCACTAGTGTACAAAAACCTACGTCTTCAAATTACCTCCATTTAAACTAAGAAAATAAGAAAATTGAATCACCTATCCTACTGTAAGACTCTAATCAGCTAACCTGCAAAACTTCTAACTTATTTTTTGTAAGTGTCCAACCAACCAACCCTTTACAATGAGCTTCATTTGACAATTTTTAGCTCAATTCCATAATTTCCTCCAAAACTGAAACATTAAAAAGCTGTATCTTTTTGTGCATACAATTCAATCAGAAAGATCACTTTCTATTTCATCTCTTAGTTTGGTTTCAGTTGATTTCAGTTTCAAACTCCACTCTCTAGTCTATCTTCAGTTATAGCTGCAGTTTCCAATCTGACTTTGAGTTCCCCTTTTCCACAATGAACAAAAATATCTTTCCTAGAAATAAACTCAAGTGGGCCCACCAAGTCTGCAGTTTACTCAAGTTTGATGATTCTTTCAACAATCTTCTTCATTTGCACATGAGTTTTGCAAATCAGCCTTAAAGAATTTATCCTTCTTTTCAAAAGTACCTGCAACCACCACAATACATTCATTAATTAATTCATAAAATTAATTAATAAATAACACTTAATTAATCAATAAAACTTAATTAATCCTAAAAAATAATTAAATTTTGAAATATTTCAATAACAATAGCATCTTCCTTTAAAATTAATGTTATTTTAAAACAAAATAACACTAAAGATAATCTTTCGTATGTAATTATAATGTCACTCGCTCCTTGAACATAAAAGTTCCTTAAATGAGATCAATAAGATCTTTCACTTGACCCTTGCCACATGCCAAAAATTCTGTAAAGGTAAAAAGTAACTCATTACTAGGATAAACTTCCATTGTAGTGGAAATCATATGTAGAGCTTCTGTGCCAATAAAACTTAATTATGAATGCTCAAATTTTGGTAAATTTGAATCTACCTACCCAATATCCATTGGGGAAATATCAAGCACATGCTTCAAATTAGACTCAAATTGGATGGTTCCATGATAAAATTTCAGGGGATCACAACACCTCGAACTCTCCACCTAACTAATTAATACCTAACCTAGAAGCCCCAACCTTGGATAAATGCTTTGGTTTTAGGTTCAAATCCAATCATTCCATATATCCGTTGATTATATTTTAACCGGTCATGAAATGCATCCTTTGGCTTAGATTTTGATCAAAGCCTACTTATTTTCACAATTTAAAATTATCCCAGGCTCATTTAAAGTCTTCCTTGACTCAGTATGTATTACTTCCAATGGATTGCCACCTAATTTATTTAAATCCTGGCCTATGTGTTTACTTACTTTTATTTGGGATCTTTAAACTAGCAACTCTTCTTTCCTAACAGAGTGACCCTTTTTGTTAGATCAGTCCCTTTTATATGAGCACATTGGTGCACTCTTTTTCTACATCCGTGACACATAAATCCTACCATTACAAACACATTGTCCTGATCGAGTCTAAAAGCATCCCCTTGAAATCAAGCTGAGTAGAGATTGCATCCTCATTGCTAAACCCATTTGGATCATAGGAACTAATAGATTTCCTCCTCTGAATATACTTTGATGGCCATCAATTTTCTATTGCGTGGCTTTCCATTTTTCCTTTATTCACCATGGTTGCAACATTTAGCATGCATGTTTACTATTTTGGAGGCCGCAGCGTAGACCAACCAGCTGCATTCTTGGTTAATAGTCAAACAGTTCACGTACCCTATTTATGCTTCCACATCCTTTGCATGCATTCTATTAGGCAAATCCATCTTGTGCATATCGCACAATCATGGAATCCATGAGATCACATTTCTTTGAGGTAATCTATCATACAGTTTGCATGCTTTGCCTCCACATTCTCCTACGCAAATCTTAAACTCATTCACACACCTTTCCTGTGCTTGTCCATGTTTTACGAGGGCCGCTACAACTTCACCATTTGATTAAATTCATCTTTCCCTTATGCCTTGATGAATTTTTTTAAATCTATTCCAAAGCTCCCCATTTTGGCAGCAGTAGGAGCATGTAGGTAGGGGTTGTGGAACTTGATTTCACTCCTACAAAATTATATTTACTTAAAGTTTCGACAACCTTTTCAACAAATCCATTTTATGCAGATCCTGCAATCTCATTCCCATGGGATCATGTTTCTATGGAGAGGCATTCTGTCATCCAGTTCATTGTCTTGTCTATGCTTGCACATTCCAAATGACAGATGATTATGGCAAAGGTTACAAATCTCAGCCTTCTATGTGGTACATCTCTTTGAGACACTATGTCAAACAATTGAAATTTTGTGTATGCTTTCACAGAATGGGTGCATATATAAAGTTCTCCCAAACCTTTTTGTCATTTCTATGCTTCCTCACTTTGTAAGCATTTTCTACAATCATGTAATTTCATGAGGTGAGAATCTTTTAGAGGCACTGTGTTTGTAATGGAAATTTGTAATCGCTGCCCTCCATGAGATGTCATTTCCTTGAAGCAAATGGTCAAATAGTTAACATGCATTCGATGTCGTGCTATATTCACTTGAAATTTTCTCAACCTTTCTATAGATCCGTTTTATGTAAATATGTAATCTTGCATCCCATGAGATGACATCTTTTGAGGCGTTCTGTTGAGCAGTTCATGTGCCCTCTTGTATTCCCATATTTTTGCATCTATGTTTACCAGGGCAGTTACACAATCAACACATCCCTTATATCTTGATGGGAATCCATCCAAATTCTATCCAAGACTCCTATTTTTGCATGGGAAAGAGGAGAACATTGTCAAAGGTTATGGAATTTAACTTGAAACCTGACAACTAAATTTGCTTAGAAGGTTTCTCAAATTATTTTCACTAGATCATTTTGTGCATATTCTACGTTCATTACATTCCATGAGATCTTTGATTTCCTTGGGACGATCTGTCAAAGAATTCACATGTTGTCTCTACACTTCACCATTCATCTAATGAGACCACACCCTTTGTATAAATCTCGTAAATATATAATCACTCGATGGATGTTTGAGGCATTAAGTGAAATAGTCTGCATTTTGTGCGCCAATGCTTCCATATTGCATGACTGCACCTCCATTTTGTGCATATCTATTAAGAAATCTGCTCAAACAGTTCATATTCCCGCGCCTCTGCTTCCACATCTTCTTGAGGTATTTTACAAGATAGTTCTTACGCCTTGTCTATGCTTTGCCATTCTATATTTATGTTTATCAGGGGAATGCAATTACAAGATCCAACACAATTCTTTGCCCTCATTTATTTGATGGATTCTGACATACTCACCCATTCTAGAACTCCCATTTTAGCGGTGGCTTGAAGGGATTTTTATGAAGGTTACGAGATCAAGACTTATCAATTGCCAACTATATTTTCTTGAATTGTTCTAGAGCCTCTTCAATAGATCTTTTGAATCCATATCCCACAATCATCGACATTTCAGGGAACCACATTATGTTGAGGCATTTTTTTCAAAGAGTTCATGCGCCCTCTTCTCAATCGCGCATATGCTCCACGTTTCTTTTGCATTTGATGAAATGACATCTTTTAGCGGCATTTTGCAATCATTTTTTTTCACTGTGAATTTCAGGAGTGGGATGGTGAGTGTAGTAGGATCAGAGTCATGCACGAGTGGGAGCGGAGGAGATTAAAAATCAGAACATTTCCTTTTGTTCCCAGTTCAGGGTTCCCTCCGAGTCCGGTTCCGATTAGATTGCAGGGGCGAAATGAGTCCAGTGCGGGAGCAGAGTGGATTCAGAACATGAATATTTTGTTTAGTTCAGTTTCTCATATGGTTCCAATTCCATGAAGAGCCCCCCCCTTTATTGCACTTTTATCCTTACTACTTTATACCTCATTTTTTAAAGATTTTTATATTTTATAATTTTTTTTATTTTCAAAATCCCTAACATTTAAAATTTGAAAACATGGAAACTTTATTTGCTTATTTTAAAAAAAAAAAAAATTAAGTAATATAAAGCTTTTAAAAACATAAAAGAACTATATTACTTAAATTTAAAAATAAATTTATTCCTAATTTGTAAATAAAAACTCCTTAAATATTATAATTATTATTACTATTATTATTATTTTTATATTTAAACTTTATAAATGTTTTTAAATCAGAAAAGATTTATATTATTAAAATTTTCAAAATAATAAAAAATAATAGAAAAAAATAATAATAAGAATTATAATATTTAAATTTTCATGTTTTGCAATTTTTTGTGTTTTTTTGAGTTTTTTCAATTTTTTTTTTGTATTTTGTAATTTTTTGTAATTTTGTATTTTCTAAATGACTCTAAGGTGGAACGACATGACAAACAATGACAACACCTAGAAAAAAACAAACAAACACGAAATCAGAAACAAACGACATGCGAACCGAGCACGACAAAAAGACAACAAAAGGATGGGACGAAGACAAATAGAAACAAAGGAATAGAACAAAATAAAATGACCAAAACAAATGAACACAATGACAAAAGACAAGATAAAATGAAAAGAACGGGATAGAGAACAAGACAGGAAGAGATGGGACGACACTCGAACAAAGCGGGGAACTAGGATCGAGACGAAACTAGGAACAAGAACCTTTGAAAAGTTTATGTTCCAGTTCCGAATCCGAAAGAGACAGAGAAAACAAAAAAAAAGAAGAAAAGAAGAGGGGGTGCCTGACTTTTTCCAAGAAAAAGTTGGGACGTGTATGCAAGGCATAACAAATGGCGACTCGGCTTGGAAAATGCTCTAAGCATTTTAAAATGCACAACCCTCCAAATACCCAAAATCTCTGGTTTACATTTGTTCAAGGCAATCTAAGAAGTGTAAACATAATCAAACTAGGACATGATAGAGGCTTGAGACGAAACTAAAATCAGCTTGTGCAAATGATTCATTCCCCTCCATAAGTGTTGTTATGATCAAAGTGGAGCAAAATCTACCCAAGCTACGTAGTTGTGAGTTACATTTTTAACATGCAATGATATCCTGGGCATAGCTCTGCTACCAGACAGGCGTCTATAGCCTCCATAGAGATACCTCTGATTCTCTCTAAGCATCACTCTACTTATATCTAGGTGTCTATATCCCCAGTAGAGATACTTGAGTCACCCTTGCTGATTGATTTCATTTTTAGATTTTCTTTCTTTTCTCTTTTCTCTTTTCTCAGATGTTAATTCTTTTTGAAGTAAAATTTCTAGTTTTCTCTCAATCCTTAAGCAGTGAAGGCTAAGTAGCGGGTTGAGAACCACAATGGACATTGTGAAAGAAATGTAACCCTTTAGATTTTTCACTTGGAATAGAGCTACCCCACCTGATGTAAACTAATAGATGGATTTCTTAAGATGTGCAGATCGTGATAGACTTTCAAAAACTCCCCAAAACTGCATAATGTACAAAGTTTTAATTCATGCTAACATTTCCTAGTTTGAGAAGAATGAAGGTAAATCAAAGTCTTCAAAGCAATTGTCTAATCAAGTGTTTGAAAATACCAACAACAGACTCTCAACAAATTCACATTTCAACATAACTTGCATACAATAACTCAACTTTTACTGTGAATGAGAGGAACCCCCAAAAGAAAGAAAAGAAACAGACAAGAAAAGGGAAGAGTAGAAGAAAAGAAAACAACAAACAGATGAACCAGCAAAATGAAAACAAAAAATGGAACAAAACAACAAACAAACAACAAAAGACCAAAAAAAAAAGAGAAAGAGACAAACCTATAAACAAAAATAAAAACAAGAGGACACGACAAAAAGAAAAAAAACCAAAATAAACAATAGAAACCAAAACAAAAAGAAAACTAACATTAACCAAAAACTAACATTAACCAATCCTAACCCTAAACTAACTCTAAGACCGAGCTCTACAAACATAAAACTGTAAAAATTTGTACATTGACTTGAGTGTTTTTTCATTATGTACAACAATCTTAACTTGCTCGGTACAGTTCTGAATCTAGCAAACTTATCTTTATACTTAGAAATGTAAAATTTACGTGCAACAAATTCATTATGAGGGTATAAGGTTTTAAATATTAACAGTTGTGGGTTCTCAGCCTTGTCATGATTTACCCACAAACACATTTTATTCTCCCCAACGTAATAATCAAATTGAAAATCATTAAAACACAAAGGATAATGGAAAGAAACCACCTGATTTAGAAGATCTTCAGTTGTTGTGGCGTTCTTATGTTGTATGATATCCTCTTTACGAGGTCTTAGCTCATGGAACACCTCTCTGTTTTGCTCTGAATCATGCATGTCAACATAAAAAACATCTGTTAGCGATGTATCATTAGCATTCAAGACATCTAAAATTTCTTCAAATTTTCATGCATATCCCTATCACAATCAATACTAGGCTCTAACAACAAACTAGTGTATTTGACTTCACAAGGATTATCAATCTCAATCATGTTTCCTAAAGTACATACAACATCAATTAAAGGATCAACTTCCTCAACCTTTAAACAATTTGCTCAACATTTTCTTTACCTGACTTGGCAATCTTTTCAGACAACAAGAAATCAGAACCACTTACCTCAGAAGGGAAACCAAAATGAAGAATCTTACATAAATCACTTGAAGTGAGATTTTTTTCGAGGCTGGGGTATCCATTTATCAACATCTCTACATTCCTCTTGCGCATAGAGTCACAAGTTACCTGGGTCTCCTTAGAAGGACTAAGCAACAAATTACCCATGTTATCAGCTTGCAAGTTTCACAAACCTACCTCCTCCTGAGTTGAAGCATCGCTGTCAGCATTCTCTTCAAACATGTCACCCAAAAGAGCTTGAAAATCAACATCCAACTCATCACCATTAATGTCAAAAATACCAATACAGGGTGAACAAGTATTTTCCTCGAACAACTCATTTGAATAAACAGAATCAAATTTAGGAAAACATTTCTTCAATTCATGTTTTTTTCTATCGTCAACTAGAATGTGCAAGTCAGTGTCAAGCTCATCACTATTAAGATCAAATTCACTAGTGCATGGTAAGCAAGGAATTTCTTCGAGCATCATATTTGAATAAATAGAATCAAAACCAAGAAAACACTCCCTCATTTCATTCTCTTCATCATGTTGAAGGGATTCAACTTTTGAGACAACCTCTTGGCCACTTTCTTGATATTCTTTTGATATTATTTGGAGTTGCCATTCATTCACTCCTTGTTGCAACCAACCACTAATTTCATCAATGCTAGTATTTTGTTTAGCATTGAGATCCAATTTATTTTCCTAACAAGGGTAAGTCTGATCTGAATGATTATCAGGAAACCCTTGAATAACTTGAACATCCATTTGATATGTCTCCTTTGAAGAAACAATTTGACACTCAACTTTGTGTCCTTCACCACGAGATCCATTTGCAGCCTCTTTCGTAATTATGTTGTTCTCAGTTTCTATGTATTCATTATTCAAATCATAAAATTCATTTTCTTGTGTTAACTCATCAAAGGGTATTTCTTCCTTATTCATCATCATGAAAGAATCTATGAATGCATCGATAAACTCATTTTCCACATCAAGCGGATATTCACAAGGTAGAGAAAATTCAATAGTTGTTGAATCCATCTTGCTGCAAGGATCAAGTTCATTAGATGATGGGAAAGAGCTCAACATGTTCTAATAGTTATTCTCATAATTTCGAAGGGAGTCATAATCATTTTCATGTATGCTAGTTGTTTCATCTTCCTCATTGAGGGGATACGTACTCCAAGGATCTTCCATAAGTATTTCTTCAACAGTGATATGATGTCTGGAATATAATTCCATCCTACCCAGGAAAACATGGCAATCCATCTGGGAATGCTGATTTGTTTGATGTATCCCACATCCCATTGGTTTAACAAGTTCTGATAATTTTAGATCTCCTAATTCTTGCAATTTCTTCCTTATTCGATTTTGTGCACGTGGGATATCTAGCCAACATCTCTCACCATCCTTTGTCCATCCCTCATCACGTTGATTCTCCTCACGATTAGAAGAGTTGTTCAAAGAATTGGAAGGTATTGCTGATTTCTCATGACAACAGTCATGTGTTGATATCTTATTTCTTTCAATATCATTGTTAGTATTAACGTTTAAAATGAAACTAGATTCCAATATGAGATTTCCATCATATTCTAACTTTATATCCATTTCATGTTCTTTGTCAGATAAAACATCAAATTGACATACTTGCTCATCAAATCTTTTACTTACCATTTCATTATGATGTAATGCATTATGTGTTGGGGTATGACCAAAAAGAGTGGATATAGTTACAACTTCATCGACGGGTGGAATACTTACCTCTGTCGTTGGATTTTGCAAAGCCTGACTTTTCATGTGAGTAGGCATTGTGGATAAACTAGTGCAAAGATGTGCAGGGTGGCAGTTTTTGAGTACAAGATCGTTATATTTCTTACTTTGATTAGGAATGTTTCTAATGTCTTGTCCAGATTGTGCGAGCAAGAGAGCTTTGTTAAATGCATCCCATATAGTGGTAACTTTACCACAAGATTTAATTCTTGCTACCAATAAATTATGCAAACCCCAATAGTAATGTTCTTTCACCACACGATCATTAATAACATGATTTGAATCTATAACTCGCTTAAACATAAGAAGGAATCTATGATTGAACTCCATAATCGATTCACGTGGTAATATTTTCACGGCTACAAATTGAAGTGATGAGTTTCACATATACGTATAAGGATCAAATTGATCTACGAACAAGATTTTTAATTCTATCCATGAAAAAATAGAATTTGGTGACAAATTAACATACCATTTCCTCATTGTACCTTGAAGTGTTTTGATGAAAAATTGATAGACAATATCCTCATGTTGACTCTGGAGAAAAATGGCTAAATCCCTACAAATATTGACATGTTTAGAAGCATTTTTTCCACTGTCAGGGAAAAATAAAGGAATCCTATCATACATGTGACCAAGGATTTCATGAATAAATCCAGGTATACAAAAAGGGCTACCCATCAGAGCTGGGTTTTCCAAGAGCTAACCCACTCCAACTCACAACAATACAAAATTTCTCAACGGCCCTCCTTCTAGGGCCAGTCCTGTTGATGGTCAATTTAGCACAACAACATTTAAATAGAATATCTCTATTCTATTTCTCCTGAAAAAGAAAGACAACATTTAGTAATTTAACTCCCAAGGTCCTGGTAGTTGGTTCTCAACTATGCTGATATTGCTCAATGGTCAATGTAATTGTAATGTTCAAGGGACCTGCTGGTTATTGAGCTTTTGGATTGTTGTGAGATCGAATTATTATTTAAACCTACTCTAACAGGGGGGTATAAAGAAAAGGAAAAAGATAGATCAGGGACATAGAAAAAGAAGAATGTTGATTCATTCAACTAATTAGACCTGTTGCTTTCCAAGGAATTCATAAACTAGAACTGCAAAACAAATCAACCTGTAATCCATACTTAGCTATTCATTCATAGTGCAAATATTAATGGAAGATTGCAAATCATAATTCAAACAAAAGAAAAAGATAGAATTCCATTCCTTGAAAGCTTTCCAAATAAAATGATTAATAAAACAAACATCATTCTAGAGCATAACCTAAAGTAGGTTTAAGTCTGACTACTTCTACTATCAATGAAATAGATAAGCAGCATTTACAAATCTGGCAAGATCACTAGTGTACAAAAACCTATGTCTTCAAATTAATTACCTCCATTTAAACTAAGAAAATCAGAAAATTGTAGCACCTATCCTACTGTAAGACTCTAATCAGCTAAGCTGCAAAACTTCTAACTTATTTTTTGTAAGTGTCCAACCAACCAACCCTTTACAATGAGCTTCATTTGACAATTTTTAGCTCAATTCCATAATTTCCTCTAGAACTAAAACACCAAAAAGCTATAGCTTTTTGTGCATACAATTCAATCAGAAAGATTTTTTTTGTTTCAGGTCTCAGTTTGGTTTCAGCTGATTTCAGTTTCAAACTCCACTCTCAAGTCTATCTTTAGTTACAGTTGTAGTTTCCAATCTGACTTTGAGTTCCCCTTTTGCACAATAAACAAAAATATCTCTCCCAGAAATAAACCCAAGTGGGCCCACCAAGTCTCCAGTTTACTCAAGTTTGATGATTCTTTCAACAATCTTCTTCATTTGCATGTGAGTTTTGCAAATCAGCCTTAAAGACTTTATCCTTCTTTTCAAAAGTACCTGCAACCACCACAATACATTAATTAATTAATTCATAAAATTAATTAATAAATAACACTTAATTAATCAATAAAACTTAATTAATCCTAAAAAATAATTAAATTTCGAAATATTTCAATAACAATGGCATCTTCCTTTAAAATTAATGTTATTTTAAAACAAAATAAAACTAAATATAATCTTTTCTATGGACTTATAATGTCACTCGCTCCTTGAACCTAAAAGTTCCTTAAAGGAGATCAATAAGATCTTTCACTTGACCCTTCCCACATGCCAACAATTCTGTAAAGGTAAAACGTAACTCATTACTAGGATAAGCTTCCATTGTAGTGGACATCATACGCAGAGCTTCTATGCCAATAAAACTTAATTCTGAATGTTGGAATTTTGGTAAATTTGAATCTTCCTACTCAATATCCATTGGGGGAATATCAAGCACATGCTTCAAATTAGACTCAGACTGGATGGTTCCATGATAAAATTTTAGGGGATCACAACACCTCCAACTCTCCACCTAACTAATTAATACCTAACCTAGAAGCCCTAGCCTCAGATAAATGCTTTGGTTTTAGGTTCAAATCCAATCGTTCCATATATCTGTTGATTGTATTTTAACAGGTCATGAAATGCGTCCTTTGGCTTAGATTCTGATCAAAGCCTACTTCTTTTCACAATTTAAAATTATCCCAGGCTCATTTAAAGTCTTCCATGACTCAGTATGTATTACTTCCAATGGCTTGCCACCTAATTTATTTAAATCATGGCCTATGTGTTTACTTACTTTCATTTGGGATCTTTAAACTGGCAACTCTTCTTGCCTGGAAGAGTGAACCCTTTTGTTAGATCAGTCCCTTTTATACATGAGCACATTGGTGCAATCTTTTTCTACATTAGTGACACATAAATCCTACCATTACAAACACATTGTCTTGACCGATTCTAAAATCATCCCCTTGAAATCAAGCTGAGTAGAGATTGCATCCTCATTGCTAAACCCATTCAGATCATAGGAACTAATAGATTTCCTCCTCTAAATATACTTTGATGTCCATCAATTTTCTTTTGCGTGGCTTTCCATTTTTCCTTTATTCACCATGGTTCCAACATTTAGCATGTATGTTTACTGTTTTGGGGGTCATGGCTTAGACCAACCACCTCCATTCTTGGTTAATAGTCAAATAGTTTACATACCCTATTTATGCTTCCACATCCTTTGCATGCATTCTATCAGGAAAATCCATCTTGTGCATATCACACAATCATGGAATCCATGAGGTCACATTTCTTTGAGGTAATCTGTCATACAGTTTGCGTGCTTGGCCTCCACATTCTCCTATGCAAATCTTAAACTCATTCACACACCTTTCCTGTGCTCGTCCATGTTTTACGAGGGTCACTGCAACTTCACCATTTGATTAAATTCATCTTTCCCTTATGCCTTGATGAATTTTTTTAAATCTATTCCAAAGCTCCCCATTTTGGCAGCGATAGGAGCATGTAGGTAGGGGTTGTGGAACTCAATTTCAATCCTACAAAATTATATTTACTTAAAGTTTCGACAGCCTTTTCAACAAATCCATTTTATGTAGATCCCACAATCACATTCCCATGAGATCATGTTTCTATGGAGAGGAATTTTGTCATCCAGTTCACTGTCTTGTCTATGCTTGCACATTCCAAATGATAGAGGATTATGGCAAAGGTTATAGATCTCGGCCTTCTACGTGGTACATCTCTTTGAGACACTATGTCAAACAATTGAAATTTTGTGTATGCTTTCATAGAATGGGCACATATCTAAAGTTCTCCTAGACCTTTTTGTCATTTCGATACACTTTGTAAGCATTTCCTACAATCATGTCATTTCATGAGGTGAGAATATTTTAGAGGCACTGTTTCTGCAATGGAAATCTCCAATCGTTGCCCTCCATGAGATGTCATTTCCTTGAAGCATACTGTTAAACAGTTCACATGTATTCAATGTAGTGCTATATTCGCTTGAAATTTTCTCAACCTTTCTATAGATCCGTTTTATGTAAATCTGCAATCTTGCATCCCATGAGATGACATCTTTCGAGGCATTATGTCGAGCAGTTCATGCGCCCTCTTGTATTCCCATATTTTTGCATCTATGTTTACCAGGGTAGTTACAATCAACACATCCCTTATATCTTGATGGGAATCCATCCAAATTCTATCCAAGACTCCTATTTTTGCATGGGGAAGAGGAGAACGTTGTCAAAGGTTACGAAATTTAACTTGAAACCTAACAATTGCATTTTCTTAGAGGGTTTCTCAAATTCTTTTCACTAGATCATTTTGCACATATTCTGCATTTATTACATTCCATGAGATCTTTGATTTCCTTGGGGTGATCTGTCAAACAATTCACATGTCTCTATGCTTCGCCATTCATCTCATGAGACCACACCCTTTGTACAGATCCCATAAATATATAATCACTCGATGGCCGCTTGAGGCATTAAGTGAAATAGTCTGCATTGTCTCTTCCAATGCTTCCATATTGCATGACTACACCTCCATTTTGTGCATATCTACCAAGAAATCTGCTCAAACAGTTCATATTCCCGCGCCTCTGCTTCCACATCTTCTTGAGGTATTTTATAAGATAGTTCTTACACCTTGTCTATGCTTTACCATTCTGAATTTATGTCTATTAGGGGAATGCAATTACAAGATCCAACACAAATCTCTACCATCATTTATTCGATGGACGACCACATACTCACCCATTCTAGAACTCCCATTTTAGTGGTGGCTTGAAGGCATTTTAATGAAGGTTACGGGATCAAGACTTATCAATTGCCAACTATATTTTCTTGAACTGTTTTGGAGCCTCTTCAACAAATCTTTTGAATCCATATCCCGCAATCATCGGCATGTCATGGAACCACATTATGTTGAGGCATTCTATTCAAAGAGTTCATGCGCCCTCTTCTCAATCGCGCCTATGCTCCATGTTTCTTTTGCATTCGATGAAATGACATCTTTTAGCAGTGTTCTACAATCATTTTTTTCACTGCGAATATCGTGAGTGGGATGGGGAGTGTAACAGGATTGAAGTCATGCACAAGCAAGAGTAGAGCAGATTTAGAATTAGAACATTTCCTTTTGTTCCCAGTTCAGGGTTCCCTTCGAGTCCGATTCCAATTAGATTGTGGGGGTGGAATGAGTCTAGTGCGGGAGTGGAGTGGATTCAAAACATGAATATTTTGTTTAGTTCAATTTCTCATATGGTTTCGATTCCATGAAGAGCCCCCCCCTTTATTGCACTTTTATCCTTACTACTTTATACCTCATTTTTTTAAGATTCTTATATTTTATAATTTTTTTAATTTTCAAAATCCTTAACATTTAAAATTTGAAAACATGGAAACTTTATTTACTTTTTTTTAAAAAAAAATTTAAGTAATATAAAGCTTTTAAAAACATAAAAGAACTATTTTACTTAAATTTAAAAATAAATTTATTCCTAATTTGTAAATAAAAACTCCTTAAATATTATAATTATTATTACTATTATAATTATTTTTATATTTAAACTTTATAAATTTTTTTAAATAAGAAAATATTTATATTATTAAAATTTTCAAAATAATAAAAATAATAGTAAAAATTAATAATAAGAATTATAATATTTAAATTTTCATGTTTTGCAATTTTTTTGTGTTTTTTGAGTTTTTTCAATTTTTTTTTTGTATTTTGTAATTTTTTGTAATTTTGTATTTTCTAAATGACTCTAAGGTGGAACGACGCGACAAACAATGACGACACCCAAACAAAAACAAACAAAAATGAAATCAGAAACAAACAACACGCGATCTGAGCACGACAAAAAGACAACAAAAGGATGGGACGAAGACAAACATAAATGAAGGAACGAAACAAAAGAAAACAACCAAATAAAACGAACAACACAACAATGAAAGATGAGATGAAATGAAAAGAACGGGATGGAGAACAAGACGGGAAGAAACAAGACGACACCCGAACGAAGCAGGGAACCAGGATTGGGACGAAACTAGGAACAAGAACCTTGGAAAAGTTTATGTTCCGGTTCCGAATCCGACAGAGATAGAGAAAACAAAAAAAAAGGAAGAAAAGAAGGGGGGTCCCCAAATTTTTCCAAGCAAAAGTTGGGGCGTGTATGCAAGGCATAATAGGAGGGATAGGTCTAGAGCTTGAGGAGAGACATAGTGATATATAGAGAGGTAGAGAAAGGGATAGAGAGATATGATGATTTATGAAGATTTTTTCATCTCCTTGCTACAAAAAATATAAATATTTCATTATTCATTACTTTTTCTAATTTTTCAAATATTTTGAGATGAGTATTACAAAAAAATCATGAAAAAAAGACTTTGCATGTGAAATTAGTGAGCATTTGATGTTTCAAAAATGAAATATAAAGTTCAAATGATTATAATTATTTTTTTGTGTATAATATAGAAACACCACCTATTCCATTGTGTAGATCTCTCAATCACCTTTCCAACCCCTATAAAAAGTTGAAATTTTGATAAGAAACGCAAAAGTTATGCCCATTTTACTAAAGAGGGGTTTTTAGGTTTTCAAAATGGATATCCATAATTTCAAATGGATATCCATTTTGTTTTTCAAAAAAATGGGTTCCCGCTTTCCAAAACAGATATTCATTTTGAAAATGAAATGGATATCCATTTCAAAATGGATATCTGTTATAAACGGATATCCGTTTTGGTTGATATTACCAAACCAAAATGGATATTGTACCCAAGCTTGCAAAAATTCAAAGGCATGAATTCCACATTTTTGGACATGTTAAAAATGCCTTTTTTTCCCATTGCCACTTTTTGGACCCCCATGATCTTGCACATACTCATATACCATACTTCTACCTTGGATACCACCTAGGACAACTTAGATACTTAGTATAACTCAAAGGATGACCTGAATACATATATATTTTATTATAATAATGATTATGTAACTTATTTAAGAGTTAAGGTAGCTATAATCTAAATACTCATAGCTCAATACACACTATACGGAAAGGGTTCTAACATTTCCCCCTCTTTACAAAATCATTTTCCTCAATGCTAAAATCTTCATATTCTTTTAATTTTTAATTTTCTTCTTCTTCATATCCTTTTTCTACTTCTACTATTGCTTCTTGTACTTGTTTGTGTTCTTCCTCTTGTTCTTGTTCTTGTTCTCTCTCTCTCTCTCTTGTTCTTTTTCTTGATCTTGTTCTTTTTTTTTTCTTGTTGGTGTGAATACATGTCTTGTACCTAGTTATTTCAATTACTAGGTAATTAGTGGACATATTCACATGTTAAGATTACTTAGGTTGTAAGATTGTTTCTAGAAGTTGTTAGTTGTCATTAGTTGTTATATTTTGACAACTAACACATGTGACCTAGGTAGTTGTGTCAAGTTCTCTCATGTCATATGATTAAGACACTTGTCATTATCTTATGACATCTTGTATCTCACCTTGGCTATATAACCAAGGGGTTTCTCTACTACATTGTACATTGACTCTTTTTGCATTCATTGATAGGAATACAATTTATTCTTGTCATATTGATCTTCTGAGTATTTTGTGTTTTCCATAGGCCTTTAGATCTTGGGTGGCTATCTCCATAGCCAAATATTACATGGTATCATACCAAGTTGAGTACCTTTGGCTAGTCTTTTTGGGAGATCTTGAGTGTAATCTTGTATTTTCTTGAAGCATTGAGCATGATCTTCTCTTGCATCTTTGGATGATTTGGAGAATCAAAAAGGTGTGATAGAAATACTAGATTCTGGGGGGTTTCATTTTTTGCTTTGTATTGTAGGTGCATTTTGGGAGCTTGTTGCACCAGATCTGAGGTCACCATTGCATCCAGAGTGTCTGAGAAAATCGAATTTTCCTTTTGTTTCATCCTAGTTGGACATTGGAGGCCAAATCTACAAGGGTTTGAAGATTGAAGGTTGTTGTTAGATTTAGGAGGTAGCCATATTTTTGGAGCATTTTTAGCCAAAAAGGGTATCACCATCATGCTCAAAAGGGCCAAAAACCCCTAATTCGATTGCAAAATCATTGAATTTGGAAAAAATTGTCCACTGAGGAAAAATATTTTTGTTGGTTGAGCCATATGGCCCAAGCATTATTGCATTGGTACGATTTTATTTTTTGAAAAAAATAAAAAAATAATTTCTACGAAATTATTTAAAAGAAAAAATAAATTTAAAAAATGTCATTTATTTTGTTGTTTTTTATTTGATTGTAAAAGTTTTTTAAAAATAAAAATAAAAAAAATACCCTGCGCAGGTAGGGTACCGTAGATAGTACCTCCCTGCACAGGTACCAGGCGAGTTCGTAGGCCACCACGTGGCTTATAGCTAGTGGCCCACACAATACCTCCATGACCCACCACACACAAAACCAGTGAAGATTCCTTGACTCCTATGAAAGAATATACCAGTGGAACAAAAAGATTCTAGTACCCATTGAAGAATATTCTGTGGAGAGTAGATTCTGGTACTTGGAATATTCCTCAAAGATTCCATCAATAGGAAAAATCCTGTGTTGACCGGCGACGTTCATTTGAATGTAAAATTTAAGCTCAATTAGGTGTGAGACAACCATTTGGCCATCACTTTTAAGCTCAGAGGTTGATGACCTCAACACAACGTCATCCCATTTTTTTGAAATTTTTTTCCCCTTCACAGTTGAAGGTTTTGAATTTGTAGTTCATTTTCAAATGTTGATATCTTGAGCTTATGACTTTTTTTAGAGCAATTTTTTTTATTTGGGATCATTTTTTGTGCTCTATGCATTGTTGCAATCGGTTTCAGATTTTGATGCATGTATTTTTCAAAAAATTTAATTTTTTGTTGTTGAGTTGTTGCCATTTTTGGAACTTTTGGGGCTCTGTTTGAGCTCATGTGAACTCCTTTTTAGGTGCAATTTTTTTTTAAAAGTGTATATTTTTTTGAGAAATCCACAGTGGTGCTAGAATTTTGTATTCATTGTGAGAATAAATTGTACTTTCATCACATAGCCTTATTTGGCTTATTTTGGCAATTGTATTGCATAGATCATAGTTTGGTCCTTTGCAAGTTGATCACAGTTTGATCTTTCCTTATTGTGAAAATTGCAAGCATTGAAATCAAAAGTCCACTTAGCTATTTCTTGCAAGTGGCAATTGTAACTGTACTAAGTATAAAGTGCCAAATCATTTTCTTGCGGGGTTTCTTTGATTGAGTGAATTTGGGGGGTTATGTTGTGTGATTGTGCTTTGATTTCTCTCTTTTGCTCTTCATATTTTAGCCATGGGTCATCCTAAGTTTTATTTTTTAACTCCACATAACTATGCAACATGGAAGATAAATGCATGGAGTAAACTAATGGAAAAAGGATTAATTCACTACATTGATGGATCTATTCCAGAACCAACTGATCCAAATTTAAAAAGTGAATGGCTCATTAAAAGTACTATGGCTCTTGGAAAATTGAGGAAATATGTTTCTCCTGATCTTATCTTTCATATTGATAAGTGTAAATCAACAAAAGAAGCTTGGGATAAACTTGCTCAATTGTATGGAAAATTTGATGAGATTAGGGGGTACAAACTTGATAATGATCTCACTAATCTAGATCCAAAGAATTTTTCTACAATCCAAGACTATGTAACTAATGCCAATGAACTAAGAGCACAACTCAAAGATTGTGGTATTGATAAGAAGGATGCACATTTGGTCTTCACTTTAAATTGGACTGTAAGCTTCCTTCAGAATATGCAACTTTTGTTTCTAGTTTTTAGACTCATCAGTTGACTATGGGAAGTGCCTATACTACACGTTCATTTGATTCATTCACATAGATGTTGATGCTTGAACAATCAAAGTTGATCACTATAGGTATTCTCAAGTCATCCAAGTCACAAGCTTTGGTGGTGGGACATGGGTTAGGATCTAATAAGAAACAAAAGAAATCAAAGAAAAATCCATGCAAAGATCAAGCACAATCCTCTTCTCCTCAGCAAGGATACTCTTCATCATCTTCCAAGAAGGAGAAAATGATTTGTGCATATTGCAAGAGAGTTGTTCATGATGAGCATCATTGTCATGCTAAGGATTTTGATGAATTAATGAATCTCCTCAAGAAGAATAACATCAACTTGTCATCTTCCTACAAAAAGGAAGCATCTCCTTCTACTTCTTCAAAATCAAAGAAAGGAAAAGGACAGGAACTTGTTGCAACCATAGGATCATCATAGTAATGGATACTTGACTCGGGTGCTACACATCACATGGGTTCTGAAAGAGAACAATTTTATTCATTGGAGCATTGTACAATACCACACATTCTTACAGACTTGGTGACACTAAGGTGGAAGTTGTTGGAAAAGGTTTAGTTGAAATGGATGATGGATCATTTGAGAATGTTCCTTGTGTTCCAGTGTTCTTTTAGTATACCAAATCACTCATCTTGGGAATGGAAATAAAGTTGAGTTTTCTCTAGACACAGTTGTGTTCAAAGATCTTGAGGATAATTCCTTGGTTGTAGTGGGAAAGGCCAATCATGAGACTCAACTATATCAATTTTCTCACTTTGTACCACGTTCTCCTTCTACAACATTGCTTACTCATTTAGATTCAATGAGTAAGTTATGGCATGAGTGGTTTGGATATCTTAACTACTGCTATCTTCAATAGCTTAGCTCACAAGATATGGTCATAGGTCTCCCTCACATCTTTTTAGATGGTGTATGTCTAGGTTGTGCTATGGGTAAGCATCTAGAAGAGAAGTTTGATAAAGGGAAGTCTTGGAGGGCTTTAGAAGTTCTTCAATTGGTTCACAGTGATCTAGCAGGCCCATTTCTAGTCTTGTCCTTCAACAAGGCTCGCTATACACTCACCTTCATTGATGACTATTCTAGATTCACTTGGGTACACTTTCTTCACCAAGAGAATGAAGTCTTTGACAAGTTTCAAACCTTCAAGACTCATGTTGAGAAGCAATCTAGAAAGTATATCAATATTCTTTGTACTAACAATGGTTGAGAATATGTGAACCACAACCTTGTGCAATTTTGTACTCTTGAAGGGATTGATCTTCAACATTTAGTTGCATACACACCATAGCAAAATGGTGTTGCTGAAATGAAAAATAGGACCCTTAAGCAAATGGCTAGCTGCATGATTCATGCTCGTTCTCTTGGTCCAAAATTTTGGGCTGAAGCCATTAACTATGTTACGCACATTCAAAATTGGGTTCCCCACAAGGCATTGAAAGGCATGAATCCTTTTGAGGCTTGGTGTGGTAGAAAACTGATTGTGTGGCATTTTCAAGTTTTTGTCTCTCCAACTTGGGTACACATTCCTCTAGAGAAGCGTAAGGCATTGGAACCTTAAAGAAGGTCTTGCATCTTTCTTGGATATCCAGATGATGTCAAAGGGTTTCGACTCTTAGATCTAGAGACACATGAG
The DNA here is from genome assembly GCA_007258455.2 of Sequoia sempervirens. Lineage (NCBI taxonomy): Eukaryota > Viridiplantae > Streptophyta > Pinopsida > Cupressales > Cupressaceae > Sequoia > Sequoia sempervirens. The sequence continues at coordinate 281,979,517 of VDFB02193867.1, read as the reverse complement.
CACTTCATTGAGAGGAGTGTTCACTTTGAGGAAAGCTCTCCTAGCTTGACCTCTGATCCTCCTCATCCTTCCTCCACAATGGAATCAGATGATAGTGACTCAAATGATTCTACCTCACCTCTAACTCGCAAGGTTGCACCTTTGTAGGGTTCTCATTTTTAGGTTCATGATTCTCATCCTTCATCCCCATCATATTCATGACCTTGTTGAGCTTGACAAACTCTCAAGTCAGAAAAAAATCTTGTTGGGGATCTTACAGACACTCAAAGGACTCAATCACAACATTAACATCTTCCACATGTCTACATTGCTACTAGTTCACGTCCACAATCCTTTAAGGAGGCATCAAGAATTGCTAAATGAGATTCATCAATAGAGGAAGTGTATAGTTCCTTGATGAGGAATCACACATGGGACTTAGATCCTCTTCATAAGGGGAGAAAAAAGTTCGATGTAAGTGGATATATTGGACCAAATTTGTAGCAGATGGAACAATGGACAAGTTCAAAGCATGAAATGTGGCTAAAGGTTTCTCATAGGTTCCTGGCATTGATTACATGAAAATATTTGCCCCTGTTGCTAAGATGAACTCCATTCGCTTGACTCTTGCCATTGCCGCAACTCATGGATGGGTTGTCCATCAGATGGATGTGAAGAGTGCATTTCTTCATGGAGATATTGTAGAGGAGATTTACATGGAGCAGCCATAGGGTTTTTTTTAGGATTCTTCTTTGGTTTGCAAGTTGCAGAAGTCTCTCTATGGCCTCAAATAGGCCCCTCGGGCTTGGTATTCCAAGATGGACTCCTTTCCTCTCTTGACAAGATTCTCTAGGTGCCACTCGGATTCAAATGTCTATATTTTGCAACAAGATGAATCTCACTTGCTTCTTATTCTCTATGTTGATGACTTGATCATTACTGGGAGTACATCATCCATCATTGGCAGAGTCAAATCTTCTCTACATGACAAGTTTGCTATGACTAACTTGGGCCTCTTGCATTACTTTCTTAGGATTCAGATCACACAATCATCTTCCGGGATCACTCTTGCTCAACCCAAGTATGCTCTTGACCTTCTAGCTCGGTTCCACATGTATGATTGTAAGGTTGCAGCTACTCCCTTTATGTCAGGAGTCAAACTTGAGGCCAAGTGTTCTACTCCCCTAGTTGATGCTATTGTATATCATTAGCTTGTTGGGAGCCTCATCTACTTGAATCACACATGCCTTGATATTTATTTTATGGTTCGAAAGGTTTCACATTTCATGCAGGAACCACATGAGCTTCATTGGAAAGTTTCCAGACGCATCTTGCATTACATACAAGGTACACCACATTATGGGATTCACTATGCAACAGGTACAGGACTCAACTTGGTTGGATATATAGATTTTGATTGGGCTGGCGATCTTGATGATCATAAGTCTGCTTCTGGCTACAAATTTCACCTTGGTTCTGGCCCCATTTGTTGGCTTAGTAAGAAGCAAAATTCTATTTCTCTCTCTTCAATTGAGGTTGAGTATCGAGGAGCTATTAATTTCGCTACTGAGGCTATTTAGCTTTAGAATATTCTGTCTGAGTTTGGCTTCACCGTTCCACAACCCACAGTCCTCCACTATGATAATCAGAGTGCTATATAGATCTCGAAGAACCTGGTTCAACATCAATGGACCAAAAACAGCGAGATCCATGTGAACTACATCAAGGAGCTGATAGAGGAGCAGGTCATTGATTTGCAGTATTGTCCTATAGTAGAGCAGGTTGCAGATATCTTCACCAAACCCTTCACTGAGAGTACATTTCACCATTTGTGAGCTCTCTTGGGGGTGTGGGATGTTTCTTCAGGGGGTCACTTGACCTTCTTCATTCTTTCTTCTAGGGGGGTCTTTTTCCTCACTTGAGGTTTTGTCCTTCTCATCTTTTTTGAGTGTAGTTTCTTGTTTTGTTTCTCTTTTGGGGAGGATTTTTTTCCCACTGGGTTTTCTCCTTTTCCCCATTTGTGAGGGATTGCATTGCATTTGTACATGGGTACCTAACATGGCCTCATATCTAGGACCCATCCTTGATTCATTTGCATAATAATATTCCCCCTAAGTCACACTTAAGGGGGGGTGTTGGTGTGAATACATGTCTTGTACCTAGTTATTTCACTTACTAGGTAATTAGTGGACATATTCACATGTTAAGTTTACTTAGGTTGTAAGATTCTTTCTAGAAGTTGTTAGTTGTCATTAGTTGTTATCTTATCTTTTGAAAACTAAAACATGTGACCTAGGTAGTTGTGTCAAGTTGTATCATGTCATATGATTAAGACACTTGTCATAATCTTATGACATCTTGTATCTCACCTTGGCTATATAACCAAGGGGTCTCTCTACTCCATTGTACATTTACTCTTTTTGCATTCATTGATAGGAATATAGTTTATTCTTGCCATATTGATCTTTTGAGTATTTTGGTCTTTCCATAGGCCTTTAGATCTTGGGTGGCTATCTCCATAGCCAAATCTCACAACTCTTTCTCTTTTTTTTTCCTACTTGTTCTTATTCTTGTCCTTTTTTTTTTCTTCTTATACTGCTACTTCTTATTATGAAGAAGTTCCAAAAATAATTTTGCAATAAATCACACAAATGGAATCCAAATGATCTAAAACTTTTAGTATAACTTACCAAAGCCGAGATCTCACTTTCCCAAAAAATAATTATGTAACTTATTTAAGAGTTAAGGTAGCCACAAGCTAACTACTCATAACCTAGTACACACTATAGGGTAAGGGGCATAACATCAAACCTTGGGATTTGAAATCCACATCTAAATGTGTGGGGATTATAAAAAACTTAAATTGAAAGTATTTAAAATATGTGCATTAAAAAAATGTGTTATGTTTATAGAACATGAACATATTTTGTTAAAAATATCATGGATAATGACTAATTTATTCTCCGTCTCCATGCATCTACCCTATTTTTCAACATGTTAATTTTATTAGGTTTAACACCTTTATAATTGTTGTTAAATTCTTTTAGTTTAGATAGTTATATGTCAGTGAAACTATTCTTCTACCTATAAAATAAGAATGTAAAGATTCCTATAGAAGGAAAATGGATTTGCAATAAATATTCCTATTATGTTTTCATTATTCCCCATCCCCTACCAAGCCTAACAATGGTATCAGAGTAGTAGGTTCGTTGGATGTGAGGAGTAGATGAATCATGATTGTGTGCTTGTATGGACTTAGTGAATGTGTGTTGGTTACTGGGTGAGATACATGTTTGTTGAGGTAGGAATTTAAGGTTTCATGTTTGGATGGTGCATATAATTCATCATGCATGTGCATATAAATCAATCATTATGCCATTTAAGATATATATAAATAACAAGGAGTGAAGGTCATGTGTGGGAAGATAAGCGTCTGTCATGAGAATTTTATTTTTTCCTTAATATTGCCACCATCAGAGATGGAATAGAGAGATGATTATTTAGGTGCATTTGTTTTTAAAAATGATACCATCAAGTCAAAGAAAACCAAATCTTGAAATAGTCAATGGAAGTGTTGAAAATGGAAGAGATAGATTTCTTTACTTATTTTTCAAACTATGTTTATATTTTTTATTTTTGTTATATTTGATAATTTAAGTCATTCGCTTCTATTTTGAAAGATGGTGAATAAATTCAAAAGGAAGTACTATCTATTTCTATGAAACACATGATAGTGTGAAGAAAATCAAATTTTTGGTATGTTAGTTATTGAATATTTCTAAATGAGTGGTCAAGAAGAAAAAATTAATATGGATTGCAAGTTGAATTTTTATTTTTTTAAATTCAAAATTTATATGGGGATGAGTTTAGTATTGCATGATATATTTCAAGAAAACATTGGGGATTTTTAAAAAAAAATTTAATTGAAGGAATTTTTGCATGACAAGCAGTTTAGTTTGAGAAATGTGTTAAGGAAGACAATACTATAGTATGGTATTTTTTCTTTAATTAATTATGGATTAATAAGTTTATATTTAGGAGTAATAAGAATATATGGATAAATAAGGGTATAATTGGTGTTATAAGGTGTTTGTCAAATTATTTATTTTCCCATCTACCATCATGTCCACATTCTACAATGATGGCATATTGTCTCTGCAAATTCATGTAAGCCCAATAGACTAGGCTTAATTAATATTTGAAGGTTGAGAAAATATAAACCTCTACTCATACAATTTTATAGCCGATACATATTATTCAAAAAAAAACTTAATATGTTACAAGATCAATTAGGAAACACAAATAAAAAAGATGATGAGCAATATGTACCTTCTTTTAGCATTTAGAAAAAGTAAGAAAGTAAAACCAATATTCCATTGAAGAAAGGTGTTGTGTCTTCCCTTATGTTGGAAAGGAAAAATATTGTGTCTAAGCCTATGGCCAAAAAATTCCATCTTGACCAAAGATGTAAAATTAGAAAACCATTGTGAGGGCTTGGGAATAATATAAAATAAATAGGGGAAAATATGGTCTTGGATACAAGGGTTTCATTGGGTCTTATGTCCCAAAATATTCTAAACCCATAAAATTTGTATTAGGGGGACATATGAATAAATGTCATGTTGAGTCTACATCTGTTGATGATTCTTGTGACATTCAAAAATCTAGGCAACTAAAAATAATATGTACTAAGTTAAATAATGTTTATATTTTTTCTCATTATGGACATCAAGGTAATATTTCTAGTAATTTCTTTGATCTACACCCATTTTCTTCATGTGGTCAACATACTCATGATTCCTTTCATTATTTTCAAAAGAAAGTGCAAAAACCTATGGTATGCGTTGCTGATCTATTGTTTGAACTAGTCCCAAGGAAAACATCAAATGCATCTTTAGATATTGTAGTTGTGACACCTATGATAGAGATTGAGCCAAATACTCCAAATAAGGTTATGTTTAGTGTTGTTGAAACTACTATTGGTGATGACAAAAATGGTTTTTTTGATAATTAAAGCAACAAAATAATGTGTGTTGGTCCATATACAGAGAGATTGAAGGTTAAAAACCAAGTCCATATACCATAGACAACACATTATAAATTCTTTAACAAATATTTAAAAAGTATAAAATAGTGAAAAGTAAGGAGACACTGGAACCAAGGAAAAAAAGAAACATGGGCCTAGCCAAGGATTTGGCCCCAATCTTTAGTGAGAAACTTGAAAATATCCTTGTGGCTATCATCCTTTTCACTAGAATTTTTTAGTTTCTTATCTTGCAGCATAGATAGAGTAGTGCCTGACCTATTCATAACCTTAGAACTAAACTTGGATAGGCTTACCATTTTTTTCTCAAGTTCCAACACCTTTCTTTTAAGCTCTACAAGATCCTTAGCCTTACTGGCACAATGGAAGAAATTATGAGTCTTACCTAGCAACTCCAAAGTGGCAGTGCCAGTGTTAACCATGTGCTTGGAATGGCTCCCACTAGTGTTCTTAGAAATTTTTGAATTAGACTCATCATCCTCCTTGTCACTAGAAAATCTCACCTCCTTCTCAAGAGCATCCTGCATCACCTCTTTTTCAAAAAACTTTGGTTAGCCCTCTAGACGGTTGGATATTCTAAGCTGTGAGCTGCTAACCTCCTTCACATCCTCAACCCTATGCTCCTCCACATTGATAGTATCATCATTTACCTCCTTAAGCAATACCTGCTTTGAGGAATTATTCTATTTTTTGGTTGGGGATTTTTTGAGGTCCCACCTAGCCTCTTTTTCCTAAGCCATGAGTAGGGGGATATTCTTGTGGTCACAAAGACCTTGAGCCACTTGAGATTGAAAAAAATTATACATTTTTGGTGAAGGTTTATCCCTAGTGAGGTTAGGAGGTATGGTGGGTAAGGGGTATCAATTATGGCAGAGGGTTCACCCATATTCATAGCCAGGGGGAGGTATAAGTAAAGTCAAGTTGCTTAATATTTTTCCTTTTGTTTTCCCTTGTGGAGACAAAGTTGTCACCACCTTGGGGGAATCAAGGGGGATTTCCTCAATCAAAACAACCTTAATTTGATTAGGTGGGAATATGGCAAGGTGAAAGTTATAAAGGTATAGAATTATTCCTTGATGTAGGCAAATGGGGGATTTTTTTAGGTCATTTTTTATTTAAGTCCAAAGCTTCCTTAATGGAGCTCTCCAAAGGGGTTATAATGTAGAAACATAAGCTTATTAGATGATTGTGGAAAAAATGGTTGAGGAGGGAAAAGTGGTAGAAATAGCAACATTTGTACCTACCCTCCAATGTGAAAATATTCATTAGCATAAGACATACCTTTTCACATGGTAGTAGTAGTTTTTCCCTATCAAAGCCACTATGCAGTTTGGTGGGATTTTTACCATCCTTGAAAAAAGAGCCAAAATTTTAATGTCCACCACTTTACTATGTTTTTTCCATATTTTCCCTTTCATTTTTGGGTATGTGCAGGATCATGATGGGCCAAAAAGTGGTGATATGATGGGTATGTGGCTTACAACGTTTTTTACCCAAATTTGATGAAATGAAAAGGGTTTTTAAAGGAGATTCTCAACTTTCCACCAATATTTTTTATGCTTTACTTTGAATTTAATAAATAATTATTATTCATTTTCTATTTGAATTACGACTAAAGTCTTGGTTGATAGGCTAATTGAAAAACATCTATAGCTTTCAAATGGTATCACATTTTTTGAATCTGAAACATGTGCCACATTCTATGCTTCGCATACTATAGGATTAAAAAAAATGAATTTCATGAAGTTTTGACCAAGTTAAGGTGGTCAGACATACAAGTTTTTATATTTTTTAAAAGTTGTAATAAAAATTCATAATTAATTATTTACTTGGAAAAATTACAAAAGTATGCATCACATCTGGGACATGAGTCCTCTACTTATATCTAAAATATTATAATTTTTTTTATCATTTTATTGTGGTTAGGGTGGTCAGATAGACACCTACTTCTTATTTTTTCCCTAAAATTTAAATGCTATTGCATTGAAATTTCAAATTTTCACCAAATAGATTTAAAAAAAAAAAAAACCTAGTAGTTTAGAAACTACATTAAAATTGCTACAGATTCTATTCTTACATATTTTTGAAATAATATAGATAACTTATTCAAATTTTTACGTCAAGTTGCCTAACTTTTATTTTTCTAAATTTTTTCTCTACTTAAGGGCCTATTTTTTCCATGATGATCCTGCACATACCCTTTTATACCTATTGCTTGTGCAATAATATCTTCATCCACCTCGAAGGAAAATTTTCCAACTTTCACTTTTCTCAAGTCCCAAGAGTGGGAAAATTGAATGGATAGGCTCTTGTCATGTCCATTAAGGTACTCCAAAATGGAGTGACCCCTCCACAACAAATGTGCCAAATGGTGGAATTAGTAGAGAAAATTAGACAACCTCCTTGAAAACTCACACAAAAACTAGAGAGCCAAACAAAGACAATTAGGGCAAGTATGAGAAGATAAAAAATTAAACTCCATGCCAAAGTAATAATGATAATTATATAGCCCCTTTCAAGAGTAATACTAATTATTACTTAGCACCCTCTAATTAATAACCCGATCATGTCTCATATAGTCAACAATATAAAACCTTGTGTTGACTATCACAATCACAATAATAGTTAGACTCAAGTTATTATGGGAAGGATGGAAGGTGATCATACAAATCCTGTCAAGGATCCAAAGAGTATATTGGGTATGTGCAGTATCATGATGGGCCAAAAAGTGGTAATATGATGGGTATGTGGTTGACGACTATTTTTTTTACCCAAATTTGATGAAACAAAAAGGGTTTTTAAAGGAGATTCTCAGATTTCTAGCAATATAAATTATTCTTTACTTTGAATTTAATAATTAATTATTATTCATTTTCTATTTGAATTATGACTAAAGTCTTGATTGATAGGCTGAGTGAAAAACATCTAGAGCTTTCAAACGATATCACATTTTTTGAATCCAAAACATGTGTCACATTCTATGCTTCATATACTATAGGATTAAAAAATAAAAATTGAATTTCATGATGTTTTGACCAAGTTAAGGTGGTCAGACATACGAGTTTTTATATTTTTTAAATTTGTAATAAAAAATCATAATTAATTATTTACTTGGAAAAAAATTACAAAAAAAATGCATCACATCAGGACATGACTCATCTACTTATACCTAAAATATTATAAAAAAATATTATCAATTAATTGTGGTTAGGGTGGTCAGACAGACACCTACTTCTTATTTTTTCCTTGAAATTTAAGTACTGCTGCATTCAAATTTCAAATTTTCACCAAATAGATTTTTTATTTTTTTTAAACAAACCTATTAGTTTAGAAGCTACATTCAATTTGCTACAGATTCTATTCTTACATATTTTTGAAATAATATAGATAACTTATTCAAAATTTTAAGTCAAGTTTCCTAACTCTGATTTTTCTAAATTTTTTGCCACTTAAGGGCCTATTTTTTCCATGATGATCCTGCACATACCCTACTCATCATAATGACAACACATAACCAAATTGTGACATGACACTACCACCTTTTTAGACACCATATGATCAGGCCAAATGTAGAGAAGCCATGCCAACAGTATGGACCACCATGCCACTCTCCAAACCCATTTAGGACATGGCCCCAATACCTTATATAGAGTCAACATCCACATCAACATACAATATTACAGAGATAGGTCATTCTCATATTTCAAAATAAACAAAAAGAAATTTGAAATTTCTCACTTCAAAATATATCCCAAAACTCAAAAATTAAGCATGAGGATAGGGTTCTAGTCCTTCAAACCAAAATCATCATTAAATGTCATTATCAGAGGCTAAGTAATTCCACTTTGAGGTAAGGAGTTTTATAACATAATGAAGGAAACATGAGAAATTTCTCCAACACCTTAAGGACACTTGATCCATCCCTAAACGTACCATAACATCTACAACCATATTGCCTCTTAATAGATATGTTTGATTTCAAACTTTTCAAAGCCATAAAGTATTTTTTATATGTCCTTTATAATATCCTCCAACACCTAGCTAGGGTGAACAAAACCTTTCACCACATAAATAACCAATTTTGGGTCCCCTCAATGAGAAGATTCTTGGTACCAATAGCAAGAGCAATTCTAAGGCCCCATAACAAATCCATACCCCCACCTAGTTTTTAGTGTTAACACAAAAGTCCCTAGTATAACCTTCCATAACTACCCTCGAAGGGTATCTCAACATTCCACCCTTGCTATCCATGTCAAGGTTTCCATTGAAAAGACCATAAAAATTATGTTTACTCCAACCAATCTAGGGTGGAGCCCATTTAATATGTAGCCTAGCCATCTTCTTTGTAATTTCAAAAATGTATAATGATTTAGGTAAGTCCCATTGAGTAGCAATTTTAGATTCTATAGGGAGAGAAGGGAAATCCAGAAAATTCCAATGACAAATCGAGATATTATCTAAGAGGATCTTACAAAAATTGAGAAGACCTCTTTATGACTTCTTCTCAAGTATCTTAAGATTTGATTGTTTATTTCCTTCCAGAAGCTCCAACAAAGGTATACAAGTATCTTCTTCTATAATTATTTTATAAGGGGATGAGCGAGTGGAATAACCCATTCCTCCATGAGGTCATACAGTTCTTTATTCATAGGCCAACAAATTTGAAGCTTCTACAACACAAATCCCCAAACTTTTTGAGAAAAGGGACAATGTATGAGAATGTGCAGGATTTTTTCCTCATCCATATTGTAGAGGAAACATATATTCGATAACTGGAAGCCACACTTGATGAGGTTTTCCTGCATTAAGATTATATTGTGCATGGCTATCCACCAGAAAAAAGTTGATTTTAGGAAGGACTTTTTTGTTCCAAACTTTCATCTAGATAGCATAATTGTCATCCTTTAATAGCAGATTGTAAGTTGACAAAAAAATTTCCCTTAGGAGTTTTGGCCCAAAAGAAATGATCCACTCTACGAAATATGGGGAATATAACCATACAAAGATCATTTTGGAGAAGTAAAGCACTTTGGTGGAGATGGTATTGGTCTTGGAAAAAAAATTGATGGATTTTCCAAGAATTGTCATGCAAAAGGTAATCAGAAACCAAGGGGCCAAAGGAGCCTTAGCAAGGATTTTAAGTTCTTTAAAAAGAAGGGTGGGCTCTAAGTTGTTGGTCAAACAACTAGTAGTCCTCCCAAAAATGGATTTAAGGAGACCATTCCCAATCTTCTAGTTAAGGCCCAAAGAGATTGAACTATAGGTTTTAAGGATATTATTCCAAACCTAAAAGCCTCCAAGAAAACTATTTTTCAGAAAGCACACTATGGAATCTTAAATGGTTGAGATATTTTGCACTTATAATATTACACCAATCCTTGTTGTTTAGAATAAGTTCCCAACCAACCTTCACCATTAGAGCTTTAATTAGGTGGGTTATTTTCCTAATACCAAGACCTCGTTCCACTTTTGGGAGGTAGACTTTATCCCAACTGACTAAAGCCATTTTTTTTCTTTCCTTAGTATCCAACCATAGAAAAATTCCTTTGAATTTTCTCCAAATTATCCAAAATATAGAATGAGATTTCAAAGAGAGTTAGAAAGTACACCAATATTCCCTAAAGATATGCAACAATAAGTTGTAGCTTACCAACATTACTCAATATTTTACCTCTCTAGCTAGCTAGTATTTTTTGCATACATTCCAAAATAGAGTTCCAGAAGGGGGTCAAATTATTTAATAGTGAGGGGAGCTCCAAATAAATTATAGGAAGATTAGTGCACTGACAGCCTAAGATATCCTAGATTTTTATCCTTAACAATGTATTGGAGTTGAAGAAGTAGATCATACATTTAACATAATTAATACAATGACCTAAGGCCATAACATTGCTAGATAAATTTTTTTTCTAGCATTTAGCCTCAACCATAGAGGCAAAATCTAAGAGGATGGTTCCATCCATTAATTGTTGCAAAGCTGAAGGAGGGTGAGAAGAATTCACCTTAACTCCTTTAAGGCCATCATTCTTAATGATATTCAAGATGTTTTTTCCTCAAAACCATTGTAACCAAGATGAATAGGTAAGGGAAAAGGGGGTCCCCTTGATGAATACCCCTCTTAGACCCAAATAATCCCCTTGGAATTCTATTTACTAGAACTGAGTACTTAGCAATAGTAACACATTACCTTATAATGTTGATAACACTCATGGAATCCCACATTTTTTAAAACTTTAAACGTGAAGTCTCAGACAACCTTATCATAAGCCTTTGAGATGTCAAGTTTGAGATTCATGCCTAGAAGGAGGCTTATTTCCATGAATATAGTATCTCATGAGTTGAAATGGCCACATCAAGAATTTGATACCTAGAGACAAACCCCTTTTGGTTCAAATCAATCAATTTTTCAAAAATGGGTTTTATTCTGTTCACCAAAACTTTGGAAAATATCTTATATACTGTGTTGCATAAATTGATAGGTTTGAAATCCGCAAGACCAATTGGATCTTGAAATTTTGGGAAGAGAAAAATATAAGAGTTGTTAAGTTTTTTAAGTATTTTACCAGTACAGAAGAAATATTTGGTTGTAATGATATCAAAACCCAATTTGTTAATGTCATTGCCAATGATAATATTGATGGTGATGACAATTTTATTGGTGATTATAAGAATAATTTTATTGGTGATTGTGTTGACAATTTTGGATATGTAGTTTATGATGATTATTATGATGTTGGTCCTTGCTAATATATTCCAATTCTTTGAGGCTATGGAGATAAAGATGTTACACCTTGTTCAATAACTCCATCAGCCTGGAAACCACATTTTAAAAAAAATTCTCTCATTTTGCAAGAGGGAAATATTGTGTATATGTTAGATTCAAGTGGAGATTTCATAGATTATTGACACCTTGTGATTGGTGTGGTAATTACACTTCAATATTATACTGCACTCAATATGTTTCATTTCATATATTATTTTTAATGATTGCACCCAATGTGTGCTATTTCAAATATTATTTTCAATGATTGCACCCAATGGGTGCTATTTTAGATATTACTTTTAGTGACAATAAAAAGTTACCCAAATTGATAGTTAGTGACTACTAATATCGACAACTAAGGTTTGGTCATTTTTTCAAATTACAGCATGGACAAAAAAAGTCAAAAATTTGAGACTTATCAAATTAATAGCTCATTATCAAAATTTGAGACTTGTCAAAGCAACAAGCTCATTATCAAAGGTTGAGACTTGTCAAGGAAACAAGCTCAAGATCAAACTTTAAACCTTGTCAATGTAACAAGTTTTTTTAAGAAGCTTCTGATTAGGCGACAAATATTCACCAAAGTTCTTGGCTAAGAGAAGTTTGAGCAGTTCAAAATACAGTATAGTTTCAAGGTAACCCATTAAAATTAAGAGGGGATATTAATGTCTTAGTCATCAGGGCTAACACATAATTTGTAAATATTGTAAACTAATTTTAGTTTAGATATTATATGGTAGTTAAACTGTTCCTTGTACTATAAAATAAGAATGTAAAAATTCCTATAGAAGGACAATTCATTTTCAATGAATATTCCAATTATATTTTTATTCTACTCCTACTGGACCTAACACACCCATTTTGGAAGTTAGTATATTGGTTTGGTGTTTGGTCATGTTTTATCATATTCTTCAACTATTCTCTTATAAAAAAAATTCATTTTTTCTCCATGGTATTTTCTTAAAAATTTGAACTCTATTTGAAAGGTTATTATACCACTTTTTGAGGTATTTGGAAACTTTTTTCTTGGCCAATCTAGGGCTATGAGATCCTAAGCGCTTGGTCCATAACAATTTATAACACATAAAATAACATAATTATGTCATGTTTAATAATAGTTGAGAACATGTTGTCCACACCTTGTACAACAACTATATAATAGTCTAAAATTAAAGTTGTCGATTAGACCCCAAATTTTGAGTTGCATGCATGTAGTTGAGCAAACTTAGGTTAGAATATAGGTGTTGTTAGTTTCACTCCAAACCTTGAGGTCTAAAATACACATTGGAGATTAGGCTTAAATTTTTTATATTCTTTCTAAATAAGAATGAACTTGTGTTGGTAAATTATTTGTGTTTTCAATTACATTTTAGAATCTAGACTTTGAAATGCACATTATTCATCAATCTTCAAGGGTCAATTTAGTTGTATACAAAAGTTCAAGTTTGGCTTTGTAGATTTATAAATTTACTAAGCATTTCATAAAATTTAAAGTTGGATTTCCAAATTCCAAAGACTAATGTTTGAAGTCCAAGTCTCAATTCCATTCAATAATTAGTGTAAATTCTAACTTCTTTTCTTGCAAAATATCGATCACACTATAAAGTCCAAATCCTAGGTCCTAGGTTCTTAGTGCTTAACATTTAATATAATCAAAAATTTCTTTATGTGGCAAGTGTTCAAATAGAATCTAAATATTGAAGTATTGATTTGATAGTCTTAAATTTTTTCCTTAATTTGCTCAACTGTCAATTTAGAATTCAAATTTTGAAGCTTGAGAGGTTTGGTTAAGGGATTAAAATATCACCCTTGACTTGTAGATTGCATCTTGCAATCCAAACACTAAATTCCAAGAAAATGAGACTTAACACCAAACGCTTGGCATGGGTGATTTTTTTGGAACTCTAATCCTAAGCTACAAACTTTGTTTCTAGCAATCTATTTTTTTTGTAATTTCATCCCTAAAGTCTAAACCAAGGGAGATTGTTCCATTTCTTCTTTCCTTTGGAGATATCTGAGGAGTTGTTCATTGCTTGTTTTAGTCATAGGGTTGAGGCTATGGCATAGTTAGTCTTCCACTTGTATCACTATGCTTATTGCATTGTTAAGCATGTTAGGTGTGTATGTTATGTAATCACACCTTGTAGATATAGAGGTACAATGTGACATGATTAGTGTCACATTTGTATTAGAAAAATATTGTTCATCTATTTTTTGTCCATTGATGTGGTAGGTGAAAGCTTAGGGCATTACAACTTGACTCATGGCTAAGAAAATCTAGAACTTCAATGCTAGCACAATAGAATCAGATGTGCCTCCTAGAACTATATTGTTTTCCCTATCTTTGATATACATTAGATTGACATGATTTATGAGTATCAATAATTAATTTTTATATAAGATAAATTCATACTATCATAATTAAATTATTTCATTTAAACTTTTTTGTACTATAACATTAATCAAAATCCATAATGCAACAATTTAAAAGTAAGCCTATATTCCTTTCATTTTATTTTAACACACTCGATTATAATCTCCAACTTATCCATTTCAATTATTTCATTTTAAACTTTAAAATATATATAAGTTTACATCTTATTGATTGATATTTCTAAGGTATGTTTTACTGCCCACTAGCGTGGAAGAGAAAAACTACATGATATGTTGTTCAGCAAAGAATTTGGAGTAGCGAGGTCCACAATTTCAATTCAAGTTTACGTGTTCTGCTGCACTCACTTCTATTCAATTCTGTCTATTCCAAGGAAATGTTGAAATTTCTTGCAATAAAAAACATTGACTCAGTGTCTCTCTCTCTCTTTCAGTCAATAAGCACTACTCAATCTATCAATTCAAGTTTTTAACTTCAACAAACTTCTGAATAGTATATTTGTTTGTTGTAAACGATAGAGTTAAATATTTCCATTTCTCAATTTCCACCTTCATCGGCACGGCAGTTTGACATGATCATCTCTGTCTATTCGAAGGAAACGTAATACAAACGTAGTTCTAAATTTGCACCTTCCTCGGCACGGCCGTTTGTTATGTTGTTTCTGCTTCACTCATTTCTTATCATCTGCCATTATTGAATCTCTCAAGATTTGGACATCGCTCCTACTTCTATAGACTACTTAATGGAGACGATATTATTGATTGGAGAAAGTTATTGTATTGAATTATTGATAGGACAAATGTAAACAATGAAATCAATTTGTGAAATAATGTTCACACGCTTAGTTGATAAAGTGAAACTGATATATTTACAATCTTAAATTTGTTTATGATATAAATTATTTTGTATCGAATGAAACTATTTTCTATCAAGTAAAATTATTATTTTCTGGTTGTGTTTACATTTATCTTGGGATTTTATTGTTTTTTTGTCATCTAAAAAGAATGGTGTTGGATTAGATTATTTTTATTTCTTCTATGTATTATACAAAATATATCTCATGTATTTACTTTTAGGTTAGGGTGCTCTTTCCAATTAGTGACACTTGTTGTCTCAATGACTAGGTTTGCTTCTTCAAATGAAATTAAAATTGGACTTGGTTGCCATTATTTTCTCCTTATAAGCCTCAAAAGATAAAGTAGACTTTCATTGGGATCTTTAATTTTCTTTTCCTGCCTTGTTTTTGATAATTGGAGAGTGTCTGAAACAAGATCAGATCTTGTGTAAGCTATGTAATCAGCATTGAAGTTTTGCAAGCTCTATCTTCATAATCTATTAGGACTAACTTGTTCTACGCATTAGGTTAGTTCTCATATAATTTTATTGGGGATTGGTGTCTGTAGTAGGTTGGTGACTATATCATGGTTGTAACTTATTCATTATTTTGTGAGGTTGGATTGGGATAGCAGCACCAAGCCACTCTTCTCATCATGGTTTTTTCCCATTACATGTTTCCATGTATATCTAGTGTTCATTGTGTGAAAATGTGCTTCTGCTATTACAGTTTTTGCATTAGTTGTTTTGATTCATATTTCATGTTTGGATTTACATGCTGAATTACAAATTTATAAATAGATTTAGTCTACGGATTCACCTCCCCCTCTCAGTAGATTGTGTGCCATTAAGAAACATGAATCTTTTGTAAATCCTTTTGAAGCATATCATAATAAGAAGGTGAAATTTGTATAAACTCTAAAAGAAAGGTCTTTTTTTGAGTAGCCCAAATCTACTCAATAAAATCATACTCTTTGATGTTCTTACTATGAATAAGAGGATATAATGGAAGAATAGGAACTTATGAAAGAAGATAAAAAAGCACATGATTGAGTTTTTAGTTTTTTCAAGTGTTTTATGTGTCCCCTGTGACATGAATTTAATAAGAGGACCCATTGTTTCTTCAAGAAAATATCATATAATGATAATTGGATGTGAATGCATGAGAATATTAGGCACTAATGCATAGAAACTATACGGAAGACCAAAGAGGCTACATATTTAATGTTGGTGCGTTGATCTGAAAGTGGTTTTTTGCCTATCTATTTCATCACTTGGGTCCTAACCAAACTTGTTAATTAAGTTTACTTATGGTACACATATGATATTTGTCCCTTTATATCCCATTTCATAAGATTAAGGCACATGTCATAATATTATGTAATCTTATATTCACCTTGGACTATATGACCAAGGAGTTCTCTTTGTAATTCATTCATTCAATTGTAAGTAAGTCATTATCATAGTATCATTTGCATCCTTTGATGGAATATACTTATTTTATCATAGCTAATCTCTCTTGTGCTTTCATATAAGTTCATAGATCTTGGGCTGCTACAATCTTCATCCAATCCTTGCATGGTGTAGAGCATTCTATACCAACTCTTACATGGCAGATCAAAGCTTGTGGGATTGCTTCTTTATCTTTAAATGAGATATCTTTGTTTTTGGATTGTGTTCTATAATCATATCAACTAAATTCTAGATTTTTATCTTCATTAGTGTGGCCTAGAATTCCTAATTGGATTGTGATAGATTTTGGACTCAACATGAAGACACTTGAGCATAATTCAAAGACATCACTCATCATCTTTTCAAGAATGAGAATAAATCCTACATACATTCTTGGTTTTGTTTCTTCCTAATGGGAGGAATGTTGTTTGGCAATATTTGATCATCTTCAACATTCATTGTCAGGCATCTACAATCATTTCCAAAGACTTTACTTTGAGGAGGGTTTGCATAGTCTACCTTCTTCTTCTCTCTTATGGGGGTATTTTTCCTTTCATGGGGTTTCGTTCTTCTCATTCTTCATTGAGATAATTTTATTTTTTCTCTTTTGGGGAGGAGTTTTGTCCCAATGGGTTTTATCCTTTTCTCTATTTGTGAGAGATTGTATTTGTACATGGGTACCTAACATGCCCTAGTAGCTAGGACCCATCACCATCATCATCTTTGCATCATTTATATTTTTATACTTCTCCCTAAGTTACATATGATATTTATCCCATTCTATCTATTGATCATCAAAGCTTACACTTCTCCAACAACCTTTTGGGAAATTTAGTGAATGGGGGACCAATTTCTACCTCACTGAATGACCTCTGAGATTTTTATAGAAAGTTGACTCTTCTTTGTGTTTTGCGGGGAAAGGTAGAAAGAAATGTAAACAAAACATAAAAATGGTGATGTGCCAAAGCTTTTACAACATTTCAAACCTTAACTACTCCGTATAACTGATATGATAGACATAGAATGCCACAGGCCCTTCATTGTTGAGAAGAGAATGAGCAACAAAGGCTAGAGAAAGAACAATGCAATATTTCAAATCTCCATGTGGGAAGCACCCATTAAGGTCCAATCAGACATAAGAAAGACTTTAAAGATTAACAGAAATTGTGGACACCAAAAAAGTACACCTTTTCCCTTGCTTGATTTAATGACAAATTGGACTTAATGTCACCCTGGTCTAGTGTTGTGAGGTGTTTTACATATCCACATTAGGTCTTGGGCCTATTTTAAGCTAAATTAACTTAACTTTTCCTTAATTCAATGTTGTAAAATGTATTTAGTTGCATTCTCACATCAATCTAGAAGGCTTGTAAATTAAACTTAGTTTTAATTTAGTGTTGTAATGTATTTTACACATTCACATTGGATCTTGTGCCTTTTTAGGCTATGTGAACCTCATTTTAATGTTGTAGAGTGTATTTAACCACACTTTCACAAATTTGTGTCCCTAACCCTAATCACCCTTTATATGATCATTAATAGGCCCTTATGACCCCATATTGTGCATCCTAAGGCTTATTTTGATCAAAGACTCAATAAAATGAACATAAAAACTAAAATTCTTCACTCCCCAACATCCTAGCTAGCAAAAGAGCCCCTATGGGACCCATTCACCACTTTGGGTGAATGAGTCCCATCCAGGTGGGACCCATTCACCCAGGATGGCGAATGAGTCCCATTGGAGCTATTTTTGGGGTTTGAGCGGGAAAAAAGTAGGTTTTAAGTTTAATTTTCTTCAATGCCGACCTTGATGATCAAATTAATGATCATTTGAGTGGATTGGCTATATAAAAAAGCTTCTAATCATTATTTCATTCATTTGTTATCTATCTCAAGTCAAGCAAGCTAGGGTTTAGCATTTTAAGTCTTCACAAGGTCATCAAGATAGCTGTCAAGATCACTTCTAAGGAATTCAAGGAAAAATTCTTCATCCATTGTCACAACAATTCAAGATCCATCATCATGGAAAGTTTCTAATTGCATTGTTTCATATTTCATGCTTCATTATCTTATTTCATCATTTTGGTTTAATTACCTAAACGGGGTTTGGCCAAGGCAAACCCTTATTCCTTAACAATCAACATTTCTTTCTCTTTCTTTGTGTGATTGTAGATCTAGGTACTTTGAAGGCTTGGAGATGATTTTAGGATAGGTTGAAAACTTGTTGAAGTCATCTCCCTATTGGCAAGGTCAAAATCTACACAAAAAGTCACTTATAGTGCCGAAATTCAGAGTTTCAGATCTAGACACCTAGAGGAATGGAAAGAGTAGACCGAGAGTTACAAATTCCACTTTTGAGTTTCCAGAAAATCCAAAGTGGACTCATTCGCCGTTAGTAGTGAATGAGTACCACTATACCTATTTTGCAAAGATTTTTATGGATTTGGATACCCATTTGGCTAAAATAGGCTTCGATGTAGTTTTCCAGAATCAGGACTGATACACCCAAAATGGCGAATGAGTCCCACCAAGTCTAAAAAGTAGTAATACCAAATTTCATATCCCTTTCCAGTCTTGAACACATTTCTAGGTGCACACTCTCTATTTTATAGCTTTATGTTTTGCTTTATTTGCATTTCTAAGTCATTTTCTAGGTCATTTTGCATATCATAGTGTCTTTCCAAACATCTTGCATTTTCCAAGTTTTGCATTAGTGGTAAACCCTTTTGTTAGCTTTCAACCTTTAGGAAAATCCCCTTTGACATATTTTAATCTCCTTTGCATTGAAATATCAAGGGTTTGTTCTTGAATGTGAGCACTATGCAATCAGATCCCTCTTCCTTCATTCCCCTTTTGGTGTGAACAAGGAAGCTGTGCATCCGTTTTGGTGTCCACATAAATATTTAGAAACTTACAGAACTTTTCTTCCTTCACAACATAATATGGAAAATGGAAATTTTTTTATGAAAAATGGAAAAGTTCAATAGACATAATCCAATTTCTGAAAGCTAGCATTCAACATAGAAGCTTAACAACATGAAAATTAGCTATCCGACCTATCAAAAAAAACTTAACACAATGCTTTTAACATGAATGAAATATAAAAAGAAACTTGACAAAGGCCATAGAATGCACAATTTCAAGGATTTCTCCCAAATAGATCGAACTTCAATAACATATGAATTGAAAAAAAGAGGTTGGATGCCAATTCGATGATAGTTTGAAGTAAAATATAACATGCTAGACAGAATAGTAGTACTCTATAACAAACTTCTACTTCTAAGAAAATATTTAAACTCCCTAATAGATCTATATTCTTTGAAAATATTTTTGAAGCAATTTTTCTAACTTTTTGACCTATGCTGCCAACCCCTATTTATAAATAGAAGAAGATAGCACCGCCACAAATATTCTAGAAGTAGAAACTACTAGATGCTTGATCCTGATAGCCCACAATCAAATCTTAGGTCTTGATTAGATCACGACAATCTTCACTCATTAAGTCCCAATTGCTTCATTAATGGCTTTTAGATATTTAGCAAAGATAGCTATCAAAAATGTAGTCGGATTTTAGCACAACCTATCAAAAATATGATCAATCAACCATAGAGATTGATGATGCTGACTCTAAGGTTTTACTCAAAAAGCAAGACACCCACCATATTCTCGATAAACTCTACCTGAAGAGATCACTCTGCAAAAAAATACAAACTACCCAAAGCGAATAGATGACGTGTCAAGTGAGCTGGCAATCTCAGATTTGTGAGAATATCTTTGAAGAAAATTCTCACCAAGATGACATAGTTCCCTGCCTATTCCCAAAAGGAAAATGATATGTATATAAAGCCGCACAACCACCATGTGGCATATTGCATGCCTTTATGTAGGAGCATTTTTCATCCTTTGGGCGCAGATTGATTTCAAAGAAAAGAGTAAGGGCCGAAAACCAAAAAGATTAAAGGAAACATTGCTTTATAGTTCTAAAGACTCATAGGGGGCCTTTCCTTGCGGAGGTATGAACCTAGAGCTCTAGTAATTCCCGGAGTTTGACAAAGGTAGAGTGTTGGACTTCCCAATCCAAATCAGTGGGTCAAATGAGGGTGCGTATAATCTTGTATGCTTGATCCAACTCAAGAACTGCCTTAAAAGAAACCCCTCCTCACCTTGATGAAACAACCCTAATGTGGTAATAAAGTCGAGAAAGGGGAAGGATCTCCTAAATTTCTTCAGTAGTGGGTGATGAGCTTAGACCTGGGAGGAATTGTGGAAGTATGGATTTTGAGTTTGATTGCATCTGTGATCTACTCGATTGATATCACTCCTCCATCTAGTGAGAAAAGGGTGGGTAACCCAGAATCGAGTAGAATACTAAACACTTTCTTGATCTCATTGACCTTCCTATTCAACATTGCCTAGCGATCTTTTCCTTTTGACACAACTTTGTGGTAGTTGATGAATTCACTTGCTTTCCTTGAGGTGGCCCTTTGATCAGAAATTCTGGTGTCTCTTAAAGCTTGTTTGGTGGCCTTACATAACCTGGAGATTAGATTCTCTGATTTTGTTGCCCGGGGAGTATAAATATGTAGAACTTGGTTGACTGTTGAGCCAACCTTCTCATTTAATTCTCGAGCATCCCTCATAAACTGCAAGACTAGCTTCAGGGCAACAATTGCAACTATGATTTTTTCCCAATGCATGGATATTAGTCTTTTCAGTATCGGGAGGATCCTGGATCCTTGTACCATAGCCAATTCTTGATGGAATTGAGACTCCTTTCCTTCATGTTCTCCTCAAATTGGCTCTTCTCCTAGAGGGTGCTCATGAACTCAGAGCTTAGCTTTCAGATCTCTTCTTCATGAGTCTACAAAATGGACTTGATCTCCTACTTCTCTTGTTTCATCCTTTTTGTTTTTTCTTGGTCCTTCAGAAGATTTTTGGAGGCTTGAAATTGAATATTATCTAATTTTGTTTGCATGTCCTCCTTTTGTTGATCCAACATCCTTACTTCATGTTGCAGCACATCAAATATAGCACTCCCCCTAGTTATATCTATGTCCATCTTCCTTTATTTGTGTTGATGTTATGCATTTCTCTCACATTCAGTAGCAACCTCAACCTTCAATTTCTCTATCTTGGCATGAAGTTGATCTTGCTCACTTTGGGCCTCTTCGAGCAACTTAGTTGCTTCTCCTTGTTGACTTTGTAACTATGTTATGCGAGCCATCTCCACATCTTTACCCTTGATTTTTTCCTGTAGCTTTTCCACCGTGTCCTTTACATTTTCCAACTCTATCTCATACTTCAATTTTTTGTCTAGCTTCTCATAATCAGTGTATACCACCTTCTGAGTGGCTTTAGCCAAAACCACTTTATCGCACAGGAGAGTTTCACTTAAATCAATTCCCACAACTCTAATGTCGTAATCTTCTACTTGCATTTCTCCATCTAGCTTGGATGCTAGTGGCTTCATGATAGCAATCAACAGGGAATTTCACTCCTCATTAAAACATGCCTCAATCTTTTGAGTAGCTAGTTTTTCCATGTATTTTATTTGTAGTTTCTATTTTTGTAACTTGTTGGGTATACTTTGTTGCATTCAAGTTACTTCAAAGACTCTATGGGGTGTTAATACTATGCCCAACAATAGAAGCACTAGGAGGGAGACTGAAAAGGGTGGCAAAAGGAGAATCCTCGACCGTATGAGATTGCAGAGAGGCGAAGGGGAGCGTTATCATAAAGGAGGGATGCCATATGTAGATTGAGAGGGGGGAACACCCATCAGAGTGAAAGGGGAAATGGGCAGAAAGAGAGATATTTTCCTTGAAGTAGACAAGTTTGATGAAATTGGCAACATGGACACTTCAGTATTTTTAATGGGGGCCCTTGATAGGGTGATTAAGGAATCAATTGCGGCCGACATGGATGATGCTCACTCGACACACAGGGTTTTTTCATAGGGTTCATTGTTGAATATGGCCGGGGATTTTTTTAGAATAAAGAGATCAAAATCCATGAATAGACGACTCTTTTCAATAAATGAGAGTGGATGGACAACTAAATATGAAGAAGTAGACATAAGAGCGAGATAAAAACTTACCTAGGCCACTGAAGCCAAATGTGTTGGTAGAGAGGACTCCACCTCTTGCTCTCCTCTTCTTGGTGCACCAGGTCCGCCTAGATCCTAGACTCATATCTTCTTTGTATGGGTGGAACTGGAAGATTCAGATCCCTTGGTGGCCGATCCCATCGAAACTTGGGCTTTAACAGCTGCAGCAGGCCTCTTTGGGAATGGTCGAGTCCCTTTTCCTTTCCCTCAGGCACTGATGGAAGATGTGACCTATGAATCCTTTTTTTTTAAACCCCTTTCCCTTCCCTTTTCATGTGTCGGGCTCTTGAGGCTAGGAAGTGTAGAGTGGAAGCTCTTCCAGTTCAATCTCCTAATCGGACTCAGGATTACTATCATTAGTGTCAGCCTCCTTATCATAGATTTGGTTGAACTTCTCATCATTTGGCTGAAAATCTCCATATATTGTGTTGAGACATTTTATTTCTTGTCGCTACCTCCAAAAATATGCTTTCTTTCTTTCTAACCATCCCAAGTGCTTCAGTTGCATGTTGAGGGACTTGCCTGTTAGAATGCTCTGCTGGTACTCTATCATTTTGACATAAAATTCAAGCCATGGTGGTCAGTTGAATGGTATGAAGGCTAAGTCAATGTAGAACTTTGACTTCTCCTCAATCGAGTTCATTCTTGATTCAAAGTACTCCTGCCTCTCATTCCTTATAATCAGGAGTTTCCTTATTGGGTTGTAGCTCCATGCATTGCAAATGAAGACCAGTCCTAGGCATGCCAATTTGTTAGTAAGCACCTCCTACTTCTTTCTTTTCACCAGTGTTACCTAAATATTGGCAATGGTGAGGAGAATCAGGTAAAGCATTGTCTTGTGCCTTTCGATGCCATAGGCTTTGTCAAAAATAGTTACATGATGACATGCCTCTAAAGTGAAAACTTAGTCTATTACAAATTTAGGGAGCCTAAAAGGCTCCTCAAAAAATCCATGGAATTTGATAAAGGTAAACATAGATCCCAAAAAATAATCCACCGATGTTTGTGATCTATTCATCCATTGCAAGAATTCAAGGAAAAAATGGTTTGAAGGGCATGGGGACAAATTTGCGAGCACTAGCCTCATGAAGTAATCCAAAAACTAGTAATAATCCCATGTCTTTGAAAGCACATGGGTCTAGACCGAAATTGGCTGGTACGACCCATTTACATCAAACTTAAATAGCGACAAGTATCTTTCAAGAAATTTAGAGTTTTGATTCAAGATCAAATGTGCTAGAAAAGAAGAATACCTGAATTTACACTAAGTGCCATAATTTTTCAACTGTTCCAACATCTTTTCATCTATTATCTCAGAAAAATCAAAATATTTATGGCTTTTTTCCCTCTTGAGCATAAAGCCAAGCCCATATAGAAAGCATAAACCCTTTCATCATCGTCATGGCCATAGATACAGGCAAACATTGCAAACACAACCTATACATCTAGTTTTAATTTCTTGCTTGAGAAAGGGAAGAGGAGTTTATTTCCTTCCGGCTTCTCTTTTGTTTCATCCTCATAAAAACTCAACTATTTAGTTCTGGTCCTCCATAACTCTTCCATTATTTTGTGC
Organism: Sequoia sempervirens; assembly: GCA_007258455.2. Lineage (NCBI taxonomy): Eukaryota > Viridiplantae > Streptophyta > Pinopsida > Cupressales > Cupressaceae > Sequoia > Sequoia sempervirens. The sequence continues at coordinate 281,955,374 of VDFB02193867.1, read as the reverse complement.
TCAAATCTTTCGAGACCCTAGTTTGTAGGGATAGATAACATATCTTAGATGGCTATTGCACTAATTGTAACCCTTATCTTGTCGCTGATTATAACCACTACTTCTTTATCAAACCTCTTAGCACATGCATCCATTAGCTCTAGACATGGGTGTACAACAGGAAACATCAATTGTGGCAAACCATAATTCCAAAGTTGTAATGCAAAACCTTCGGCTCCCCCATATTTGACCATTCTTTGTAATACCCCCCTAAGGCTTTTAGGGTTTGCTGCCAACTTCGAGTCAAAAATATTGTCTACAAAATCTAGGATGGCTTCTTTCTTAACATGGTTTTCTACCTATACAACTTTGGTATACGAAAAATGCCACTCTTTTGACATTGGGGCATTAGAAAATGAATCCCTGTTGAAAATATTAGCGTAGTTTGGTTTTTTAGACGAAGATCTAGCTTGTCAACCAAAAGATGATGCTTCCACTATTTTTGTGTGGAAAAATTTTGTGGAGAGCTTATTCAGAGAAATGACCATTTGATTTCTTTGTTACTTAGCAAAAAAATTATTTTGGGTGCATTCAACTTTCTTGCACATACATGCAGTAAGGCACAATCATTACCACTAGCTTACTAAATGTCACCAATGAGGCGATACATCTAGATTAAGGATTTTTATCCCTCAGGAATGCCAACTTTTCCATGAGAATGTAATTAGTACATTCTCCTTGCCACCTTTTTAACAAATAAGCTTTATGTATTGAAAAGCGTGCTTTTAGCCATGGGAAGTGTGCTTTAAGCAATGTAAGGTAATCCAAAAAGATGTGCATATTTAACTTGTTAGATCTTAGTGCATTAATCAATGTATTTTTGTATAAGCAAGCAAGCTAGTGTTGATGGTGGTAATGGACACATGGCGGAGATCGGTATACGTGAGCATTTATTACTCAAGGTTTGGTGCCAAATTTTTCATACGATTCATCTCTCACCCTCTAGTTGCTTTGATATTTTCTCCATTTTCATCTTGTGAGAGATGTATTTTTTGTCTATTGAGCTCGTCGGTGCAGCTTTTCTATCAATAGCTATGCCACCTTAGCAAAAAATTCACTTGAATTAGCTCTTTAGTTAATAAGCTTTTCCTGATGCTTCCTCCATTCCACTAGCCTTATCTTGTTTGTCACTATTATGCCTAGCCTAGGTACCTCTATTCAGCTCTTACCATGAAGGCTGCAATATTCCTTCGTGTGTGAGATTAGCAGCAACAAAATTAAGCACCTACTGAAGAAGTATGACTGCCTCACTGTTGTGGCATTCAAATGGGTGCTCGGCAAGGACTACGTGAAAGATGAAAACCAGTTGTGGTGCAACTTTAATTTTGTCTCCTACTTCGTGGCTTCTCTACTTGATTTGGAATTTCCAATCCATGGATAATTGAACTATGCCATGCCATGTTTGATTTTGCATATTTGGATTGGCTCAATGATGTTGTGCAAGTGGCTATCCCTGGTGGCAACATTCAGAGCACCATGGACCTTCGCAGACATGTTGATTATGGGGAGGATGTTCCTTGGTTATCACTCCTTAATAAATTTCATGCCATGTACTTCAAGAGTCATCACTCACTGTCTCAACCTGCGACCTCCTTCCTGTTGAGGGAGTATGGAATGGAGTGCATTCCTGGGCTTGACTAGAAAAATCACTTTGAATTTCTGGTGTATAGTTGTGGTAACGAGGACTGAGGTCCATGCCATGCTAAGCCTACGTGTGTTGTGTGTCTACCCCCCTTACCATCATATTGAAGAAAAATGAAATGTCACTTTGACTGCTTAGCATCAAATGGAGGATTCAGATTTACTACTCTTTTGTGTGTCGCCTACCTTTTTCTTTTACAATGTAACTCTTTTTGGGTTTGCGCAAGAAAGTTTCAAGCTTCTCTTAGAGCTTCAGGCTTGTATTATAGTGTAAATATTTCAATGAATATAATATAATACTCTTCTACTTATTCTTGTGCTATTCTTATGGCTTATTCACAAAAATATCATATTCTACAAAATTTTAACATATGGTACATAACTATGAAATGTTTTAAAAGAACTTGTGTATTTTAGTGTAACAATTTTAGATGAATATTGTTTACCGGTATATCCATAATGTTTCCATCCATTTCTTCTTGATCATACACATTCTTTTCTTTGCACATGTGAATGCGAAAGGAACCCTTCGATAGTGCTTCAAATTTTGCATGTTGTCCAAGTTTTATAGCGCACTCATCGTACTTTAGCACCATGCTTCCCTCTTGAAAATCTGGGTTAGAGGCCTTTTTATAAAACCACATTTGACTATCTGTTGGCACCTAATCATGGCATCGTATGCTTTTTCCTTATTTTCTTCAAGATTCAAGAGGTCCGCTAATCTCACTTCCATTCCATTGCTTTCTTTGACTTCCAAGGCCTTTAATAGTTGCAATGCTGAAATCTCTATAGAAATAGGTAAAACTACCTCATTTCCATACACTAATTCATAAGGAAAGGCCCTTATGATTTGTTTGAGCATAATTATGCCAGCCCATAGAGCGGCTTGTAAGTGCTTATGCCATTCCTTTTGGTGTTTCGACTCGATGCGCTTAATCAACCTAATTAGGTTCTTGTTGGTTGATTCTACTAACCCGTTTCGTTGTGGATAATAATTTGATGAATTATTGAGGTAGACCCCATGCTTGAGAGAAAATTTTGACATCCTAGAACCCACAAAAGCTCATGCATTATTGGATATGATAGTTTTTGGTGAACCAAACCTTGCTACCAACTCCTCAAGAAAATTAACAATTTCAATTTCTGTAGCATTTTTTAGATTAATGAAATTCATCCATCTTGTGAAATAATTAGTTGTCGTAAGTAGCCAATTATGGCCAGCACTGGAGATAGGATTTATCATCCCGACAAAATCCAAACACCATTGAGAAAAAGGTTCTTTAGTTATGATCAGGCTCAGTGGCATGGTGGAGTTCTTCCGCTTGCCAACGAAATATTGGCATTGAGCGCACTTTCATACCATGTGGTGCACCTTGGAAAACATGGAAGGGAATTAATATCCTACCTGCATTACCTTTAGAGCAATAGTTTTGGTGGAGAATTATCCACTCTCAAGACTACTATGGAATTCATTTAAAACTCTTTCTTCTTGTGGCTTATCTAAGCAACAGAGTAGGACACCATCATAATTTCTTTTAAAGAAAATCCCCTCCATGATTACATACCAAGTGCCTTGTAGATGGTAGTAGCATCTTTTGTGAGGTGGAATGCTAGTCGGGTACTATCCCTTTTGCATATATATATCATTTCTTGTCCATCACCCATAGCTCGTCGAACTTGAAATGATTTGTATAGGCCTAATTGGTCTCTTCGTCTGCCAAGGAGCTTAATTCTTGTCCAAGGTATTCGAAAATACCTCTTCCCCTAACCAACTTGGTTGATCGAATGTCTACATCATATTCTAGGATCTTAGTGATCCAGTTGGCCCTCTTTTCAGTTATTTCACCTTTGGTGATATACTCCCGAACATTGGGATGGGCAATGAGGATGGTGATTTTGTTGGCTGATACTAGGTGTCAGAATTTCTTGAGGATTTTAATAATAGTGAAAGCATATTTCTGAAAAAAATTGTACCTATCATTATATCCTTTGAGATTTCTAGGGTGGAATGCGATAGGATGCTCCCCGCTATTGTCTTTATCTTTTTGAGTGAGAACTAAAGCTCTGTTGTGTTGGCCACTATAGACTTAGAGCAAGAAATATTTGGAGAAGTATGGGTTAGCTAACACTAGTGTTTTGGAGATGACTACCTTTATTCACTCAAAATTTATCTTGCCTCCGAGGTTCATTTGAACACTAGATTATTCTTTACGATCAATGTGATAGGTCTTGCGATGCCTGTGAAGTCTAAAATGAACCAGCCGACAAAATTAATCTTCCCTAAAAAGGACTATAGCCCCTTCTGGTTGACTGGAAGTAGTAGCTCCATTATAGCTTTCACCTTTTCGGGATCTATAGCTATTCCTTCCTTTGATACCACAAAACTGAGTAGCTTGCCTTGGGGCACTCCGAAAACACATTTCTTGGGATTTAAGGAAATTTTAAACTATTAGCATTTCTGGAAGACCTTTACTAGATGATCAAAGTGATCACCCTTTTATTTTGAAAAAAACTATTAGGTCATCCAAATATATTAGGATAATCTGATTAATTAATCCCTTGAAAATGATATGCATTGCTCGTTGAAAGGTCACACCAACATTAGAGAGCCTGAAGGGAATTTTTAATTATGTGAATGTTCCCCACTTGGTAGTGAACATTGTTTTATGTTGGTATTCTTCCTTTATATAGGCATGGTTATAACCAAAAAGACCATTGAGTAAAGAGAACATATCTGACCCGACCATGGCCTACAAAATTTTCTCCATTGAGGGAAAAGGGTAGTGATCTTTTAGTGAAGCCTTGTTCAAATCCTTGAAATCCATGCAGAGTTGAATGTCACCATTCCTTTTTTGCACTAGTACAAGATTGGATACCCAGGTGGAATGTTTTATTAGGTATATGATCCTTGTTTCAGTTGATTTGGTGAGTTCTTGTGCCATCAATTCTTTGACTTTCAGATTGACTGGCCTTTGTTTCTATCAGACAGGCTTTGATCCTTCAACCAAGTCAATAGTATGTTGGATTATGCTCAGATCGTATCCTCTTAGATCCTCATAGGTCCAAGCTATGACCCCATCGTCTCTAGAACATAGCCCTTTTAGTCTCTCTTTATCCTTCTATGGAACGTTTCTCCCAACTTTTAAACTTCTAACATTTATGACATCGAGATCTTTAGTCTTTCTCATCAACAGCGAATCTTTGTTTGCTATTTCTCGCATCCTCACAATCAAAAAGATTTTCAAGAGAAATCAAACCTCAAGGGAGCTTATTGCCTTTTAATTGGATCACTTTCCATTTCATAGCTCTTCTATCTTTGGAATGTGAATGGTCAGATGTGTGGACACTAGAAATGGATGCTTCACTTCCTTGTCTACAAAAGGCAGTACAAGGAAAGGGATCCGATTTCACAATATTCACATTCAAGAACACCTTAGATATCTCAACCCAATAATGGATGTGAGAGATCTAACTATAAGGTATCCTTTGAGATGATTGATACAAGAAAGGGGTTCACCATAAAGTGTAAACTTGGAAAATGCAAAATGTTTGAAAACACAACGTGATATGCAAAAAGACCTAGAAATGTAAGTAGAATCTAACAAAAAATGATGAAACTGGAAATGTGCACCTAGGAAACTGAGGGAGGTAGAATGGAGGTCTGGAATCCTGAAAAATTTGTTGTTGGAGCCAACTGGGACTCATATGCCAAGCTGAGGAAATTAGTCTAGTTTCGAGAAAATTGTGCCAAAATAGGTTTCAAACAAAAGGGTACTCAGATCTACAATAATCCTATTTATGCCTTGGAAGTGGAACCCATTCACCAATAGTGGTGAATCAATCCACTTAAGCTTTTCTATAAATTTTGAATGAGATTCAGTAGCTCTCGGTCTACTCTTCTATTCCTGATACATATCTATGTTTGTAATTGTCAAATTCAGCATGTAGTCCTTCTCCAAGGCTTTTTTACAACTTTGAAAACTTTTAATATCTTAGACTACTTGATGACCACTTTTCCAATCTTTCTCCTTGATAAATCTGCAACCTAGACCTACAAATCACATGCAAAGAGAGGGGAAAATGTTGTGGGGTTAGTGGATAGGGGTTTGCCTTGGTCAAACCCCTTGTTGGTATTTAAACACTTGAAATGAAATGAAATAGAATAGAGAATGATGAATGAACAAATAATGATCTTGAACCTCTCCAAACCCTAGCAATAATGTGTTGAAAACATGTAAGTATTGGCTCCAATGGATGTGCTCTTGGAATCTTGCTTGATGTTGATAGATCTTGAATGTAATGCTTGCTTGAATCACACAATCCTACATCACAAATGTTAGCTCTAAAACAACATGATGCAAACAATCTTTGACATGATGACTAAAATTTGAAGATCTTAGATGCTTGATAATCTTCCCTTGAAATTCCTTGAATGCTCTTGTGAACTATATGCTTGAATACTTGAATGCTAGGTATGGAACTGAGAGAAATAAGCTTGTATTTATACTCAATTATGCAATAATTCCCAAAATTACAACAATACAGGCTAACCTTAGATCTTGGAGAATAAAAACCCACCAGAAAATTAAATAAAATTTGAATTTTGAGTTAAAGGGGACTCATTCGCCCAAAATGGCGAATGAGGCCCACCTTAGGAATTTAAGGTGGGTTTTGGGATTTTGATGCTTTAAATGATATTTTTTAGGATTATTCTAAAAAATAAGGCATGTGGATGCAAAATGGGGTCAATTGAAGCATAAGAAAGCTCAATTATTAATGACAAGCCTAGAAAATTGTGAAAGTGTGCCACAACACTTGACAACACTTTGAAATAAGGCTTGGTAAATGATGAAAAGTGGTTATTTTATTAACAAGACCCTAGAAAAATGTGAAAGTGTGTTAAAACACTTTACAAAACCTGGGTAAGCTATCATTTTAATCTTTTTAGGTCACAAGGGCCCAATACCTAATGTGAATGTGTTATCCACATTACAACATTAAATCAAGGCAATATTAAGCCAAAATCACAAGGAGGGCCCAAACAAGTCAGAAAGAGTAGAAGGGATACTTTTTCGGTGACCACATTTAGCCCCAACTTTAGTGAGAGGATGAACCTACTTCAAATTCACACTAAAGTAGAACAATGTGCATCAAGAGGGGTTCAATTGTAATAATGCTAGCAAGATGGAACGACAATGATCAAGAGGGGTGATCAAGCCCCCAGGATCAAGATCCCATGTCAAACCAACATAAGCACAAAGGAACACACATGAAAATGATATCAAGAAGAAAAAAAAAGGAACAAGCATACAATGCCAAAGATGAAGAAGAGAAAAGATGAAAATAACAAGAATCGGATCAAGCTTCCACCATTTGTCCAACATGATGTGGATCATATCTAGGATGTTTGTCTGGAAAATGAATACTCACTATGAGGCGATGGAACTCATGGTTGTCTACTAGGTGAGAAGGCCTAAAAGGTGAGAAAAATACACTCATGTCTAGTATGCACTCACACACACGCAAGTGGCTATGGCGAAAGTCATGCCTCAAAATGGGATTCCCACTCAACCATACCAAATTTATACCTCCTGATAACTTTAATAAGGCACCACAAAAAAAATGATTTTTTGAGCTTCATGAGACAAAAAAAACTTCGTATGCTTGGAGCTCATGAACAAACATGATGGCTCCATAGGCATGCAAGTTGTGTTATGCAAGGTGGACATATAACAAAAAATGAAAAATGCAACATGTAAAGAATGTTCAAAGGAGTCCTGCTTAGTTCATGCAAGGTTTTTAACTTAGGGAACATTGTGCCTAATGTCTCCAAGAGAGGACTAATCAAAGAATAGAAGATTCAAAACTTAGTGGATGCAGTGTGTCGCATCAAGCCACTAAGATGAATCTAATATACTAATATAGATCACGCTCATGAAGGACATCATACCCAATGTCATCCACAAAGTGACAAACACATTGTATGAAGTAAGAAGGCTGCACTAAGAACCAAGAAAAAGAAAAATACAAAAGAATAATTCCAATGTATGCCCCCACTTTAAATAAATTGCTAAACACCGTACTATGAGCAATTAATTTAAAGTAGCAAATGAAAAATGTAAACAAGAAAGAAGACATGAGAGCCAACTTGCAAAACTCTATGCCAAGTCATATGTTTCCAAGTTAAGTTGCATCATGCGAGAGAAAAAGAAAAGAGAGGGGTTTCCCCCAAAATGAAAACACCAAACACATAAGGGATCTATGGATTTAGGGTCAGTATGTTCTTTGCTACAATGATTTTTAGAGAGCTTGAAACTATCATCATCGCCCAAATACACATAGAATTGGAAGAATGACACAAAGAGAGAAAAACAAAGAAAAACCTTTTGGGTCAACATGGAAGAGACATAGGGTATCTCGATGCCTTGCGTCATCCCCAAAAGGAAACACAAGACAAACGAAAAAAAGAAAAAGGTGAAATAAAATGTAAAATCTTTTGGGTCAACATGAAGAAGACATGAACGTCTCAATGCCTTGCATCATCCCCAAAAGGAAAACACAAGAAAAAGATAAAAATGAAAAGGAAAAAGTGATGCATGACATAGAGAAGAATGAAATTACAAATAGAGGAATGTCACAAAGAGAGAGAACATCAAACATAACATCACGGGGGAACACATTACACACATGAAATTACACAAACAAAATGAAAAAGGAAAACAAAATGCAAAATACTAGTAAGGAAAACATGAGTCAACCTTTGAGAAAGTCATCAGCCTCCCAATCATGTTCATTGTATACCAAAGGTAGAAATATAGCTAAAGGGACAAGGGAAAGTTTTGAATTAGGATAAGTAGAAAGTTCATCACTCTATATAGGAGAGTTCTCATTTAATCTCATGGAAGAGGAAAATAATGTGTTCAATTCATTATTCACCTCTTCGTCAATTTTAGCAGTCTCGTCATCGTCATTCATGTTAATCACAATAGGAGGACGAACGATAATTTCCATCGAAGAGTGCAAATCTTGTTGTGATTGTTGTATTGTATCATTTTGTTTTGGTTGGGGAGGGTCATCACGCATTACTTCAATCAAGTTAGGATTGTTATTTTCATTGTTAGGTTCATGTAACTTGTGAGCAAGGGCATGACATCTACGTATATGCTCTCGAGCACCTCTATTTATTTTTGTTTTGTTTTCAAGTTTTGTTTGTGTAGGAGCGGATTGATGAACCATAGGTTGATTTTTTTCCCTAAGGGGAGGAATGGAAAGAACCATAGGAAGTTGTTCATCCACTTTCTCTTTTTCTTTGTAAACTTGTGACAAGGTTGCTTTCATTGTCTCTTGGTCTTTTGGATGATGTAGTTGAAGTTTTTGTTGTTGGTTGGTCTTGGTTGTTTGGGTCTTGTTTAGGTTCAAGCATGGTTTTTTCAAGGATTGGAGGTGTGGAGGTGGAGGGGGACATGTTTCAGAGGGATAGCTCGACTATTTTCTTGGCTTTGAATTTTTGTTAAGATACAAAAAATAAGTCTTCTCATTGCTTGATACGTTCCATGGGCTCGAGCCAAAAGGCTTCTAAGGAAAATTTTCCTTTGGAAGACAAGGGGTTAAAGCCGCTATGGTGAATGGTGAATATTTCATTGTCAAATGGAAACTTTAATAATTTGTGCACAACCGAAGGGATGACTTTCATTGAGTGAAGTTGTGGATGGCCTAACCTTAAATGAAATTGGCCATACTACGGGATGAAGAATGTGACATCTAATGGTTTTGGTCCTATTTGCAACAGAAGGGTGATTGATTCAATTGTAGGGAAAGAAAAACCATTGTGTGTCTTCATCGACCATCCTTTTGGTTTATCATAGTTATCTTGATAAATTTCATGCAAGAGTAAGAGCTCCTCAGTGATCACATTCTCTCCATAGGCGGGATCTATTAGTATCCCATTAGTGGACTTGTCATAGATATGGCCAGCTATGTAGAGAGGACCATCGGGTGCATGTTTAATTATATCCTTAGAGGAGAACGAAATATCAAGAGGACTCTTAGGTCAGCCCTTACAAGGGATGATGGCTATCACCCCTACCATTTCATCCATAGGATTGACATTGATATAATTTGGAATAGGATCATAATTTTCATCATCTGTATCAACATTCATCACATCAATCTTTGTAGTTTCATTGGATTTGACAAATGAAATATTATGCTTGGGAATTGCGTTGGTAAAAATTTGTAAGTTTTGGTTCGAAGGGGCAACAGACTTATTTCCTTGATGACTAACACCTCCAATGGATAAATGGTAAAAATCAATGAGGTCTTGCACAAGATGTTTAAGATGCTTGCAATGTTCCGTGTCATGTCCATTTTTTTGATGATAGTGGCAATAAGCATTTGATTTAAAGCTCAGGGGTAAAGGATTATTGGGGTCAAGTGTTTTGATGGGAGGCAAGATAATCATTTTTTTGTTGTAAAATTTGGGACATTTTGTTATGAAGGGTGTTAGGTAAGGGTGTGAATTGTTTATTTGGATCTCCATAACTAAAGGGTACCAAGGATTTGATAGCAGCTACTTGGTTGTTGATGGTTTGAGATGGTTATTGAGGAGGATTGAATTGAAAGAGACCTTTATTTTGCTTCCTAAAAGGTTGGGAATTGTTTTGGTTGGCAACCTCGAATCTCTCAATTCAGCTAGAAGTGGGCTTTGTATCTCAACTACTAACTAAACTTTGATAATCACAAAGGGCAGTACACAAGTGCATGAAGGATGGGAATTTCATCATAGTAAGCTTGTCCTAGATTTTAGTTTGCAAGTTTTTGATGAACATCTTTTGAAGGTGTGGGTCAAGGATCTTTACATCGATTTGGGAATAAAGTAATTGATAGCATGATATAAAATTAGTTATCTTTTCTTCCTTATTTTTCTTGCATCTCATCAAATCAGTGAAGGTCTTCTTAGGAGTCATTTGCACTAGGAAATGGTTTAAAAATACATCAACAAGTTCATTAAATGAACGAATTGAATTGTTTGGTAAAGAAGAAAACCATTCCAAGGCAGTATCTTTTAAGGATCTAGGAAATATTTTTACCAATAGTTTATCATCAAGGAAACAATCATTACATAAGGTGGTATAGGCATTAACATGGTTAGAAGGATCTCCCTTCCCTCCATATTTCTCAAATATAGGCACCTCTACACCTTTTGGCATCAATGTTTTCAATATCTCCAAGGAAAATGGGCTACTTTTGACATAATATGTGGGTGGTCCGTTTTGGTTTTGGTTTATGGTGTAAATTTGCTTTTGCATGGATGAAATGGTTGGAAAAGTTGTGTTATGAGAGGATCATTACAAGTGGTATGAGATGGAAGTGAAAGTGGTGATGGAGTTTATGTATTAGTAGGACAAGTGAATGAAATGCTTATAGGTGGTAATGTGGTAAAAAATTAAATATGTGATGCTAGATAGGAACAAGGGATGCGAGCAGGAATACCTAAGGAAGGAATCACATTACTAACTTGTTGCATTGTTTTTGTGACTTGAGGAGTGGTATAGGTAGGTATTGAGGCTATCATTGAGGGAGGAGGAATTTGAGTTCCTCCTTGGTTTACAACATTGTTTGTTGGTATAGGAGCACTAGAGGTTGAAGGAAGATGTTTTCTAAAGATCTGTACTATATTTTTCAAAAGGTCAAGGCCATCTTCACTTTCAAGCATGCAATGGATGTTTTCTCTAGAAAAGGAATTGTAGTAGTTGAAATTTTTTCAAGGCTTATTTGATGTTGCAGGTTTACTAAGTCCTCATGAATTTGAATTATTTTCTCTTGCAGGATATCATCATTACTTGGTTCAACTTGCATGCTACCTGAAGGCAAAGAGTTGCTAAGGGTATTATCCATGCATAGTGTACTAGTGTCAATACTAGGAGTGGAAGCTCTAGATAACCCAAGATACAGAATGAGTGTGTTATTGTGGGATGCCATGAGTATCAAACTTCTTCTCACTAAGGTATTAGCAATAGGACACCAAACACTAATGCAAAGGATACTAAATGGGGGGTGAATGAAATTGTAATGGAAACTAACAAGAATAAAATGCTTATAATTGAAATTCTGGAAAGTAAAACTGAAATGTAGAAACAAAAAACAAAAACTTAGAAATTGAACTATAAATGCCAGAAAATGCAGCGCAAAATGTGGAAAGGGATTGATTTTCCCAATGTGGTGAATGAGTCATGGTACTAATTTTTTTGAAAAATTTGAAAAATTTTAAAATTATTTTTATGATTTTTATGTTTTCTGATGCATTTTTGAGATGCAAATGCAAAATTTTACTAATTTTTAATGAAATAAAATGCAATAACACAAGCTAAATGAGCTTTTCACTAATGCTAATTTTGAAACCCTAGAATGAAAATTAACTAATGAAAAATGTAATGCAATGTTAATGCAAGCTAAATCTAGGATGTAAATGCACTCCAAATCAAAATTATGATGTTCAAAATTCAGGTTCACCAAAATGTGGACACTGGAAATGGATGCTTCACTTCCTTGTCTACAGAAGGGGGTACAAGGAAAGGGATCCAATTTCACAATATTCACATTCAAGAACACCTTAGAGATCTCAACCCAATAATGGATGTGAGATATTTGAATATAATATATCCTTGGAGATGATTGAGACAAGAAAGGGGTTCACCACCAAGTGTAAACTTGGAAAATACATAATGTTTGAGAACACAGTGTGATATGAAAGAAGACCTAGAAATGCAAGTAGAATGTAACAAAAAATGATGAAACTAGAAATGTGCCCCTGGGAAACTAAGGGAGGAAGAATGGAGGTCTAGAATCCTGAAAAAACAATTGTTGAATCCAACTAGGACTCATACGCCAAGCTAGGCAAATCAGTCTAGTTTCAAGTAAACTGTGCTAGAACATGTTTCAAACAAAAGGGTATTCAGATCTAAAAAAATCATGTTTAGGCCTAGGTAGTGAGACCCATTTTCCAATAGGGGTGAATTAGTCCACTTCATCTTTTCTGGAAATTCTAAATGGTATTTTGTAGCTCTCAATCTACTTTGTTGTTCCTGATATAGATCTAGGTCAAAAACTGTCAAATTCAGCCTGTAGTCCTTCTCCAAGGCTTGTTTGCAACTTTGAAAACCTTGAATATCTTAGGAAACTTGATGACGAATTTTCCAATCTTTCTCCTTGATATATCTACAACCTAGACCTAAAAATCACATCCAAAGAGAGGGAAACACTACTGTATTTGACTACAAATTTCGATGAATGTTTGTTGACATATCGACAAAATATTGATACTCCATTCCAATATCTTTCATAATGACAGATAAATCTTGGTATGAGCGAGGTAAAATATTTGATGGTGGTAACAAAAATTCACCTATCAATCTACAACAAAAAAATAATTTGTTAGTATAAAGAATATTAATGGTACATTATTCATCCTTTATTTACTAGTGATGAACTAACAACAAAAATAGATGAAAAAAGATGACATATATGACATACCTTAACATCTGTGAGATTGCTATGTTGGATAAACCATTCATAACCTTCAAGTTCACCAGAAACAATACAACAGAGAGAAGATTTTTTTGGGAGCCTTCATAAAGGGGCTCGTATGCCTTCTCAAGTACAGGTAAATCATGAACATCATCAAATTCATCTTGATCATCATGATTAGCTGCACCACTAAATGTGTCATTGATCAATGTATTTGTATCATCATGTTCAACTGTGTTTTCTGGTGCATGATCATCTTCTTCCATAGGATCATTAATTTCATCTTTGATATTCACAGCTCCATGTTCCTCCGCTTGCAAAACCATATTCTCTGGGCTGTGATAATCCATATCATGTGCCCTAGGGTGCCCCACCTTTATAATAATGATCAACACAAATAAACCATGATCATGATCAAGTGATTTTATATATATATATAAAATGTTAAAATGATATAAACATTTACAAATTCAATCAATATAAAGACATATTATAATGAATAACTTACCAATGGACGATAATCATGCCCCCCTTCAACATGACCATGATACCTGCAATTTTTCTTAGCTGTTGTGATTAAAAGTCTTCTCATCTTTAAGACCTTGTAATTATTGCAAGGACAATAACATTTCCCATCACCCTTTCTTTTCAATCTAGCCCACAATCTAGCAAGTGTCTCTTCATTTTGTTCTACACTAATATTATTTGACATGCTTTTTCTTTACCAAGCTTGAATATTTAAATCTTCAAAAAATATCAAACTCACACTCCAATAATTTTTAATCATAGACAAGTAAAAAAATCTAATAATTTTGATATTTTGCACCAAAAAAAATTGGCCTATAACCTCCACAAACTGTCACAAGTATAGAAAATTCACAAGTATAGCAAAACACTGTCACAAGTATAAATAAATTGTCGAACTCACTTTTATTTATTAAAAATCATTCGTCAGAACCTCGACAAAATCTAACCATATACCCGTCGACCCACAAATTAAGGAGGCTAACCATATGTTAGCCCAAAAATTGATGGAAGGGGATGGTTGACTTTAAGTGTATGTCAAAATAGTGATGAAAATCATAGAGCGTTGCAATTTCGATGAACGTTGGGCATAAATTTAAAAAAAAATTAAAAATTTCACATTAAATACACAGGTACGCAACGATACATCTAATTATACATCTTTTTTCAGAAAGTTTCATCATATTTTGAAGTCAAATGAGTTAGTGAAAAATATTGTGGGGATAGTGGATAGGGGTTTGCCTTGGTCAAACCCCTTGTTGGCAATTAAACCCTTGAAATGAAATGAAATAGAATAGAGAATGATGTTGCAACTCACCAAACCCTAGCAATAAGGTGTTGCAAACATGTAAGTATTGGATTCAATGGATGTGGACTTGGAATCTTGATTTTGATAGATCTTGAATGCAATGCTTCCTTGAGTCACACAATCCTACATCACAAATGTTAGCTCTAAAACAACATGATGCAAACAATCTTTGACATGATGATTTCCATTTGAAGAAGCTCTTGGAGGCTTGATAATCTACCCTTAAAATGCCTTGAATTCTCTTGTGAATGCTCAAATGCTCTTGTGAACTATATGCTTGAATACTTGAATGCTAGGTATGGAAATGAGGGAAAGAAGCTTGTATTTATACTCAATTGTGCAATAATTCCCAAAATTACAACACTACAGGCTGACCTTAGATATTGGAGAATAAAAAACTACCAGAAAATTAAATAAAATTTGAATTTTGAGTTAAAGGGGACTCATTTGCCACCTTGGGTGAATGGATCCCACCTAAGGGTACTCATTCACCTAGAATGGTGAATGAGTCCCACTTTAGGAATTTAAGGTGGGTTTCAGGATTTTGATGATTTAAATGATATTTTTCAGGATTTATTCTCAAAAATAATGCATGTAGATGCAAAATGGGGCCAATTAAAGCATAAGAAAGCCCAATTATTAATGACAAGCCTAGAAAAGTGTGAAAGTGTGCCACAAAACTTTACAACACTTTGAAATAAGGCTTGGTAAATGATGAAAAGAGGTTATCTTATTAACAAGACCCTAGAAAAGTGTGAAAGTGTGTTACAACACTTTACAACACTTAGGTAAGGTACCATTTGAATATTTTTAGTTCACAAGGAAACAAGACCAAATGTGAATGTGTTATCCATATTACAACATTAAATCAAGGAAATATTAAGCCAAAATCACAAGGAGGTCCCAATCAAGTGAAAAAAATTAGAAGGGTTACTTTTTTAGTGACCATGGGAAGTTTTTCCTAATATCTATAAAAGGGTGGTAATCTGAACATTGTTCTCAAAAACCTACTAGTTTTGATCATTGTTGGGAATTGACAGTCAAATGATGATCTGCACTACATTATGCATCATCACTTTAATTTAGAAATTAGCTCCAATTGTGAACCAATCAGAGCCATCTAATCAACAACATTATTTTTGGACCGTGAGATAACCTATATATTAAAAGTTTCAAATCCTTTGAATAGATCCCATACTCTATGTCTATAGGACTTCATTCTTATATTTTTAGTAGTTTCCTGCCCACAGACTTGGCTTACAACCAACTCAAAATCTCTGAATGCTTCATAGTCTCTTCACGCCCATTTGCTCTATGAGAAACAAACCATGGACCAAGGCCTCATACTCAACATCATTATTCAAGCATGGGAAATGGAAACAAAAATATTTGAGGGTCTCTAATCTGGTTGGAGATACTAGTTGGATGCTAGCTCTGAAACCTACCTTGCATTTGGCGCCATTAAAATATAACATCCATAGACTGTTGTCGCTCGGTCCACTAGACTCTTCCTATTCTTTCACCAATTTTGGGAAGACTTGGTCATTGTCGAAGATCACATAAGTGTTTAATTAGGTAGCATGGTAGTTCCCAAATGGGTTAGAATCAATAAACTAGTTGAGGAGGACCTCCTCTTCTGGGGTCCAATCACTCATTTCCTCCTTGTCTTCTAACATTTCTACACAATATGTCTCCCCTTTTGAGGAGTTTTGCATTGCTTCAAAGAATAGGATTGCATTGTCTACTATATGTTCTAGATGCAAGGATTCAGACAGGATCTTCATCTTTTCTCCATGATTGGTCCACAATATCATATGAGACCAATCAAGTGCTAAATATCCACCAAGGTTTTCTCTAAATTCCCTTGAGAGGCACATCCTAAATAATGGGGGGATGTCTATCAAAACTATTTCTTGCATGACTATTTGGCTTGGAAATGAGAAGAGGGTCAAAGATAGATCCTTGATGTGACTAACAGTCAGAACCTTCTTCCCATCTAATTACATGATCCCTTTCTCATGAGGCTCATACTTGAGTTTCAAGGCATCAGTCACTTTCTTTTGCATGAATGTAGTACTAGCTCCCAAATTAATCATGTTATTGTGTAAAATCTTATCTCCCACAATAAGTGTTAAAAATAAAGGTGTGGGCTTTGGTTTTCTTACCTCTCTCACATTTGCATTTTCTATGATGTTTATGTATGTTGCAACCCTTGAAGGATGGGGGTCTAATGTGGGTTATTTGTCTCTAACTTGATTGCACGGTGGAGTCACATCCATCTACGATGTATTTTCTTCCTTCTTTAATGCTTCCTAGAGCAACGCATTTTGTTTTGGAATCGATATAACGTCCCATAGAGATACATTAGCAGGTACCTTCTTCAACTGTTCAACCATGTTGCATGTTCCAATTGATAGAACCTTGGGTTTGAACGGTGATATATATTTCACCTTTGGGAGAGGCCAATATGATGTGGGTAGGCTTGATGCTTTTTCTATCTCCTCCGCTGGCAATGGCAGATCTTGCGGCTGCTGAGTGGGTTGGGCCTACACAGCTTTCTTTTCTTGCAGTTGTGGTTGATGTGGTTGTGGAGCTTGTTGCATGTATTCTCTAGTGTGCCTTCTTTTGGACCTTTTGTTGTAGTTCGAATCTACTTGTGGGGAACTATTCATCAGAGCATCATTTGCAAATACTACATCTTCTTCTTACATCCAAGAGAAGAGCACTTGGTTTGGTGCGATATCTAGTTCTTTCTCTTAGGAAATTCCTTGCATTTGTGCTCTAAAGTGGACATTCTCCATTTTAGGAGATTGATATTCTTTCGTGTTTGAGAACATGCCCTAGCTTATTTTCTCCGCTATCTTTTGTTGAAGATTTCCTCTTAGACAATTTCAGGGCATATGACTATCATTACACGGGAAGCACCATGAGTTCTCATCCTCTTCTAGGTTGTTTTGGTCTGGGACTAAATCTTTTCTTGGGATGTTCCTGATGGTCTGAAGTGGCATTGTAATCGGGACTATCTAGTTTGTGGGCACTGGTTGCTAATTTCCTCCTTTCAAGTCTCCTTGATATGTGTTCTATTGATAAGATGGCATTGCTCCTTCATAGGTCTACATGGGAGGATTCAAAGGTCCTACTTGTTGTCAGTGGATAAGGACTAGCTCATTCTCAAAGGATCATGTGATATTCTTCATATCATTAACATCTATTGCTAATGAAGAGGAGCCCAATGTGCCTAGTTACCCTCTAGGGTATATGTACATGGATGGTGGTATAGTCAATGTGGTTTCTTGTGGAGTAGAGGTACTCGAAGTTGCTTCTTCTCGAGAGCCACTAGAGATTTCCACTAACATGGGAATTGATGAACATGGTGGAAGCTTCTCGACATTGATTAGATTATTTTATGCCTGCACAGGCAGATAGTATGCATCAGGAAGAATATCTCCTCCCATAGACTACACCATGACCATGATATTTGAATTGAAATCCTTTAGATAAAACATGAATGCCATAGTGACGGGAGGCCTGGTGGTCACAAGAATACTTTTCCAAGTTTTGTGAAACCTAGTGTTGAAGTCGCTCATGGCCTCTTGTAGGTCCCTTTTTATGGTGATTAATTGCTGCAGCAAAGAGGAGTGATCTCTCTTTTGGAGAAGCACTCAAACAACCTCTATCTGAGTTGGTCCCAAGAGCGGATAAAACTAGAAGATAGAGACCTATACTAGTCCTGGGCTTTTCCTTTGAAAGACGTGGCCAGTAACCTAAGAGCAACATCCTCTTCCATGATGTTATGTACTCTACATACCTCTGCTATATCTTGGAGATGTTAGGAGGGGGTCTTGAAATCCTCCCCATGTAAAACTTTGGGATGGCCTTGAGAGCATTAGTGGGTATGGTGGGCCATACGTCTGGGGCCATAGGTGGTTGTAGCGGACTACTGCTATCCTAGGTTAAAAAATTTCTAAGAGCAGGGGCACCTAGATGAGCCATTAAAAACATATTCCTATGGATAGAGTATATGAGTATTTTTATTTGGAAATTTTGACCTCCTAGTGGAGTAGATCAAGCTTTGGATCGTGGGCTAACACTTCTTTCTTTGCTACTTCTTATAGGTGATACGAAACCTATAAATCTTCTTCTCCTTGATATTGAGGTAGGTAACTAGGAGTACTAGAAATGGCCTCTTGAAGGCACTCTTGTTTGGATAATGGACATGAAATTTCTAATGTCTTTTCTTGGTCTAATTCAAGAAATATATATGAATTCTAATCAGACATTCAAAAAAAATTTGTCCCACTGGGCATGGAAAAAAAAGAACTATTGATCATCAAATCTAATGCTTCTCTAACACCCTTATGGGAAATTTAGTGAGTGGGGGACCAGTTTGTGCCTCATTGAATGACCTCCAGGATTTTCATAGAAATTAGGCCCTTCTTTGTGTTTTTGGGAAAAAGGTAGAAAGAAATGTAAACAAAATATAAAAATGGTGATGTACCAAAGCTTTTACAACATTTCATACCTTAACTACTACTTATAACTAATATGATAGACACAGAATGCCACAGACCCTTCATTGTTGGGAAGAGAATGAGCAACAAAGGCTAGAGAAAGTATAGTGTAGTCTTTCAAATCTCCCCATGGGAAGCACCCTTTAAGGTCCAACTAGACATAAGAAAGAGTTTAAAGATTACTAGACCAAGAACTTATAGAACCTTTCTTCCTTCACAGTATAATATGAAAAATGGAAAAGTTCAATAGACATAATCCAATTTCCAAAAGCTAACATTCAACATAGAAGCTTAACAACATGAAAATTAGCTATTTGGACTATCAAATAAAACTTAACAAAATGCTTTTAACATGAAAAAGATATAAAAAAGAAACTTGACAAAGGCCATAACATGCATAATTTAAAGGATTCCTCCCAATAGATCAAACTTCAATAATATATGAACTAAAAAATCAAGGTCAGATGCCAATCTGATGATAGTTTGAATTAAAATATAACATGCTCAAGAGAATAGTAGTACTCTACAAAAACCTTCTACTTTTGAGAAAATATAAACTCCCTAATAGATCTATATTCTTCAAAAATATTTTCAAAGCAAATTTTCTAACTTTTTTATTTATACTCCCAACCCCTATTTATAACTAGAAGAAGAGAGCACCACTGCAAACATTCAAGAAGTAGAAACTGCCAGATGCCTGATCTTGATAGTCCACAATCTGATCTTAGGTATTTATTAGATCATGACAATTTTTTCTCATTAAGTCCCAACTGCTTAATTAATGGCTTTTAGATATTTAGTGAAGATAGATGTCAAAAAACAATCAGATTTTGGCACAACCTTGCAAAAATATGATTGATCAACCATAGAGATTGATGACTCTGACTCGAAGGTTCCACCCCGAAAGAAAGACACCCACCATATTCCCAATAAACTCCACCCAAAGAGATCACTCTACAAATAAACACAAACTCCCCAAAGAAAATATATCACGTGTTGAGCGAGCAGGAAATATTAGATTTGTGATAGATTGCATTCATACTTGAGTACCTAACATTCCCTAGTAGCTAGGACCCATCATCATTTTCATCTTTGCATCAGTTATATTTTTCTACTTCTCCCTAAGTTACACTTAAGGGGGTTGTTTGTTTGAAAGGGGTGTTTTTAATTGGTCCCTGGATCCTTGAAAGATACTGCCTTAGAATGGTTTTCCTCATTACCGAATAACTTAATTTGTTCATTCAATGAACTTATTGAGGCCTTTATAAACCATCTCCAAGTGCACATGACTCCTAAGATGATCTTAGCCGATTTGATGAGATGTAAGAAAAAGGATGATGAAAAAGTTACTGACTTCATTTCACGCTACCAATCGCTTTATTTCCAAATCGACGTAAAGATTCTTGATCCTCACCTTCAACGAATGTTGATTGAGAACTTGCAAACTAAAATAAAAGATAAGCTTACCATGATGAAATTTCCTTCCTTCGTACACTTTTGTACTTCCCTTTGTGATTATCAAAACTCAGTTAGTAGTCGTGACACAAAACCCACCTTTAGCCAACCTAAAAAGTCTGAATCTACAAACCAAAACAATTATCAACCTTTTAAGAAACATAATAAAGGTTTCCTTCAACTTAACCCCCCTCAACCAACTCAACATGCAGATACCCAAGTGGCTACTATAAGGAAGACAACTCCTTTCTCATTTCGAGATCTAGCTAGGCAATTCACTCCCTCACCTGATACCTTACATAGCGCAATGTCACAAATTTTAGAACAAAAAATGATCACCTCGCCTCCCATTAAAACTCCTAATCCTAATAAGCCTTTACCTTCAAATTTTAAATCCAATCCCTATTTTCCATTATCATCGGAAAAATGGAAATGACATGGAACATTGTAAGTGTCTTAAACATCTTGTGCAAGACCTCATTGATTCCGATCACTTCAAATTGGAGGTGTTAATGATCAATAAAATAAGTCAGTTGCTAGTAAAACTATGAAGAATTATGTGATGAATGTTGACACAGATGATGAAAAAATAGATAATATTGAACAGGGTCCTATGGATACTATTAAAAAGGTTTGATTGTGTTGATCGAAACTCAACCCCGTAAGAGTCGAACTAAAAATCCTTTTGGCATTGTTTTCTCATCTAAAGATATCATTAGAAATGCACCTAATGGTCCTCTTTACATAGCCATCCAAATCAATGACAAGCACACTAATGGGATGTTAATTGATCCCATTTGTGGAGAGAATGTGATCACCGAAAAATTCTTACTTATGCATGAACTCTATCAAGAAACATATGATAAAAAGAAAGCATGGATAAAGATGCATAATGGTTTCACTTGCCCTTCAATGGGATCGATCACCCTTCCTTTACAAATAGGACCAAAAAAATTATATGGCTCATTCTCTATCATCTCGACATCAGACCAATTCTGTGTGAAGCTTGGTTATCCATGGCTATGCTCCATGAAAGTTGTCCCTTTAGTTGTGCATAAATGCTTAAAGTTTCCATTTAACAATGAAATCTTTAATATGCATCATAGTGGATTTAATCCTTTGTCCTCTCAAGGGAAATTTTCATTATATTTCTTTTCACCTGAGCCTTAGGAACTTAATAAACCCCGCAAGGAATTATTTTTCAAATCTTATCAAAATTTTAAGGTGAAATACATAGGGAAACTATCCCTTACAAACATGCCTCAACCTATGATTGAGCCTATGATCCTTGACAAAACCATGATCGAACCTAAAGACACTCCAAATAAACAAGACCAGCCTAAGATTGATCCTTTTCCTATCTCCTATATAAGACCAAGAGATAATGAGAACAATCTCATCATGCCTCCTAAGATAAAACAGGTTTACAAAGCTAAAGAGAAAGTGGCTGAACAACCTCCCATGGTTCCTTTTGTTCCTCCCCTTAGGGAAGAAAAGAAACCTATGGTTGATAAACCCCCTCCTACACAAACACAACTTGAAAATTGAACTAAAATAAAGTGAAATGCTAGAGATCATAGGCATAAACGTCATGCTCTTGCTCAAAGGTTAAACGAAGAGAACAAAAAAAGAAAATAAAAATCCAAACTTGACTAAAGAAATACACAATGAGTCTCCCTCTTTACCTCAGCAATAAGGTACTATCCTACAACAAGAGCTAAATCCTTCTTTAGACATTATCATTCGACCTCTGGTTGTGATTAACTTGGATGAAAATGATGAGGTTGATAAAATAGATGAAGAAGTGCATAATGAATTAAATACATTTTTTCCCTCTTCTATGAGCTTACATGAAAATTCTCCTATGAAAAGTGTTGAACTTAGTAATGACCCTAGTTCAGCACTTGCTATTGTCCTTTTGGCTAGTTTTCTACCTTCTATATACAATGAACATGATTGGGATGTAGACGGGTCGCTAATAGGTTGACTCACATGTGCCTTAGTAGTCTTTTGCATCATTTCTTTTTCATGTTTCTTTATGTGATTGCATTTGTGTAATATGATCCCCCCGTACTGTTCTATTTGATGTCTCTCTCTTTGTGACATTCCGATATTTGTATCTACATTCTTCTCTATATTGTAAACTTTTTACCAAGTTGTCTTGTGCTTTCCTTTTGGGGATGATGTAAGGCATCGAGACATTTAGGTCTCTTCCATATTGACCCAAAATATTTTTCTTTATGTTTTCTTTGTCTTGTGTTTTCCTTTTGGGGATGACGCAAGGTGTCGAAACATTTACATCTCTTCCATGTTGACCCAATATTTTCCTTTATATTTTTCATTTGTCTTGTGTTTTCCTTTTGGGGATGACGCAAGGCATTGAGAAATGCATGTCTCTTCCATGTTGACTTGAAAGGGTTTTCTTTGTTTTTGATCTATTTGTATCATTCTTCCCATTCCATGAGTATTTTGGGAATGATGATAGTTCTGAGCTCTCAAGTAAGATTGTAGCAAGAACATACTGACCCTAAAATAGTGGATCCCTTATGTGGTTTTGGGATTTCATTTTGGGGGAAACCCCTTCCTATTCATAACATAGCTTCATTTGGAAACATATGACTTCACATAGGACATTCCAAATAATCTCTCATGTCCCTTTTATTGTTAACATTTATCATTTGCTACTTTAAAGTAATTGCTCACAGCATGGTGTTTAGCAATTTATTTTAAAGTGGGGGCATACATTAGCACTATTCTTTTGCATTTCATGTTTCAGTATGTCTAGTCTTCTTGCTTCATGTGATGTGTCTTTCACTTTCTGGTGACATTGGGTGTGATTTCCTTCAAGAGCATGATCTCTTTTAGTATATTATATTCCTCTTAGTGGCTTGATGTGACACATTACATTCCCTAAGTTGTGAATCTTCTATTCTTTGATCAAGGTCCTCTATTGGAGATATTAGGAGCAATGTTCCCTAAGTTACGAGCTTACATGAACTGAGTAAAATTCCTTTGAATATACCTTACACCATTTTGCATCTACAATTTCAATTATATGGTCACCTTGCATAACACACTTTTCTCGCCTATGGAGCCATCTTGTCGTTCATGAGTTTCAAGCATACGAATCTTTTCTTGCCTCATGAAGCTCAAATTTCACAATTGTGTGGCACCTTATCAAAGTTATCAGGATGTATAGATTTGGTATGGTTGTATGTATGTGAGCTGAAATTAGGCATGAATTTCCCATAGCTACTTCCTTGTCTTTGTGAGTGCATACCGACTGCGTGCATATGTGTCTCATTGGGGACTCACCTAGTGGACGATATGAGGTTATAGTAGCCTTTGTGAGCGTGTGTTGGTTTACATAGCATACATCATGTTCCACATGTAAATTTCCTTGGAAAAATATTTTAGATCTGATCCATAGTGTGGGGGACAAACGGTCACTTGATGCACCCCTTTTGTTTTTGTTTTTGTTTTTTCTGTTTGTCTTTGGCAGTGCATGCTTGTGCCTTATTGTTGCTTCATACATTATTTACATGTGTTTTCTTTTGTTCCTATCTTGGTTTTCTATAGTATCTTGATCATGGGGGCTTACACAACCCTCTTGATCATTTTCATCCTATCTCACTAGCATTGGTACACTTGGACCCCTATTGATGCAATTTTTTCTACTTTAGTGTGAGTTTGAAGTAGGTTCCTCCTCTCACTAAAGTGGGGGCTAAATGTAGTGTAGAAAAATGTATCCCTCTACACACTTGTTTTAGACCTCCCTGCTAAAATTGGGCTCCTTTATGCCTTATTTGGCCTTACATTGCATTCACAAGCCTTAATTAATGCATCTTTCCAAGGATAATCTTGACATATATCAAGTGACCAATCAGAATTTAATGATTTTGGATTGTATGGCCTATATTTAGTGATCTAGGACTCATATGCTACCTTGGGCATATGGGTCCCACCTAGGTTTTGAGGCCTAGATCTAAATTTCATGTAAAACTAATCATTTCTTGAAAAATGTGTCCCAAGCTTAGCCTAATGGGGATCAAATGCCCCAACTAGCGTATGAGTCTGACTTAGGTTAGACCTAATTTGAATTCAAATTCTTGGAAGGATTTTATTCTCCTAGATCTGATGTTGGCTTATAGTGTTGTAATTTCAAGAAATTTGGCATAAACAAGTATAAATACAAGGTTATTTCAAATATTTTCTCCTAGAATGTTTAATGAGCACATGTGATCTAAGAATTTCAGCATTCTATCTGTAGACACCTAAATTTGGCCACTTATGTTTGGTCAAATTTATACTTTTTCATCTAAATATCCTCTTATCTACATTAATTAAGTAATATCACTATTATTTAATTAATACCCCTGAAGTCCTCTAAATCCCAAAGGTATTTAGTTAAATAATTAAATACTTTACCCCTTTCCCCTTTTCCTCAAAAGAATTAAATAAATAATATATTTATTTAATTCCTCACATGCCACATCCTCCATCATTTTTTCTTAATCCTAATCCACCCCCTAATCCCATCATTAGGGATGTGCACATTCCTAATCCATGATTATGATGTGTCACATCCTCCAACTTTTGCAAGTTGGCTCCTAATCCTCATTAGCCACATAGCTTTCCTTTAATCCTTCATCAACTAGTCTAATCAACCCCTTAGTCAACTCTCCCCATCTCCCAAGGAATTTTTAATTTATTTTTGTCTTCCCAAAGTCCTTTTGAGGAATTTTTAATTCCTCTCTCATCCCCCAATGAATATTAAATTCCTTTTCTCTTTCCCAAGGAATATTAAATTCCTTTTATCATTCACATGCACATTAAAAAGGAATTTTTAATTCCTTTGGTCAACTCTTTGATCTCAACCCTTAATCTCTTGTCCTCTTTCAATCTCCATCATTCATTCTATCTCCCTAGGCTAAATGACTAACACTTGAGCCATTTTTGCAATCCTAACCACATTATCAACCATTCTCAAGTAGTCATCCTCTCAATCTCTCAAGTACACACTACCATCTTGCATACATAGCCAAATCCACCATCCTTGCATCCAAATCAAGCAAAATCAAGTCATTATTCTGCCGAAATCATTCTAGGAGCACACACATCAAGCTATCAACAAGGGAAAACAAATTCATCAAGCTCAAACAAGGTAAAATTGGTTTTATTGTCATTTTAAGTTTAAGTTTCATCTTAAGCCCAATCTTCAGGTGTTGTTGTGTTTCCCTTGCTTGTATTTTGTTTCGTTTTGCATCTTAGATTGGGAGAAAAACATCACACATTTTTGGTACACCCAGTGGGACCCACGTCATAGGTCCAACATTTTACATTTTTTGTTGTTTGATTTTTGTAGGTTTAGGTTT
Organism: Sequoia sempervirens; assembly: GCA_007258455.2. Classification (NCBI taxonomy): domain Eukaryota; kingdom Viridiplantae; phylum Streptophyta; class Pinopsida; order Cupressales; family Cupressaceae; genus Sequoia; species Sequoia sempervirens. The sequence continues at coordinate 281,929,494 of VDFB02193867.1, read as the reverse complement.
ACACACAGGGGAAAATCTGCCCAAAATGGGTGAATTTGCAACTTACAGGGGTAAATCTGCTTCGGAAAACAGGTGAACCTGATAGAATGGGTGAATCTACCTGATTAGGAGGAAAATTTTCTCATAGGAAAATTTTCCCATCTTCACTAAATAGCTGAATTTTCTCTCAGGAAAATTCACCCATCTTCACAAAACAGGTGAATTTGCTCTTAGGAAAATTCGCCCATCTTCAAAAAATAGGCGAAACTGCTCCCAAAACAAGCAAATTTTCTCTTAGGAAAATTCACCAATCTTCACAAAACACCTATGAATTTTCTCATAGGAAAATTTTCCCATCTTCACAGAATGACCAAATTTGCTCATCTAGACAGACGAATTTACCTCATATAAAGGCGAATATGCGGTAAATCTGAAACCTGAATTTTGAGTTTTCAGCATCGTTTCAGTTCTGTTTTCAGGTACTAATCTCCTAACTCATCTATTTGTGAGTGTCCCTAGTTTTTACTAATTATTTGTGCAGCTTGTTCTCATCCATCAAAGACCAGTGGTTGCAAACTACTAACGCGTTTTTTGCAGAAAAATTGTTCCAAGAGCTTTTGTTAGTCTGTTTGTTATTTTTCATACTAGCTAGACACACGTAGACTAATTAGAGGGTCAATTAACTCGTTTGATGTTCTTGTGAGTGATTTTTGACGTATCCAATCCCCTTGTGCCATTTGGCAATCATGGGTGATGAGAAATCATAGTTTACTCTAGTCCATTTGAGTCTACCTAGGAGGTGCTAGTGCATCTAAGATCTCCCCTTGCACTACGCGCGAGCTTGGGGATCGATCGAAAATGTCTAGTATCTTCTTCCCTTAGCGAGGCCTGCTTGGGATTTCATCACCCAGGGAATGATCCCAACCACATGTTACCGATGGGGTATATAAAGGGGGGAGAGTGAAAGTTGTACCTCAATCTAGTCACGTTGTGTCTAGCGGAGCATCGAAGCTAGGGTGATACCTAGATAAGACGTGAAGAGTTGGTCATAGTTTCCAGTACCTTTTTGGGGCTCCTGACTCACGCTTGTGATGGACTGGTGTTCATGGTTGTTCCCCACGTACCGTGCATACATTGGGGACTCATGAGATAGCCTTGTTCAGCCTAGATAGAGACCTGTGTTTTAGCCACAACTTGGTGTAGTGTAGGGATGCATACCGTACCCCAAAGTTACTCACCACGTACTTCCCTAGATTGAGATAGAAATCCTCATGGTGGATGACAATAGTCCTTGAGTGAGAGTTTGAAAGTGAGCCTCTGGCATCTGTTGATGACCTTGTGCCACTGGAATGCTAGTTATTCGCCTTTGCAAGAAAGGGTGATCCAGAGAACCACCCCGATATCATGAAGTATTAACCTTCGGTTGTCCACCCAAGGTGGTGGGCCTACATTGAGTTTGAAAACCCTCATCACTAATTTTAGGTTTGTGCTACATGGTGTGTCTTCTTTGTATGATACCTGTTCATTTCATTTTCAATTGAGTTAGCCTAGCCTTCTGTTTGTTGTTTGTCATGCTTGTCATCCTTTGCCACTGTTGGGAGTTTTGCATCCTAGTCCAGTCGAGGTCATCCATTGGGGTGAATTCATCTTTGTCAGAGGTGAATTCTCTTGTGGTTCACTTTCTTAGGGGACCCCATTTTCACTCATTCCTTGGAATAGGTGAGTCTTTCCATCCCCTAGGAAATTTCATCAGTCGTTTTCCATCAAATTCGCTCGTTTCCATAGAACAAGAAAATTTTCCCTCTTCAGGGGTGATCCTGTTTCCAATCCAAGTCATCCTATTAGTCATCCCCTGTAAAATTTTCCCATTTTCACTAAATAGGAAAATTTTCCCCCTTTAGGGGTGAACCTGCTATCAGTCCTCATCCGTCTGTCTTTCTGTCTGTTTTCCTGTCAAATTCTTCCATTCTATTGGGATAGGTGAATTTGCCACATCCTTGGGAAAAATTTCTCTTTGTAGGGATGATTTTGCTTCATGTCTAAGTCTCCCATCTATTCATTTCAATGTCGAACAGTCGATCTTGTTTCTAGGTGTATCCACTCCATGTCTATCTTGTTCATGAAATAGGCGAGCTTGTCACCCTAGTAGGTGATCTTGAAAGTCAAATTTGCTCATTTCCCAGAGTTTAGGAGATCTTGCTAGCTATTTGGGTGAACATGCTGTCAGTCTTGTGTCATCTCCAGTTTGGGTCAATCTTCTCCCCTATATAGGTGAATTTTCTCATAAAATTCACCTATTTTTGTGCCAATTCAGAGTTTGGGTGAATTTGCTCCCACAGATAGGCGAATTTTCTTGACTGGGAAAATTTTCCTATTTCTTGTGCCAACCCAGTTTTAGGCTAATTTGACCCCCAGATAGGTGAATTTTCCTCTCAAATTTTCTTATTTCTTTTCCATCTAAAGTTTTGGGAAAATTTTCTTCCCAAAAAAGGAGAATTTTCTTCCAAGCATAGGTCAACCTGCTCAGAACAGGCCATCATCCGTCTCCCTATAATTATCATTCTCGTCCATCTGCATTGTCTAAAATTCATCATTTCATCAATCAAAACACATAGGTTCATCCTAGGACATCCCTAGATCACACATCCATCATCGATTCATCGAGCCCAATCCCCCAAACTTTGTTTTCGAATATCACCTAGACTTTGTTTTCGAGGTTTTGATGCAGCAAGGACTTTCAAAGGTCATAACTTTTTAATCAGATGTGGGTGGATGCGTTATGAGATGGCATGTGGATTCCCAATGACCTTGAATTAGTTGGCCCCCATTTTGCAATTTTTCAAGGCTTGAAACTTTCATCTTGACCCTCGAAATGGAAATTTAGTGTTTTTTTCTAGTTCTTAAAAAGTCATTTTTGTTAATAACTCAAAGCTAACGTTTTAAATTTAGGATGTTAGTTGGAAATTCATCCTACCTTAGTTTTAGGAATTTTTTTGGAAAAAATTGGACTCTCAAAGATATGCGTATGAAATTACCTAAAATGGCAAAATTTTACAATTGTTGAAATCTACCAAATCTAGCAAAATCCGATTGTCAACACCTTACATCATCTAGTTAAACCCCTGAACTTGGTTTAGAATCAATCCTATCACATCCTCCAATCATCCTAATCTGAGCTTCAATCCAATCTGAATCTAGGCTTTAATTCAATCCCAATTTGAGCTTTAGTCCATCTGCATCCAAGATCTTCTGATATCAAAGAAAATCTTAAGATCCCTTCTTCCATCTTCTTCCAATCCATCATATTTATCTTTTCATCATCTTTTCTTTCCTTCTAATCATCTATTCCCATACCTTCAATCCATATCCATCCCATCCAACATCATGAATCCTTATCCTTCACCAATGCAACCAAAAATAGCAATAAAGGGAAATCCCAATTACGTTGACGATGATAACGAAAGTCTTGTTGATCAAGATGAGTATGATATAGATCCCCTTGATTTTATCATTGCTAGCAAGTTTTCCCCAAGCATCATCTAAAATACAATCACCCACCCAAGAAATTCCATCATGCCTTCACCCACACCTACTAGAACTCCTTATGCTACCTTTGACAAGAGATATCCAGTGTCTTCCCCATCCGCATATTCATCATATCCTTCATCAACATCTTTCTCTTATCCAACATCCATGTCCTCCTATCCTAATCCACCATCCCAATCTTCCCACCCTAATCTACTATCCCAATAACCTTACTACAATCCACCACCCGCATCCTCTTTTCCTTATCCAACATCCACATCTTCCCACTTTAATCCATTGTCTCAATATTCCTATCTTAATATAACATTTGCATCCTCCTATCCTAATCCATCATCCCAATCTTCCCATCTTCTATCCCAATACTCCTACTACAATCTACCACCCACATCCTCTTGTCCTAATCCACCATCCATGTTCGCTTCTCCTAATCCTTCATCCATATCCTCCTATGTCACTCCAGCTTCCACTCCATCATGTCCTAATCCTCCACCTACTCTTAGTCCTACCTCTAATCCCATTCCTCCATCTAATACTAGTCCACCAATACATAATCCTAATCCTCCACCAACCTATAATCCTTATTCTATTCCCATCACCCTAGCTAAGCCCATAATATGTAAGTTTCTCACTCCATAAGTCCTCCAAGGGCTCATGACAAAGAATACATCCCCAACTCTGCATCTTGAAGTCATGGAACCATGTGGCCCCACTCCCCCATGTATAGTCACTAGTGATGAGGCCCTTCTCCATCACACACCTATCATTACTATTTCCACCCCTAGCACCACTCAAATAGTTGAACCCATCAAACCCACTAAATCCATTGAACCCCCATCTCCTACTCCGAGAGTCATCGAACCCATCAAAGATAACCAAACCCAGTCACCATCTTCTACTCCTAGATCCACCCAATCCATCAAAGACACCCAAATACAATCCACTCCTTCCACTCCTAGTATCATTGAAATCCATTCCCAGGAATTACATTAATCCCCCATCCTTCCATCTCCCCCACTTGAGGAGCCCCTCCAACACTCCATTATCATGTCTCCCACACATGATGAGTCATTCCAAGAGCTTGATCCAAAGCATACCAACATATCCCCTTCTCCACATCAAGATCCTATCATCCCATTTATTCCACCTCAAGATCATAGTCTCCCATCCATTCTATCCCATGATCCCCTTGGCATTCAACATCCAACCAATCCATCTCATGAGCCCTTATCACCCACTACCATAACTCCATATCTTATCATATCACCTGATCCCTCTCCTGATCCCTTACCACTCACTCCTCCTGATCAATATATTTTTAACCCATCATATCTATCTTATGATCCTCCATTGTTGCCTAACCCTACTATCCCCACACCACTTGTATATTCCCTTGCTACTCTCACATTCAGCCATGGTGGTTTCCTTGCAGAAGAGGAACCAAGCATATATGCCACCAATTCTGCCCCACCTAATAATGGAAGAGTTCACATCATGTTTCCAAAATAACATGCATCCTACTATAGATCAAATGCTCAAGATCATGAATTATCAAGAAAAGGTTTAGGCCTTTATGAGCAAGGTATTTTAGAGCCCATCCATTTCAAATAAAATTTGTGTACACAAGGTCTTGGATATATCTCCCAATACTTGCAATCCAAAAGTGTTGGTACAATCTCGATACGTCCTTAATGAGCCTCTTCAAAAAGATTAGTAGGCTCTTCCAGTCGCTCCACTAAACCATTTTCTGCCATCCCCCCTCCATTGTATCACCTTAAAACAACCATCCATATTCCTCCTTCGTCTTTAGAATCCATTTTGGGTCCTTATGTCCCTCCATCCACCATCTCCCATCCTTCATCTACTCCATCTATTTTGGGTCCTTATGTCCCTCCATCTACCATCACACATTCCCCACATACTAAGTCCATTTTAGGACCTTATATCCCAATATAACATCCTCCATCTCATCCTATTCCTCCTTTTATCCATCCATCACCTATCCATATCACCCATCATCAATATACCACTCTCATGTTCCCTAATTAGGATAAAAAAATGCATGTACCTACACATCCTCCATCCACATATCATCCCCAAAATCCTACCTCCATCACTCCATTCATGTTTCCTCCACATCATCCATCTCCTTGTACCCATCCCATTGCTATTAAAAGCACTTTGGATGCCAAAATAAACATGCATAAATCCAAGAATACACATGAATATAAAGATCCACATGTCCCCTCTAAAGGACATGGTGAAGAAAAGAAAGATAAAATCCAAAATCCAAATCAAACCCACAAGCCACAAAGGCCCCCCAAAGAAAAAATAAAAACCATGTGGATCCCAAAGAAAAAAGATGCAATGCCTTCAAATGAAAAATTTGTAACCAAATCCAAAGTTGCTAATCAAAAAGCTAATCATACACATCCTCCATCTCCTAAATCTATTTTGGGTCCTTATGTCCCAAAATTCACTATCCCATCTCCTCCATTATCCCCACATTCTCCATCCATTAATCCTCCTATCCTTTCACATTCACCACCATATGTGCCAATGTTGGTCCTAAAAAAATTACCCCATCACACACCTATCCCATCCATTATCCAACATATCTCCCACATCAAATCCCTTTAATCCATTCTCTTGCATAATCCATTTATCCTAATAAGGTTGTACCAACATCCAATAGTCACTTCAAACATGGGATCTTAATACCTCGAATGGAACTTGATGCTTGAGTTATTCATCCATCTCCTTATCAAATATCTTCTAAATCCACTTATCCACATCCCTATCCTTATCCATATCACGTCTAGAAAGTGCACAAGACAAGATTAAGAGCAAACATGCAATGCAAATCTAATGCTATCTAATTTTAAACAACAAAGAACAAAGGAAAGTAAAAACGTAATAAAACTGAACAATCTCACCAAATTTCTACGTATTTCCATGATTCATCTCGATTTCCCTTCTCCATTTTGCTGTTGTAGTATTATTTCCCTCAAATTTCTCGTAAGTTTGTGCAAGTATAGCCTAAGATAGTGATTTAGAAAAACATCAAAGATTCAAGATAAGTGCTCACAAAAGTCATAAGATTTCGAGAGAGATAAATGATTTCGAGAGAGATTGGAATGATGAAGACCAGATCAATTTATAGAAAATTGATTATTCGAACGACAGGCCAGGATCGAAAGATCAACAGACAGTTGAGATCGACTAATTAGACATGCATTCTAATAACTGTCAGTAATGACATGAGTGATACAAATTAGAAATAGAATTAAAGATTAAATAAATGATTTAATCTTCAAGTTTGGTATTCGAAAATAGAAGAATTATCTTTGCATGACAAAGATGAATATGGATTAAAGCAACTCTTTGTTCGAATGCACGCACAAGGTTTAATTAATTAAATAGGAATATTTAATTAATTCGCATGTACACGCAAATGAGTTAGAACTGGATGATTGAATGATTTGACAAAGAGATTACTCGAGAACACCACTCAGACATTAAATCAAGAGTTAACTGAGCGATTAAAATAGATCAAGTCGAGTCAAAGTGAATACTTAGATAACTCACAATTTATCTAAATATAGAGGAATGCGTTAAAATAGAATTCATGAATTAAATAATTCATTTAATTCAAGATTTGATATTTGAAGAATAATTAAATAAATAAGATTTATTTAATTAAGTGATGAAGGGATTTAAGTGAATAATTAAATAAATAAAGAATTTATTTAATTATAGTTGAAGTATGATAAAGAGTAAATTAAATAAGAATTTATTAAATTTGACAAGAAGGATAAGGTTAATTAGTAACATAATTAAATTAAAAGTGTTTATTTAATTAATCAGATAGAATAAAGAAAAGTGTGAATTAATTAAATAATTAAGATTATTTAATTAATAGAAGAATTAAAGTTAAAGTGAATAATTAAATAATTGACGTTATTTAATCATGATCATGAAGAATAGGAATTATGAAGAATATTGAAGTCGCATGCCTAAACCAAATTTTTGTGTCTACATTTTCCCTTCTTTGATACAATGTCATTTCAGCATTGTGTCAAAGAAAATCGATATGAAATATGCCCTAGTAATGCCCCAATGTAAAACATGTGAAGGTATGCCCCCTCGGGAGAACTGACAAATTTTTGAAAAAGTTCAAAAAAAATTGGAAATGAGCCCAATTAGTCCATTAGATAGTCAGAAATGTAGTGGCGTTGATAGAATTGAGTTTGGAAATGTTAGGGACGAGTACGGGTTGATCGAAATGGGAAATGAGCGTGGCCAGTAGGAAAGAATGCCACCAAAACCCTAGGTATATATAGAAATTGGGGTAAAAACCAATTCATTTTCACCCTCCTAGCTTTGAAAATTGAGAATTTTCTCTGTACTCATAGCGAAGATGTCCCCTGTTCCAAACACCCATCATCGAGCTTATAGGATCTGGACCTTCCAGAGGCCAACCGACGTGGACCCGCTGGTATGTACCTCAAACTTGACTTTTGAAAATTTTCATTTGCGCGTAATTTTATGCATTTAATTCAAAATTTATGTATGTGTCATTTTAATAAAACGCCACATGTGTATGTGAAAAAGACGCATCTGCATGCGAAAGACCGCATTTGAAAATTTACATACAATGTTTAGTTTAAGTTTGTTGTGGTTCGATGCATTTGTAGATTAATGAACCGCATTTGATAATATGCATCGCATGTGCATGTAGAATAGCCGCATTTGTTTATTATGCAACGCATTTGAATTTCCCTCGACACACACATATTTATTTCAACGCATATGTTATAGTGCAACACATATGTGATATAGTTAGACGCATGTGAAAAATAAAGATGGATGTGTCTAATCAAATGATGCATCTAAATTTTATGCACCGCATATGTGAAATAATGACGCATGTGAAAAATAATGACGCATGTGACAAACAATGACGCATTTGAATAGCAGTTAGTTATAGTCAATTTGCATTAGAATAGATGTTTGAGGCTGACATGAGGCATGTATAATGCCATTGCGGGTCATGTTAGATACAGTATATACTCGAGAGTCGAGACTGACAAATTTTTGGTTCAAGGATAGCTTGCAGAGTGCCAAGCGACGTTTCCTATGGCACCTTGGTCTTCTGCACGTTATAGACATTCCCCAGATTCGGGCGAATCAGGGATTATTGACAGCATTGTGTGAGCGGTGGCACTCAGAGACATCGTCTTTTCACCTACCGACTGGAGAGGCCACTATTACTTTAGAGGATGTCTATAGGATCCTCAGACTTCCTATTAGAGGCACATGGGTGATGTATGACACCCAGAGGGGTGCAGCCGAGATGTGTAGATACTACCCACATATGGACATCAGGCAGTTAGGGTTTGACCACTATGAGATTAGGTGGTGTGTGTTGGCTCAGAGGTATAGGTAGCTAGACTATCTATTGTGTACATTGATAGGTGGCATAGTACTTCTTGACCGTCGAGGTCATGGTTTTCCCGTGGGGTGGGGGGAGATGCTTGTAGGCATGCTGGAGCATCGAGTGGTGTATGCTTGGGGTTCATGTCTGCTTGAGATGTTATACTTTCATTTGCATGGTATTGCCTACCGAGAGGCATAGTCTATGAGTTGTGGTACCACGCTCTTGATGGTATGGGCGTGGGAACACATCGCTATTTTCTGGCCACCAGTGATAGTTGACCTTCCACACGGAGCTCCTTATGCCTTCCGCTATGAGGGAGCTAACACTCAGCACCACATAGGAGATACAAGTTAGTTCAGGCATGCCATAGACACGATGGTCCAGTTTACATGGAGACCATACTTGGGCTGTGTTGATTGGTCAGATGAGGATGAGCATTTTCCGTTTTGCCGATAGGTACAGTATTTGATTGGGCAGATAGTGTCACATGTCCATATCATAGAGCGTCAATTGCCAGATCGTGTCATGTGGTAGTTTGGAGAGGTGCAGGATGTGCCTAGAGGACGGGCAGAGTTTGCGAGATCATTGCAAGAGGTCCCCCTATGGGGCCCAGAGATTCCAGTGGCCACAGTCGAGGCAAACATCGATGCATTGTAGGAAGTTCCATGGGGATGGAAGGATGGTCCAGAAGACCCAGGGACCACAGAGGAGTATGATTAGTGGTGGGAAGTACACAAACCGATTCCATTGACAGATCTAGAGCAGCCAGTGCCGGTAGAGTGGCGAGGGACAGGTCCGCGAGGCAGGCGTGGTAGAGGTAGAGGTCAAGGAGATGGAGGAGGTCATGGTGATGGTGGAGGTCGTGGTGATGGTGGAGGCCATGGTAATGTTGGAGATGATGGCAGAGGTGGACAACGAGGGGGCAAGAGAGGGAGATGTGGACGAAGGGGATGAGGGCGACCATTGTCACCGATCCATGAGGAGGGACGAGGGGATGAGGATGTGGCCATGCTAGACATTGGGAGAGGAGGGGAGGAGGTGGATATTGCAATAGGTGAAGAGGAGGATCAGTCCACTGAGGAAGCCATTCCAGATATCCGAGCAGAGGAGGAGACAAGTAGAGAGGAGGCAGGCAGAGAGGAGACAGTCAGAGAGGAGGTAGAGATTGATGCCTTGGGCTTGTTGGGTGCCTACCAAGAGGATGACGAGGAGGATGATGATCATGAGAGAGAGATTTGTGATCAGATTTTAGAGGAGTTAGATGAGGAGGAGGATGGGGTAGCGAGGGCCAGGCAGGATGACATAGGGGTAGTGGATCCAGACATAGATACATTGCGTACTCAGGTTGCATCCTTGGAGGAGCATATGAGAGTGCTGATGTCTGAGAGGGATGCATATTGGATGGAGAGGGACAAAGCGGTGATGGATAGGGATCGGGCCATAGCTTAGAGATAGGAGACCGAGCAGAGATTCACAAAGCTTAGAGCCTTATGTACTAGACCATCAATTTCCTTTGCTAAAGAGATAGTCAGAGCTGGGGAGAGGGAGACCTACTACCGTGACCTATATCAGGTAGAGATTCCTCCAGAGAGACGGGCTCCCAAATTTTCACAAGAACGTAGCAGTAGATCACAGATCAAGAGTCATACGAGGATAGTTAGCACAGAGGGTGTGGAGTAGCCACAAAGAGCCGGTCCATATGATAGGCCCCACTCAGCTCACAGGTTATCAGGTTCCCGACATCAGTCATCTGGACATACCAGTCATGATAGCAATGGCAATTCAGGATAGCGATATTTCTTGACATGTATCGATAGATTGTATTGTGATGATATGGCCTGTAGGCTTCCATATATTATTGATACATTATGACATTGTGATGTGACATTGTTGAGTGAGATATATATATATATATATATATGATCGTGGCAGTGATTCTCATGATATGCATTTCTATGTAGTGATTATGCAGTCTTTATTTGTACATGTGATGTTTATAGTATATGCCTATGTGATGGATGATCATATTTATTTTATGATGTTTATGCAGCCAATAAGATAATGTTGATGCTATATGATGTATGCAATTTATAATTATGAGATGCAATATGATGTTATATGTACAATTCTCTCTACATGTGATGATATACAGATGTAATGTAATACATGTATTTATATTTGTTTTGTACATGGAATGGTTATGATATGTATTGTATGATGATGAATTCCTATTATGCCATGATGTCCTAAATATGATAAATGTCTATATGCATTTTTCTAACATGTGTGTGTATGCAGGATGACTTGTATTGTTGTGTGTCACAGGACTCCATCATAATGCAAAAAAGAAGAATGGTTAGTGCAGAAAGAAAGATGGAGAAATAACGAAAGAGATGCGATAGATGTTAGTATTAGGAATCTTTGATGTTTTGTTGTATCACAAAAGGTATTGCACTTTATCATCATTGGGAAGGACTAATACAAATGGAGACAAACACCATGATATGACATAGATCAAGGTGTACAAGGTTATCCACTTGCGAATAATAGACAGTCGCAGACAAGGATTGTCGTTAACTCATACTAAGGGCACAAATTTCCCTAGTCGTTTTGTCAAGACAAACCAAAAACATCAAACAAAATAAAATATGGGTCATGAGACGTCATCGCTCCTCTAAATCCTTCATGGGACATCCTTGAGGACACTAGTAACATGACTCAAAATAAAATTTAAAAGATAGTTGACAGACAACAGTCAAAGAAAATAGAATTCTGATACATCGTTGCTTCTCTAAATCCTTCATGGGACATCCTTGAGAAAGCTAGTAACATAATTCCCAGTCACCAATTCAAGATAAATGATAAGATAAATAATCCATATAGTCAAAAAGTCAATAAAATATTTTCCAAAACTTGATCTGTTTGTTTGATTCGTGTTGATTGATAGAAGGATTGATTGATAGAGCCTAATGTCAGGAAATACACATACCGGATAAGACTGTGAGTCTGGTTTCGATGTTATGACTATCTGTATAAGGCATGACAAACCCTGGTTTTAGAAAGACATGTATTGTATAAGATGTTGAGTCAGATACCATTGATGTGATAACCTATGTAAGGCTATGCTTGATTGTTTGACCTTGTCGATTATGCAGGAATGACTCATCCTATATTAGACATAGATTGCTTTATTGATAGCTATATTTAGGAAGGACCCATCCTGAACAAGATATAGGTTGATTTTTTTGATGATGTTTGTTTCTAGGAAGGACACATCCTGTAGTAGACATTTGTTAATCTTTTTTGATTGTTTTGTTTGGCAAGTTGTTTGATTTGACTTAGAGACATTGCTGACTTGTTCACCAGATTAATGCATGACTTGATATGATGTGTTGACAATTGACTATGTGTGACAACAAACCCTAAAGGACTGACCTAGTGCGGCCTCGGGGGCTCATCGATTGATGGCCTTTCCTACATTATACACGTAGAGACCTCGTAGTTCGACTTGAATTTGACTGACAAGACTGACTACAAATAGAAGACATGTGTGAAAGTGAATGTGATGAACCATAATGGACTGACCTAGTGTGGCCTCGGGGGCTCATCGATTGATACCTTGCCTATGTTATACATGTAGAGACCTCATAGTTTGACATGACCATTGACCTTGTCATATAGAAATATGGATTGAAGCATGATTTTATACAGAAAAACCTAAATAGACTGACCTAATGCCTCAAGGGCACATCGGAAGATGGCCTTGCCTACGTCCAGTCGCAGAGGAAATGTAGTTTAGACAAATGACAAAGATTGACAAGTGCGACTGACTTTGACTCTATTTTTGGATTTTTGAAATGTTTTGATTTTTTTTTTGTCTTTTTGAAGTTTTCTAATGTTTTTGTGTTTTCTCAGGTCATTTTGCAATGTTTGTGGATTTTCTATGGTTTTACATCTTCAACACAGCTAATGGAAGAATCAATATGACACACGTCAAGTGTTTTCCCCCAGTCAAGTATAAGACCAATTGATTATGAATAGGGTAAAATGGGGGATATGAAATTCACTTGATGTCAATCATTCCAAGTTATGGGAAATACTACCACGTATTATGAATGGTATATACAAGTGATGGATATAAAAGATAAAGGATATATACAGGGATAAGGACTATGTACAGGGATGAGGACTATGTACAAGGATAGGTAGTATGTACAAGGAGAAGGACTATGTATAGGGTAGTGGACTATGTATAGGGAAGTGGACTATGTATAGGGATAAGTAGTATGTACAGGGTAGTGCCAAATTAGAATAATAGTAGACAAAGGAGAAGAATGAAGTACACATGACACCTATTTGCTAGGTTTTCACCATGGTACCTATCCAAAGCACCACCGAAGTGGTTTTCACTATTGGATGAGTAATTTGTCTTTACTATTTTCTAGATTATCTAATTTTTTTGGTGTTACCAATATGCCTATTTGCTAGGTTTTCACCTTGGTAACAATTTTTATGTTTTTCTTGATTTTTTTTGTATTTTTGCTAATTAAGGCAAGGCTCTCAGAAGCTATGCGTAGAACTTCTTCGGATGCAAACTATTGATTGGTGAGGACAATGGTTCCCCTTCAGGAGTAGAGAGTTGGTATGCTCCCGATCCAAAAGCTTCTATAACAACATAAGGTCCTAACCAATTTGGTTCAAAATTTCCTAGTTTGTCTCTTTCTACTTGATTCTTTGGGTTCTCCATTAAAACCAGGCCACCAATGTCAAAGTTTATGTTCAAGACCTTCCTATTATAGCTATGATGAAGGTGATTCTGATATGCTTGGTGATGGTCTAGTGCCTTCTGTCTTTGCTCATCCAATAATTCTAACTCATGGAGTCTCAAGACTCGATATTCTTCATCATCAATGTGGCCTTTCAAGGATACCCTTAGGGAAGGAATCTTGACCTCAATAGGAAGAATAGCATAAGAACCAAAGACTAGTGAATAGGGAGTGGCACTAGTGGGAGTACAGATACTTGTGCAATAAGCCCATAAGGAAAGATTAAGCTATAAATGCCAGTCACGACCAGCATCATTGATAGTCTTCTTGAGGATTCTAATGATGGTCTTGTTAGATGCCTCTGCTTGGCCGTTACCTTGTGGGTAGTATGGAGTATAAAAGTGATGTTGAATATGATATTCATCACAAAGGTGGCGGACTTCTTGGTTCTTAAATGGGTGGCCATTATCCATGATTATGGACTAAGGGACACCATACCGACAAATGATATAGTTCAGGATAAATTTAGAAATCTGTGTGCCGGTAATGTATTTCATAGGAATGGCTTCAATCCACTTTGTAAAAAACTCAGTGGTTGTGATAATGAATTTGTGTCTATTAGATGATGTGGGGTGGATCTTACCTATGAGGTTGAGTCCCCATTAGGCAAAGGGCCATGGTGACGTTATAGGATGGAGCTCTTGTGCTGGTGCATGTATCAAGTCTCCATGAACTTGACATTGGCGACATTTCTTTACAAAGACATATGAGTCTTTTTCCATAGTAGGCCAGTAATAACCTAGTCTCATAATATTTTTGGCTAAGGTAGGACCACTAGAATGGGAACCACATATACCCTCATGCACCCCATGCAAGGTTGCTTGTGCTTTAGTAGAATCAAGACATCTCAGTAGGGTATTATCTAAGGCACGTCTATATAGGGTGTCTCCGACGATGGTGTCTTTGGCTAACTTATGAAGGAATGTCCTACGTTGGTTGTTTGATAGGCCAGTGGGTATGACTTCGACATGAAGGTAGTCATAGATTTCTTTGTACCATGGGGAATCAGAACCAACAATGTCACACACCATTTCAGAATCCGGGATATCATAGGCTAGGACCAATAGTTGTTCTACCAAGAACTCAAACTTAGGCACGTTGCTAGGAATGTTGAGAAGTGATGCAATTGTAGCCATAACGCTGCTGCCCTATTTAAAACATGAGATATCTGATGAAATTTGACTTTTTTGAAGTACTCTTTAAAGCTATCAACCATGTGTTTGTAGGGAGCAAGTTTCTCATCCTTAGTCTCATAATCATCATTTACCTATCTGATTACTAGTTAAGAATTGCCAATATACTTGTAAGTTCTTAATTTTCCACTTGACTGCCATGCGCAACCCTGTCACTAGAGCTTCATACTCTGCTATGTTTTTCGTACATGGAAATGCAATCCTGAATGACTTAGGGATCAAATCACCCTGTGGTGTGATAAACAATATACCAGCCCCTGAACCATGATTTGTATGTGAGCCATCAAAGTACAGTTTCCATGTGGTGTTTGTATCCATCATAAATATAAACTCATCAGGAAAGTCTACAACTAATGGGTGATTTGCTTGTATTGGTGCATTAGCTAACTAATCAGCAATGACCTGTCCTTTAATATCCTTTCTTTCTACATACTGGATATCATACTCACTAAGTATCATAACCCATTTGGCCAGTGACCCTATTAATGTTGCCTTGCTGAGAAGATATTTTAGAGGGTCTATTTTAGCAATTAGCATTGTTTGATGGTTTAGCATATAGTGCCTCATTTTTTGGGTAGCAAATACTACTACAAGATAGGAACGTTCAATGGTACTATAGTTGAGCTCATAACCTACCAAAGTCTGACTGATATAATAGACTTCCCTTTCATGAAATTCATCATCATTTTGTGCAAGCAATGCTTCGAGTGATGAATGGGTTGTTGTGATATAAAGAATCAATGGTCTTCCCTCAACAGGTGGCATTAAGACTGGTGGTGTGAGTAAATATTCCTTAATCAATTAAAAATCCTCTCCACACCTAACCGTCCATGCAAACAATACCCCTTTCTTAAGGAGATGTTGAAAAGGATGTGTCTTATCTGCTAACTGCACTATAAATCTTCTGATGGATTGCAATCTTCCCTATAGTGTCCTTAGTTGACTAAGATTAGTGGGTGGAGGCATGTCCATGATTGCTTTTACCTTAGCTGGATCCACTTCAATGCCTTGTCTGGAAATGATATAGCCTAACAACTTTCCTGACTTGACTCCAAACACACATTTCTTTGGATTGAGTCTCACTTTATACTTCTCCAACCTTTGAAATATCTTGTCTAAAACCTATAAATGTTATGCCCTTGTCTTGGATTTTACAATAAGATCATCGACATAATCTTCCATAAGAGTATGTACTAGATCATGAAAGATGGTGGTCATGGCACGTTGATAGATTGCTCCAGCATGAGTCCGAAGGGCATAACATTCCAACAATACGTTCCCCAAGGACAAGTGAAAGTCATCTTAGGTTGGTCTTTAGTTGCAATTCTGATCTGGTTATATCCTGAAAATCCATCCATAAGGGACAACATCTCATATCCTACTATCATGTCAACTATCATGTCTATGTTAGGCAAAGGGAAGTCATCCTTAGGACAAGCCTTGTTGATATCTCTAAAATCAGTGCAGATGCAGATGCCCCCAGTTGGTTTAGTGTCTGGTACAAGATTGGAAATCCAATCTGCATAGTCGATAGATCTAATGAAACCAACATCTAAGAGTTTCTTGAGTTCTGCCTTGACTAATAAAGCAATCTGTGGGTGCATTTTTGTCAATTTTTGTTTCACTGGTTTGGCACCTAGTTGTAAGGGAAAATGATGCAGAACAAGTTCAGGATCCAACCCCGGCATGTCTGCATATGACCAGGAAAAATTTATCTGTCTCTGTGCAAAGAAGTTGTGGAACTCTGGTTGCTCTTATGTTGTCAATGACACTGCAAAATAAACCAGTTGAGGATTCTCTTTGGTACCTATGTTGACTTCTACTGATTCTTCAACGAGCATGGGTGACTTTTCCTATGCAACAGGGAGAATGTTCAAACCTCCATCCTTAGGTGCCTCAGAGAGGTTTTCACCTTTGGATGCATCCTTTCTTTTTACTTTTTCATTGTCTAAAGGTGCCTCTCATTTTTCACCTAGAGACTCATCCATTTTATCTTGTTTATTATTTTTCTCATGTTTGCAACTGGAGGGTTGAACAGATTCCCCAAAGTATGATTTTTTGTCCAAGTCAATGGTAAAACCATCCTTATGATCATTGTTAGGTATGCCTTCTTGTAATCCCAGGAACTCAGCAATTGCTTCGTCGTTCTCAAAAATGTCTAAGATGGGTGTATCTTGTTGATCCCAATCAATGAATTGGGGATAGACTAAGGGCATGTCATTGTCAGAGTTATCAAATTTTAATGGGGTCAAGGTAAGGATTGAGTTATTCATATGGTCACAAAATTCTTGTACTAAATCCTTTTTTCTCTTAGGTTTAGGTCTAGACGGATTGAGAGATAGGCCTAATGCCAAGGTTTGGTTATCTAATACAGATGTATTGGGTTGCCAAGAAGTTGGATCGAGTGATTCCCAATATTAGTGTTTAAACCACTCCTCCTTTGTCATTTTCTTTGGTGGACAAGAATTTAATGGATTTGGTGAGGAACTTAACATTAAGTCAAGTTCTTCAAATAACTTGTCAAGGTCCATGGAAGAGGTAGAGGATAAGGAATCCCACTCATAATCGTTAGAGTCGGGGGAGTCACAAGGATATTGGTCCAATGGTTCGTGAGATGTCTTAATATCTCTTGAAGCAGTTACTTCCTCAATTAAGGGTGATGTGGTACTAGGAACGCCAATCTAAATCGGTTGAAACCCTAGCCCCATGCCTTTTGGCCACTGAGAAACCAATATTGGTTCAATCCTCTAGTCTTTGTTTAAGCCTAAACCACTTTGTCTATCATATCCCTTGCTCTACATGATTGTGAAACCATTTCCATATAGATCTATAGGAATGTGAGCAAGTAAGAGAGGTCCATCATCTTCCCTATACAACCAGGAAGTGACATCTTTCATATTTATGGCCTCTTTGCTTAATTCTCCCCATTTAATGAAAGTTGTTGTAGGAGGAACATGTATAGTGACCATAGACTATCCCCTATCTGATGTAGGTAAACCATATGACTTAGGAGGAATCAAATGGATAACACAATAAGATGTCATCATGTAATACTCTCCACAACCCTTGTCTTGGATCTCAACCCTAGGAGTGGTAGGAATTGAGGGTGAAATAGATGTTCAAGTGAGTGTGGATGGATCAACATAGGAAGATGGATTGGATGATGAAGCCTCTTGGTTCACTTGCACTTGGCGTTGGGGGATCTCTTTTAGATTGGTGCAATATTGGAATGGATCTAGGTCACCATCTATAGTTATTTTTATGCTGTTGTAAGGAAATTTAAGACACTGATGATACGTGGAAGGGACTGCCTTCATGGCATGAATCCATGGTCTACCTAGCAGAAGGTTATAAGGAAGGGTGAGATCCAAGACCTGGAACTTTGTCTCCATTACTGTAGGACCAATTCTAATAGGAAGTGTTACCACCCCCTTTGATTCTCGTTCCTCATCATCATAACCTTTAATGACAATACTTTTGGTCGTGTCTATGCATGCTTCTATGATACCTAATGCCTTAATTAGTTTTAAAGTGTATAGATTTAACCTTGCTCCTCTATCTACCAAAACTCGTCTAACTTTGGTATCATCAACAAGGAATTCTAAATGTAAAGGATCATTATGGTTCATCTTTTTAGTTGCATAGTCTTGTTTAGATAATTTGGCATGGTGAGTATTGGTCAAGTAGCCCACCACTTCTTGGAAATGATTGACATCAAGATCATTAGGGACCGTGGTGTTTTGTAAAGCTTTATCGAGTATAGATCGATGCTCAGGGGAAATACGCAACAGTTCCAAGATTGAAATGTGGGCTGGGGTCTTCCCCAACTGGTCAAGTAGGTTATATTGTGACTTGGAAGGCTGCGGTGTTTGCTGCAATGGGGGGCCTTGGATAGTGATCTTAGTACAATGAGTATTGACCGCGCATTAGGGATTTGTATTGATAGTAATGGCATTAATATTCTCATCGGCAGGGCGAAGGCAATGAATGATTTTGCCACTATTATAATCATGCTTGATACTTGCATAATTGGCTGACATATTGGTCTTAGTACTCAAACTAGGAATAGTTCCTTTGCCATGGTCATGTAGTGGATCAGAAAAGACTTGATGATCAGTGTTTGATGACTTTTTTTTTGTCTACTAATTTCAATTATTCTCCTTTCAACAAGATCTTGTATGATATTCTTTAGTTGTTGACAGTTTTGTAGGTTATGTCCCTTAGTTCTATGATAATCACAAAAGGAATTATCATCCCACCAAGCTGGTTTAAATTTCCCTGGATCATATTGTCTTGGTTCTTGCAGCTGTATAAGATTATGTTGTAACAGTTGTTTGAATACAAACTCAATGGGTTCCCCTAAGGGAGTGAACTCACGTTTTTGAAACCTCCTTTGTTGTTGCAGACATTGAGTATTTTGGACCATGTTGGGAGGTTGATTGACATCATTAAGTGTGTTGGAAAAAGTATGAGGTCCTCGTAATGTGATGAGTGGTCCTGCTTGTAGGGTTTTAGCATCAACTACCCCATCATTGGTGACATTTTTGTTACGAGACCAAAATATTTTTTTGTCAGAGGGGGTGTTTTGCACGATCGGGTTTCTATTGGATGTTGATGTCTTAAGTTTTCCTTTTTCAATGAGATCATTTTCTATTATATCCCCTTTTTCCACTAGTTCTGAAAAAGATGTACAACAATGTACCCTTAAGTGACTCCTGAGTTTCGCATGAAGGTTTTCTTGGAACATAGTAACTTTTTGTTTTTCAAGTATCTCAATAGGACATCAGCTAGCTATGGTCCTCCATCTCTGGAAGAAAGCGATGAATGTTTCCCCTTCGTCTTGCTTGTGTGACACAAGGTTGCTATATTTATCTCATGGTCTATGTTGAAAGAGAATTGCTCCACAAATTTCTCAACCAGTTCACTCCAATATTTGATGCCATAATCTAGACCTGAAAACCACTCTAGTGCAATCCCTACAAGACTTCGTGGAAATAATCTCATAAGATATGTGGGGTCATAAGCGACATCTATGTATATGGTAGAAAATTCCCTTATATGTTCTATTGGATTTCATTTGCCATTGTACTTAGGGAGATTCGGTATGACATATCCATGAGGGAAAGGGGTCATATACAATGATCTATCAAAGGGAAATGGGCATATGTCCTTTGTTGAAAATGATTTCTTAGTTGACATCGACATGTTATCCATTTGTGTTTGTAGTGCCTGCATTTGTGTTTGTAAGATGTCAACTTGGGTCAAAGATGTGCTAGGGGGATTATGCGGATCCATGTATGTATTTTGAAATCCAAAGTATCATGATGGGTTTCAATTGAACGTTGGTATTTGAGGTGGGTTTGGATTCAGAATTTAGGTAAATGTGTTATGGGTCGGAATCTGTGTAAAATGGGTTTGTGTGAACGGATTCTGACTGCCAATCTGGGTGAAAGGATTCTGATTCAAAATCTATGTAAATTGGTTTTGACTTGGAGTATGTGTGAATGGATTCTGACTACCAATCTGAGAGAAAGGATTATGATTCAAAATCTGCGTGAATGGATTCTGATTGCCAGTCTGGGAGAATGGATTTTGATTGCCATATTGGAAGGAGGGAATGCCTCATGTTTGTGTAATCTATGGTATAGTACTAGTGACTTGAGCACTAGGTATGGCCATCGACTGTGGTATGGTGCTTGTGATACTGGAATTAGGTATGGTCGTTGACTGGGATATTGTACTTGTGACATCGACATATGGTGTATAAGCTGATGTTTTAGGTCTTTTGCTCCCAACAAGAGGACTGGAGAGAGTGGATGATGATCTGCCTATAGTGAAATTAAATCCTGATGTCATGCCAAATGTACCAAATGGAGACATATAGACTGTCGTACTCTGTGCATAGGTGTTCCAGATGGCATAGTTGTTGTGACCTGAGGTATAGTTGTACTTGCAGTCATGGTATTTGTCCCTTGTGTAGGTTGAGTTTGTAAGGTGCTGATATCAAATCCTGTAGGTAAGGTAGTGCCTTCAGCTAGCAATTTGGCTAAGTATCATTGTCGATCATTTGCTAGGTACTCATCTATGAAAGAGGCAAACTCAGGGTCCTACACAGTAGCCTCTATGTCTTCTACTGCAATATGTCCTTGAGTGTTTCTAGCGGTGAATTTGTCTAATAGAGTCTTATGAGGTCTTGAAGAAAATGGATTGATGAATTCATTTGGGTTCGACATCTTTTCTCTCTCTCTCTTCTCTTAGACCTAGTTTTGACCATGTAAGATTAACTCAATATGCAAGGAATGAAAGACTACGTCTATGGACAGTATGAATCTATTCTATGTTTTTGGGATTTTTCAAATGAAAAATAAGGAATGTTCTAGGATGACACTAATCTAAAATCTAAAGATGCAAAGTCTAAGCAAGACCCTAAAGTAATCAATTCTATAAACCCAAGACAGAGGGACCAACTACCTAAAGTCTAACCAAGGCGTCAATTTCGTTAAGTCAAGGAACCAATGTAGGACGAGGATCAAAGACAAGTCGAGTTTCCTAACTAGACTGATGAGCTAGGATGGACTCTCTGTAGGAAAAAAGATAAAATGATAAGACTAGGTTCAATGACAGATTTTGTTGATGCTATGATATTTCTAGAGTGTAGATGATGGACCTATTCTAAAGTTTGTAAAAGTGACCCTCCTAGAAGTTTGACCTAAAGGAAAAAAAAGTATTTCTAAGATGAGACCAAAATCTGAATTAGGACAACTATGGAAATGACTATATGAACCTAAAGGATGCAAAATTGAGCAAAATCATTTCTTTTTTTTGTTCAAGTATTGTTTGTGGAAAGACAACTAAAACCGATATGACCATGTTGACCAAACAATGAACATGAATTCTGACTTTTTGATAATCAGGAAAATGCGTCGCAGGATTTCACATATGTAGTTAAGTTTACTAGTTGCAGTTTCCTAGTGATCAATTGTGTTTCTCTGATAAAGTTTGATGTGTGACTCTAACAAATGCGGTTAATTGTCTAACATATGTGACTCATACTGACAATTGCAACTCAGAATATAACATATGCGGTTTTCAACAATCAAATGTGGGACAATTTGACAGATGCGACTCTACACTAAACAGATGTGACTGATACTGACAGATGCGGCTTGAAGTTTAAACAAATGCAAGTCTAACTAATAGATGTGACCTGAAGTTAAACAGATGTGACCTGAAAAATCAATTGTGACTTTCTGGTGAATAGTTGCGACTCTCAGTGAATTTTCAGTGACCTAAGATTTAAAACTGACCCCATTTTTCGTGATCAAATTTTGGCAAACAAGAACAATCATAAGACAAAGTGTTTTCAGTTTGATTCTAGATTCAAAGAACATTTAAGTTGACAACAGACAAGCACATCCTAATAGGCCAAAAGGCCTAGGGTTTGTATACTTGGTATAGCCCACCAAAATACCCTAGATTGGTGATAAACACCTTTCCATATCGAGAGCGGATAGCTTAGAAATTTGGTGGCATTGGCTCCCTTCCATGGCTCATTAACATCTTTCGAGCAAACCAATTTTGAATTATTTGGGCAATGACCTCCCAAGAATTGCTATCTCTACTCAACAGGATCAGTAGTGAGTGTCTTTGGGCATGATACTGTACCCTGCACTATACCAAGCAATGACCAATAGAGCGGTTGGACACTAAGACAAAAGGTATTTAGTATGGGCATTCTATTCATGGGGCATGATCCATACAGTGAGAGTCCCCTTTTGGATCCATCTCGTCGGAACCACACTCGTGATTCTTGGGTTTTTCCCAAGAATCCACTTTTATATACCGGCTGGAAGTCCCTTGGGTTCAGGGTGCTACTGGTCTGAGTTGTCCTAGGGTGAGTACTTTTTCCCACCATAACAGGCCCAAGTTCTAGAGTTGGTAATCGTTTCTCTTACACCCAGGATTGCACGAATGCACAAGGGGAGAGGATACTTTGATGTACCAGATCATGAGGGTAATTACACAGATGTGCTTTTGCACCAAACATAGTAGACACTTGTTAATTTTAATCCAAATGAAAGATTTGCTACACTACCAAACAATATGTTTCAAGAAATCTTAACTAAGGTCTTCGACATGCATTCTGCAGAAAAATTCGTTAGTAGTTTCAAGTATTGTCTTTGTCAATCGTCCTGCAAAAACTCGTTAACTCCTCAAGACACATGCTGAAAATCTGATATTAGTAACACATGAATCAATTGAAAACTTCAGATTTTTGAAACCCAAAACAAAAAGTTACTAGTCAGATGCGATGATTTTCTTTTCAATTGCATCTCGATATTTACCAGTCAGTTGCGATTCAGGATTTTGCAAATGTGTCGTGGTTTTTCAGATGCGTCGTTTCTGGTGTCAAATGCGGTTCAGGAAATCAATTGTGTCGCTTCGTAAAAAAAAATGTGTCATATTAATTTCAATTACGGTGTTTCGTCAAGCAAGTGTGGCATTCCCTACGAAAAACCTGCAAAAATAAAAATCAAAGTCTACGGATACACGAAGATGGTGTCTTCACGTTGGGTTCACCAAATGTAACGTCTAGAAAGTGCACAAGACAAGATTAAGAGCAAACATGCAATGCAAATCTAATGCTATCTAATGTTAAGCAACAAAGAACAAAGGAAAGTAAAAATGTAATAAAACTGAACAATCTCACCAGATTGCTACGTATTTCCATGATTCATCTCGATTTCCCTTCTCCATTTTGCTGTTGTAGTATAATTTCCCTTAGATTTCTTGTAAGTTCGTGCAAGTATAGCCTAAGATAGTGATTTAGAAAAACATCGAAGATTCAAGATAAGTGCTCACAAAAGTCATAAGATTTCGAGAGAGATAAATGATTTTGAGAGAGATTGGAATGATGAAGACCAGATCAATTTATAGAAAATTGATTATTCAAACGACAGGCCAGGATCGAAAGATCAATGAATGGTTGAGATCGACTAATTAGACATGCATTCTGATAACTGTCAGTAATGACATGAGTGATACAAATTAGAAATAGAATTAAAGATTAAATAAATGATTTAATCTTCAATTTTGGTATTCGAAAAAAGAAGAATTATCTTTGCATGACAAAGATGAATATGGATTAAAGCAACTCTTTGTTCGAATGCACGCACAAGGTTTAATTAATTAAATAGGAATATTTAATTAATTTGTATGTACACGCAAATGAGTTAGAACTGGATGATTGAATGATTTGACAAAGTGATTACTCGAGAACACCACTCAGACATTAAATCAAGAGTTAACTAAGCGATTAAAATAGATGTCGAGTCGAGTCAAAGTGAATACTTAGATAACTCACACAATTTATCTAAATATAGAGGAATGTGTTAAAATAGAATTCATGAATTAAATAATTCATTTAATTCAAGATTTGATATTTGAAGAATAATTAAATAAATAAGATTTATTTAATTAAGTGATGAAGGGATTTAAGTGAATAATTAAATAAATAAAGAATTTATTTAATTATAGTTGAAGTATGATAAAGAGTAAATTAAATAAGAATTTATTTAATTTGACAAGAAGGATAAGGTTAATTAGTAACATAATTAAATAAAAAAGAATTTATTTAATTAATCAGATAGATTAAAGAAAAGTGTGAATTAATTAAATAATTAAGATTATTTAATTAATAGAAGAATTAAAGTTAAAGTGAATAATTAAATAATTGACGTTATTTAATAATGATCATGAAGAATAGGAATTATGAAGAATATTGAAGTCGCGGGCCTAAACCAAATTTTGGTGTCTACACATACTATCCAAAAATCCAAAAGTCAACAAGTCAAAAAAGTCAAAAAAAGGTCAAAAAACAAAAAAAAAGTAAAGAGAAATAATTCGTCCAATAGTGAAAACTTGGCAAACAAGTGCCTTGGATAAGTACCATGATGAAAACCTAACAAACAGATGTCATGTGTAACTCTCCCATCCATTTTACTTCCACACTTGGGGGAAACTACATCCCCTTCACCCATCTACTCCATCCCACCTATCTTACACATCGTACCTGTCATATCCCATTTATCCCAATCCCTCCTTCCTCCTTGTGATCTTGATATAAATAGGGGAAAACATATATACATGCTTTGGACACCTCTTGGCATACATTCCCCTCACCTATACACTATCCTAATCCTCATCCACATCCATCTACCTTTCCTACCCACCTATCATGCTACTAGCAATTTCCCTTCCTTATCCATGCATCCTATCCATATCCATCTCTCCCTTATTTTCCCATCCTTCTATCTTCCGTCCCTCCTTCCTCATCATACAAGATATATCTAGAGTAGGGCATACCCTTCTTTGTGACATAGTCCTTGGAGACATCATTCATTGATTTTATCATCCCTTCCATATCCCCTCCTTATCTTCCTATCTATCCAAACAATCCCTTCCATCTCTGCATCCTTATCTCCTTACCCATCAAAAAATCCCTTTCATCTCCCCATGCTTATCTTCCTATCCATCCATCATATCATCCCTTCCATCCCCCATCCTTATCTCCCTATCCATTCATCTTTATCCTCATCCCCTTTCATAATCCCTTGTCATTGGTATCTGGCTATAGGCTCCCCCCATGCAACCCAATTCCATCTATCTCATCGTTATCACTCCCACTTCTTTTTCACATCTTTCCAATCTCCTATCACTTCTCATCACTCATCTCTCCATCATGTCATCCTCCCAATTCATGTCTTGATGATTTGGATAACTATCCCATCCATGAGCTTCATGCAATCACCATCATCATATCTTATCCACCAGGTCTATCTTGCCTCATCACATTGGCTTCATCTTTGTATCCGCTTATCATGGTCATCTCATCATCCTTTATCCATTGTCTGTCATCGGCATTTTTTTGAACTACATTGCCCTTGCACTTTCATGTAGGCAAGGTCAATCTTTTGATCTGCCCCAAGGGCATTGGTCCATCTAGTCCTTGTCATCCATCATGGTCTCCATCGTCCTCTTTTCTCCTTAATCCATCATTTGATCCACCCCCGGGGGTTTTTGTCCATCTAGTATTTTTCCTCCATCATTCATCTCCATTGTCCTCTTTCTACTTTTATCCATGGTATTTTATCAAACTATGAGGGCTCTGCGCTTTCACATAGGCAAAGCTAATATTTGATTAGCCCTCGAGCCCCTAGGTATTTAGGGTATGTTTGTCTTGTGTCTTTTCTTTCATGTCTTGTGTCGTGTCATAGAGGTATGTCCTTATCTAGCTGGTTCTTCACAAAAAAGATCGACTAGTATCATAAGATTCAATCGGTTTTGAGTATCCTGAGTCATGTCCATCTCTTAGTCTATTCTCCATCTTTGGTCTTAATAGGATGTTTTGTTCCTCATCAAACCACATCAATCCCATCCACCTTTTGATCCTATGGAAAAGGATGTTTGAAATTGATTTCTTCCTTGTGATTCTTTTGGCATTTTATTTATCATTTGAGCCTCCTATTATACCTTGTTGGGGTCGCCATGATCCATCATATCATGGTGCACCTTGACAGGTAAACATAGGGGCATATCTTGATTTTCTGTGTGATCTTTTTTTTTTGGGTGTCCCACGTAGTACCCACCAAGATCCTTTGTGGTCTTGTGTTACGCTGGGGCATCTTTTATGTTTGTGGTTTTCCAACATTGGCCCTACCAAAGCCCCTGTGACTTTGGAATGTTGGACTAACCTTTTGTTTATTGTGTCAGTCCTATGCATGTGATACGAAGTCACCTTGGTTCTTCATACCCTGGTGCATATTATCTCATGCTATATCAAATTTAGTGCTTATTACATGGTATAATAACACATAACAATTAACTTGCTTAATTTGGTTACTATCCTTCATCACTTTCCTCATCTATCTATCCTATTTTTTTTCATCCCCCCTATCTTCATCCTCATCATTTCATCATCTCTTCAATCTTTTTAGGATAATAGAGATTGGTTATTCTAAGCATCTTTTCCTTCATCATCTTCATTCGTTTCTCCATCTCACATCTCCATCCAATCCTAATCAATTCAATCTAGAATGAATCATTTAATCCCATGCTTTGGTCTTGTTCCCAGCCTTGCTACAAGCCTTGATCCAATCATCATCATCATCATTATCCTTGGGTTGTATCCTTCCCTATTGATCTATATAGGATCTAGACTATATTGCAGAAATGAATGCTTAATTTTTTACAATGTTTATTCCAAGTTAATTAAATCAAAATTAACCTAAGGAAATAACAAAATGAAAGAATTAACAAACTGACAGAAGGTGAGAGAAATGAAGAGAAGTGAAAACATCATTTGATTACGAAGTTCGTCACAAATGTGACTACGTCTCTGGGTCTGCTCCAATAGAGAGACCGATCCGATTAACTCCAAGAATCAATTACAAATGCACCACAACCATTCTTCAAGCACTTCAGCAGCATAACAACTCTCTGACGTGCAAGAATGGCTCAAAATAATCTCTACAAGACCTCTCTTTCATCACCTCAGCTTCAAGACTTCATCACCTGAAAAAAACTTCATAGCAACTCTCACCTCACACCCCTTTTTGTACAAAAAATTAACTCAATTTGGCCCTTAACCAAAAGATTTTACAATATTCACCTTATCTCTCCATAATATTTTCAAATCTTCCATAATCTCCCAAAAAACAACTTAATCCCCCC
Organism: Sequoia sempervirens; assembly: GCA_007258455.2. Classification (NCBI taxonomy): domain Eukaryota; kingdom Viridiplantae; phylum Streptophyta; class Pinopsida; order Cupressales; family Cupressaceae; genus Sequoia; species Sequoia sempervirens. Next base: position 281,901,781 of record VDFB02193867.1, on the reverse strand, counting down.
ATAAAAATCTTACAATATCCTTAATAATCTCTTAAAGAAATTATTTAAGCCCTTCAATAATATTTCTCTATCGGGCTTTTGGGAGGTTATCGTTTTTGTTTTACAATTTTAGGGAGTTTGTTTTATTCAAATAAGGCATTCGGTTTAAACAAACTAGACAAAAAAAACCGGTACCAAATCTATGTTAAAGCCACCGAATGGCTCGTCGGTGGTTAAGTATTTTGGCACCCGGGTGGTTTCGGGTTCGATGCCCATCCGCTTGTTTTTTAAAACTGACTGCAACAAACTCATCATCAAAAGAAATCGTTCACCTTTCATAGTTGTAACCGCTGCTTTGGTGGAACGGTCGGCCGGTGATTTCACTGGTGAGTGGTCATGGGTTCAAGCTCGGCCAACATATTTTGTTCAAACAAACAAATCTGACCCACGCCGACGGGGGATAAAGGTGAGGCCACGTGGCACGCCGAGGAGCTGCCACATGGTGGAGCCTGACTCGCCCGTCCCGATGACGTGGAAACTGACTTGGATGCCGACGTGTCTGCCACTGGACTATACTTTCTGCCAACTCATCATGCCACGTGTCCAAGGCTGATTCACCTAAACTGCTGACTGGACTGCCACGTCTATGCTAACTAGATGTACAGATGACACGTGTCAACGCATGATTCACTGACCTTTGCTAACGTCACCTGCCACAGCATCGTGCCACGTTGACATGTACGGACTGTACAGACTGCCACATGTCAACTTCTGATTGGTCCACTTCAGATTTCGTACCACGTGCTGACGTCAGCTGTACAGATGATGACATCATCGCTGTACCTTCAAGTCCACAAGTCAACCTGAAACTTTGACCAGCTGTATCTTGAGCATACGATGTCAGATTTCGGTGAAACAAACATTGCCAGAATCATCTTGACAAGCTCTTCGCGATGATGCCAACTTCAACAACTTTTGACGACATCATTTTTTTCCACTTCCTGGATGCCCCTGATCCCAGTTTGACCCAAGGTTTGATTGGCCATAACTTGCACAAACAGACTCCTTTTCGCTATGTTCGAGTTGCATTGGAATCAGGACGTTGAGTTCTTTTTGATGGTGCAGATTCTAGAGAAAAATGAGACACTTCAATTTTCACTGAAAATATCCATCGGATCACCTATCCTTTTGTGTTCTTTTGGGATGTATCCTTCCCTCATCAGCAACACTTTTATCATTATTCTCGGGATGTATCCTTCCCTATCCTTGTGTTGTTTTGGGATGCATCCTTCCCTCATCAATAACACTTTCATCATCGTCGTCGGGATGCACCCTTCCCTATCCTTTTGTGTTGTTTTGGGATGTTTCCTTCCCTCATCAACAACACTTTTATCATCAATCTTGGGATGTATCCTTACCTATCCTTGTGTTGTTTACAGATATATCACTCCCTCATCAACAACACTCCATCCATCATTGACCCATTTTGGCTTGTAGCTTGACTGGGGAAACATCCCTTTTTTCCTTAAATCCATTTGTACTTCCTTTCTTCTCATCTTCTCTTCCAAATCTCGTATCTCTTCTCATTGTCTCTTATCCATCATTTTGCATCATCTTCCCCATCTACCCTTTCATCATCTCATCCATTTCTAGAGCATATATGTGTTCTCTTGAACCCGCATGTCCTCTCGAGGGGGCATCCTCAATCCCTAATCTTTATCCTCACTCCCATCTTCCTTCTTCCTAGTCACTCCTTTGATGACTGGGGCATCTTTCCCAATCTAACCATCTTCTTCTTGCTGCTATCTTTTAATCTTCTTTGAAATGATGCTACTTAGTAACACCATCTCAAAGAGGGGAAAAATGTTGACACCTAAATTTGGCCACTTACGTTTGGTCAAATTTATCCTTTTTCATCTAAATATCCTCTTATCTGCATTAATTAAGTAATATCGCTATTATTTAATTAATACCCCTAAATTCCTCTAAATCCATAAGGTATTTAGTTAAATAATTAAATACTTTACCCCTTTCCCCTTTTCCTCAAAATAATTAAATAAATAATACATTTATTTAATTCCTCACATGTCACATCCTCCATCACTTTTTCTTAATCCTAATCCATCCCCTAATCCCACCATTAGGGATGTGCACATTCCTAATCCATGATTAGGATGTTTCACATCCTCAAACATTTGCAAGCTGGCTCCTAGTCCTCATTAGCCACACAAATTTCCTCTAATCCTTCATCAACTAGTATAATCAACCCCTTAGTCAACTCTCCCCATCTCCCAAGGAATTTTTAATTCATTTTTGTCTTCTCAAGGTCCTTTTGAGGAATTTTTAATTCCTCTCTCATCCCCCAAGGAATAATAAATTCCTTTTATCACCCCATGCACATTAAAAAGGAATTTTTAATTCCTTTGGTCAACTATTTGATCTTAGCCCTTGATCTCTTGTCTTCTTTCAATCTCCACTGTCCATTCTATCTCCCTTGGCTAAATGACTAACACTTAGCCATTTTTACAACCCTAACCAAATTCTCAAGCATTCTCAAGCATTCATCCTCTCAATCTCTCAAGGACACACTACCATCTTGCATCCATAGCCAAATCCACCATCCTTGCATCCAAATCAAGCAAAATCAAGTCGTTATGCTTCTGAAATCATTCTAGGAGCACACACATCAAGCTATCAATGAGGGAAAAAAACTTCATCAAGCTCAAAAAAGGTAAAATTGGTTTTATTGTCATTTTAAGTGTGAATTTTATCTTAATCCCAATCTTGAGGTGTTGTTGTGTTTCCCTTGCTTGCATTCTATTTCATTTTTCATTTTAGACTAGGAGAAAAACACCACACACACTATCAATTCAAGAGCATTCAAGAGAATTCAACAGTGATTATCAAGCATTTTGGAGCACTATTCAACTATCAAGCATCATGTTTATTTTGAGTTAACATTTGTTATGTAGGGTTTTATGATTCAAGGAAGCATTCAAGTATAGATCCATATCATTCAAGAAAATGTCAAGATCTACATTCATGCTAGCCTTTACTTACAAGATTACAACCTTTTTTTTCAAGAGTTTGGTTACTTGCAACATTGCATATTTGTTCATTCATCATTCTACAGGAAAATTTTTGTGAAGGTTTTCACCACAATGGAGGAAGATGTAAACCATTTTTTCTAGATGCATGCATGTTTCTTTCCTTAATTTTTTGTTTGCATGCTCCTTGCTTTCTTCCTTATTGATTATTTAAATATTGTACATGCTTTGTGAACACATGATAAAGCTATGGGAAAATTTGGAGCTTTATAAAAATTGAATTTATGTATAGTTCCATATGGGGGTTTCTACTTAAATCATTTAGTATAGGTTTCTTTCATTTTTCTTCTGAATAAACAAACTTAGAATATTAAAAGTTACTAATTAACTGTCAATCTCTACACTATTCCTCCAATAGGAAGCAAAAAGTGTTTTTGTATTATAATTTCCTGACTACATGAGCTTCCAAAGTCTCATCCTCATGTGCTTCTAGAGTTTCTTAGTAGGACAATATTGAGCATTGGATAAACAATGGAATCATCCCAACTGGAGGGCATCTTTGCAGTTCTTCAGTAGATGCACCTTTCTTCTTTAGTTTGAATAAATTGTTAGGATTTTTTCCACTTGTATTTTCTCCTTTCTTCTTTGTTGACATCCACATCATCACCATTGTCCCACCATCTTCATCACCTTTGCAACTTCTTCTCTATCAGTCTTCACAAGATCTTGGATTGATATCATTGCTTTCTGACATGTGGACATGTGAGCAGTTTTAGAGGCATGCATAATATGTTCCATCCTTTTCTTCATAAGGGGAGAAATGTTGTTTGTAGGAAGTGGATCATATTTTGTCTTCAGGCGTTCATCATTGGCATGGGAGTTCTTACATTATGAGGGGGATTCATATCTTCATTTTCTTTTCCTTCATTAGTTTTTTCTTCTCCTTAGTTTTCATTCAGGGGGTGTTGGAGTAAATTAATTAATATTTACTCCAGTACTTAATGCAAACTTAGGAAAAGGTCATCTAGTTCTAATTGTGAGTGTTACTGCATTAATTATGCATTTCAATCAATCATGTGCTTTATTCTTTGTGTTGCACACAAGATAAAGTCACTTAACTAATTCATGCATTTTGTTATCTCATTTCTCTCTCAGATAGAACTCCATTAATCAAGGTCTCATGTTGAGTTCGCCTAAGTCTACATAAGGATATTTAATCCTTCATAGTAATCGATTCAACAATCAATAATCATTATTGTTTCACATATTTTTTGTGTAATTTCTTATTTTTGTGTGACAAGTTTCTCTTCAAAATATCATCCAGGGCTTGTGGGAGCTCAATCACAGATTATGTCACTATGCTTTGTGCATTGATAAGCATGTTAGTTGTGTATTATGTTATTTCATCACACCTTGTATATAGAGAGGTACAATGTCATATGTTTGGTGTCATATTTGTATTAGAAAAATATTGTTCATCTATTTTTTTCCATTGATGTGGTAGGTGAAAGCTTAGGGAATTATAACTTGACTCATGGATAAGGAAATCTAGAACTTCAATTCTATCCCATTAGACTCAGACGTACTTCCTAGAACTATATTGTTTTCCCTATATTTGATAAAAAATAGATAAACATGATTTATAAATATCAATAATTATCTTTTGTATAAGATAAATTCATACTATCATAACTAGCAGTTGCATGTAGTGACATGCAATGATGAGCCAATAGGTAGAGGGGAATACCAAATGGAAGCGACGTGTACACATTGAGGACAAATCAAGAATAGAACATCAATGTCACCATTGGGAGCAGTAATTAACAAAGGTATGTGTAGAGTTGGATATATATCATAGTAGATGTAGACAACATAGTTACATACTAAAACATTGTATGTAGTGGTGGATAATGTATTTCCCCTATGTGCAAATATGTATGTATGTCATAGTAGATACAAACACGATAGATACATAGTGTTGCGTACTTGTATGGAATATTCCACAAAATGCAAAGCATAAATGTAGCAGTATTGGTTGTAACAAACAATATAGTATTTTGTGGACAACACCTTATAGAAGATTGAAACAATACAGCCCTTTCAACAACACATTTTCAAAAATGAAACAATATAGCTTAAGGCAAAGAATGACAATCAACAATTCCTTATAGAAAGAAACATAAACTATATAACACTAACTATTTTATTACATTGCAAGCATAGCCATAAAAAAGAAGCCATAAATGAAAGAATATTGGTTTTAGTAACAATATTCACAAAACAACAAAATTCACAGTAATAAACCTATGGAAAAATATAGACTATCCAACAACACCAAATTGAAAATGCAACAATATATTAACATAAATTGTATAACATTAACTATTTTACTGCATTGCAACCACAACCACAAAATGGAAGCCATAAATCAAATAATATTGGTTTCAACAACAAGCGAGATGGAAAAACCCACAAAAGGAAAAAATTCACAACAACAAAGCCATGCACAAACTATATTCTAAGCGTTATATGGAACATTGATGCCACCATTGATCAAAGGAATAGACAATATATTATCTCAAAAAGGTAATACAATTATGTGAAAGCTTAGAGTATAATTGAAATTTCAAATAAGTGTATTTACATAAGCTATGCAAAACCTTAAGAATAAAGAGATAATTGCATCCACACAATTTTGTTGAAGATTGATACAAAAATTTGAAACTATATATATATATTTTTTTATAATCATTGTCAAAGGTCATTTACAAAACATTACTTCCTCAAAATACCCATAATGCAATTTAAAAACTGAACATGCGGCGAGGTTGACCTCACAAAATATCTAATGGTGTGAAAAGATCCACAGTACTGATGAATATAAGCTGAGATAAAAGATCATTCACTAAGACATTACTATCTTATGTGAAACAAAATTTGTTTGTTTTGAGTATGGTCTGCAAAAAATGAAAGGAAATGTGAATTTTAGTGCAATGGATATGTGTCATTGGTAGACAATATGTAAAGTAGGGAAAATAAAGAATTATATAATTTATAACAAATAATATGCAATGCATGTGCAATACAAGACATTAAATAAATAATATGTAGGCATACCTTGTGGGTGCAATAGGATGTAGCATGAACAAAAGAAAAGAAGGCTTGCTCTCCACCCTACCATATTGGGTCATGCAACCACATGGGCTATCACCAAACCCTCAAACAAGAACATACATTTCCAACCACTATGATCAATGGTGAAACCAATGTTTTGGAACTTGAGAATTTTTGCTTAATATATGTTGTTTTTGGATATTTGATTGTGTGTGATTTTTTCCATCCATAGAAAAAAACATAATCAAATATCTAGTAACAAAAAATATTAATCATTATGGATTGTGGAAATATAATAGCATTAACCTAAAAAATTTATTTAGTTGCAATCAGTCTTTTGCATTTTGAAAAATATATATAGTTGTATTGTTTATGAAAAAAAATTGACATGTATTTGTGAAATAAAAGATGGAATAAAGGACATATAGCCTTACCTTCGATCTAAATAGAATGTAGTTGCAGCTTGTACACCATGCCAAACATGTTATTGCAAAGCTATTTAGTATTGTGGAGATGTGTATCTACAGTTTAGAACATTTGCAATCTAAAATTGTCTCAATCAAATATAGTTAGACACAAGGAAAATTTGAAGTTCAGTGAAGCAAACATGTGTCATTGGTAGACAATATCTAAATCAGGAAATATAAATAGTTCTATAGTTTATAAAAAATAATACCTAATGTATCTGCAATAGAAGATATCATATAAACAAGATACATGCATACCTTCCGCAGAGAGCATGAGACAATATGTGTACAATTATAACTTCCATATAATTCTCTTCTGGCACCTAGCAATTTTGTTCAGCTAAAATCGATGTTATCCATTTTAAAAAATATATACAGTTGTAGCATTTGTGACAAATAATTTCAGATGTAGTTGTGAAAGAAGAGATGGAATAAAGGAGATATAGCTGTCCCTTGTATATAAATGGAATATAGTTGCAACTCAGACACCATGGAAAACTTATGAGCACGAAGCTATTAAGAATTGTCAAGATCTATAGTTACAACTAAAAATGTTTGCAATCTAAATTTGTTAGAATATGATATAGTTAGGCACAAATGGTTCAAAGGCGATAGCTCTAGAAGTGGCATCATTGAGCAAAGGAGAGGAAGGTATTGAGAGAAAAATCAAATATAAATAATATTTGGTCAAGCCAGGAATAGGAAGGAATCCACGTTTGTTGTTGGAGGCAAGGGGAAATCTAGGGCAAGAATTGAATAGAAACTTCTCTTAGCAATCACTATAGAAGTAAAACCTTAGCTATCTTGGTAGAAGTGATTGCAACTACACTATAGAGGGAACGAGAAGGAAGAAAAATTAGGAATAGTGGGAGCATTGAAATGAAAATGAAAAGAAGAAGTGGTATAGTTACTGTCAAGAATAGAAACATTTCATCATGATGGGAATGCAGACAATTGTTGGAGGTGATCTTCTTTGATTCAAAGTGCATTGTATTTGTTGGAATGCAGCCTAAAGTATTTGTCAAAAGAGAAAGGTGGATCTATGCATATTCTTGTTATTGATTTAACATGAGAGAGAGTTGTGAATGTTAGTCCTTTCCTTTCTTTAGTTCCCATATCTATTGTAGCTCTCTCTAGTGTCAAGCCTTGAGATTTATGTATTGTTATCGCCCAATCCATTGTCAAGGGGAGCTTCCTTCGGTTGCCTCGTGTGATTGAGGGAATGGGGATGGCTCTTGGATTGTCCTAATCCCATCTAGGCCAATGTAGTTTGGGAAGTGGACAACAACATATTTAGGCAGTTGAGGTGGTTTAGCACCCCTTGCATATACGATATCCTTCACTAAACCCAATGATCAATTAACTAAGCCAATTGCCACCCAAAGATTTGTTTTCAACATTACTTGCTAGCCAATTGCAAGTAAGATCTCTACTTGAAGTTGTTCATCATCACCATAATCAATTATGTTTTGCTAAGAACTTTCAGCAACACTAATTGCAATGGGAACATTTAACTACTAAATTATTTTTCTATTGTGCAAGGAAACCAACCTATTTGTTGGGAATAAGTGGATAGCTTCATCAAACTCTTGGTTTTTCTTATCTGGAAGCATAGAATTTGTTTGATTCATAAGAGTTTTCAAGTCAGACTAGGATACCTAAAAATTTCTAATATTCAAAATGAGTGTACAAAATTGTTGTTGTGTATCAGATTGTCCATGCTGGCAGAAGACAGTGTCAAGTGTGACAACAATATTAAAAGTGTGCCAAAGAGACAACCTTGTGGAGTGAGAAGTGTAGATAGGTCTATCCAAAATAGGAGGTAGTTGTGCCAGGTCACCCATGAGTATAATAGAGACACCACCAAATGGTTGCATATATCTAGCAAGGAATGCTTGCCACAATTGACTACCTATTTTAAGCAACAACTTGGGCCCCAGGAAGATCATTTCATCAGTTAAGATGTACTTAATATGTTTAAAGTCCACTTGAAATATGGTCAATGGTTGTCCTTTTAATGGATTCATATCTCTAATTGGTATCCAGAGAGCTATATACATTCTGGAGGCACAAATATTGTAAGCATCCACTCCCGTTGGTGCCAAAGCAAGCAAAGGATTCATTCTCTAATTCGGTGATGTATTTAGTGATCTTCAGATCTTGTCTATAAGGAATGATTTACCTATGCCAAAAGTTCCTTGAATGATCATACACAATGGTGACGATGAAATGGGCCAAGATGGTGTTGTTCAATGATATTCAGAGCAAGATTTTTCTTAGGAGATAGCTGATGACAAAGTGTAGGTGCTACCAACGAGCAAAGAGTGTCTTCAGTTGTATGCAATCTACTTATTGAAATGAATTGTTCAACAATGCTATGCAGATTCTCTAGAACATGGTGTGCATCCCACTTGTGATGTAGATCAAATTCCCATCTACCCAATAGTTGCAGCAGGTCAAAGCAAACATTGTTTGCAGTACCAATCCAAGAAAGTAACTCCCACTCGTATTCATATGTGGGAGGTAGAGACTGAGTGCTATCAGTATCACTATCACCTTTGTCTTGATCAGTAGGGGGAGAAATAACTCTATTAAAATTCCAAGGGTCATAGCCAACAACATAAAATAGCCTCCAGTTCTGTGTTATGCTTTCTCTTGTGAGGCCTATGTCTGCCTCAACATTTCAGAAAGGCTTGTATAGTAGCAATTCTGACTAGAAATTTTTTTCAAAGGTATCACTTTGCTCTGGGGGGGTGCTCTTGAATAGCGGGTAAACAATGATGATAGTAGGCTGTGGCTAAGGATTCCAGCCTGCACATTTTCTATTTTTTTGATATGTATACAGTTGTGCGGATTGAATAAGGGATATTATCTCCATTTCAACTAGTCTTTGCATGTAAAAATGAATATAACCACTTGCAAGATCGTCACCACTAACAATTTTTTTCAAATGGTGAATGTCTGCCTGCTAATGTTCAAAGATAGGAAATGTCAGCTTGAGATGACAAGGGGCAACTTTTGCAGCATATGGTATGTTTCTTATGCACCAATGTCACGATCTGCAACCAATTTCATCATGAATTTTTGATAGGAAAGCAACGCTTTATCCCTAGATGAATTTATATTTGCAAGCCTCTGCAAGAAATCAATATAGCTTTTATATTTTTTTTAGATTTTGATGCATATTTGGAAATGTAGTTCAACACAATTTTTCTAGACAAGACTGGCTGGTAATCAATGTTTGCTCGCCAAATTGCAAGCATATCAAGGTTGTGGATATTAACATGCTCATCATTTCTTGTTGGCTTATAGGATTTTTTCACTTCACTATCAATCACCAATGTCGATGATGGTTGTGTATTCTACAGAGCTTTGTAGCAACATTGTAATTAGTGGCATTTTTTCCTAAGGAAAGTGTATTGAGGACACTTGGTATAACTCTACACCGTGTTCAAAATCTATTCATAATCCACCATTGGATCCATGCAAGAGATTTGCGTACTATTAAGCAAGCACGGTTCCTCTAAAGATGAGTGGTGGACCCTTGATATTAGTTGATCCGAGGAATGAGGGTTCCATGCTGAAACATAGTGATCAAAGAAATTTTTTTCCTGTTGAAGCTCATGTGGGTTGGACCAATAAAGTATTTCCATATTCAGGGCATCTGGAAGCCATAGGAAACCATGGACATGTGCTAATCCACAGTGTTGCTACTCATACCTTTACTAGTAGTCCTTTGCGTGGAAAATCATCTCAATAACCTCTTCACAGAAAATGGTGAACCACAAGTTCATGTACAAGGCTGTTATGTGTAGGTTTTGTACAACATTGTCTGTGAAACATCTTTGGGAGTATGGCATATGCAGCTAGGCATCAAGATAATTTACCTTGTGCAAATCAGGCCATTTTGTGTCTACAAAGCTCAAAGTGAAGAAGAGAGACGATGTACCAAGCTAGTGGATCATTGTCGCAAGCTCTTGAGGGCACTTTCCCCTATACGAGCATGTTCCTCACAAAGATGCACTAAAGCAAACATGCTAGTTCGCTATCTGGGTTTCCGGTGCATCCCAAAGCAATTGTCACAAAGCAACATCAGACTTTGGGATCCTTTCCTCCAAGTTTTTTTCATAAAAACTAAAGCCAACTATTGGCTTCAATGTCTCATTATCAAATTATAATGGTAATATCTAAATCTGGCATGCCTCCCAAATCTATTATCATAGTATCTCATCAAGTAAAATGCATATTCATGTAAGTGAATATGTATGCTTCTCAATTGTAGGGGAATTTTTGTGCCAGTGGGGAACAAGATTGGAAAAGTCATGCTTACTAACCCTTCTATATTATATTCATTGATAGGGCTAGAATTTATCTCAGGCCAAGGAAAACTATTTTGACTAATGTCTCTAATCTACAAGGCATCTCTAATTTCCTACAATTAATGAGGAGGGTTGGGAATTAATGGAATAAATGATGACAAGTCCTCACGCTTAGCTTCCTCATCAACGACACTTTCTGGAGTTGCCATTAGTTCAACTATGTTATGTGCTAGTTCTTTCATTATGTGCAGAAGATCAAATATGTCAGTACTTATAGCAGGTAACAAATTTAAAGCACCACAATCTATTGCAACATCACTATAGTATCATGGGTCATTCTCAATTTTGTATATTAATTCATCCATGACATTATGTTTGTCAACATAGAAATCATAGTTCATCCCCTGAACGCCAATTCTTCGCACAATCACCACTTCAAGATCATGTAGATAACACAGTAACAAAGTTGCAATGGTCATGATGTCTTGAGGGAAACTTCTAGTATGGCCACTATATTTGTATTGGCCTCCTCTACAATGGGTCACTTGCAAAACTAGAGCAACTCTAGCTATAAGCATTTCTTCAACTTGAGTAAGCTTTGCAAGGACGAGAGGTTGTGGGCTTGGATCCATCTTGTTCACTAAACTAAATCTATGGATGCCATTTTTAGAAGCACAACACAAACACATGACACCTGCACTAGATGCCCACACTCTCATGTCGGCGTATCTTTCCTTGCAAACACTACAAATTTTCAAATCAGACAAAGCATCAATGCGTTGATGGAAGGACTACATTGCAGTGTGAAAAGAATCACCAAACATGTTGCTTGAGTGGTGGGTGGCCAATGATGTGGATGGAAATCCATGCTTGGAAAGAGTTTTTTGAGGTCTGCATCCACCTATTGTGGAGGTTCCTTCACTGCAATGGTTGTGCAGAAGATGGCAAGGGATGGGGGTGCAGGCTACAATAGTCAACAAGTTCTGACAGCGAGCCTGGCTGCAATTGTGGTGCACCTGTTTGGACATGCAAGGCCAAGATAGGATGATCTACAGTGCCTTTTTGCTGAAAATATTTGTCTCGATGACCTGCACAAATTTGGTCTCTATGGTGCACATAATAAAGTTGGTTTCTTTGGTGTTTTGTTGCCTTTTTATGGTCCACACTTGATGCAAGGTTGGAACTTGAACAAGGTTGAGGACCCTACAACCATAATATGAGGAAAATAATAAAATTATTCTAGACACCAACTTAAAGGGAAATGGAATAACTAAAGAGGTATAGCTAATCGAATATGGAACAAAATAGCCTTGAAGGTAGATAGCAACACTCAACAATGCCCTATGGAAAAAAATATAAATTGTATAGCATTAACTATTTTACTATGTTCCAACCATTGACACAAAGCATAAGCCATAAATGAAACAATATTGGTTTCAACAGTGCCCTAGATGGAAAAAATACAAAACAAAAGAATCCATAGTAACAAAGCCATGCACAAAAAAAAGAAAACCCACACATGCAACAATTATTTTTTCAACAATGCCTTATTGAGAACAATCAAAGCATACATATATGTATATGTATATGTAAATGTATCTATCCAAATGCAATGCATTTTTTATGGAGAATGTAAGGAAGGGAATGTATGATGCATTTTTTGAAGGAGAATGTAACGCCGCTACTGCTTATTGTTGTGCCCTTAGCACACACACCTTGTTCGGAACAGGGACCTTTTTTTCTTTCACCTTGTCGCCTAGTTTTTGTTGCCACCTCATTTTGCGTGCCCCATTTTGATGTCTCGAGTGGTCAGCGTACATTCGAAGTCTCATCATAAGTTGATCATACTGATCCCTTTTAATTGTGTCAAGTTTTGGCACCTTGCGGGGTCCCTCTAGCAGTTTGCTTCTGCCAGTGGCCTTGGTCCCGACCGAACCCGCCCCTTCAGGATTCCCTGACTGGGTTTCCCTGTCATATCTACCATCCCAAATGGCAGATGGGTTGCGTCTTCCCAGACCCCGGGTCCCGGTTTCATGATCACCATTCAGAAAATTTGCAAGGAAATCTTGGTTGCCTTTGAACGTTCCAAGCCCGAACCTCCAGACTTCCGCGTTCAGAATTCTGTGAAGGTTTCGCCATTCCTGATGGCGAACCTCTGGTGGAACTCCACCCTCTAGACCCCAACTTCCTCTTTGCCACTGGCGATCGTCGAGTTGAAATTTCCAAACGGCCGCCGACCTGTGTCTTCCCAGTCGTCGGACCCCAAAATTCCTACCGCCGTCCGCGAATTCAAAATCCACTAACCCAATTGCTCGTCATACCTGCATTTAATGCGGCCATTAATGGCAGTGTGGGTATAAATATAATATCCAAACCTGTCATTCTCACTTGTCAGTGTTGCAGAGAGTGATTAGAGAACTTACCAAAGGAGCCCACCTTCTTTGAAGCCTCTGTCAATCATTGCCCTCGCCATCACTTGTCGATCGTGAGCAGATTCCACACCTCCCTGCATCGAGTGTTCAAGGTAGGTTTTTCGTTCACCCTCCCAAACAATGTTTTCATGATTTCTAAGGCTTAAAATGAAGAAGAATAATGATCAAAAGGACATTTGAATGATGAAATATGATATAACGAACAAAACCCGTCTTAAAAACTTGAGAAAACCCTCGAGGGAACCTTCATGATCAATATGGAGCTTCACTTCGGCGAGGCTATTCTTTGTGCAGGGGTGTTCATCCCCTCTGGGCCTGAGTCCTCTCTTGGTGGTCGAAAACTAAAACGATGAACATTTTTCCAAAATGGCAATTTGACCCCTCGGGCCCAGATCTTCAGACCTTCGTCCTTCCCCCTCTGTTGAAACTGAAAACTTGAACATAAATCTGGCCGGCATTTTCGATCTTCAGGCCCGAGCCACCGGACTTCCATGTTCGGAGGTCCGCAAAGTTGCCATTTTTCTCAACAGAGATGTTGACCCATCCACCCGAGCCCGGGGGCCTGCCTTTCCCTTCGCCATCTGCATTTGATATTTACCAAGTGCCCTCCGAGTTCCTGGGTCCCACCCTTCGGAACTCCATTCGGATTCTGCTGCCCCTAACTTTTAATTTCTGGAGAGCTCTACCCTCTAGGCCCTGACCTCTCCTCAGCCATCCGTATACATGATAGATTTCAAAATGACAAATCTTCGGCTGCCTTTTGCCTCCTGGGCCCCGAGCTTCCGTGCACCGTTGGGAATCTGTCATAACCTCCAAACGTCCTCGACTGCGCCAGGCTCCACCTTCCTGATTGCCATGAGTTTCAAACTGAAAATCTGACATTCGACCCCCATGCCAGGTCTGGTCCGTCGGGTCGCCCCTTCCTAACTTCCTTCCAGTGATAGCCACTCCGAACGGCAAAAGCTGGACAGCTTCTCGGTGCCTCAGGCCCGAGCACACAAAACTACAAAATTGTTGGCCGCCCTTGGACCCGCTAGGCCCCGAACCCTGAAGTTCCATCCCTGGAACTCCGTTTCTGCTTAGGCATCCCAAACAACCATCTCCGGATGGCTTCCTGGCCTTGTACCTCTGGATGCTCCTAAATCGATCTAAATGAGCTCAAATTTGAAATCTGATCTCGACCCACGTGCTTGATTTCGATCCTCTTCATTTCGAATCTTGTAAATTATTGATGTTAGGTCGGGAGAAGTCTCCCGGATCATTTTTCCCCATTGGCCTTTCCAAACAACATTCCTACCAGGGAAGTCTGGCCCTCCGGGCCCGGATTGTCCCAAAGCCCTCAACCAAAAGACTGATATCATATGGATGTAAAAGTATCATTTCATGAACAATAGATTATTTAAAGTTGATTTTATGGGATCTTGACTAACATGAACACTTTCGTGATCCATTGCACTGACTACACCTTTGCTTGTAGAATATATGGAATATGGTGCAGGACCTTTAGGGGCAGCCGTCGAAAAGGACAAAGGAAAGAAGTCGGGAAAGAATCCTCGAGGAAAAGAGGATAAGGACCAAATAAAATACCAGTTCCAGGGTGAGCCTCTGCACTCAAAGGTTACCATGGACTGGAAAGAAATCACCAACACCAACATAGGCCATGTCAATATTGATGAATTTTGCACAAAGGGTTAGGGTCAATCCAACGACCAAGAATGCAAGACTGATAAGACAAAGTGGAATCGCAAAAGCTGCGGGCTTCCCTCCATCCCTCGTGGCCCTTGAATTGGTCATGGCCTGTCGGCAGGCATATCAGCCCGACACAAGGACAATTGTTGACAGGGATGGTAACATTCTTGTAAACATGTTGGCCGAAGGAATCAAAAAAACCTTCCATATTCCCACATTTCAAGAAATGGAAATGCCTACGATAGAGGAATGCCAAGTAGCATTGGATGACAACCCGCCAGGATGCAAAAGGTTAATCAATCAGCATTGGCTTAAAGAAAAGCACGGCAACACTGCGAAGGTTCCTCATGAACTCTTCTGCAGTGACTTCCATGAAGATTACCACAACCTAGTCACCATGCTAAGAAGGGTTATGGGTCTTCCTACGACGGCCTTCTTTCAAGAGTGGATGGTGTATTTTATTGAGCATATTCTTCATGGGAATGAAGACGTTACCACAAAGACCTCATTTTACTGGGGAGGTATAATAAGTGACTGCTTCCATGAGCAGTTCATCAATATGAGGAAGAGTTCCAAGTTTTATATGACTTCATATCTTGTATACTCCCTAGTAGATCGGAGATAGTATAATGGATTGTTTGTGGCACCTGATGAGGAGCAGGGTCGAAGACTTAAGGCCTATGATAGATACCCCCAGCTCCAGTACCGAAACTTCAAGAGGGAATACTACAGAGAAAATGATGCCTTCATCGGCCATATTGTTAGAATGATTACCGGGGATTTCGAAAGGAGGGTTTTCCACAGTGCTCAGGCATTTTTGAAGAAATATGCCTTCCTCTTCATTCAATACCCAAAGTTCACATACATCCATGCCCAAGGCTTCACTAAAAGGCCAAACAAGTTTCCTCGATACCCCAATGACCGAATCATCCTATTCGAGCTTTCTCGATAGCCCCAACATATACAGGTAGTCTTCAGCAGCAAACACGTGGCAGGGATCTCTTATCCCATGACTCTTGGCCAGGGCATGTATAAACTACAAACTTCCCAGTGTGTGGGTAACTCTGAGAAAGAGCTGAAGGAATACCATTTTCACCTGCACATTGCTCGCCCACGAATGGACCCATATGGTCATGTAAGAAAGGCACTAGGGCCAGGATTTGCTCATCTCCACCACATTGAAGACGTTTGGGGGGATTGTCAGTATTATAAAGAGGTGTGTGCAAGGCACTATATGTAGATGACTGCATATTTCATAAGAAAGGTGTAGTCATCCCCCATACCAGACCAGATCGAAGAAGATGAGAGCACCATAATGGACCCGAGGTACCCAGCAGTCGCCAATTTACCAATACCAACAATTGATTGGAACGAGCAGGAGGTCGATGAACTCAATATTATAACCAAGTCAATATTAGCTCGCACCAAGGAGTGGGTTGATGGGAAGGTAGCCTGATAAGACAATGAGGGGTGGTCCTGACGTACGAAGGACTCAAGAGTGAACCAAGTGCCATAGAAGATGCTATTGCCACCACTTCGACGGATGGGACATCTAAGTCTCCTCCGGCCACTGAATCCAAGAAGAGGAAAGAGAGAGAAGTAGAGCAATCACCTGACCCTAAGGTTTATACAAGGAAGGATCTAGGAGGCTCACCCTCCAAAAGAGTTAAGCAAACAGGGGGCACGACAGAGTATCCTTTAATCCAAGAAGAGGAGGCAAAAGATACTGATCAAATAAAACCTTTTTTAGCTGTCCCCACTTTGGTTGCCCCATTATCTACCTCTCTAGCTATGGTCGCTACATCCCCACCGGCGGTGGACATCTATTTCCATCTTGCCCCTTTGCCCCTGATCGAGCCTTTGATTATGATTGACTCTTCCTCCACAGTAACTACACCTCCTTCCTCTGCTGTCATGTCACCCACCACATCACTCCCATTACCTGTAGTGGCTGCACCAATACCCACTCCCACCATGACTAAGACCCTCTCCAGACATATGCAAAATCTCCCCATGACCTCTCCCACATCCTTATGGATCCCACTCTTCAGGTGGCCCTTGTAGAAGTCCTCGCCACTACTCAGCCTTCACAACCACTGACAGGGCCACCGGCTATGGAAGCCACCATGTTAATCTTTGAGGAGTGGGAGAGGCATGAACAAGAGGCCTCAAAGCCCTTTGAAGAGGAGGTCGATGAATACCATGAGCACCTGGAGTATGAACATCACACTATTGACAGGGTGGCCTATGAAGAAGAAGGAACTAGCTCCTCGGAGAGTGGAGATGAGGAAGATGACACAAGCGGTAGGGTCATTGTGAAAACCTTCGACGATGACCTTGAGGAAGAAATGGCCTGGCAGCTGAAGGATACTAATGAAAAGGCAGAAAGTCTGCCCGTTGAAGAAGAAGGATAGCAGCAAGAAGATAAACCTGAGGGGGAGGCCCAAGCTATCAAGGGCCTAGGAATCGAGCAATTCAAGGAACATGTGCATGAGGTTGAACAAACTAAGGGAAAGGAAGGGGAGGAGATGGAAGAGAAAGAAAGTCCCCTACAACAATTATCTGGCAAGCCTCCTATTAAATGCCTTGTGTTCATCAGAGACTCCGATGAGGAAGAAGGAGATGTTGCCAAGGAGGAGGAGAGGGTCTCAGGAGATAAGAGAACAAAAGCCTTGACCGAGAAGGACGAGGGTGATCATGATTCACCTAGGGGCAAGTTTGTCATGCCTGAATGGTTAGAGAAACAACTCGAAAGAAAAACTCTTATACTGAAGGACCTAAGGGCGAGACTAGAGGCTATCTTAGCCCGAGCTCAAATCACAACAAAGAAGGAGAAGAAGCCTAAGATTAGATCCAATGTAACGATAGACGCCTCTGGGTCTCGAGCTGTACAAATAGCCATGCCTGTGGTAGGTCAAGAAGGGACAACTTACAACATCTCCACCATGGATCTAGGGACCGCCACCAGAGAACAAAAGGTAGCGCATCTTGAGGAGTCGATGGCTACAGTGGTGCATCTGATAAAACAAGACAAGATTTCAAAAGATGAGCTCAAAGCATAGGTGGCTACTTTAACAGATTATATCCAGCAATGGTCTTCGGTGGATGACCTACCTACCACATCCACAACCATACCCCAACTGCTTTCCAAAGAACAAATTGATAAGATGGAAAGGAGAAAGAACTTGGAAAAGACTACGTAGGGCTAGTTCTGGCAAGTCTTGTACGTTGAGAACATGGAAATTAGCTGGGCTATTCAGACAGCCAACAAGTTCTTGGACCTACAGCAATCTTTGGAAGGCATGAGGAAGCTCTACACCGACTTCCCT
The DNA here is from genome assembly GCA_007258455.2 of Sequoia sempervirens. Lineage (NCBI taxonomy): Eukaryota > Viridiplantae > Streptophyta > Pinopsida > Cupressales > Cupressaceae > Sequoia > Sequoia sempervirens. The sequence continues at coordinate 281,883,405 of VDFB02193867.1, read as the reverse complement.
ACAACATATGACTCCACCTTTCCAAAGATCGAGGCTATCCTTCAGTTGCCAAAAGCCACATGGGAAAGGGAGTTTGTGTTCAACAAGGATGATCACTGGTTGATGGATGTGTGGTGGCGAGACTTTGATAACCGGAAGGAAAGGTTGGAACAAATATTGAGTAAAGTGGATCCATACATTGAATGGATCAAAGAAATCAGGATGGAATGCACCCGATACCTCAAACTAATGACAAAGTATGGCATGCCCACAGTGCAGATGGATCCGGAAAAGGTAAAACCTTACTTCCAAAAGAAGATGGAGGACAGGATGTCTAGTGAAGTGACAGTAGAGTTCATGAGTTTTGCTTCCCGTACCTTTGATCAATCAGAGCTATTCAGGGATTAGGGCACAAAAAATGATGAGGACTGGAAGAGGTTGGAAGATAATGCAAAAGAGTGGAGCTACCAAGTGCTATGGTATGAGATCGTTAAGGTAGATAAACTCCAGTCGGTCATCCTGAAGTTCATGGAATACACAGCCTCGAAGAAGTAGGAGGACAACCCTGTTGATGATAAAGAGCTCCCCAAAGATTAGCTACAGTAAACAACAATCAGCAAAAAGACAAAAGGCTACAGTGTCGTCACTAGAGGACAAAATAGGGAAGGGACAAAATGTAATTTTAAATTGTAAAATATTGAGGGTTGGTAAAACCCTATTTTGTAATGAATCTTGGCCACACAATGGGAATTAATCTTGGCCATTCATTTGACTTTTGGGGCAATATAAATATAGCTCTCCTCTCATTTGCAAAGAGAGTTAAGTTGTTGTAAAGACATGCTACAGAAATTTATAATGAAAATACATTGACTTGGTGCATTTTCCTGAGTTTCTTCACATGTTACTTGATTCAACCTCTATTGTTAGATGCTTAACTTAGATTTTCATTACTGTTCTAGTTAGTTATATTCTTTCCTTGATAGATTTTAGGAATGTTGTTCTGTGGTTATGAAAATTTTGCTGTGTAGATGCCTTCTTAGTCCATACTTTTTGTTGTTTGTTGATGGTAGATAGCTGTGTAAAGTTAGTCTAGGCTTAAATTCAAAGCTTCTCTGCACTTTCATCTTTGTTCATGCATGTGTATGGTGAATGAAATATGAAATATTTGCAGACCCTAGAAGATAGCACAAATTCCATGAGACTGTGAGATTTCTGGTTAAGTGGAATATTGTTTCTAGGAAGCTGTTCGTTGTTGGAACTCCATTATCACTATTCACAGTTAGTTGCAAGTCTAGGAACCTTCTCTCTTCCCTGCTCTCTTTTCCTTTTTTTAACAAGTACCTTAGGAAAGGTTCATTGCACATTGTAAAGCTAAATCCAATTATAAAAATGGAGTTCAAGACTGCCGTTTGAACCTATAGCAAATGCACAACAACTTCTCCATCTTAGGAACTCCATTTCAAGACCCAACTTCCCATGCTTTGTAACTCATCTGTAAGTCTGTCTTGTTATTCCAACAAATCACATCAAACAACTAAGATATTCCAAGCACTGTCAAGACCTGACATTAGAGACCTTGGGATAGTGTTCTACAATTTGATTGTGGAAGATTGTCTTTCAAGAGAGGTAGTGCACCTACGCACTGCCTATGTTGAGAAGTGCATAAAAAATACATCAACAGAACTGGCACTAGAAGGAGGGCCACAGGTTGGGAATACAAAGCTAAGGGTTTAAAGTGAAGCTGGATCAAATCAGATCGTTCTCCCTGGAAGGATTTCAAAGAGTTCTATAGTCAACACCAAATAAGAGAAAATTTGAGGAATTGCAGCCTCCTACAAGGGCAAGGTGAGTTAAGGGAAGTAGCGTTGCTTCTTCCTCTTCCTCCATTCCACCCACTTCCATTCCACCTTCACCCTCATTCTACTGGATTTTGTCTTCTATCCGACCATCCAAAACTACATTTTCACTTCCCATCTCCGACAGCCAGGAGATTGCTTCTTCCCCAGCTCATCCAACCCAAGGCACAGCCCAAATAGCTGCAGCTCAGGTGCAGTCCCAAACTGTTGTTCTAGTGAAGGTGCAAATCCAGCTTGTTGTTTTTCAACAACAAATACTACCTCCGCCTCCTATCATGGCTTGGTTGGCACATAACCCTTCACCGATACATTTCACTGCTTATCATGATATGCCCAAGAATCTGCAAGGCTTTTGTTCAAATTTCTATCCTCGTGACCCACAAAGAATAGTTGAAGAACATATCAAAATATTCAAGACAGTAATTACCGAATTGCAAGTTGACCATGAGGACGTTGCATGCCACCTTTTTTCACATTCATTGGGAGAAGAAGCCTTCTATTGGTACATCAATCTGCCGAGGGGATCCGTTACCTCATGGAACCTAATGAAGAATTCCTTCCTACATAAATAAAATATTCTCATTAGTCCTTCAGAACTTTACCAACAGTTTATGTCTGTCCGGAGAGAAATCAATGAGCCTATTGGCTCCTTCAATGATCATTTTCATTGGGCCTTCACAAGGCTCTAGGACCCATACCTCCATAATGATGTTGCAGATCTCCTGGTCTACTATGTGGCATTGGACAACCTCACATCAGCATTGGTGAAAATGATGTGCCCACCACTCACCACGCTAGTGACCACCTATATGGAGGTTGTTATCGCCAGTGCAGATTCAGGGCAGAATATCTTCGTCCCCCTGCCTTCTTTGGGGCTAGTAGCTCACCCGATGCAAATTCAAGGGCTTAATCAGGCATTCGCTCATCAAATCGCTCTCATGAACTAGATACCTTAGTTTCCCATTGTCCCACACTCGAGACAGCCATTGAATTATGCACCTCCCATGCCTTCTTATTTACAGCCTCAACCACAACACAACTATTCTCAGGCTGCCCCACAATAGTAGGTGTATTCCCAATAGCCCCATGCACCATTGTATCTACCAGGGCCTGAATTTCCTCCAGCTCATCAGAATCAGCCAGTGACCCTGCCCATCTTTCTCCAAAATCTAACGTCATAGTCAAGCAGCACTACGGAGAAAGACAAGTTAGAGGAATTGACAGAGATGATAAAGAAAATGTCCACATAAATGACGCACCTGAAAAAATTAGAATAATCAGTTATAGGCATCCCAACGTAACCTCCAGGCCAATTTTAATCAAGATAACCGAGACAGTAGGGACAGTAGGGATAACCGAGAAGCAAGCACTTCCTTCGGGAAGAATTATGATAGGGGACAAAATGCTAATCAAAGTTTGGAAAGGAGAGCTTCTCAGAGGCAGAATCATGCATGGAATACAAGGCCCAAGAATGGGGGTGTCCCTACTTCTTTTGACCAACCAACAAGCAATAAAAAGATGACCAATGGGGTATACCTTTCCGAGGCGGATTTGTCTAGATGGTGCCAGATTCACAAAACGAGTAGACACTCTGAGTTGGACTGCCCTGAATTCCAGACAGCTGCTAAAATATTCCAAGTAGAAGTGTAAAATGTAGTCAATAGTGTCGGTTGTAGGGACATCGTCCCATCTAAGCCATATGATTCCTCTTGCCTCGTGATCAACCAAGCACCCTTTCCACGGGGTGACTGTAACCAGCCCAAAGTTGAACTTGTTCCTATTAGGAGTGAAGAAGTGCAAGAGGTAAGTAATGAACAAACTTTGGCTCAGCTTTTTGATTCAGTAGATAACAGTCCAATGGACAAAGAAGAGCCATTTGTAGATGAGGTCCACATGTTCCATTAGAGATCAACTCCCTACTTCCTTAGGAATAGGCAGGCAGGTGGACTCTTTATGACCTCTACTCCACCAAACAACTTCGCTACCCCGGCTGACCCCAATGCGAGTAACAACCCTGGACTCCCTCATGTACCCACCCAATATCTTAAGAAGAATGAGCCTCAAAATTAGTCACAGAATCAGCCTCAAGGGCAATCCCAAAATTAGTCTAGTCAAACGAAAGTCCAACCTCCTAGCTCTGCAATAGGTTAAGCATTTAGTCCAGAAATTGAGCAAATGGGTGAATATGTAGCAGAAGAGTTCAAGAAGGTAAAAATTAGTTTGTCTGCCTTTGAACTACTCAGAGTCCCTATCGTAAGGCATGCCTTCTTTAGGGTCCTCAATGGGACCCCATCCTCTAGTACAATGTAGGAAACATCATCCAAGAGAGTTACCTTTGAAGAGCCTAGGAAAGAACCGGAGATACAAGATAATACCAGGAAAAGGAAGGATGTTCTCGTAAATCAATCTGCAAGTAGGCAAATGGAAAAGGTACCAGAGCAGAGTAATAGACAGATTTCCAAGGACCAGCCATCTAGGAAAACCAAGGATAAAATTGGTGATAAGAACAGGGGTCAGGTATCTCACATGGACATGCCCACGGGTATTTTCCAGGGAAGGTTGGAAACTCCTCCTTTCCTTACCACCATTAGGATATTCGGGAAGAACTTGCACAACTGCCTACTTGATTTAGGGGCGTCTGCCAATATTATGCCCTTAGCAGTATGTAAGACTCTTGGCATCACTCTCACGCCTTCAAGAAGAAAAGTGACCCAGCTGGATATAACAGAGATCAACATTGTGGAAGAAATAAATTGGATCCCGATGCAAATTGCTACAAACCCAAGGATACAAGTCATTGATATTCAAGTGGCAAACATTCCTGATGCATATGGGATCATCTTGGGGAGGGAATTCACCAAGGAATTGAATGGATATACTGCCACAAACCTTTCTCACATGTGGCTACCATGGAAGGGGCTGCCAAATTAAATCTGTATCGACCGCGAACCCCATATGAAATATATGATCACATAATACAATAATCTCAATGAAGTGTTGTTTGTTAAGACGGAACTGAAAAATTACTACCCATTCACCTACCAAAACAAATTCGAGCCTCAAGAAGAATGTGCTGCCGAAGTACTCTTGGTGTTGTGCAGTCCTCCGAATGATTTTACTCAAACACCTCCAAGTACAGAAATATTGGTAGAGTCAGATGACGAACCTGATAAAGGCAAAAGTTGGGGACTACTCAGTGGTTTCCAAGAATTCATAGAAAAGTGCGCCAAAGATCAACTCAGCTTGGACACCCGAATGAATTTGCAGGATCTCTTATTGACAAATTGGTGCAGGGTTCACAATGTCACCCACTACGAGTTTGACTATTGCTTATGTCAAATAGTACTAGAATATGTTAAAAAATCAGCCACCCCTTAAGCAGAAATGCCAAAAGAAGTGCCAGTAGAACCACCAGCTGTTCAGCACCCTGAGCTGGAGGATGCCCCTAAGATTGCAAAGGCAACCACCCAGCAAAAAGAAAGTAAGGACTTAGTCAGACCCGGAGTCAAAGAACTTTCCAAAATTTGGACACTCTAATTTGATGGATCCAAGTCAAAGCAAGGAGCTAGTACTGGGTTTGAACTCATCAGTCCAATGGGTAAGACCTTTTTTTCTACCCATAGATTGTAGTTTTATTGCACCAATAATGTAGCGGAATATGAAGCTTTGGTCCATGGGCTTCTCATGGCCTTGAAGAAAAATGTCACAATGCTGCAAGTTTTTGGGTATTTAGAACTCGTAGTCAAACAAGTTAGGAAATTGTATTCCTGCCATGATAGAAGGTTGGAAAACTATAGGCATAGGGTTTGGGATCTCTTAGAGGGTTTAGATGCATTCAATATACAATTGATTCCTCATGCTCAGAATCGTACAGCTGATGCCTTGGCTCAAGTAGCCAGCACCTTGCAACCCCTCTCTTTGTCCAGGCTTAAGAAATTTACCGTTGAGTTGAAATCTACACCATCAGTCCCAGATAATGTTATTCATTTTCAGGTCTTCAACGATGACAAACATATTCTTGAATTTATCACGAGTTCTGATGTTTTCGCAGCCCAAATAATTGAGGAAGCTGATCTACAGGAAGCTGAATTGGATATAGAGGGAGTTATTAATCTCAAAACCAATACGATTCACAAAGACATGGTTTAGTTGGAACGTATATTCGATTTGGATCAAATCAGAAATTAGAATCGACAAGCGAAGAAGGAGGCCATAAGCAACTAGTGTGATTCTCACAACCTCGGGAAAACCAAGGAGATCGAGAATGTTTTTATTGGAAAAATATGCACACCCCAGGAAAAAAAGGGAATCACAGATGCGTTGTGAAAGTACCATGACATGGTGGAATGGAGCTATGAAGATTTAAAGACATATGACACCTCCATCATCACGCACACCATACCTCTCAAGACCGAAGTGAGGCCATTCCGTCAACGGCAACGTCCTATCAATGCCTTGTTGGAACCTATCATTTATAGAGAAGTGCAGAAGTTGCTCTTGGCAAGGATTATTTTCTCGGTCAGGCACTCTACATGGGTGGCCAACCTAGTTCCGGTCAAGAAAAAGAATGGAGAAATTAGATTGTGTGTAGACTTCCGCAATTTGAATTGAGCTTCTGAGAAAGATAACTATCTAGTGCCTTCATTGGACGAGGTGCTGCAGATTATCAACGGGTCCCAAATGATGTCTTTCCTCGATGGGTACTTTGGGTACAACCAGGTAATGGAACAGTATGAAGATCATTATAAAATGGCATTCACCACTAAGTGGGGGACGTTTGCTTATAGGAGAATGCCTTTTGGGCTCATCAACACTGGCACCACCTTCCAACGCACCATGGATATCGCCTTATAAGATCTGATTGGAAAGTGCATAATCATCTACATGGATGATTTAACTATGTTTTCTAAAAGGCAGAGTGATCACGTCTCTGATTTATGCAAGGTGTTTCAGAGGTGTAGGGAGTTTGGGGTTTCCCTTAACCCCAAGAAGTGCATTTTCAGAGTGACTGAAGGTAGATTGCTCGGACATATCATTTCAGAATGGAGAATCTCCATAGAACTTGAATGTATCTAGTCCTTGCTGAAAAATCCCACCGCCAGGCAGCAAGAAGGAATTAAAATCCTTCTTCGGGAAGATCAACTTCATCAGGAAATTCATCACAGGTTTCACGGAGATTGTTAAACCCCTCAACGCTATGTTGAAATAGGGTGCCAAAGTTGAATGGACTTCTGAAGCCAAACAAGCCTTCGAAGAAATTAAATGGGCAATTGTTGAGGCACCTATCTTAGTGAGCCCAGATTATCTGAAGCCTTTCTACATCTACTCGTTCGCTTCAGAACATTCTTGTACTAGCATCTTGACTCAGAAAGACAATGAAGGAAATGAACACCCGATCACCTTCATGAGTGCCCCCTAAAGGACATGGAGTTGCGATACGAAAATGTAGAAAAGTAGGCATATACTCTCGTCAGAGGGGTAAAGAAATTTCGGCATTATATTCTGCGTAATAAATTGTTTTCCATTGTCCTAGACCCAGTAGTGAAAATGCTACTCATGCAAAATGAATTGGGAGAACAAAGAGCTAAATGGGTCACCCTGCTCCAGAAATATGACATGGAGATCCAACCAATGAAGCTGGTGAGAGGACAAGCACTCACCCGCATGATTTTTGAGGCAGCATCAGAGGCTGGACCTGAACTCACTATGCAGCATTACCAGCTTGAGGATGTTTCCCTAGGAGAATGGTACGAGAATGTCCTCTACTATTTACTGAACCACAAGTGTCTGCCACACTTGTAGGGAGTCTAGAAGCGTGCCCTTAGATTGAAAAGCAGCGGCTACATGCTACAAGGCTTCATTCTCTACAAGAAGAATCATGAAGACATTTACTTAAGATGTCTTGGTAAGGAGGAAGTAGACCGAGTCTTAAAAGAGTTTCATGATAAATCTGGCATCGGCCATGGATCTAGCTCTTCCACAACACATCAAATATTGAGAGCAGGATATTATTGGCCAACTGTCTTCAAAGATGCCCATTTTCATGTTCACTCATGTCACACATGTCAGACAGCCGCCACCAAGGAAAAAAATGTTGATGTCCCACTGCAGCCTGTATTGGAGGTGAGGCCGTTCGCGCAATGGGGTCTTGATTTAATTGGTCTAGTAAGCTCTCCATCATCCGCAAGACATAGGTACATTCTTACCACAACTAATTACTGTACTAGATGGATAGAGGCAATCGTATGTAAGCAATGCACAACTAAAGTAGTTACTAATTTTTTAGAAAGTTTTATTTTAAATCGCTTTGGTTGTCCTTATGCTTTGGTGTGTGACAATGGACCTACTTTTGCTTCGTTGAAATTTTCTAGTTGGGCATTTCACTACGGGATTTCCCTTAAGTTTTCATCCAATTACTACCTTCAAGGCAATGGCCTTGTTGAATCTACAAATAAGAACCTGATTACCATGATCAAGAAACTGCTAGATAGGAATCCCAAGGACTGACATACCCAGCTTTGTTTCACCCTTTGGGCAGACCACACTCGCCATAAGGCTTCCCTTGGTGATTCCCCATTCCACCTTGTTTATGGCCTAAAGCCCATATTTCCTATCCATCTGAAGATTCCCACTTTGTAGTTTATCAACGACTTTTATGAAGGGGGGATCGTAGGTAAGCTCGGTTAGCTGAGCTCTTGCATTTAGAAGAAGTCTGAGACCATGCAATAGAAAATTTCGCCAAACATCAGGGTGTGGTTAAGAGATGGTTCGACTGCCGAACCAAAATCAAAGCCTTTAGAATTGCAGATTTGGTCCTCTATTGGGACAAGGCCCATGAAAAGAAAGGGGGACACAACAAATTCGACAAGCTTTGGCTTGGCCCCTTTTAGGTAGCTGAGATTTTAGGAGACAATTCCTTCTGCCTAAAGACCTTAACTGGTGAAAACGTCCCATTGCCGGTCAATGGGCAACACCTGAAGCATTACTTCTAGGCTTGAGCTCGTTTGAGCTCTTCTTTGTAAATATTTGTATTTGGGTTAGGGTAGGTTGCCCTTTTTCATTTTCTTGCGTCTTTCTATTTTGCATCACTCTTTCATTTTTTCTCCCTCCCAACAATTTTTTTTCGAAAAGATGTTCCCTGCCTTCTTTGTGGTGGCCATGCTCGCTTGATAGATGGTTCGCTTTACTGTCCATCCCTAGTGTTCTTTGGCTAAACATTCACTCTCGACCATTGGTCTCTGAAGGCTGCCCATGAATTATTTCCTTGTTTGAACTCTGCCTTAGAACTCGACCCTTGGTTGAATCTCTTTACACACATGTCGGATCTCGTACAAAACATACATTAATCATTTCTAAAGGACTGTACCATGGTTGCTATGACACCCTAGTAAGTGAAAAATCTTAAGTCTGCTCCAGTGACCACTGCAATCCCAAACCCATTGTAGGCTTCAGTGCTTATCCAGTAGAGCAAAATGATAAATGAGAAATATGCATTGAAAGAAATATCAAAATGAAAAAGAAAAGAATTCTGAAAATAAGCGACCGTATGGGTGTGCGGGTAACTCTACCAGGGCTATGGACGCTCGGCTGACAGTAGAGCAATATCTGTGGGATTGCAGCGACAAGTCCATCGGAGCTATAGACGCCTGAATGGTAGTGGAGCAATGTCCATGTTACTTTTGGTGTTAGATGATTTATGTAGCTTGCTTGGTTGAATCAGTAGCCCTTGGTCAGCATCCTGCAAAAAGGAATGAAATCACTGCACACACTTCTGAGATGTCCTATAGACTTACCCAATTAAGGATCTTGTTCTCCCAGATTCACCTTTGGAAGCCACTCTTGGTCTACGAAACTAGAGATTATGGGTCCTGAATGAATATTTATCCTTAGAATGCTCAGGAGCGTTTCTCCAGCGGAGTTGCCATTTGTTGTGCCCTTAGCACACACGCCCTGTTTGAAACGGGGACCCTCTTTTCTTTCATCTTTTTGACTCATTTTTGTTGCTGCCTCATTTTGCGTGCCCCATTTTGATGTCCCAAGTGGTCAGCTTACATTCAAAGTCTCATCATAAGTTGACCATACTGCTCCCTTTTAATTGTGTCAAGTTTTGGCACCTTGCGGGGTCTCTCTGGCAGTTTTCTTATGCCAGCGGCCTAGTTCCTAGTCGGGCACGCCCCTTTAGGTTTTCCTAATTGGGTTTCCTTGTCATATCCAATATCCCGAATGGTGGATGGGTTGCGTCTTCCCAAACCCCGGGTCCTGGCTTCGTGATCACCGTCCAGAAAATTTGCAAGGAAATCTTGGCTGCCTTCGAATGTTCCGGGCCAGAACCTCCGGACTTCTGTGAAGGTTTCACCGTTTCTAATGGCAGACCTCTGGCGGAACTCCACCCTCCGAGCCCCGACTTCCTCTTTGCCACCAGTGACCCTTGTGTTGAAATTTCCAAATGGCCACCGACCTGTGTCTTCCCGGTCGTCAGACCCCAGAAATCCCCCAGCCGTCCGCGAATTCAAAATCCACCGACCCAATTGCTCGTCATACCTGCATTTCATGTAGCTATTAATGGTGGTGTGGGTATAAATATAAGATCCAAACCTGTCATTCTCACTTATCAGTGTTGTAGAGAGTGATTAGAGAACTTTCCAAAGGAGCCCACCATCTTCGAAGCCTCCGTCGATCATCGCCCTCGCCGTCACTTGCCGATCATGAGCAGATTCAACACCTCCCCACATCGAGTGTTCGAGGTAGGTTTTCCATTCACCCTCCCGAACAATTTTTTCATTATTTCTAAGGCTCAAAATGAACAATAACGATCAAAAGGACATGTGAATGATGAAATATGATATAACAAACAAAACCCATGTCTTAAAAACTTGCGAAAACCCTCGAGGGCACCTTCATGATCAATCTAGAGCTTCACTTTGGCACGACTGTTCTTCACGTAGGGGTATTCATCCCCTCCAGGCCCGGTTCCTCTCTTGGTGGTCGAAAACTAAAATGATGAACATTTTTCCAAAATGGCAATTTGACCCCTTGGGCCCGGATCTCTGGACCTCTATCCTTCCCCCATTGTTGAAACTGAAAACTTGAACATAAATCTGGCCAGCGTTTTGGATCTTCGGGCTTGAGCCGTCGGACTTCCATGTTTGGAGGTCCGCAAAGTTGCCACTATTGCCAATGGAGATGTTGCCTCATGACCCACCTTTCCCTTCACCGTCTGCATTTGATATTTACCAGGCACCCTTCAAGTTCTCGGGTCCCACCCTTTGGAACTTCGTTTGGATTCTGCCACCCCTAACTTTGAACTTCTAGTGGAACTCCGCCCTCCGGGCCCTGACCTCTCCTCATCCGTCCATATACATGATAGATTTCAAAATGGAAAATCTTTGGCTACCTTCTGCCTCCTAGGCCCCGGGCTTCTGTGCACCACTGGGAATCTGGCGTAACCTCCAAACATCCTTGACTGCACCAGGTTCCACCATATGGGACTCCATCCTGTCTCCACCGTTGAAAGATAGAAAATCTTGCCCGCCTTCCCAAGCTCCGGGCTCTGCCTTCCTGATCATAGTGAGTTTCAAACTAAAAATATAACATCCGACCCTCATGCCAGGTCTGGTCCACCAGGCTGCCCCTTCCTGACTTTCATTTGGTGATAGCCGCTCTGAATGGCGAAAGCTGGAGAGGTTCCCAACACCTCAGGCCCGAGCACACAAAACTGCAAAATTGTTGGCCGCCCTTGGACACGCTAGGCCCTGGACCCCGAAGTTTTTTCCTTGGAACTCCGTTTCTACTCGGGCATCCCAAACAGCCATCTCTGGACAACTTCCCAGCCTTGTACCTTCAGATGCTCCTAAATCAATCTAAATGAGCTCAAATTTGAAATATGATATCAACCCACCTGCTTGATTTCAGTCCTCTTCATTGCGAATCTTTTAAATTATCAATTTTAGGTCAGGAGAAGTCTCCTAAATCTTTTTTCCCCATTGGCCTTTCCAAACAACATTCCTACTAGGTAAGTCTAGCCCTCTAGGCTCAGATTGTCCCAAAGCCCTCTGTTGTCACCTAGAATTGTACCATGTGCAAAGTTTACAAAAAACTGAGCATTCTAGAGCAACATGGGATCATCTCAAGGTTGTGGGTCACCTATAGCTGAAATGAACCTCCGGAGAAGGCCAACTTCCTTTGGGTATCACCTAAACTATTGTTTCTTAGAGAGGAAAGAGGGAAGAGATGCATAAAAATGGAATTAAACCTATGGTGATACACCGTATTAATGAGAAATCATAAAATGAACACAAGAAGAGAATACACTTGAAATCCTAATTTCTATTCTCAGAGCAACTTCTTTCAGACTTAATGTTTTAGTCCTAACAGGTTTGGCCCACACATACACCTTGGGAAGGAAAGATCAATTTCACAACCTTGAGACATAAATGCAGAAATGTGAAAAAACAGTTATAGAATTGCATGTACAAAAGAAAGATATAGAAATGAGGATCAATACAAACATGAACATGAAATTCCAAGGTAAATTCTATGTTGTATTCAGGATTCCAGTTGAGTTACAGAAAACATACATTGATTGAGAAAGGATTGATTGAAAATCACTAACTCTTCAGAGTGTGCAATCAGAACTCCCTACAAAAAGGAAAAAAATGCCTTATATACAAACTGATATCAGCTCATTAGGGCTTACAAAATATCAGGCCCAGAAAGATCTACCCTCAGATCTTTCAGATGAAGTTAATGCTGAAGCCTACATGTCCCTGCTGTGTGTGTCGGTGAAGAGTTACCCTCGTAGGAGCCTTATGATATTTTGCAGCTACCGCATTCATTTGATCCATCGTGTCTGGTTGAGCTACTTCGGCTACACCTTGAATGCTCTGAGCCTGCAACAGATACACGTCGCCCTTCATCCTATTGATGTTCTTTAGACTACCACGGTTTACCTTTAGATCTCTCTGATTGGCTGAGTGAAATCCATGCAGCTTCTTCGGGTGGTAAAAACTTCCCCTGTTGAACTGTATATTAGTCAGACACTAATCCTGTCTCCCCAATGCGGTTAAATCTTCTCGCAAGTATCGGCATAGCATGGGACCATGGCTGAGAGCTCTTAGTGAGCCTGAAAAAACATAATGATTCTACTGGAGCCATCGGCAAGACACCATTTATCGCCAAGAGATCAGTGAGTTGACGAGTCACGTGGAGATCCCTTTCTACCGCTGAGAACACCCATGGTCGGTAAGACATCCTCATATTGGGGAGAGGCTATGCCGAAGGCACCCCAGCTCGGTGAGGCCTCATTTCATCAGTCGGTAGGAGGCCATTAGTTTCTCCCCGAATGCAATTTACCCTGCCGAGCTCCGCATTCCTTCGCCAAGACATCACGCAGTCAGGAAGATACCATAGTGAGGATCAAATGTTGTACCAATATCTACTTTTGTCGCTGAGACGCCTTCCATTTGCCAAGACCTCTTGTAGACTTCCCTGTCCTATGACGAACTCTTCATATCGTTTCGGGGGGGTGGACCCTTTAAAGTTGATGAGACATTACGTAGAACTCCCCCTCTTCTTGGCAAATTCCTTTTCAATCTGAAGGCTTTACTGCTCGGTGAGACTCAAGCTGAAGTATGAACCCTCGACTGACCTCCTTTTCTTTCAGCCTGACTCCTGTAGGTCAGGTAGAGGTCCTCTCGAGCTCCTTATGTTATACCGAAGGCTCCTCTGTTGTTGGTGGGACCCACGCTGAACTCCCTGGTGAAACATTATCGACGTAACCCTTCCCGGTCACTGAGACATTACTGTGAAAGCTTCCATTCTTGGCAAGGCCTTTCTTTATCTTCAGTAGTTCCTTCATACTTCGGAAAGACCTACGCCGAAGGTGATATCCTTACCGAAACCTATGCTTATCACCAAGACTTAAGCAAGTTGGCAGGACCTCACGGCAAACCACTCATCCTTTATAGAGCTCCTTGTTACTGTTGGGGAGACATCTGATGTCAGTGAGACATTAGCTTTAATGACACCTCCTTTCCTATTGGGGAGACACTAAGCCTTCGACATGACCTCATGCCGAGCCTTAAAACCTTTGGTGAACTTCTTCATTCGGCAAGACATTTGATGTCAGCGGGACATCTCGACGAAGTCCCTTAGTTACACCGAGGTTCTTTGGTGTCGGCGGGACTCCTACCAAAGACAACTGCATAGAGGCCCATCCTTTCCTTTCGGCAAGACTTTCATCCTCGCCAAGACCTCCCAACGAAGCCCTCACTTTTTCCAAAAGCATCTCACTCTGGGACTCTTCACATGTCGGCGAGACATTGAACCTTCACTAGGACTTCTCACTGAGCGCTGTAGGTCACCCCGAAGCCCATGGTCATCAAGAGTCTTGGCGAATGACGGTTGAATGGCCTATCGGCCAAGGAAATCCACATGGTAAGAGGTCATACCAAACCCTCTTCATTATAGTGATAGGCTCTACAGGCTCGTTCGGCATGACAGAAACTAGGTCTCAACGACCTGCTTAGGATGGAAAGAATCAAACAGTCAGTCGGCCAGACAGTAGGAGAGTCTTGCCGACTTTCTCCTTGGATGATTTTCATGCCAAATATTCCTAGGGTAGCTTCTCCCACTAAGTTCCTTGTGACCTAGCAACAGATGTAGAGTCTTTTCCCTTGTGTGAATGTCCCACTGGCCTCTGAAGATCTAACATTTGATTATCTCGCCTGATTTAACTATAGGTGAAATGGAGGAAACAATTATGGTGACATTTGCGGGATGTTTTCCTGCTAAACATGAGAACCAGTGACTAGGCTTATCCATTGGGCATGGAGTCATTAGAAAACTCAGAGAACAAATAAAACATCAGTTCACATTAAAACAACATTTAGGGGATGGAACAAAATAGAAAATAAATGAACCATAGTGTGAAGCACTTATTGAAACATAAAACCTAACTAGATATGTACAAGAAAGGAACTTATCAGGCTTGAAAGTAGGGTTTAAGGTGTATCCCATTGACTGGGATAGGAAGCAAATCCCCTTCTGTCGTAGCCAGTTGATAAGCATTGTCCTCCTTACAACCTATGATAATAAATGGACCAATCCACATATTGTCGAACTTGGTGTGATGGCCTGGTCTACTTTTCAGAACATCCCATTTGAGCACGAGGTCTCCCTCCTTAAAAAACTTTCCTGTAGCCTTCTTATCAAAAGTATTTTTTTGTCTGGAGCTGATGATCCTCCAAAGTTTTCATTGCTCTATCCCTTGATTCTTCGAGCTCCATGAGCTTTGTATACCTTACAGACATGGGGTCCAACTCCTCAAACATCTCCAACTAGAGGACAATATCAAGAGCTGGAAGCTCCACAAATAGTGGCAATCTTGCCTCTTTACCATAGACCAAAATATATGGTAAGTTACCAATAGACCTCTTAGGGGTCACTCTGTCTACCCAAAGTGCATTCTTTAAACTACTGGGCCAGGTCCTTTGGTTGTCCTCTATGGTTCTTTTAATTCTGATGAGGTTCTTATTTGTGCTCTCAGCTAGGCCATTACCTTGAGGGTAATAATTCAAAGATGTGCTCAAATGAATTCCATGGTTAACGGCCCAGTTGGTTACCCTTAGACCTATGAATGCAAGGGAATTATTGGATATGACGGAGTCAGGTACGCCAAATCTAGTGACTATATCTTCATAGAAGTTCAACACTAAAGATTCCTTTGCTTCCTTCAATGCAACCGCTTTTTTCCACCTCATAAAATAGTCAGTGGCTGTAAGTACCCATTTGTGACTAGCACTGGAAGGTGGATTTATTGGTCCAATAAAATTAATGCCCCATCTCATGAAGGGCTGCTCTACTTGAATTGGATGCAGGGGCATAGCAAGCAGCCTTTCCTTTCCTGAACAAAGAGCACATTTGATGCACTTTTTTGACCAGGCATATGCATCTTTGAACAAGCTAGGCCAGTAGTAACTAGCTCTCATAACCTTCCAGGCAATAGTTCTAGGAGCAAAGTGACCTCCTCCAGCTCTATCATGAAACTCATGAAGCAATTTTTCAATTTGGTCCCTGTGAATGCATCTTAACAGGACACCATTCAGATCTTTCTTAAAAAGAACATTGCCCATCAGCACATATAGTATGGACTGCAGTCTAAAGTATCTTCTTTTGGCTCTATTCAGACCTAATGGGCATTAACCAGTTTGTAGAAATTGGGTCATATCTTGAACCCAATTAGTTATCCCCATGGGCACATCATCTTGAGCATTCTGAGGCTCATTTGTATTGGCAAGCACAACATCCTTTTCTAGTTCACTTTCACTACTCGACCCTGAAGCAAGTTGTTCACAAAGACCTTTACCTCTAACTAGTTTGGTGATGCTAATATCTACATCGTACTCCATGACCTTAGTGATCCACCCTGCTCTTTTTTCATTCAGATCCTTATTCAACATAAATTCCTTCACACTTGAGTGTGCAACCAGAATATGAACCTTATTGTTTGAAAGCAAAGGTTTAAATTTCTTTAGACTTCTAATCATAGAGAGAACGTTCTTTTCAACAAATGTATACCTTTCTTCGTAATCAACAACTATTTGGCTAAAGAAGGCTATGGGTTGCTCTAAATTTTCACTATTCTTTTGAACCAGCATAGCAGAGATTGCACCTCCACTACCAAAAGCATATAAAAAGAATTCTTTAGAGAAGTCAGGGTTTACCAATGTCAGAGCAAATGCTAATGCCTCCTTGATTTCTCCAAAACTGTGTTTTTCCTCCTTTGTCCAACTTAAGACTACATTCTTCTTTAACATGGTTGTTAGAGGTTGTAGCAGGTTCGCCACGTCTGGAATGAACCTTCTCAGAAAGTTGATTTGTCCCATAAAGCTCTGTAGGCCCTTCTTGTGATTAGGCAGTGGCAACTCAAGTATGGCTCTGACTCTTTGAGGGTCAATAGTGATTCCCTGCTTTGACACTATGTGTCCTAATAGTTTCCCTTCGTGGATAGCAAAGATACTCTTCTTTGGATTGAGGGAGATACCGAACTCTCTGCATTTTTCAAACACTTGCCTAAGATGTAACAGATGTTCATCAGCATTCTTAGAATAAACTGTGATGTCATCTAGATAAATCAGTATAATCTTGTTGATCAAACTTTGAAACGCCATGTCCATGGCTCTCTTAAACGTGGCACCAGCATTGGACAAACCAAAAGGAATCCTTTTGTATGCCATGGTGCCCCATTTATTTGTAAAATCAGTCTTAAACTGATCTTCCTCTTTAACCAGCACTTGATTATATCCTGAAAAACTATCTAGTAAGGAAAACCTTTCAGAACCAGCAACCTCTTGTAAGATTTGTTCCATGGAGGGCAGTGGGTAGTGGTCTTTTAGAGAGGATTGGTTAAGATCCCTGAAGTCTACACAGAGCCTTATCTCACCACTTTTCTTTCTAACCGGTACAAGATTAGAAACCCATGAAGTGTGCTTGATAGGGAAGACAATACCCCCCTCAACTAGTTTAGTCAGCTCCTTAATCATTAGGGGCTCAAGTTTAGGATTCAAGGGCCTTTGTTTCTGCCTTACTGGCTTGGCGTTAGGTTCTAATTCAATTGTATGCTAAGTAATATGGGGATCAAATCCTTTCAAATTTGAATACTCCCAAGAAAAGACATCATGAAACTCTTGGCACAAAGCAACAAAAAATTGTCTATCTTCAGGTGAACAAATTTTGCCTATCTTAAGAAGTTTACCTTTGAAAATCTCCAGCTCTTCATAATATTCTTCTTTGATTTGCAAGCCAGATCTACCCTTTTTGAGCTGATCATCAGTACTAAAAATCAACTCTAAGGTAACCAAGCCTTTGGGTAATTTATTTGTCTTTAGCTGTATGACTTGATCACCATACTACTGGTTGATTTTTGCCTAATTCACCATGAAGAACTGATCTTCTTCGAGCAAGAAGGAAAGGATCTGCTCATCATTGTCAAAGACTTTCCAGTGAATGTTGTTGTCAGGAATTAAGGGTCTGACTACAACCTTCACATAATGCTGCACCTTCTCTTTTATGATGTCATTTGGAATATCAAACTGTGCTCCAATGGCTGCGAGCCTGTCAGCATGCTTGTTCTAATTTCTTGGGATAGACACTAAATTAAAGGCATCAAATTCCTCAAGTATGTTCCACACTCTATTTCTATAAGACTTCAGTGTGTCATTTTTAGCCACATTCAGGCCCCTCACTTGATTAACAACTAATTTGCTATCTCCATGCACTTTCAAGCGGATTATTCCTCTTTTTCTTTCCCATTCTAGACCTTGAACCAGGCCCTCATATTCAGCAGTGTTGTTAGAGCATGCAAAAGAAAAATGAAAAGCAGCATAGTACTTATCACCTTGCGAAGATACCAGCATTACACCTCCTCTAGTGCCATTTTTGCTTCTTGAACCATCAAAATACATTTCCCATAGTCCATTCAGTGGTTGCAACAACTGATCTGCATCTTTCTCCAAGTTTGGAATCTCTGTGTTAGGCTCAAGAATGACATAGTTGCCCATACCAGCATCTTGAATAAGGTCCTCAGGAATTTCCAATACATTCTCAACTGCCCATTCATGCAGTGGAACGTCAAGAACAACTTCTGATTGGAGTTCTTGAGCAACAGCTAGTTCATTGTCAGAAAGAATGACACAATTTGTGTCTATAGCAGTAGGAACAACATTAAAGAGAGTTGGGTTATATGGCTCAATGTGATCTTTAGCTAGTCTCTCAGATTTAATGGTAACCTTGGTTCCATATCTTGTTCTAAATAACATATATGATCAATCAGCTGATACATAACCACCTATCTTGGTTGTAAAGTCTCTAGATAGACACAAGGAAAAGAAGGGTGGAAGATCTATGACACATGTCTTGGGGAACTGAAAAATTTGGACAAGCATGCAGGGTGAGGTTTAAATCCTTGATAATACCCAAAGTATTAACTGAAGTACCATCCAATTGGATCACTCCCTTCTCTAAAGGCTGGTATTTTATTCCAAGTTTGTCAGCAATCTATTTTGGCATGACGGAGCTACTAGCTCCACTATCTACCATACAGTTATGGACTAATTTATCACCAATAATCACTGACACGTAGAAAGGAGGTGGTTTGACTTGTTTTCCTACCTCTTTTCTAGACTGTTTATCATCTGCCTGAGCATTATTTGTCAAAATAGCCCTATCTTGACCTAATGGGGATTCAGACTCACCTGATAACTTAAGATTTGACAAGGCTAAACATAGAATATCCTTTTGACTAGGGATGACCATTGAATCCCACATAGACATTGTCACATTTGTCCTTTTCATACTATCAAGAATGTTAAAAGGTACAACTGGGTTTACTTTGTTGTGTACCTTTACGCCAATGTGATCAACTTGTAAGCGTGGCTGCTCTTTAACTAGGAGTTTCTGATTTCCTTGCAAAACACTAGCCACTCGAGAGGTAGATGGTTCCACAACTGCCGCCCTTCCTCTATCAGCTACTTGGTCAAGCTAAAATGCTCTCTTTTTTTCCCTGGTGTTAGCTGCAACTGGAGAGCTATCCTCATTCAACCCACATAATTCTTGACCTTGCCAATTAAGCAAGGTTGTATCATTGCTTAATTGGTCCTGATGTTGTGAAGATGCATCATTGCATGCACTCTGCTATGAACCTGAAGCATTTTGTACCATCAGTGCTTGATTGATGAGTCCATTTGAACAAGTGGCTTGATTATGAGGCTAGTTACAAGGGTAGCACCACTCATAATCAGTTACTAAGTTGTTTTGAGTGGGAACCAGGTCCCTGACTGCACTAACAGGTGCTAGAGCATAGGCCTGAAAAGGCCTTGTGTTCATACTCTATCTTGGGCCCTAATAATTGCCTTGATACTGCTGTCTATTCCCTTGGAATTGCTGTTGTTGACCCTGAAAAGGCTGACTTGAGGCCTGATTTTGTTGTTGATAAGGCCTGGAATAGGTCTGTTGCTTTTCCAGATTCACCAACTTGTTACCAAAAGTCTGTAAAAGACTTTTGATCTCTTGTAATTCATTTGATGAGCTTGAAGCAACACTTTCTTGCTTTTCAATGGTTTGAACAACTGCTGGTAGTGTTGGTACAACTGGTAGAGGTGTGAAAGGAGGTATTTGCAAAGGGATGTTTGAATGAATTTCTAGAAATATTGGCATTGGTGGCCTGGGAGCAATCTTACCAGCTTGTATTAAGTTGTTCTCAGCTCTGATAGCTACTTCAAAGGCATCTGGTAAAGACACTCCTCCCATTGACTGTATCATGACAGCTATATCGCTATTCAAAGCTCTCAAAAAGTATAGGAATGCATACTCTGGAGGTGGCCTCCGTTGCAGGGATTCTATCCCAAGTTCTTTGAAATCTGAAGTTGAAGTCGTTCATCTGCTCTTGTGGAGCCCTCTTAATTGTAGTCAATTGCTCCAATAGAGACAAGTTGTCAGACCTGTCTTGAAATTGCTTGTGCAATTTTTCTCCAAAATCGTCCCATGTTGCAATTGAACTAACTGGTAGGCTCCTGTACCACTGCATAGCTAGTAGTCTCACTGCAACATCCTCTTGTGTTATGTGGTGGACTCTGGATAACGAAGCCACATCTCTCATATGTTCAATGGGAGTAGTTTGATCTTCTCCGATAAAAGTTGGCAGACTCTTCAAGGCTGCCATTGGAATATCATTATGTTGCGCCAAGTTCAAAGGACTCCCTCCGTTGAAAGCAACAAAGGGTTGATTCCTTGGAGCGGCCATTGAAGGTATCTGAAGTGGATTTGTTGGTGCAACAAACTGAGACCTTACAGGTGGAGGAGTGGACTAAGTTCTTCTAGAATGGATGATTGTTTTTCTCAGCCTTTCCTCAACTCTGCCTTGTCTTCTTGGTGGTGACAGCTGCAAGTATTCAAAAGGGCCTGAGCTGCTTCTTGTTCGAACTCTTTTCATATACTATGGAAGGTGTTGATTTATGGAGTTCTTCCTCTTTGTGGAGTTGCCAAGTATGAAAAATGGTTTGTATAAAGTCTTATAATTCACTGGTTGCATACCAATCCAGTAGTTAAAACAAATTCCTATCCCACCATGCGTGCCAAAAACTGTTGTCACCTAGAATCGTACCCTGTGTAAAGTTTACAAAAAACTGAGCATTCTAGAGAAATATGGGATCATCTCAAGGTTGTGGGTCACCTATAGTATAAATGAACCTCCGGAGAAGGCCGAATTCCTTTGGGTATCACCTAAACTATTGTTTCTTATAGAGGAAAGAAGGAAGAGATGCATAAAAATGGAATTAAACCTATGGTGATATACCGTATTAATGAGAAATCATGAAATGAACACAGAAAGAACATACACTTGAAAGCCTAATTGCTATTCTTAGAGCAACTTCTTTCAGACTTAATGCTTTAGTCCTAACAGGTTTGGCCCACACATACACCTTGGGAAGGAAAGATCAATTTCACAACCTTGAGACATAAATGTAGAAATGTGAAAACACAGTTATAGACTTGCATGTACAAAAGAAAGATACAGAAATGAGGATCAATACAAACATGAACATGAACTTCCAAGGTAAATTCTATGTTGTATTTAGGATTCCAGTTGAGTTACAGAAAACATACATTGACTGAGAAAGGATTGTTTGAAAATAAATAACTCTTTAGAGTGTGCAATTAGAACTCCCTACAAAAAGGAAAAAAATGCCTTATATACAGACTGATATCGGCCCATTAGGGCTTACAAAATATCAGGCCTAGAAAGATTGACCCTCAAATCTTTCAGATGAAGTTAATGCTAAAGCCTGCGTGTCCCTACTATGTGTGTCAGTGAAGAGTTACCCTCGTAGGAGCCTTCTGATATTTTGAAGCTACCACATTCATTTGATCCATCGTGTCCGGTTGAGCTACTTCGACTACACCTTGAATGCTCTAAGCCTACAATAGATACACGTCACCCTTCATCCTATTAATGTTCTTTAGACTACCATGGTTTACCTTCAGATCTCTCTGATTGGCTGAGTGAAATCCATGCAACTTCTTCGGGTGGTCAAAACTTCCCCTGTTGAACCGCATATCGGTGAGACACTAATTGTGTCTCCCCGATGCAATTAAATCTTCTCACAAGTATCGGCATAGCATGGGGCCCTTGCTGAGAGCTCTTAGTGAGCCCGAAAAAACATACCGATTCTATTGGAGCCATCACCAAGACACAGTTTATCGCCAAGAGATCAGTGAGTTGACGAGTCACGTGGAGATCCCTTTCTGCCGCTAAGAACACCCATGGTCGGTAAGACATTCTCATATTAGGGAAAGGCTATGCCAAAGGCACCCCAGCTCAGTGAGGCCTCATTTCATTAGTCGGTAGGAGGCCATTAGTTTCTCCCCAAATGCAATTTACCTTTCCGAGCTCCACATTCCTTTGCCAAGACATCACGCATTCGGGAAGACACCGTAGTGAGGATCAAATGTTGTACCGATATCTGCTTTTGTCACTGAGACACCTTCCATTCACCGAGACCTCTTGTAGATTTCCTTGTCCTATGGTGAACTCTTTATATCATTTCAGGGGGGGGGCGACCCTTTAAAGTTGCTGAGACATTACCTAGAACTCCCCCTCTTCTTGGCGAATTCCTTTTCGTTCTGAAGGCTTTACTACTCAATGAGACTCACGCCGAAGTATGAACCCTCAGCCGACCTCCTTTTCTTTTGGCCTGACTCCTGCCGATTGGGAAGAGGTCCTCTCGAGCTCCTTATGTTATGCCGAAGGCTCCTCTGTTGTTGGTGGGACCCATGCCGAACTCCCCGGTGAAATGCTGTCAGCATAACCCTTGCCAATCACTGAGACATTACTGTGAAAGCTTCCAGTCTTGGTGAGGCCTTTCTTTGTCTTTGATGGTTCCTTTATACTTTGGCAAGACCTACACCAAAGGCGATATCCTTACCAAAACCTGTGCTTGTCACCAAGACTTAAGCAAGTCGACAGGACCTCATGGTGAACCACTCATCCTTTACCGAGCTCCTCGTTACTGTCAGTGAGACATCTGATGTTGGCGAGACATTAGCTTTAGTGATGCCACCTTTCCTGTCGGGGAGACACTAAGCCTTCGGCATGACCTCATGCTGAGCCTTAAAACCTTTGGTGAACTTCTTCATTCGGCAAGACATTTGATGTCGGCGGGACATCCCAGCGAAGTCCCTTAGTTACAACGAGGTTCTTTTGTGTCGGCGGGACTCCTGCTGAAGAAAACTGCATAGAGGCCCATCCTTTCCTTTCAGTGAGACTTTCATCCTCGCCAAGACCTCCAGGCGAAGACCCCCACTTTTTCTGAAAGCATCTCTTGCTCCAAGACTCTTCACACATCGGCAAGACATTGAACCTTCACTAGGACTTCTCACCAAGCGTTGTAGGTCTCCCTGAAGCCCGTGGTTGCCGAGAGTCTTGGTGAATGACGGTTGAATGGCCTATCAGCCAAAGAAATCCATGTGGTAAGAGGTCATACCGAACCCTCTCTATTATAGTGATAGGCTTTACAAGCTCGTTTGGCATGACAAAAACTAGGTCTCAGTGACCTGCTCAGGATGGAAAGAATCAAACAGTCAGTCGGCTAGACAGTAGGACAGTCTTGCCGACTTTCTCCTTGCATGATTTTCATGCTGAATCTTCCTAGGGTAGCTTCTCCCACTGAGTTCCTCGTGACCTAGCAACAGATGTAGAGTATTTTCCCTTGTGTGAATGTCCCACTGGCCTCTGAAGATCTAACATTTGATTATCTCGTTTGATTTAACTGTAGGTGAAATGGAGGAAACACCCTCAATCAAAAGACTGATATCATATGGATGTAAAAGTATCATTTCATGAACGATAGATTATTTAATGTTAATTTTATGGGATCTCGACTAACATGAACACTTTCATGATCCATTGCAATGACTACGCCTTTGCTTGTAGAATATATGGAATCGGGTGTAGGACCTTCAGAGGTAGCCGTCGAAAAGGACAAAGGAAAGAAGTTGGGAAAGACTCCTCGAGGAAAAGAGGATAAGGACCAAATAAAATACTAGTTCTAGGGTGAGCCTCTGCACTCAAAGGTTACCATGGACTAGAAAGAAATCACTGACATTGTTGATAGGGATGGTAACATTATCACCGACATGTCGATCGAAAGAATCAGATAAACCTTCCATATTCCCACATTTCAAGAAATGGAAATGCCTACGATAGATGAATGCCAAGCAGCATGGGATGACAACCCGCCAAAATGCAAAAGGTTAATCAATCAACATTGTCTTAAAGAAAAGTGCGGCAATGCTGTGAAGGTTCCTCACGAACTCTTTCGCGGTGACTTCCATGAAGATTACCATGACCTAGTCACCATGCTAAGCAGGGTTATGGGTCTTCCTACGGCGGCCTTCTTTCAAGAGTGGATGGTGTATTTTATTGAGAAAATTCTTCGTGGGAATGAAGACGTTACCACAAAAACCTCGTTTTATTGGGGAGGTATAATAAGTGACTGATTCCATGAGCAGTTCGTCAATGTGAGGAAGAGTTCCAAGTTTTATATGACTTCATATCTTGTATACTCACTGGCAGATCAAAAATAGTATAACGAATTATTTGTGGCACCTGATGAGGAGCAGGGTCGACGACTCAAGGCCTATGATAGATACCCCCAGCTCCAGTATAAAAAATTCAAGAGGGAGTACTATAGAGTAAATGACGCCTTCATTGGCCATATTGTCAGAATGATTGCCATGGATTTCAAAAGGAGGGTTTCCCACAGTGCTCGGGCATTTTTGAAGCAATATGCCTTCCTCTTCATTCAATACCTGAAGTTCATGTACATTTTTGCCCAAGGCTCACTGAAAGGCCAAACAAGTTGCCTTGATACCCCAATGACCGAATCATCCTATTGGAGCTTTCTCAATAGCTCCAACATATACAGGCAGTCTTCAGCAACAAACACGTGGTAGGGATCTCTTATCCCATGACTCTTGGCCAGGGCATGTATAAACTACAAACTTCCCAGTGCGCAGGTAACTCTGAGAAAGAGCTGAAGAATTACCATTTTCACCTACACACTACTCGCCCACAAATGGACCCATATGGTCATGTAAGAGAGGCACTAGGGCCAGGATTTTCTCATCTCCACCACATTAAAGACTTTTGGGGGGATTGTTAGTATTATAAAGAGGTGCGTGCAAGGAACTATATGCAGATGACTACATATTTCATAAGAAAGGTGCAGCTGTTCCCCATACCAGACCAGGTCAAAGAAGATAAGAGCACAATAATGGACCCGAGGTACGCCACAGTCGCCAATTTACCAATACCCACAATTGATTGGAACGAGCAGGAGGTCGATGACCTCAATATTATAACCAAGCCAATCTTGGCTCACACCAAGGATTGGGTTGATGGGAAGGTAGCCCGATTAAAACAACAAGGGGTGGTCCTAATGTACAAAGGACTCGAGAGTGAACCAAGTGCCACAGAAGACGTTGTTGCCACCACTTCGACGGGTGGGACATCCAAGTCTCCTCCAGCCACTAGATCCAAGAAGAGGAAAGAGAGAGAAGCAAAGCAATCACCTAACCCCAAGGTTTATACAAGGAAGGATCCAGGAGGCTCACCCTCCAAAAGATTTAAGAAAACAGGGGGCACGACGGAGTAGCCCTTAATTTGAGAAGAGGCAAAAGATACTGATCAAATAAAACTTGTTTTGGCTCTCCCCGCTTTGGCTACCCCATTATCTACCTCTCTGGCTATGGTCGCTACATCCCCACCGGTGGTGGAAATCTTTGTCCATCTTGCCCCTTCGCACCCGACCGAGCCTATGATTGTGATTGACTCTTCCTCTGTAGTAACTACACCTCTTTCCTCTGCTGCCATGTCACCCACCACGTCACTCCCATTACCTGCAGTGGCTGCACCAATACCTGCTCCCACCATGCATAAGACCCTCTCTAGAAATATGCAAAATCTCCCCCCGAGCTCTCCCAAATCCTTATGGATCCCACTCTTTAGGCGGCCCTTGCACAAGTCCTCGCCTACGAAGAAGAAGGAATTTGCTCCTCGGAGAGCAGAGATGAGGAAGATGACGCTAGTGTTAGGGTCATTGTGCAAGCCTTCAATGATGACCTTGAGGAAGAAACGTCATGGCAGCTGAAGGATACTAAGGAAAAGGTAGAAAGGTCGCCCCTTGAAGAAGAAGGACAATAGCAAGAAGATAAAACTGAGGGGGAGGCCCATGCTGTCAGGGGCCTCAAAATTGAGCAATTCAAGGAACATGTTCACGAGGTTGAAAAAACTAAGGGAAAGGAAGGGGAGGAGATGGAAGAGAAAGAAATTCCCTTGCAGCAATTATCTTCCAGGCCTCCTATTAAAGGCCTTGTGTTAATTCAGGAGTCTGATGAGGAAGAAGGAGATGTTGCCAAGGAGGAAGAGAGGGTCTCAAAAGATAAGAGAATGGAAGCCTTGACCGAGAAGGGCAAGGGTGATCATGACTCACCTAGGGCAAGTTTGTCATGCCTGAATGGTTAGAGAAATAGCTCGAAAGAAAAACTCCTGTACTGAAGGACCCAAGGGTGAGAGTAGAGGCTATCTTAGATTGAGCTCAGATCACAACAAAAAAGGAGAAGCCTAAGATTAGATCCAAGGTAACGATGGACACCTCTGGGTCTCGAGCTGTGCAAATAGCCATGCCCATGGTAGGTCAGGAAGGGACAAATTACAACATCTCCACCATGGATCTAGGGACCGCCACCAGAGAATAGAAGGTAGGGCATCTTAAGGAGTCGATGGCTACAGTGGTGCATCTGATAAAAAAAGACAAGATTTCAAAATATGAGCTCAAAGCATAGGTGGCTGCTTTAGCATATATTATCCATCAATGGTCTTCGGTGGATGACCTACCTACCATGTCCACAATCGCACCCCAACTGTTGTCCAAAGAATAAATCGATAAGATGGAAAGGAGAAAGAACTTGAAAAAAACTACGGAGGGCTAGTTCGGACAAGTCTTGTACGTCAGGAACATGGGAATTAGCTGGGCTGTTCGGATAGCCAACAAGTTCTTGGACCTGTAGCAATCTTTGGAAGGCATGAAGAAGCTCTGCACCAAAATCCCTGCAACATACGACTCCACCTTTCCAAAGATCGAGGCTATCCTTCAGTTTCTAAAAGCCACATGGGAAAGGGAGCTTGGGTTCACTAAGGACGATCACTGGTTGATGGATGTGTGGAAGTGAGACTTTGATAACTGGAAGGAAAGGTTGGAACAAATAATGAGTAAAGTGGATCCAAACATTTAATGGATCAAAGAAATTAGGATCGAATGCACCCGATACCTCAAACTAATGACAGAGTATGACATGCCCGCAGTGCAAATGGATCCAAAAAAGGTAAAACCTTACTTCCAAAAGAAGATGGAGTACGGGATGTCTAGTGAAGTGATAGCAGAGTTCATGATTTTTGCTGCCCGTGCCTTCATCAATCAGAGCTATTCAGGGATCAAGGAACAAAATATGATGAGGACTAGAAGAGGTTGGAAGATAATGCAAAAGAGTGGAGCTACCAAGTGCTGCGGTATGAGATTGTTGAGGTAGACAAACTCCAACCAATAATCCTGAAGTTCATGGAATACACAGCCTCAAAGAAGTTGGAGAACAGCCCTATTGATGATAAAGAGCTCCCCAAAGAGTAGCTACAGTAAACAATAATTAGCAAAAAGACAAAAGGCTACAGTGTCGTCACTAGAGGAAAAAATAGGGAAGGGACAAAATGTAATTTCAAATTGTAAAATATTGAGGGTTGGTGAAACCCTATTTTGTAATGAATCTTGGCCACACAATGAGAATTAATCTTGGCCATTCATTTTACTTTTGGGGCACTATAAATATAGCTCTCCTCTCATTTGCAAAGAGAGTTGAGTTGTTGTAAAGACATGCTACAGAAATTTATAATGAAAATACATTGACTTGGTGCATTTTCCTAAGTTTCTTCACATGTTACTTGATTCAACCTCCATTGTTAGATGTTGAACTTAGATTTTCATTGCTTTTCTAGTTATTTATATTCTTGCCTTGATAGATTTTAGGAATGTTGTTCTGTGGTTATGAAAATTCATGTTGTGTAGATACCTTCTTAGTCCATACTTTTTGTTGTTTGCTGATGGTAGATAGCTGTGTAAAGTTAGTTTGGGCTTAAATTCAAAGTTGCTCCACACTTTCATCTTTGTTCATGCATGCGTATGGTGAATGAAAGATGAAATATTTGTAGAACCTAGAAGATACTACAAATTCCATTAGACTATGAGATTTCTAGTTAAGTCAAATATTGTTTCCAGGAAGTTGTTCATTGCAGGAACTCCATTATCACTGTTCACAGTTAGTTGCAAGTCCAGGAATGTTCTCTCTTCCCTGCCCTCTTTTCCTTTTTTTTAACAAGAACCTTAGGAAAGGTTCATTGCACATTGCTAAATCCAATGATAAAAATGGAGTTCAAGACTGTTGTTTGAACCTACAGCAAATGCACAACAACTTCTGCATCTTAGGAACTCCATTTCAAGACCCAAATTATCATGCTTTGTAACTCATCCGTAAGTCTTCCTTGTGATTCCAGCAAATCACATCAAACAATTGAGATATTCCAAGCACTGTCAAAACCTGACATTAGAGACCTTGGGATAGTGTTCTACAATTTGATTGTGGAAGATTGTCTTTCAAGAGAGGTAGTGCACCTACGCACTGCCTGTGTTGAGAAGTGCATAAAAAACACATCAACACTTATGCCTATGTATTGTTCATTCCTTCCTTGCACCCTCCATCTAAAAGAACTTCACTTCCTTCATTGTATATCCCTATACACATATACATATACATATTCATACATCACAACAAAGATGAAATTTTTTTTGCAAACTCCAGCTTAAAGAGGAACAATGCAACCAATGAACATATAGGGGTAAGTGCACCAAGATGGTTCCCAAAAAGGGGGCTTAAGTGGCCACTTTTTTTCTAAAATCAGGAAATGCTGACCTTGGACGTGAAATTGAGGATAGTTACACTCAAAATTTTGAGATGGAACAAAAAAATGGATCAAAGTGCTCTGAGTCTACTTTCTAAACTACTAATTTATTTTGAAAATGGTTGAGATTAAGTGGTTCAACAAAGGGATGTACACAAATTGGTGTTGTTTTTGTCAAAAAAATATAACATAGCAACTCTTGTATGACCTGAGCACGGTGACCTTTTTTTAGTATTTTTAAAATCGCTACGGTCAAAAGTTAGGTAATAGTATCTAGTTGGTGCACAATTTTTCTGATAATTTTTTAATGAATATTTGATTTTTTACTAATTTTCTAAGTGGGCACTTCCTAAAAAGCAGAATTTTGGCCATGCTCCCCCTACAAATTTTGGAAAGTAATAGATTTTTTTTAAATTTTATTTTTTAAAATTTGTAGAATGGAGTCTAGTTTCTAAAAATGTAATTTATTTGAAATTTCGATGAATGGTTAATTTATAACGAAAAAAAAACCAAACACTGCTTTTTGAAAAAAAATAGACATACAAACAAAAGAATTTATGGATGAAAGCCCTCACATTGTTAGAAAGTGAAAAAAATTATATCGTTGGAAAGCTAAGAGAGAACTTAACATTACCCATGTGTTCGATTTCATCGATATTGAACCAAATGCAATCATGACGGTGAGCATGAACTCGATTATGTGAAAAATTGTAGAATTTGCAAAAAACACGTCTTCGGTGATTGGGAATTCCCTCCAAACCTTTGGGTGGGTATTCCAAGGCAAATACCAAAGCCAAGTCTCGGGGATTCCCAAAGAAAAATATAACGTGAGCGCATTATTTACTAGTTTTCACTTTTTCTTCTCTGTGGAACATTTTTAACAACAAATAGCGTGCTCGCATTATTTATTCTTTTAGTTAAATGCCAGTTTTTTGAATGTTTTTTCATATATTTGTATGTATATGTATGCTAGTGTCAT